>JAZKJV010011039.1:689138-1378277 GCA_037367405.1 Ottelia alismoides
CGACTAGAGAAACAAAACAATAGAAAATGTGATTAGAACAATGTTCACAATAGTCCACAAGAGTTCCAAAAGTCTACGTATACAATTTACAAGAAGAAATAAAGGATTCTTTCAAATAGGACACTAGTCATGGACCTATTTGTAAGAAAAGTTCCTAGAATTCGCAATTAGGGCATCGCGCAGGAATAAATGCAATTTTGTAAACTTTTACAGGAGAGTATATATTCTTGTAAATTATAGGGTGACTTTGCAATATTTCTACCCCTTCTCGGATCTACGGCTGGAATTATAATAGTGCATAAAGTCTCAGTCATCCATTGCGGACATGTGGCGTCAATCTACGTTGTGTGTTCTTGAGAACGTTCTTCCCAAAATTTCACAAGCAGCTGCAGTGATCTTTTACCTCTTCACAATCTCTGACGATGACAGTCCTTCGGAAAGCTCTTGTTGGTCTAGAAGGGGGCCTGTCCACATTCAAGCTCACCTACGACGATGGATGGAGAATGGAGAAGGCAAGGTGATGGAATATGGTGTTCTACGACTAGCTGCAAAGGTTTGTTCTCTCCAGGAATGAAAATATGTTGCAACTGCTCAATGGCGAAGATCTGATGCTCTAGAAATGACGAATAATGTGGATGCACTCCAGCAGCTCGTAAGGAACCTGCAATGAGAATTTATTGCTCAGATCGCATAGAAATTGGCCAAGAAATAAGATTATTTATGTCGTTTTGATATGGATTCCATGAAAAAGGAAATGTGGGTGAAATTCGATGTGAAATGATCCCAATGTAAAAGGAATCAAAGATGGTTCTTGATGTGCAAGTTTGAGATGTTGATTAAGACTAACTAATGATGGGATTAAGCGACTATTGGAACACGAATATAAAGGAAATCAGAGGATGAAATGGATACATAAGGATTCTAGCGTTTCAAACCCTCAAGTTCTTGCTCGATGAGGCAGCTTCCCAGAGTTGGGCACGGCATCGAAGGTCGTGATGCAAGGCGTCTCTACCTTGGATCATTCCTCCAGCATCCAACCTTTCACATGGACCACCTTTTCAAATGTTGTCACCACTGGGTCGAAGCTGAGCATGAAGGGGAAAGTCATCGGCTATTGTTTATGGTGTTTAGTGAATAGTTAAGTTTAGCTGACAACGTTTGATGACATAAATAGATGGAACGATGAGGGATTGAGACTAATCCAATGGTGGGTGGCGATTCTAGTAGTTAGGAGAAGAAGATGTACGAGACATATCAAAGATTGGATGTGAATCTATGTAAGTAGAAATTGACAAAAAGAAGTTGTTGGAACAGCTCTCCTACCAGAATCTTGGGAGGAAGAAAGTTGTGGTGTTGACACGTGCTGGCACCATAGTGGTCAGAAAAGTGAATATAATATTAAATAGTTATTAAATAAAAGATATCGTTATTTTAAAATGGTGTAAAAGTAAAAAATTTAAATAATTAAATTTCCAGAATTATCGTATAATTATTTGTATAAGTAGTGTATATTTTATTAAAAACAATTAAATATAATATTAATAAATATACATAGTACACATAATAAATGGTTATTCATTTTAAATTGAATGATTTATAAATATTAATAATAAATAAGAGTAGTGTTAATTTTTTAGGATTTTAATAAATTAGTTTATATATAAATAAATATGGATATATATTCACAGTTAAAATTCATCTATAATTTAGGGTTTTCAAATTATTTAAAATATTAAATGAAGGTTTGAAATTCTGAATTTTTTTACACATAATCTACGAGATCTTGAAAATATTAAAAAGATATAAAATCAATTATATTATAAATATTATTTACAGAATAAAATCAATAGCCTAGAAACTCATTTATCATGAGGTCCCAGAATCGACTTTTTACAAACAAACTCCGATTTTAGTGAAATCACCTTCATTAATTAGAGAATATTATTTTATGATTTTTAAAGGGAGTAGAGTGAAATTGAAGTTGTATGAAGAAGTTATGAGCTTCAAAAGCTGAGAAATTGACAATTTAAAAGTTGGATTTGGGATTTTTATATTTTTATATATATTTTTTATGAAAACAGAGGAGAAGAGTTTATTGAAAACTATATGCAAATAAATTAATTAAAAACAGATGAAGTATTTATAAATAATGAATAAATAAGGAATAATGTTCTTTGTACATTGTTATTTATTGTTGTTTTGTTCCATATCTTCCCTACTTTATTGTTTGTCGAGCAATCCATGTTGACTTGAACTCAGGGGTTAGGTTATATAAATATATCTTCCAACTATATTCATATTTAATTAGCCATATTGTACATACATACATATTTACAGTCTGCCTCTTTTTTATATTCTTTCTTTTTATTCTTTTATTTATTTACAAATTTTTAGGCATAAAAGTGCATTTTTATCAATGAATAATGTTTTGATAAGATATAGCAACTAGTGGATATTTACATGCATTTGTTAAATATTTTAAGGCAAAATACGAAATAAAAGTTAATGAATGATATATTCATGAGCTATTTTTGTATTTCGATGTATTTCACGTTTGCATACACACCCATGCATTTGAGTATTAACTTGGACCTTGATTTGCATCATATTTTTATTTCAAAGATTGTACTATATTAGACAATTAATTCTATAACGTGTGATTATTTATTTGATTTTTTTTAGTTGTAGTTAATTTATGAAATTTGTATTAGTGAAAATATGAATATTTTACTCAATTTCTGCTCTGTAATTGCTAGTAAATCACTACTTTCTCAAAAAATTCTAAAAAAATACATTTGATAGGACTAACTATTTCCTGACTTATTTGTAAATTTTAAATTTCATGCATATTGTGCTCTAAACAAATAGTATTATGGTTTTAATAATTTATTTCTAATTAATAAATCGCATAGTATTTTAGGAAATTTAAATTTCTCTGAATTCATCTTAATTAGAACTATCTAGGGTAATTTGGAATCTTGACAATACGAGTAATTTTGAATCTTGGAAATATATATAGTATTTATTAAAATTAATTTACATTAAATCACCACGCTTACATTATATAATTCACCATAATTCTTGCATCAAAAAATACCAAATTGATAGTATCCTAATTTTACATGCATTAACATTCTAGTCAAGTTTTAAGATTTTTAGACATTGTTTGATTGAAAAATTGCATTTTATCACTAAACTGAGCCACATTTGCATTTACATTTAACTGAATAAAAAATCTAAAAAATTACTTCTCTGAAAACCTAAGATCAAAATTATCTGATAATTAACATAAGGAGATAGTTGCCTCTCGGCGATCGATCTTGGGCTTGCCGATGTAAAATGAAATCAACTGCATTACATTAAATATTGAACAATTTAGTGGTTTTTTATCATTCTTAGGTTTCTCAATGTTGACATGAAAATTTGGAAGGTTGGAAAAATTGATAATGGTAAATCGGTCGTTGTTGTTATTCCCAAAATCCCGTGACAACAAAATTTTTTTCTACTTATTAACCTGTATAGCGGACAGGTCAAACTCAAAGAGGATACAATTCCCAAGGGTTATTCATTTAATCAGAAACTAATTAAGAGAAAACAAGAATCTCAAAGGACAACTATCCTTGGTTTTTGTGATTTTTTTATCTTTTATTTTTTTTTCTATTTTTTGATTTTTCAAATTTTTAATGATTTGTATTGTTCAATTTTTTTAAATTTTCAAAAGTGAACAATACGTAAAAGCATAAGAAATATGCACATCAGCTCTTTGGTAATTTTTCAATTTATTAAAAATATTCAGAAAAATCCAGAGAAAATATTTTTGGGTTTTTAAAAGTTTTGAAATGTTTTTAAGAATTTTTGTGGAATTTTTAGATGTTTTTGTAATTTCCTAAAAATCAAACAGTGAGAAAATGCGAAAATGTGCACAGCATGGAGTAATTTGCAACCCAAATCACAATTTTTAAGACAAACTAAAAGCAATTATCTACAAACAGGAACTGAAATCACAATTTTTGGATTTTGTAGAATTTTCTGTGATTTTTATATATTTTTGATGTTTTGCAATTTTTTGGATTTTATAAATAATTAATGTGTGAAAATTGGTCAGAAATTAAAAGACAAGGAAATAATCTAGTCTATTTTTTTGGAATTTTTGGAATAATTTTCGAATTTTTATGAATTTTAAAATTTCAAACAAGGAAAATTGACATGTTTTTGATTTTTGAATAATAACAAATGAAGGCAAATTGTAATGAAATTTTTTTTCTAAGAAGATAATTACATCAGGAGCATAGCACAATTTTTTCAAGATTTTTAGATCACAAATAACGTTTATTTCATTCAAAGAGAGCAAGCAATATATTGTTCTGCAGTTCAGGGACTAAAATGTAAATAAGTTTTGTTTTGCATCTAATAAATAACAAAAATTAAGAGCATGGGAGCAGGTGCAATTTTACCAATATACCATGTGCATGTCATGTGCTTGAGGCTCTAGTAGGGACTCTTTTGTAATTTCAGAAACATCGAAGGGCGTAACTGTAATTCTCCAACTTTTTTTATCAAAGCCCTAGTTGTTCCCTTCTTTTGTTCAAGACAACGAGGGGGCACAAGTGGGGAGGGCACCGCCGCCTGGGCTGAAGGGCAGCAGTTGACGGAGCTGCGCCGCGATGGAGACCATGCGCAGATGGGGCGCATAGTCGCGCCTGGCTGAAAGCGCAGAGGCTGAAACGTTAGAGATCGTGGATCTGATCCAAGATCTTTGAACAAGGCTCTGATATCACTTTAAGGCTAAGTTTTGGACCTTAATGTATCATAAAAGTGTGAAGATCGCATCACATGCGATCAAGAGCAACTAGTCTTACTAGTTGCAAGGGGCAGCGGAAATTAAAATTTTAATAAAGAAGAAACCATATGACATGAGAACCTTTCTCATATTGTTTCATCAAGATCACAAATGTGTAATAGGATTACCAGTTGAAGTATGTTAGCGATCGCATGTCCCTAATTAAAGAGACCTCCTATCTCAAGTCCGATCTAATGAAGGATGCACATGTGGGCACGTGGATGAGACGTGTGCTTCCTGCAATACGAGTTAGCGATTCGAGAATGAAACCTCCTGATTTTGTCTCATGAAATCTATAGCCTTTCTCACGATCATGATGCACCGAAGAAGATGTAGATCCATTAGTGGTCGATCTGACAGTACAACGGCAGAGTAACGACAGTGACACTCTCAACAACCACAAAGTAGACAACCACTAGGTGTGTGTGATAGAGGGAACCTTTTGTACATGTATGGGAATAAGAAATAGAGAGATTTGTTGCTTTCTTATTGTTGTGAGCGTAAGAGCTAGGTCTAGACTTTCTTTTATAACATATTGGATGATAGAGATGCACTCCTAACTGAAATCAATGAGCATGATTTGCAACAAAAAATAATTTTAAAGAAAATAAATATGTTTATTAACATTCAACAAATTCAAATTCAATTAACTCGATACAATGTGGCATAATAAGGAAAGGAGGAGAGCATTCTTCCTCATTAAGGTGGACGGCCACCAAGGAGTCCTACTCATTGTGGTCGTCAACTCTTATTAAGGAGTGGAGCCTCCTTCTTTTAATATTGATGAGATTATCAAATCTCACCACAATTTTCACATGTTTTCAACAACGTTTATTACTTATATTCAAACCAAAATAATTCCAAATTATTTTGTGATAATTTCAATCATGCCATTGACAATTATGAATGATATTCAACCGTCCAATATAAAATGTAAATTACACTTACAAATAATTGAACAATGTGAATCCAATTCATATTAACATTTATTTGTAAATACTATTTACAATTAAATATATCAATGATATTAATAATATTTATGATTATTGTGGATAGTAGTATCCATATTAATCATATCCATGATCATTAAAATCCCATTAAATTATCTTAGATTACTTTTCTCATGTATCCAAATAATATGAATCACACATTATTTGTGATAATTAAATCATATTTAATCATTAATTTTCCAATGCTCAAATATATTGTTAACAATAAAATTATTCTTGAACTCTTTCAAGAATAGTGTACTTTCTATGCGAATACTTGGAGATAAGGATGGGGAGATTGTGCATACAATGTATAGTGACCCGGATATTGAGATCTTATATCATATCCATATCCAAATGACCTCTCAAAGATGTTTGATTGAATCGAACTATAAATCTAATATTCTCAATGTGTCGGAATCACATTCAGGTCAATGTCGAATATTTGGATTAAGATCATATTACTAATCTTCTGAGAGGAGTCACTAAAATCCGATCATGTTTAATCACTCCCTCAGAATGGAAGTGTCATGGTTATACAATCGTTTACGATCACATCACCCTTGAGTATTCCTAATACCCATACATCCTACATACTCAAACACCTAGAATAAACTCGAAGTTTTGGATCATATTTGAACTATCTTCTTCAGGGTTTTATCATTAAGTTTCTCATTTGGTCATTGGGAGTTGGTATTGATCATATGCTTTCCAAAAGCATATATCATAGAAACAAAGTCATGTCATACCTCCAAATCACGATGGCCATGCATGGAATTTGGTTGATCCCAATACCTAATGAGTGAGATCATGTCTTTTGGTTCATTGGTAAACATGTATGATCCCTTTGAGAGATCATATTACTCATATGACCTTATTTCCACACCAGCTCACCATCTATAGACCTTGATTAGGTCATCAACATAATAGTCTGCCTAATGTACATACTTAGACATATATTAATAGATTTATCTCTGATCAGAGGATGTATTTCTATATCATGGCAGCATACGACGTAGGTCTTGGTTATATCAATCTCCTTAAGTCGTTTCTTTGACCTAATTTATGTGACACATATGAATTTATATTCATATGTAGAGGACCTGCAGCAAGAGGTCGGTCAGATATCCACCTTTAGAGAAGGATTTCCATCTCCTGGTTAGGCTTCTTTCTTAATAATAATTTGATGGCATTTTATGAGTACTCAATCTAATTCTTTAGATATCATCTAAGAACCAGCCTCTATGATGCAACAATTGAATAAACAATTGTATGATTATTGATATTGATGTGGTACATAACCTTAATTTTTCCAAGGTACCTTATAAGTGCATTCATTCATTTAATCGTAGAAAATAAGTGAAGTAAATCAATAGCTTTTATTTATATATCAAAAGATTTAATAACATTTATTGTAGAAATGATTGTTCTATGATTCACTAACATGATTAAATGATCAAGTGGTTTCCCATTAGCTCTACACACCCTAATCATGGTCGTTGGATCTCAAGACCCAACAATCCCTATATATCATCTACCTCTCGATTGTTCCTCCCAAAGTAATGCAACCCTTCACCTACGCAACTTCTCCCAAATTTCCTCATTGATCCACATGTTGTCTTGGCTTGATTCCACTACCATTCTAGAGCCATTGTGATCCTTATCCACGCTAACCAGCGAGCCTTAGTACTATCTACACCACTGCTCATCCAACAAGTGGTGATTGAAACCACCTCCTTTAACTGCATGTAGCTATCACAAAATCATCGAGGAGGGCCTCATTTCACCCCCATCATCCCCTACTTGAGTTCCCTCCAAGTTATTCTTCCCTCATGTGACAGTTAGAGAAAGAGAGAGAGCGTTAGAGCGAAGATATAGGATTAACTCTGGTGAGATCCATAACCGCTGTGAATGAAGGATATGAGGAATCCTCAAGCGCAACATAGAAGCATGACGATTGCATCTTATGCGATCGGGGTGACTAGTAACACTAGTCGCTTGGTGCAGCGGAATTTAAAAATTTCAAATCATATGATGAAACCACATGATCACGAGAACGTTTCTTGGATCGTTTCATCTAACCACAAAGCATTAGAAATACCTCTCGAAGTGTGGTTGCGATCACTAGATCTCTAAAGCAAGAGATCCTCCTGACTCAAGTCCGATCTACGAAAATGGCACTTGTAGGCGCGATGATGAGACGCGTGCTTCCCGCAATCCTCGATGAAGATCTAAGCCTTGAATCTCTTGATTTCGTCCAATGAAATCTGACGTCTCCTTCTAGAGTAAGAAGCTCCAAGGAAGATGGAGATTCTCCTTCTAGAGTAAGAAGCTCCAAGGAAGATGGAGATCCATGAGCAATCGAAGCGACAGCATGACGGCATAGATGCGATTGTTATTTCCACAAGCTCTCGAGGTGGACGGCCACCTTTAGAGAGAGAGAGATGGATGAGAATCAGAGTTGAGAGAGAGAGAGAGTAGACGTGTACAATACATATATCTCAAAGGGCTAGGGTTTCCCTCTTTATATACTAGTTTGGGAGTCCATAGATCACAATCCATGGCATACACAAAATCAATGGTTGGATTGATATGTGTTTTTAATCAATGCCCATGATCATTGTTGTTCAAAACGACAATTTATTAATTTATATTAAATTAAATATATGCTGCATTATCATCAACATAATTTAATTCAATAAAATCAATTATCATAAGATAATAATTAAAAAGAGATAATAATCCACCCCTACAAATATGGGGTGTCACCCATGACCAATTCATTGGTGACGCCACCTCATTTTTGGTGGATTATATCCTTTTTTATTTTATCTCTTTATCTCTTAATTATTTGCAACAACATTTATTACATAATTATCCACCACATTAATTCCAAATTAATTAGTGAATATTTCAATCATGCCATTAAAAATATGTGAATCATATTGACAACCCGAACAAAATTGTAAATTACATTTCCAATTAATTTCTCAATGTGAATCATATTCACATTAATGATTAATAAATGCCATTTACAAAAGTGCTCTCTCTCTCTAATATATTATAAATCATATTTATAATATACACAGATACTATGGATAGCATGGATAGCACTATCCACAATTTGTATTTCCTTGATAATTAAATCTCATTTAATTATCTTGGATAATCATTCTCACAATATGAATCTTATTCATATTATACTTGATAATTAAATCTCATTTAATTATAAACATCTTGTTACTTGGATACATAATTCATCAAAGGAATTATTCTTGAACTCATTCAAGAATAATGTTCTTTCCTCGCAGATTCTTGGAGATAAGGGCAGGGCGATTGTATTGTTCCACGTATAGTGACTGGAATGTTGAGATCTCATCTCAAATCCAGATCTCAAGAACCTCCATAGATGCTTGATTACATCAAGTCTATATACTTAATCTTCTCATTGCATCTGAATCTCATTCAGATCAATGTCCAACATTTGAACTAAGATCAAGTTACTTCTGTATTGAGAGGAGTCACTAAAATCCAGACCTGTTTCATCACTCCCTCGGAATGGAAGCATCATGGTTATAGAATTGTTTATGATGACATCACCCTCAGGTATTCCCAATACCTGTACATATTGCATACTGGAAGACATATGATCAACCCGAAGATGTAGATAAATTTTACATTGTCTTCTTCAGGGTTTGATCACCAAGTTTCTCAATCTTGGTCATTGGGAATTGGTATCGATCATATGTTTTCCCAAAGCATATATCATACCTTCAAATTCTTATCATGCTTCCAAAGCATGATGACCATGCATGGAATTTGATCGGTCCCAATACCTCATGAGCGAGCTCATGTCTTTCGATTCATAAGTGAACCTCTATGATCCCTTTGAGAGATTGTATTACTCATATGCCCTTACATGCATACCATCTCGTCAGTGTATAGACCTCGGTTAGGTCATCAACCTATTGGTGTGCCAAATGTACACTCAGACATATAGCAACACATATGTCTCCGGTTAGAGGATGTGTGTCTATGTTGTGACAGCATTCAACATAGGACTTAGGTTATCTCGATCTCATTAAGTCAACCATTTGACCTAACTAATCTGACACCTCCGAATCACTATTCCCATGCAGAGGACCTGCATCAATAGGTCGGTCAGATATCAACCTTTGTGAGAGAGGATTGCCATCTCCTACTCAGGCTGGAGATCATCTCTTAATAATCATTTGACAGTGCTTGATGAATCCTCTATCTAACTCTTTAGATATTCATCCAAACACCAGCCTCTATGATTCAATTAATGAATCAACGGCTATATGATCATCAAGACGACCATGATACATAACCCTAATTGTACAGAGGGACCTTATAGTGCATTCATTCATTTAATTTCAGAAAGGGAGTGAAACAATCAATAATTTTTATTGATAAAACACATATATTACAATAACATTTATTGTAAGAATGGTTTGCCCAGGTTTCACATGCCCAACAGTGAACTTGTCACAACCCACATCTGAGAGATTCTCAATCTTCACACCTTGACCGCAAGTGTCGGGCGAGGACCAGAAGCATTTCAAGCACCTGCCCAGGCTTCCTTCTATGCCTCTGATAACCATCCTCATTCTATAGTTTTGATCACAGTTTCACCCCTTGCCTTCTTCTTTAATTTTATTCATCTCGTACACACACCCTCACACTCAGTTGATCACTCACACACATTCATAGGACAAATCGGATTTTCGCCAAGCCTTCAATCAACTTCCTCTTTCTCAAGGTCTATACCGCACTCCAATACTTCTTCTTTTTTCTCAAGGGAATAAACCAGCAAGGGGATCCATATTCTCCACCTTCGACAACCCTTCATATCCATCTTTTTCCCTCCATACCTGATGAAGCTACGTTTCATCATCTTTATTCTATCATTTTGGCCTTAAAAACCCTAGTAAATGCGTGTAAATAGCATTAATTCATGCATTTTAGCATTCATGCATAGGTGTGTAAATACTGTATAAAATATGGTTTTTAAATGCCAAAATTATAGAATAAAGAAAATAAAAGAAAAAGAATAAAATATTGTAAATATTTTATGACCCGAAACCCCGAGACCTAGGCATCTTGATGAATAGGTCGACAAAGAATAAAGTAGGGGGAGATAAGGGCCAAATACCTATATGTATTCTATTCATTCTTTATTCATTTTGGGGCCCATTTTTGGTTCCACTTTTTATACATCAAATAAAGAAACTTTGTACATAAAAGTTGTATATAATTAAATAAATAAAAATACAAAATTGATTTCACTTAAAAATAATGTACAAATAAAAAGTTATGGTCTGAATAAAATTCCAGAATCCCAACTTCCCAGACCCGTATCACACAACTGAAAACTCCAAATGCAGCAAATTCACCTTTAATTGTATATAGAATAAAATAAGCTATTCAATGGCGGTGGTTTCGCATTTGGCGGAGCTACGGTTTGAAAGTTGAGTTTTGGACCCACCTTATATATTTGTACTGAATAAAATATTCAATTTATTCTTTATTCATTATTTTTGTATTTTTATATTTTTATAATTATGTAAATATTACTTATAATATATATGTGCATTAAACTCAGAATAAAAGTGCAAAGAAAAATAAAAATAAAAATAAACATATATAGGTTATACATGTACTATACCTAAATGTATACCTGTACAAAACACTCTTATATTTTATTAAATATACAAAATAAATCAGAAAAATAAACTAAAAATATATTTATGTATATAAAAGTATTTTATAATTTTATAAAATACTAAATAAAAATAATAACAATTAAATACATACAATAAAAACAAAAGAATACAATACATAGAATAATATACCTATATAAGGGTATAAAAGCAACTTGTAAAAATATACTTCATAAAATAAATTAAAAATCATAATAAAATACTACATAAAATAATGAATATTTTTTATTTTATAACCATAAATTAATAATGCCATTTACTATTTTAAAAGTAATTAACAAAACATTTTTTGGGGCTTTTTCCTGGTTGGTCCACGTGGACCAACCGGGTGGTCTGGGACGTTGACCAGCCGGTCAACTCCCTGACCATAGCCCTGCGCCCTTGTCAGAAGTGCCCGTGACCCATACTTCTCGATTTTTTCACCGCTTGTGCGTTGCTCGAGGAGGGTTGCGTCCTTCACGAAAGTTGTAGCTTGTACTACCAGGATTCGCGCCGACCACTTGGATCCTCCAAGATCTTCTTCGCCTGCTCGCAATCTTGCCTCGAAGGTCGCTCCAGAGCCATGTTTCAAAACCACACCTCTTCTCTTCCATTTGCTTTTGAACCCCATTTTGACCCGTTCCTGGCCCCTTTGCTTGAGCTCCGGACTGGTGGTGGTGACAGCACCACCTCCAGCCAGCAAGGCGGCGATTTGCACGTTGATTTGGGCGTCTCCATCCTCCACCTCCGGCCGCCGCCGTCGAGGTCCATGCCTCGCAGTGCATCACTGCTTGAGGGCGTCTTTTGTGTTGTTTCTTTTGCTCATTAGCTAGCCAGTACCTTTAGCGTTTTGTTTGTTAACCCACCTAGCATTCCGCAACCTCTCACGTCCACCTTCGAAGTTCACCGGACCCGCTCCGGCGAGCCACCACCCTCACATTCACGTCGCCAACTTTTCATTTCCACGAGCTAGGTTCTGCAAATTTTGGTTGCTGCTGCGTTTTGCTTGACTTTTGCAGGACCAAAGGGAGGCTCCTGTGCTTCTCCTTTTTGCTCGGAGAGACGCTCTAGGTGCATAAACGCTCCAGGGCTCCGCCATTGAGCCCCGGACCCGGTCGACAACTCCAACTGACGTGGAATCGCCCCAGCTTGTATCTGATCATCCTAGCCGCTGTTGTGGAGGTCGGAGTTGTCCCGTTCTGCCGATCGAACGAGCCCCAGCAAGTGTTCTTCGTGCGTTCATCCAAAGGGCCTGGCGTTCGTTCGATCGTGGCTTGTTCTTGGCGAGTAGCAGCGCACGTCCGATCTCGCCACCCCTCCAGCCGTTGATCGCCTGCCCAACGTTTAATCGGGGCCGTCGAATCGAAGGGGCATCGGGGCGCCCTGCACGGACACGTGTATAAGTGACTACACATCTGCCGTCCGCCAGCGCCCATTTGTGGGAATTTTGCGGTATTTCTCCCACGTTTTTCTGTAATGTCTTATTAGTTCCGAACCTTTCTTCAGATGTTATATTATTTTGTAATATTTACTAAAACCACCCCTGGACTTTTCGATATTACTCCCGCGCCCTTGCCAGCGAAGCGCGCATGCGTGAGCACGTGCGCCTGGCTATTTTGCCTCCAAGGGCCTATTGTTTTGGGGTATTTCTTTTTTCTCTTGAAAGGTGTATGTTTAGTTATAATATTGCTGTAAAAATTGCGCACAGGCCCTTGGATTTTCTGATAATTACGCATATACCCCTGGCAGTGTGCTTTTTCTCTTTGCTTCTTGTATTTTTTGCATGCTTCTATAAAACCCCAAAAAAATCCACAAAAATCACATTAAGTCTCTGTTGCATAGTAGTTTATCACCATATTTTTATTTTCCATAGTTATTGCATTTTTATATTTATTAAAAATAAAAAACAGCCATTTTCAGCACTGTTTGCATTTTAAAATACCTAAAAAATATAAAATCCTCCAGAAAAATCCCAAAAAAATATATTTTGTTTATTGTAGTGTGTTTTAGCTCCAGACCAAAAATCATTAAAAAAATACAAAAGAAAACTCCAAAAATTCACAAAACTCTAAAAACCTCTATGAAAATATTAAAAATTCTACAAAATCCGTAAAAATACAAACTTTGTGCCTAAATTTTCCTTATTTCATTATCTTTCATTGAAAATTAATTGGAGAATTTTTGTTACTGTTTTCTATTTTATTTCTCCATTTTAAGTTTCAGCCTTGCATTTTATTCACTGTTTGCTTTGTTTTGCTAATTAAAAATACCAAAAACATTCTAAAAATTACCCAAAAATCACAAAAACAGTAGAAAAATATAAAAAGACCAAAAAGACTTTATTAGCTAATTTTTGAACATTTTTATCTATTTTTATAAATACGTCTTTCTCCCTTTTATTACATAGTTCATATATTCCAATATTGAAAAAGAAAATAAAAAAATATAAAATATAAACAGAAAATATAAAATCAGAAAATTAAAAACCAAAATACAAAAATAGAAAATTAAAAAAATTAAAAAAAATTATAAAATTAAAAACCCACAAAAAATTAGCCTGCCTTGGTACCCCGTTCTACCTGTCTGCTCCCTGTGTTCGACCTCTACACATACTTGCACTATACACATCTTGTTGTAGAGTTATAATAAATTTTAACTCCGCACATTTACTTTCATTGCTTGATTTATCTGTCGTGGGTTAATTGTTATTTGAATAGGGATTTCGTTGGAGGTCAACTCAGCGACTGTTGATTCGCCTTGTGAGTCAACACGACCTCTGCGATTTTCTGCTTCAACAAATGGCGCCGTTGCCGGGGAGCAACAGCGCTTAGTCGGGTCTTGTTTGTGATTGTGATTTATTTTGCGGCTTTCATTATTTTTATATCTATTGAGCTGTCTAACCTTCTCTTTTGTTGACTTCGTGCGAGGAACCGCGGATCGAGGGAGGCGCTCCGCCCTAGGCGCCTACGCACCCACGTGAAGCCGACATCTGCCAGCCAAGCACCGAGGAGACGAAGAGGAAATTTTGAAGATTGAGCTCTACTTTAGTTGTAGAATTCATTTCCTGCATTTATTTTTGTAATTTTTGTGAGAGAGAGACTCTATTGTGTAATAATACAGGTACTCGGACTCTTGGACTTTCGGGCCCAATTTCCAAGTGTTTGTACACTTGGGGGCTCACCGCGGCTTTTCATCGGATTTCATCGCCTTTTTCTTATTTTGTTTTCCGATTTTGTTTTCCTTATTTTGTGTGATTGAGCCCCTAGTTTTAGGAGTTGCTTGCGATAGACTTAGGTCCAAACACAATAATAACCATTGCATGTACCTATAGTGCGTTTTGGACTTAGTCAAATTTAAACAGTCGCGTCATCATCTTCTAACCCGTGTGCCATGAGCGAGCCCCATCAAGCGCTACTCCTGAACTCGAGTGTGTCGAGAAGAGGAGGGGTAAGCCAAGACCGGACTCTTAGGTTAAAGATAAGTGGCCGACTTGTGGTTCTTCACGATAATAGCAATTTCTGAACTTAGGGCGATTTCATCGGCTTTGCATTTGCATATAGATAGGTTTCAATTCTGCTGAGCATCCTTGCATGTAGAGTGCTGGAGGCAAGGTGAGCATTTACGCTTTAGCATCCATCATTATTTGCCGCTTGCATTGCTTTTCCGACTCTCCCTCTGATTTTGCCAACCTAGGGCTTAAAGGAATTGAATCCCCGTTAGGATCGTGCATTTCTCATTAAAAATTCTAAAAAAAGTGATAATCAATAAAATTGGGACTGCTAATATTACTCAACCCTAAAATCGACCAAAAAGAAAAATCTTGTATTGGGGCGAGTAATCCCCTCATTGTCTTCATTTTACATTGCTCGCGCATACACTAAGGATAGAGCCCAAAATCCTATTTTCAAGCCCCCTAAGTGTTTTTGCAACTTCTTGACTTCTTCACCTAAACTCTAAACAGACAAGATAAAAAGACCGCATTTGTGGTCTTCACCGAGTTGGGTAGGTGAATTGAGGGTTTGATTGTTTCATTTTTGTTTGTGATTGTTTTGTGTGTGTCCTAAGATCGCTTCTGCGCACTTGTGCCTTTCTTCCCACTTCTCTTGACTTGACCATCGTGCTCTCCCAATCATTGTCTTTTGTTTTCGAGATGGACCCCTGGAGCGTATTTTATCCGAACTCTGCGGATCCCTCGTTCACTCCAGCCGGTCCACCTCCTTTTTTCCAGGAGGACTTTGCTCCTGATTTTTGTACATATCCGCCTCAGCCGCAGTATCAGAACTCGGATTTCTACCCATATCCACTTCCACCTGTATATTATCCTCCTCTTCCTTCACATTCACCCGAGGTTGATCTGTTGGAATCACCTTTCATGGAATCCACCCTTGAGCACTTGACCCAGATGATGGATCATATGAGACAGAGGATTGACCACCTCACTAGCACAAATAAGAGCGACCATGATATTCCACCATTTGATGATATGGGTTCATTCGAGGATTTCCATGAGAGCTTGCAATCACCAAAAATACAAAAAATGAGAAAATTTTAAAAATACAAAAAGAGATTGGGAGACCTTTGATCAAGTCAGACTGTGAGGAGAGCATCCACCTGCCAGACCCTTTGACCACACAATCTCTCACAGCCTGTCCCACCTTTGACCCCGAGGATGCCGCTGTACAGACTGCTCTTGGCATGCCTCATGTATATGATGATTCCGACTTCCTCCCTTGTGGAGGAGGTCCAAAAATTCAAAAAAAATGTTGACTGAACCCGAAGTGGTGGCCACCATACATGAGATTATCCGTGCCCCACTTCAGAAGGCCATGACTGATTTATCTGCTCCTCTTCCCAAGAAGAGAAAGTGGAGGAGCAGATCTGAGCGTCATATTTTGACCATGGCCACTGCCCACGCCATCACACACCGTCCCATTCCTAAGAAGAGGAACACTGCCACACCTTTCATTAGCTGCACCATCTCTGACCACACATAGCATCACACTCTCCTTGACGGCGGTGCTTCGATCAGTATCGTACCCTTCTCGTTGGTACAGTCTCTTCACTTAGGGCCTCTCAAGAAGACCAGGATGATCGTACAGTTTGCTGATGGATCAATAAAGAGGCCGAAGGGTATCCTTGAAAACGCCGTCATCTCGATTCAGGGCACGAGCTACACCGTTGATTTTGTCGTATTTCCCATGGAGACCTCCACAGGGGAGCATTCTCCAATCATCCTGGGACGACCATTCCTCGCCTCTGCGAGAGTCGTTATTGACTACGGATCAGGAGAGATTCGCTTCCGTCCTGCTGACGAGGGCGAAGCAGTGATCACCGCACCCACTGCTGACCAGAGACCCGCACCTGATGTGACTTCAACTATCTTGGCTGACCCCGAGGACTATGATCTATATGAGGATATCAGAGAGACCTTCTTCATGACCGATGATGAGACCCGAGAATTCCTCTCCAAGGAGGAAAGCTCGGAAAGCATAGACCTTGGTGTTTCCGCTTCCTGTGATTGGCGATGTGTTGATGACATCCGCGGGATCTACACGATTGACACCATTGAGCGGAGGGCGGATTTAGAGACTATACAGGACAGACATGATCTGACTACTTCCACTGATGAGTCCGCTCCTGTCCATGTAGATACTGATGAGACTAAGGCCGAATTTGATTTAGTTGCTTTTCTTCAGAAATTCGGGCCTTTTGATGAGAAAGATGATCCAGTTGAAATTATAGAGGACGACCAGAGTTCGACTACTTCCACCGATGAGTTCGTGCCTTTTGGTTTTGACCTGGATGACTCCTCACAGGACGACTCTGAGTACACTACTTCCGATGATGATGAGTTCGTCCCATTCCACTTTGATATCAGCGAGACTCCCAAGGCCGGACCTAGCCGCACTTCTTTCGCTACACCGTTTGTGCCTTCACACCCTAGGGCCCCTGAGGACCTTCACTCTGTCGACCCTGATTGGCTTCCGTCCACTGTAGACCCCGATGTCGACCTGCATCACACCAGATCTATTCCTCAACGGTCCCGGAAGAAGGTTCGCTTTCAACCTTCTTGACCATCTGTATATCCATCTCTGTTGTATATTCACTTTTGTGTACCTTTGTTCTCTCTACCGTATTGCTCGTCCACCCATTCTCGTGTTTGCCCTACTTAGGACGTACTTTGTCCTAAGTATAGGGGGGTGGACGAGCCGAGTGTTCTTTCATCGTTCCGTATCATCACTCCTGTCGTTGCCTATACTTAGGGCTTCTTTCACCCTAAGTATATGGGGAGTGGTGTGTACATCCTCTGATCTCGTTTCCATTCTCATCTCTTTTCTTCTTTTCTTCTTTTCTTCTTTTCCTCTTCTACCTTCTTCATCTATCAAAAAGGTGCCGCCCTTGTAGACAGTTTTCCATACTTAGGACGTACTTTGTCCTAAGTATAGGGGAGTGTGCACCCCGAGTTGATTCTATTCTTTTTGATCCTCTCCATTGTCTCCTCTTCTTGTCTATACTGAGGGATATCTTACCCTAAGCATAGGGGGAGACAGTCTGAGTACGATCTGTTCATTCCCACCCTTGACCCTCCCTGCTTTGTGTACAGTCTGCTATACTTAGGATTATTTGATCCTAAGTATAGGGGGGACGGTCAACTTCTCATTCATTGATTCATTCATTTATTTCTTTATTCTTTAGGCTTGCCTATACTTAGTACGAGTTATGTCTTCTCTTTTCTCTCTGATCTATGAGGACATAGCTCAAGCTAAGTATAGGGGGGTCGTATATACTGTGTATATACTTTAGCCATAACTCGTACTTCGTATTTTCTTAATATGGCTAATAATTCTTTAAAATTCATTACAATTCCTTAATAAAAAGGTGTTTTATTCCTCAAATTCTTTTTGTAATTACTAATTAATAAATCAGGTGAAAATGTTTTTTTGCAAAATGTTTGAAAAATAGTTGGAAAATCTTTGTGAACATCTATTGAAAACTATTTTGAAAATATTTTGTTACATGTTTTCAACCTTTGTAAAAATGTGTGTTTTGTAAAAAATTATTTTCTTTGTGTGAAATAAAATGTTTGAAAAAATGAGTTGCAAATGGCTTGAAAAATGATTGCAAAAATATTTTGAAAAACCTATATATACTGTTTTGAAAGCCTTTGCAAAATGATTTTCAAATGTGTGTACATGTTTGCAAAAATGTTTGTAAAAATTATTTTGGACTATAGTTTTCAAAAATCGTGTGAAAAGCTTGTGACAAATAAGTTTGAGGAATACGGACATCACACCAAAATCCACTATATAGATGTACTTATAAAATTGACCACTTACCCTTGTAAATTCGTAAAATCCACTTCTTGTATATATAAGAAGCACTCCCGTGTACATATTTTTCACCTAGTTTTCAGCCAAAAATCTTTTGTTTTCAAAAATTCCAAAAACATTTGCAAAATTTAAAATAAAAAAAAACAAAAACATTTGAAAAATCTATTTGAAAAATACAAAAAAATGCATCTGCATGCATCATCATTATCTTTTCAAAAATCTATAAAAAGTTCAAAATCTTGAAAATTGCATCACAAAAATATTTCTTGCATTGCATGGCATGAGCATTTTTCGGATTGAGTTTGATAGTTGAACAAGTCTAAGTAAAATCCGGAGATTGGAGCTTGATTGGACCTTAAAATCTACCTAATAACAGGAACCTTATAGGAACTGGGTTTGAGGTACTTCAAGTCTAGTTGACTTAATTCTTTGAGGATCACGGAACTTGGTTCAATGGATTCTTGACTGCCTAAGTAGAGTATTTCGGAGCACACGCACGACTCTTGTTGATAATGACCTAACTTGGACACCTGCACCTTTCACAGAGCTCTCCACGGATGAGGTGGTGAGGAGGCAGTTTCCTTTGGCTTGGGGTAGCATATGAGGGTAGTACTTCTAGGTGGAACCTCTCTTCTTCTTCTAGTGAAGGAAGTGCACCTCAACTTGGTCTAGTGGTGATGAAGGCTAAAGACAGAAGTCGTGGGTTGCAATAAAGCTTCAAAAGAGGGATAGTCTACTGGCTCAAGAAGAAATTTCTTGTATATATGCTGCACCATGTAGATATGTTGTACAGATGCAATTGAAAAAAAAAGAAAAAAAAGAAGAAAAAAAGAAAAAAAGGAAAAAAAGAACTCCAAAAAAGTGGTGGGTCGGATTGAAATTTTAATAACCCCACCAGAGTGTATATAGTCCAATAAAGCAAAAGCTTATGGTATCCATGTTACATCTCATGAAGCTTGCAGCGGGAGACTTAGCTACACTGGTTGAGCTCCCAAAATTCTATACCTCTTATCCCCCCTCTTCTTGAGCCGGTTGCACTTGAACTTAGAAGGGAATACCCCGCTTCTCGAGGAAAGAGTTGCTAGACCGAGGCATTAGAGTTACCATGTTGGGGGAGGTTGTTTCTTTGTCACTTCTGAGGTGGGGAGCTACATATCACTTACACTGTACGAGTCAGACTCATAGTCGTAAGAGTTTGCGTATGAGTTGAAGTAATTCTGACCTGGCTATTAAGGAGACTTGGACAGAGTTTTGGGATTCTCAAGGACTGTTGGATTTCAAACTTGGTTCTCATTAAGGTTCCGACCGCACTAAAATTCCAAAGGTCCGACTTAAGCTCCAAACTTTGATTTTGTGAAGACAAGTTTGATCATTAAACTTCATCCAATTTTCTTCTTTTTCTTTTCTTTGTTTTTCTTTTTCTGCACTTATTGCATAAGTGTTTGCTAGGGACTAGCAAAGGTAAAGTATAGGGGGATGATGAAGCTACGTTTCATCATCTTTATTCTATCATTTTGGCCTTAAAAACCCTAGTAAATGCGTGTAAATAGCATTAATTCATGCATTTTAGCATTCATGCATAAGTGTGTAAATACTGTATAAAATACGGTTTTTAAATGCTAAAATTATAGAATAAAGAAAAGAAAAGAAAAAGAATAAAATATTGTAAATATTTTATGACCCGAAACCCCGAGACCTAGGCATCTTGATGAATAGGTCGACAAAGAATAAAGTAGGGGGAGATAAGGGCCAAATACCTATATGTATTCTATTCATTCTTTATTCATTTTGGGGCCTATTTTGGTTCCACTTTTTATACATCAAATAAAGAAACTTTGTACATAAAAGTTGTAGATAATTAAATAAATAAAAATACAAAATTGATTTCACTTAAAAATAATGTACAGATAAAAAGTTATGGTCTGAATAAAATTCCAGAATCCCAACTTCCCAGACCCGTATCTCACAACTGAAAACTCCAAATGCAGCAAATTCACCTTTAATTGTATATAGAATAAAATAAGCTATTCAATGGCGGTGGTTTCGCATTTGGCGGAGCTACGGTTTGAAAGTTGAGTTTTGGACCCACCTTGCATACTTGTACTGAATAAAATATTCAATTTATTCTTTATTCATTATTTTTGTATTTTTATATTTTTATAATTATGTAAATATTACTTATAATATATATGTGCACTAAACTCAGAATAAAAATGCAAAGAAAAATAAAAATAAAAATAAACATATATAGGTTATACATGTACTATACCTAATTGTATACCTGTACAAAACACTCTTATATTTTATTAAATATACAAAATAAATCAGAAAGATAAACTAAAAATATATTTATGTATATAAAAGTATTTTATAATTTTATAAAATACTAAATAAAAATAATAACAATTAAATACATACAATAAAAACAAAAGAATACAATACATAGAATAATATACCTATATAAGGGTATAAAAGCAACTTGTAAAAATATACTTCATAAAATATATTAAAAATCATAATAAAATACTACATAAAATAACGAATATTTTTTATTTTATAACCATAAATTAATAATGCCATTTACTATTTTAAAAGTAATTAACAAAACATTTTTTGGGGCTTTTTCCTGGTTGGTCCACGTGGACCAACCAGGTGGTCTGGGACGTTGACCAGCCGGTCAACTCCCTGGCCATAGCCCTGCGCCCTTGTCAGAAGTGCCAGTGACCCATACTTCTCGATTTTTTCGCCGCTTGTGCGTTGCTCGAGGAGGGTTGCGTCCTTCACGAAAGTTGTAGCTTGTACTACCAGGATTCGCGCCGACCACTTGGATCCTCCAAGATCTTCTTCGCCTGCTCGCAATCTTGCCTCGAAGGGCGCTCCAGAGCCATGTTTCGAAACCACACCTCTTCTCTTCCATTTGCTTTTGAACCCCATTTTGACCCGTTCCTGGCCCCTTTGCTTGAGCTCCGGACTGGTGGTGGTGACAGCACCACCTCCAGCCAGCAAGGCGGCGATTTGCGCGTTGATTTGGGCGTCTCCATCCTCCACCTCCGGCCGCCGCCGTTAAGGTCCATGCCTCGCAGTGCATCACTGCTTGAGGGCGTCTTTTGTGTTGTTTCTTTTGCTCATTAGCTAGCCAGTACCTTTAGCGTTTTGTTTGTTAACCCACCTAGCATTCCGCAACCTCTCACGTCCACCTTCAAAGTTCACCGGACCCGCTCCGGCGAGCCACCACCCTCACATTCACGTCGCCAACTTTTCATTTCCACGAGCTAGGTTCTGCAAATTTTGGTTGCTGCTGCATTTTGCTTGACTTTTGCAGGACCAAAGGGAGGCTCCTGTGCTTCTCCTTTTTGCTCGGAGAGACGCTCCAGGTGCATAAACGCTCCAGGGCTCCGCCATTGAGCCCCGGACCCGGTCGACCCCTCCAACTGACGCGGAATCGCCCCAGCTTGTATCTGATCATCCTAGCCGCTGTCGTGGAGGTCGGAGTTGTCCCGTTCTGCCGATCGAACGAGCCCCAGCAAGTGTTCTTCGTGCGTTCATCCAAAGGGCCTGGCGTTCCTTCGATCGTGGCTTGTTCTTGGCGAGTAGCAGCGCCCGTCCGATCTCGCCACCCCTCCAGCCGTTGATCGCCCGCCCAACGTTTAATCGGGGCCGTCGAATCGAAGGGGCATCGGGGCGCCCTGCACGGACACGTGTATAAGTGACCACACATCTGTCGTCCGCCAGCGCCCATTTGTGGGAATTTTGCGGTATTTCTCCCACATTTTTCTGTAATGTCTTATTAGTTCCGAATTTCTTCAGCTGTTATATTATTTTGTAATATTTACTAAAACCACACCTGGACTTTTCGATATTACTCCCGCGCCCTTGCCAGCGAAGCGCGCGTGCGTGAGCACGTGCGCCTGGCTATTTTGCCTCCAAGGGCCTATTGTTTTGGGGTATTTCTTTTTTCTCTTGAAAGGTGTATGTTTAGTTATAATATTGCTGTAAAAATTGCGCACAGGCCCTTGGATTTTCTGATAATTACGCATATACCCCTGGCAGTGTGCTTTTTCTCTTTGCTTCTTGTATTTTTTGCATGCTTCTATAAAACCCCAAAAAAATCCACAAAAATCACATTAAGTCTCTGTTGCAAAGTAGTTTATCACCATATTTTTATTTTCCATAGTTATTGCATTTTTATATTTATTAAAAATCAAAAACAGCCATTTTCAGCACTGTTTGCATTTTAAAATACCTAAAAAATATAAAAATCCTCCAGAAAAATCCCAAAAATATATATTTTGTTTCTTGTAGTGTGTTTTAGCTCCAGACCAAAAATCATTAAAAAAATACAAAAGAAAACTCCAAAAATTCACAAAACTCTAAAAACTTCTATGAAAATATTAAAAATTCTACAAAATCCGTAAAAATACAAACTTTGTGCCTAAATTTTCCTTATTTCATTATCTTTCATTGAAAATTAACTTGGAGAATTTTTGTTACTGTTTTCTATTTTATTTCTCCATTTTAAGTTTCAGCCTTGCATTTTATTCACTGTTTGCTTTATTTTGCTAATTAAAAATACCAAAAACATTCTAAAAATTACCCAAAAATCACAAAAACAGTAGAAAAATATAAAAAGACCAAAAAGACTTTATTGGCTAATTTTTGAACATTTTTATCTATTTTTATAAATACGTCTTTCTCCCTTTTATTACATAGTTCATATATTCCAATATTGAAAAAGAAAATAAAAAAATATAAAATATAAACAGAAAATATAAAATCAGAAAATTAAAAACCAAAATACAAAAATAGAAAATTAAAAAAATTAAAAAAATATATAAAATTAAAAACCCACAAAAAATTAGCGTAGCAGACTCTTGATCACTTTCACACACATTTCGGTGCCTTGGTACCCCGTTCTACCTGTCTGCTCCCTGTGTTCGACCTCTACACATACTTGCACTATACACATCTTGTTGTAGAGTTATAATAAATTTTAACTTCGCACATTTACTTTCATTGCTTGATTTATCTGTCGTGGGTTAATTGTTGTTTGAATAGGGATTTCGTTGGAGGTCAACTCAGCGACTGTTGATTCGCCTTGTGAGTCAACACGACCTCTGCAATTTTCCCCTTCAACAATACCACAACCAAATGTTTCAGTTATTGTTGGAAATGCGAGCCCACGGCGAGCCATTATGCAATAAATGTTATTGCAAATATCATTCCCTGATCTGAAATGATGAATGAATAATTTGTATAATAGGTCCCTTAGTACAATTAGGGTTATGTACCATGGCCATCTTGATGATCATACAGCTGTTGATTCAACTATTGAATCATAGAGGCTGGTGCTTGGATGAATATCTAAAGAGTTAGATTGAGGACTCATCAAGCACCGTCATATGATTGTTAAGAGATGATCTCCAGCCTGAGTAGGATATGGCAATCCTTATCTCTGAAGGCTGATATCTGACCGACCTCTTGATGCAGGTCCTCTGCATAGGAATAGAGATTCGGAGGTGTCATATTAGTTAGGTCAAAGAGTTGACTTAACGAGATCGAGATAACCAAAGTCCTATATCATATGCTGTCATGATATAGGCACGCATCCTCTGACCGGAGACAGATGTGTTGCTATATGTCCAAGTATGTACATTTGGCAGACCAATAGGTTGATGACCTAATCAAGGTCTATACACCGGCGCGCTGGTGTGCATATAAGGGCATATGAGTAATACGATCTCTCAAAGGGATCATACAGGTTCAGTTACTGAACCGGAAGACATGAGCTCACTCATGAGATATTGGGAAGAATCAAATTCCATGCGCATGGTCGTCTCGCTTTGGAAGCTTGACTGAATTTGTAGGTTTGTTACTTTTAGGGTATGATCAAGACCTAGGTATGATATACACTTTTGGAAAGTGTATGATCGATACCAACTCCTAATGATCGAATGAGAAAACTTACTGATAAAACCACGAAGTAGACAGTATAAAGTTGATCCGATACTTCGGGTTTAATCTGAGTCTTCCAGTATGCAGGATGTACAGGTATTGGGAATACCTGAGGGTGATTTGATCATAAACGGTTGTATAACCATGACGCTTCCATTCCTAGGGAGTGATGAAACGGGTCTGGATTTTAGTGACTCCTCTCAGTAGAGAAGTGATCTGATCTTGGTCCAAGTATTGGACATTGATCTGAATGTGATTCAGATACAATGAGAAGATTAGATTTACGGTCTTGATTTAATCAAGCATCTATGGGAGGCCCGCGATCTGGATTTGAGATATGATCTCAATATCCATGTCACTATACGTGGAACAATACAATCGCCCTGTCCTTATCTCCAAGTATCTGCGGAGAGATTGCATTATTCTTGAAGGGTTCAAGAATAATTCCATAAGATCCAAGCAATGAAGAAATAATGATTAAATGTGATTTAATCATCTTGATGTGTGAAGAAATTATCCAATTTAATTAAATGTGATTTAATTAATGTGGATAAGAATAATGTGGATAGAAATATCCAATTATTCATAATATATTATAAATGTGATTTATAATGTATTAGAGAGAGCTAATTATAATTTATATGTGTTGATTAATTATTATGTGTATTGGATACACATTGTGTAATTAATTAACAATATGAATTATATGTTGTTTTGGGTTGTGAATATGATTCACAATTTTTTCCATGGCAAGAGTGCAATATTCTCAAAGATAATTGTGAATTATTTTTGAAGAATAAAAATCCAACAAATTTGTTGCAAATAAATAAGAGAGAAAATCAAGGAGATATGCAATCTCATGGGAATCCATGAGATTGCCTCCTTGGACTCCCATAGTGGGCGACACACCATTCCTATATGGAATGGGTGGCCATCCAACATGGAAGGTGCATGGAGATGAAATCTCCATGCACATTCTCTCCTTATTTGTTGGGTTGATTTAGGACTAAATTGTATTTGATTTTTTCAAATATATTTTAACCTAAATTTGTTGCTTTTGACAACAACAATCTTGGCCATTGGATTGACACAAATCAATCTCACCCATTGATTTTATGTGTCCCATGGATTGAGATCCATGGATCCCAAAACCCTATAAATAGAGAGGCATTCTATGCTCTCTAAAAAAAAGGACTTGCAATATTGGAGCTCTCTCTCTCCCTCATTTCTTCATACACGCCAGCCCTATCTCCCTCTCTTGTTGGTGGCCGTCCACCATACCCTAGAGGAGAGAATCGTCGTCGCCTTCGCCACCGCGCCGCCGCTTCGACATTCTTTGGTTCTCCGTCTTCTTGGAGAGTTCCTCTCATGAAGGAGACGTTTGATCTCGTGCGACGAGATCAGGAGCAACCACGCTTGGATCATCTTCTTGGATTGCGAGGACAACGCGGTTCATCCCCGCGCTCGCAAGCGGTCTCGCCGACGATCGGACTTGAGACAAGAGGTCTCTTTCTTTAGAGACTTGATCAACCACGCTTGAAGAGGTATTGCATTATACTTGTTGTGGTTATAGATGAAACGATCTGAGAATGGTTCTCGGATCATGTGGTTTCATCGAATAAAATTTTTTTAAATTCCGCTGCACCGAACAACTAGTACGACTAGTCGTTCTTCGTCGTATCCGATACGACGATCACGCTTCCGTGATGCGCTTGAGGATAATCCCATATCCTTCAAGTGGTATCAGAGCCTTAGGTCGACGGTTTCGAATATGATTCGAAAAACCGAGGACGACTTGGGTTCGTTTAGGTCGCGAAAGTTTTCATCGCATTTGATTTCGCAGATCTGTTTAGTAAATAAATTCGGCACTGTTTAAATTGTTTAAACACGAATTTATTACTTGGATTTTGTTCCCCATTAAATAAGGAAACCATAGGATCTTAGTTTACGTAAATTGGATTTCGTATGCTCTAGATATGGTTGTTTTAATGAACATGTATGCACTGTTGCGGGAACTGTAGATCTGAACGTGATTAAAATGTTAATTACTGTTTAGACTTGCCTCGAAATGCGTGTAAAATCACTTGGATTCTGTCCTAAATCAAATTAGCAATCTATGAAAATTGATTTTGTCTAATTTGGATTTAATATGATTGAGATATGCTAATTTTAGTAAGAAGGGGTCACTGCTGAAATTACAGTCCTAATCAAGAACCAAGTGATTGTCAATTAGTGAAATTAATTGTTAATTTCGTGAAATAATCATGAAAAATATTTGTGAAATATTTGAAGATGATTATTTACATAATTGACTTGGCCTCATCCAAGATTTGATCTAAATCTTAATTGGAAACACATTCATCAAACTTAATGTTTGATTGGTGATTGTCATTTAATCATTTAGTGAAATTAAATTGTTTAATTTCCTAGAATAATTGTGCATAAATATTTGTGAAATATTTGATGATAATTATTGCCTTAAATGACATTGCCTTAACCAATAATTGATTAAGATGTGATCTAAATCATAATTGGAAACCACAATCTTTCAAACTTGATGCTTGAATAGGATTTGGGAATTTGTCTAGCAAATTTCCTTATAATCAAAAATGTTTTGATTATTACTATATGGTACAATTTCGGTTGAAGAACCGATGATCATCTCAAGTACAAATTAATCAATTTGGCATTATCCTTTCCCGAGGCGGATATGGTGCCTAGTCGGAGAGCATTGGGGTTGCGGGTTGCAACGTATGTGGTCCGTCCCACTCTCGTCGGTACTGGCCATGACAGCGGGTAGGGCCGGGATAATGTCCGAGGGATTAAGATGTATTTTTCTAATTATTAAAATTCGAATTAATACGTATTTTGAGATATTACCATATATGTATTCAAGTAAAATAATCAAGTTTGATTGATTGAATTGGATTGATAATTAATTTAATATGATTAAATTGATTATGTCCAATTGAAATACTCTAATATGATTAGAGCTAATAATTCCCTTGGAAGAATTAATTATGTGAATGTGATTCACGATAATTAATTAAAATTTGAATATGATATGGAGGATCACATAAGTGACATCCATGGTCTCCCGTCAAGGCGGAGGGTTCCGTCGCCAGGGATTGCATGTGGGAGACGCCTGTCCGAAGTGATAGCTCCTGTATGCAAGCGCATCTGGATCGGGCTCGTCGCTTCTCGAAAGAGTAAGGACGTATGCGTAGTGACCCCAGTATCGGGTCCTCATATTATTGGGGCGATATTGGATTGCGCATAGCGAGTTGTATTCCTGTTGACGGTTGGTTCAATTAATGACGGGTCAACATCGCCTTAGGGGTGGTGGGCCCGGGTGTTAAAGACCGAATTGGGAGATGCAAGTTGGACTTGCAAGGTAGAATGTGTTCCCGCTTCTTTTTATCCGAGTTGTAGGTTCTCATATTATTGGGATGCAACAAAGATAAGGAAGGAGATCCCAGATCTTGCTTGAGATATAATGGTAAGTATATCTCTTACATTGAAAGTGATTAAGGGAATGAACTTTCAATGTTGACATGGCAAGACAACTTTGATATAAAAATTCCTAAATCAAAGTAAAATATGTATATATATAAATACATACATCTATGCAAATTTCTTATTTCAGATAATCCTTCATTAAAACCCTGTCAATGATATACTCAATAGTAACCAGTAAAATATCTTGGATTGGACTCATGATCCAGATATTGTACTTGCAATTGAACACATAATGTATGTGGTTGCAATATGCAAGTTTCCTCATACTAATGAGGAATGACAATTAAATAGATAATAGGACTACAACCCTAGGGTTTGTATGTCGCTATAGTCTTGATCTCATTGGATGTACTTTGGAAGTAACATGTCGATGATGATCGCAATTGTCAAATAATCCTTATAAAATCAATGAAGATATTTTGGCATACATATATGTGCTCTTGACATTTAATCATGAGTGACATGGTTCTCTGCATCATGTAGAATGGTAGCTCTATAAAGAGATGATGTATTCAATTGTTTGAGTACCTACCTGAACCTATGTTTTATGAGTTTAGATGGATGTAGATGATGAGTGTCATTATTCTACTGTCTATACTCTAGTCATTCATGAAGCTTCATAGTATTCATATTGTGTGAATCTAATGAAGCATAAATAAATGTTGAAATACTCTTATTTTGAATTCTTTTGAATTTATTGTAAGAGATCCTTAGTCTTAAGCAACGGTTGCTTATAGATAAAGGGAGCGCAATGGAAGCATGGGTTGGACCCAAGAAAGAAGGAAAGTCAAAGAGTTGACTGGACTTCTGTGACTTCCATATGACATCCAAAGAGTTGGATGAATGCCAATACTGCAATAAGTTGATGTGTTGATAGTATGACTATCAAGTCTGTCTAAAATCCTTAGAAAAGGACTCGGATGGAGCATCAGAATAATCTACATAAATTATTGATATTGACTTACTTATTGAATAAGATAAAGTCAAATAATTGTATCTCAATCTTCTGATGACATTTGCAATGGGTTGCATATGTTTTAGAAGACTGGAAAACTTGATCTTAAAGATTTATAGTTATCCACGTGAATATTGATGCAATTGTTGCAACAATCTCTGTTGGAATGATAGACTTGTTAATTTCAGTGGGAGATCCCTTAGTCGTAGAGAATGTCTCTATAACCTAGATATAAGAATACACTCATTGTTTGTTTCTAAATGTTGGAAATAAACATGAATTCTGAGATAGAACTATCATAAAGAGTTATGATGGAAATATTTCAGATAGTAGTCTAAAATCTAGTGGACTCCACTAAATTAGAAAATTAATGAATGGTTCATTAACATTTCTAAATACTGAAATTAAACCTTAAGATCAATAGGAGGATGAAGATCATTTGACAATAATCTAGCATCGAACCTTGGACATTTGTCTATCGATTTGATCAATAGACTAGTAAGAGATGAAACTTTAGAATGTCTAAAATTTCAAAAACTTACATACTTATGAATATTGTCCAATACACCCTTCTTCGGGAATGGTGTAAGATGCCAAGGTATTCAGGATCTCATACATATTGATGTATGCGGATCATCTATATCATAGTAAACATTGTGGATATGTGATATCTATTGATGATTATGTATGATATGAGATTTCTTCTCTTCATCTAAGAAACTTTTGAAATGTTCAAAGATTTCATTAATTTTGGTTTAGAACCAAAGTTTGAAGGAAGATAAAATGAATTTGATCTAATCTAGGTAGCAAATACCTACTAGATAAATTCGAAGAATACCTTATGGAGATATGAATATCATTTCTATCTCAAACCTCCTAACACACCTTAACTCAAAAGAGTTATAGGTAGATACAATTAGATCATGTGTGACATGATCTTATCAATGTTGAATTTTTAGCATAATTATCCCTTAGTTTCCAGGTATATATGTGTAGTAGAGACTACAATGTATATCCTTAATAAGGTTCCATGTATATTGGAATCTAGCACTTGAGAGTGCTGCTTCATTAGGAAAATAAAGGATGGTATTGGATACCTACTTTATGACCTTGAGATTCTTAAAATATCTCATCTCCGAGAATGTGATTCTTAGAGGTTGAGACTCTTGAGAATCAAGATGAAAATGAAGTGTAGGAACTCATTTATAATGAGACTCCTGAAATTGGAAACTAAAAGGACAATTAAAGATGAAACATTAATACCTCTTCAAATGAGTTTGAGGATGGATTCCATGTGTTAGAGAAATCTGACAATGATCGAACTTCATGTGATGAAGCTTCTGAAGATCATAGCATGGATAGATGGATAGCAATAAAAGTCTAATGTAGACTTCATATACAAGTGTTGTATATGGACCCTCGAGGATCCACCTATATGGGTAAGACCTGTAAAGGTGTAAATGGATCTTCAAGAGACAGGGAACCTGATGAGAAGGTAGAGATCTTCAAAGCACGGTTCGTAGCCATAAGCTACACACTGGAAGAGAAGACATTGCTTGCAATGAGACTTGCTCTTCGGTGACCATGCTTAAAACCATCAGAATATTGCTAACCTTAGCTACATAACTTGACTATTGCATCTTCAAGATGTAAGTCAATATTGCATTCCTCTACGAATACCTCTTTGAGGATATTAACATGAAGTAGCCCCAGGGTTTCATGGTTGAGGAAAGCAAGATGTGCAAGCTAAGGAATCTATCTAAGGACTCAAATAAGCTTCTTGAAGTTGGACCATAAGATTTGATGAAATTATAAGTGTTATGATTTCAGATAGAATCTTGATGAGCCTTGTGAAGCTTAGTGGGAGTGCCTTTGTGTTCATCATGCTAATTGTAGATGATATCCTAATCATTTGGAATGATATAAGGATAATAATTAGTGTTTTATAATCTGGTTGTTCCATAACTTGAAATAAGATTTCAAAGATGCCTCTCAGATCTTAGTTCTGAAGTTGTTCAGAAGCAAAGAGAAGAGGATAATGGGACTGTCACATTTATAGTACACCTTGGACATATTCTATTCATAGAAATTCCAAGAAAGGCTTCTAACCCTTAAGATATGGTACGGACCTATCTAAAGGGATAACACCTCAAAGAGTTGAGGAAGTGAATGCTGGAACTACTTGCCCTTGGGCATCAATTCTGAGAAGCCAAGTGTGTGCTAGATGTGTACAAAAGCCAGGTGGCTGCCATGCAGTGGGAGTAGTAAACTGTTACTAGTCCTACTATGGAAATAAAACACTTGGTTGCAGTAACAACAAAATCTTCATAGATGACAAGATTTTTTGAGATAGTGATCTCAAAGTCTTATCTTCAAAAGTTTAAGACTTTATAGATAGTGATCTAAAAGGTCTTAACTAAAGATACCTTAGGAGAAAGAGATCTCCAGAAATAAGGATATTCTTATAAGGATTATGGAAATACTAGTTATGATAATTGTTAAGCTGTAGTGTCAAGGACACTATAACTAACAAGATTGAGTATTAGTTGCATAAGATACAACATTCGCATTGGATGTGAGCACTGTTACTAGGGATATGCAAGTGCCGTAAAAGGACTTGGCATAGTCTCGCGGGAACAAAGTGACTGATCAGCTTACCTAGCTATTTTCTAAATAGCCTATGATTGTCACATGAGTGCGGGTTTAAATGATTAGCCCTTTAATGGCTCTTTGGGCTAGTGGGAGATTGTTGGAAATGCGAGCCCACGGCGAGCCATTATGCAATAAATGTTATTGCAAATATCATTCCCTGATCTGAAATGATGAATGAATAATTTGTATAATAGGTCCCTTAGTACAATTAGGGTTATGTACCATGGCCATCTTGATGATCATACAGCTGTTGATTCAACTATTGAATCATAGAGGCTGGTGCTTGGATGAATATCTAAAGAGTTAGATTGAGGACTCATCAAGCACCGTCATATGATTGTTAAGAGATGATCTCCAGCCTGAGTAGGAGATGGCAATCCTTATCTCTGAAGGCTGATATCTGACCGACCTCTTGATGCAGGTCCTCTGCATAGGAATAGAGATTCGGAGGTGTCAGATTAGTTAGGTCAAAGAGTTGACTTAACGAGATCGAGATAACCAAAGTCCTATATCATATGCTGTCATGATATAGGCACGCATCCTCTGACCGGAGACAGATGTGTTTCTATATGTCCAAGTATGTACATTTGGCAGACCAATAGGTTGATGACCTAATCAAGGTCTATACACCGGCGCGCTGGTGTGCATATAAGGGCATATGAGTAATACGATCTCTCAAAGGGATCATACAGGTTCAGTTACTGAACCGGAAGACATGAGCTCACTCATGAGATATTGGGAAGAATCAAATTCCATGCGCATGGTCGTCTCGCTTTGGAAGCTTGACTGAATTTGTAGGTTTGATATATACTTTTAGTGTATGATCAAGACCTAGGTATGATATACACTTTTGGAAAGTGTATGATCGATACCAACTCCTAATGATCGAATGAGAAACTTACTGATAAAACCACGAAGTAGACAGTATAAAGTTGATCCGATACTTCGGGTTTAATCTGAGTCTTCCAGTATGCAGGATGTACAGGTATTGGGAATACCTGAGGGTGATTTGATCATAAACGGTTGTATAACCATGACGCTTCCATTCCTAGGGAGTGATGAAACGGGTCTGGATTTTAGTGACTCCTCTCAGTAGAGAAGTGATCTGATCTTGGTCCAAGTATTGGACATTGATCTGAATGTGATTCAGATACAATGAGAAGATTAGATTTACGGTCTTGATTTAATCAAGCATCTATGGGAGGCCCGCGATCTGGATTTGAGATATGATCTCAATATCCATGTCACTATACGTGGAACAATACAATCGCCCTGTCCTTATCTCCAAGTATCTGCGGAGAGATTGCATTATTCTTGAAGGGTTCAAGAATAATTCCATAAGATCCAAGCAATGAAGAAATAATGATTAAATGTGATTTAATCATCTTGATGTGTGAAGAAATTATCCAATTTAATTAAATGTGATTTAATTAATGTGGATAAGAATAATGTGGATAGAAATATCCAATTATTCATAATATATTATAAATGTGATTTATAATGTATTAGAGAGAGCTAATTATAATTTATATGTGTTGATTAATTATTATGTGTATTGGATACACATTGTGTAATTAATTAACAATATGAATTATATGTTGTTTTGGGTTGTGAATATGATTCACAATTTTTTCCATGGCAAGAGTGCAATATTCTCAAAGATAATTGTGAATTATTTTTGAAGAATAAAAATCCAACAAATTTGTTGCAAATAAATAAGAGAGAAAATCAAGGAGATATGCAATCTCATGGGAATCCATGAGATTGCCTCCTTGGACTCCCATAGTGGGCGACACACCATTCCTATATGGAATGGGTGGCCATCCAACATGGAAGGTGCATGGAGATGAAATCTCCATGCACATTCTCTCCTTATTTGTTGGGTTGATTTAGGACTAAATTGTATTTGATTTTTTCAAATATATTTTAACCTAAATTTGTTGCTTTTGACAACAACAATCTTGGCCATTGGATTGACACAAATCAATCTCACCCATTGATTTTGTGTGTCCCATGGATTGAGATCCATGGATCCCAAAACCCTATAAATAGAGAGGCATTCTATGCTCTCTAAAAAAAAGGACTTGCAATATTGGAGCTCTCTCTCTCCCTCATTTCTTCATACACGCCAGCCCTATCTCCCTCTCTTGTTGGTGGCCGTCCACCATACCCTAGAGGAGAGAACCGTCGTCGCCTTCGCCACCGCGCCGCCGCTTCGACATTCTTTGGTTCTCCGTCTTCTTGGAGAGTTCCTCTCATGAAGGAGACGTTTGATCTCGTGCGACGAGATCAGGAGCAACCACGCTTGGATCATCTTCTTGGATTGCGAGGACAACGCGGTTCATCCCCGCGCTCGCAAGCGGTCTCGCCGACGATCGGACTTGAGACAAGAGGTCTCTTTCTTTAGAGACTTGATCAACCACGCTTCAAGAGGTATTGCATTATACTTGTTGTGGTTATAGATGAAACGATCTGAGAATGGTTCTCGGATCATGTGGTTTCATCGAATAAAATTTTTTTAAATTCCGCTGCACCGAACAACTAGTACGACTAGTCGTTCTTCGTCGTATCCGATACGACGATCACGCTTCCGTGATGCGCTTGAGGATAATCCCATATCCTTCAGTTATACCCCTAATGAATGCAGGTGTTGCGAGGCATTGACGATTGAAGTTTCAACCTCCATCTGATCTCATGTTTCATCTTCGATGAAGCTACTAACCCAGTGATTTATCCATCATTGAGGCCTCTTAGGCATGCTTCAATCTTCTACAGAAAGCTTTGCAGATTCTTTGATCTTTAAGGAGTTGGAAAGACGGTGGATGAAGGCCCTAATGTCCGTCGGAGCTCTGCCCGAGTGCATCCTACTACTAAGGAGGAAATCCTACACCAACGAGCAGTTATTGTTGGATTGACCCCGATCTAGGTTAATCCTACGAGTCGAATTGCAACCACACCTCATTATAAACCTCTCACCTTGGTGAGATCGAGTCAAGTCCCGAGGTGCCACAAGTCTCTACGTGGCTCGAACCGCTTAGTGCCCCTAAGACGTGTCCCAAAGCAAAAGCATCACACACCTCATGTGTTGCCTGGTAGATATTGTAGATCATCCCCGTCAAGTGTCCTATATTACACATTTACCCCTACGCACTTGGAAGATTTGAAGATAAGATGTTGCAATTATTTTTTATATTGTTTCCCATTTAGGATATCTTTGTGATGTTTTATTTATTTTGAATTATGTTTTTATTATCAAAAAGCCCATGGATTGATCCTTAATATCTTGCACATATTTAATCCAAATTTAAAAAATTTGGTCTTCTTTGAAAGTTCTAAATATTATCCTTAATATAGAATGATTATTTCTCTAATGTGACTGTAGTTTTTAAATTAATAATCATATAAGTTCATTAATTATTTCAACTTTATTTTTTTTGTTAGTAATTCACCTTAACATCATTTAATGCACTAGTTGGATTAAGATTTACTTATTAAATTTAGAAATTGATTCATTGATTGGTTAATAGATTCAATTTCATTAAGTGATAAATGTCTATTAAGCAATTTAGGTGCTTTACAAAATAGGTGCATTAATTTAATAAGTTGCAATTATAGAAAACAACGATCAATTTAGAACTTAATTTAGATTGTGATTAAAGTATTAGTTCAAATATTAATTCATGACTCTTTAATGTAATTGTGATTGTATGTAATTATGTGATTTGCAAAATTATCATTCATTTTGTATCATCTTAACTTGACTTGCATATAAAAAAAACAAGCATGCATATTTATTGTCCACACTAACCTAAATCACATTAGAATATGTAATCTAGATATTTCAACCTTGGTTGAATAACCTAATTAGCTTGTATCCTTATGTTGAACCCTAGACTTATCCATATATAAATTACGCTTCTCTCTCTTCAGTGAGATTAATTTTCAGTGAGGTTTTGGTTGAACTGTTGATTGTTAACACTGAAATTTTGATGTAGTTAGATTAGTGATTGCAGCAATTCATCATATGGCATCGTTTTCGATGAATGACTTTATTTGGTTAGTTAGTTAGATTAAAGTACTATTATTAAGTTATTGTATTGTTATTTTGGTTATTGCATTATTTTGTTGAATTTGTTTATGGTTTATGTGTTGTCATTTTATGTTCAACATGTTATTTTCTATCATTACTTAGAATATATCTAACCATCTAGTTGTGAGTGGCAGGTCTCGTGAAGTTGAGGAAGTCTAAGGGGACGTGGAGGTAAAGAGCTTGGAGCAGCTCTCTATGATACCATATCAAGTTGAATCAGTAGAGAGATATAGCCAGATAGTTTAGTTAATTTTAGCCCATTATTTTTGTAGTTAATTGCAATAATTAAGTAATTTACTTATAGGCTTCTCGATCAAGAACTAGTGCATGTAAATAGAGACTCTAATTTTTTTTATTGTGGTGTGTTGAGACCTGTTACACTCTTAATTAAAGGGTAAATCTCGACTTGAGTGGAAAAAGTTAAGGACATGAACACGATTCTTAAAGCTAATATAGGTCATTATCTATGCTCGAGTAACTTAGGCAACACACATCATATAGATTCATTCACTAATAAATGTACTTAGAATCATGTTGATTATCTCTAAACTTAAACTCAATTTTAATCGTTGTGAGAGATAAAAACACCACGCAAATAAAATAAATATGTGTTGATGAAAATAAACATGTGAAGTTGCACGTAACATGAATATATATATATATATAACAAAAAATTAATGCCATAAAAATAGACCAAAGATTCAAAAGCCACTTTCTATACTTGCTAATTATGTAAGATAAATAATGAATATGTCACGTTTGCTGGACATGTGAGCCCACGGCGAGCCATTATGCATTAAATGTTATTGTGAATATCGTTCCCTAATATGAAACGAAGAATAACTAATTTGCATAATATGTCCCTTAGTACCATTTGGGTTATGTATCATGGCCATCTTAATAATCATACAGCTGATGATTCAAGTATTGAATCATAGAGGTTGGTGCTTGGTTGAATATCTAAAGGGTGAGATAGAGGACTCATCAAGCATCGTCAAATGAGCATTAGGAGATGAACTCCAGCCTAAGGAGGAGATGGCAATCCTCTCTGAAGGTTGATATCTTACAGACCTCTTGATACAGGTCCTTTACATTGGAAAAGAGATTCCGGGGTGTTTGATAAGTTAGGTAAAAGAGTTGACTTAACGAGATCGACATAACCAAAGTCCTATATCGCATGTTGTCACGATACAGGCATGCATCCTCTAACTGGAGATAGATGTGTTACTATATGTCTGAGTATGTACATTTGGCAGACCAATAGGTTGATGACCTAATCAAGGTCTATACACCGGCTCGCTGGTGTGCATGTAAGGGCATATGAGTAATATGATCTCTCAAAGGGATCATACAGGTTCAGTTATTGAATTGGAAGACATGAGCTCACTCATGAGATATTGGGAAGAATCAAATTTGTACATGCTCGTCTCGCTTTGGAAGCATGACTGAATTTGTAGGTTTGATATATACTTTTGGAAAGTATATGATCAAGACCTAGGTATGATATATGCTTTTGGAAAGTATATGATCGATACCGACTCCCAATGATCAAATGAGAAACTTATTTATAGACAGTGTGAATTTGATAGAATACTTCAGGTTTATTCTGAGTCTTCCAATATGCATGATGTACAAGTGTTGGGAATATCTGAAGGGGATGTGATCATAAACGATTGTATAACCATGACGCTTCCATTCCTTGGGAGTGATGAAACGGGTCTGGATTTTAGTGACTCCTCTCAGTAGAGAAGTAATCTGATCTTGGTCCAAATGTTGAACATTGATCTGAATGTGATTCAAATGCAATGAAAAGATTAGATTTGCGATCTTGATTTAATCAAGCATCAATGGGAGGCCTAAGATCTGGATTTAAGATGTGATCTCAATATCCAAGTCACTATACGTAGAACAATACAATCGCCCTGACCTTATCTCCAAGTATTCGCATAGAAAGCACATTCTCCTTGAAAGAGTTCAGGATAATTTCATTGTTGATATTATATATCCAAGCATTGAAAAAATTGATGATGAAATGTGATTTGATTATCATGAATAATATGAATTTGATTCATATTATAAAGAGAGTTATCTAAGATAATTATATGTGATTTAATTATCAAAGATGTGAATAATGTGAATGTGATTCATATTATTCGGGCACATGAGAATAGAGATCCAAGATGATTAAATGTGATTTAATTATCATGGATATGAATGATGTGGGTAGCACTATCCATATCAAGAGCTATTTGTAATTTGCATTTGTTAATTAAATGTCAATGTGAATTGGATTCATATTGGACATTATATTCAAAATGTAATTCACATTTTATTTTGGGTTGTGAATGTGATTCACAAATTTCCAATGGCATGATTGCAATGTTAAGAAAATAAATTAGATTTATTGTTGTGAAATAATTTGCAACAAAAGTTGTTCCAAATATTGGAGAGAATCACGAGATAATATAATCTCATGTAATATGGAAAGGAGAGCCACCATCCTCATATAGAGGATGGACGGCTGCAATTCCACCATGGAATATGGTAGCCATCCACTCCTCTTATGGAAGGAGGGTTGCCTCCCTCCTATCTCTCTAAGAGAGATTAATTTAGTGTAAATCAAATTATATTGAGTATATATTTGATTTTATTAAATTAATTATTATTGTGTTTTTAACAACAAGATCATGGCCACAAATCAATGTCAGCCATCGGATTTGTGTTGTCCATGATCCCAAAATATTATAAAAGAAGAGGCATCCCTTGCTCTTCTAGTTTACAAGTTAGACAACACATTCTCTCTCTCATTGTCTCTACATGCCATCTTCCTCTCTCATATGGTCGTCCACCATGGATGCCCTAGAGAGACTCTTCATCATCGCAGCATCGTTCTTATGTTGTCGGTTCGATTGCTCATAGATATGTGTCTCCTTCGGTGCACCTCAATCGTTAAGAAGACGTCGTACCCCGTTTGACGAGATCATGAGATTCATCGCTTGGATCATCAACATGGATTGTGAGGAACACGTGTTTCATCAACACGCTCACAAGCGTCTCCTCTGTCGGATCGGACTTGAGATAGGAGGTCTCTTCGTTTAGAGACTCGATCGCAACCACGCTTCAAGAGGTAATCCTATTACTTATTTTTAGTTCATACGAAACAACCTGAGAAGTATCTTGGATCATGTGGTTTCATCACATGAAAAAATTTTAATTTCCGTAGATCGAGCAACTAGTGTGACTAGTCACTCCCGATCGCGTACGATGCGATCCTCACACTTCCGTGATGCTCTTAAGGACCTAACCATATCCTTAAAATGGTATCAGAGCCGGGTTGAAGGTTTTGGATGTGATCCATAAACAAGTACGACTTGGGTTCGTTAGGGTTTGCGAAAGTTTTCTTGCTTTTCATTTTCGCATCTATGTTTTGAGATTATTTTCGGCCCTTTTTAAATTGTTTAAATACAAAAATAAGAATTTTATTTTGTTCCCCATTCAATAAGGAAACCATAGTATTTGAGTTTGCATGATTTCGAATCCGTTTGCTCGTTATGATCATTTTAGTGAACATCTATCCACGGTTTCGGGACTGCGGATCATGACATAATTATGAAATTAATTGCAGTTTTGAAACACCTCGAAATGTATGCAAATACATAGGTTCTATTGTAAATCAAATTATCAATCTATAGAAACTTATTGTACTTAATTTGGATTTAAATTGATTGAGATATGGTATTTTTAGTAAGTGAGGGTCACTGCTGAAATTACTTTCCTAATCAAGAACCTAGTGATTGTCATTTAAGAAATTAGTGAAATTAAATGATTTAATTTTCTAGAATAATTATGGATAAATTTATGTGAAATATTTTAATATAATTATTTCCTTAAATGATGTTGCCTTAACCAACAATTGATTAGATTTGATCTACATCACAAATTGGTTACATTATCTACATTCCAACAAACATGTTACTTGAATTGGATTTGGGATTTGTTTGGCAAATCTCATTATAATATTAATATTTTGATTATTATATGGTACAACTTTGGTTGAAAAATCGATGATCATCTCAAGTACAAAGTGATCTATTTTGCATTATCCTTTCCCAAGGTGAATATGGTGTCTAGTCGGGGAGTGTTGGGGTAGCAGGTTGCACCGTGTGCGGTCTGTCCCACTCCCGTCAGTACTGTCCATGACAGACGGTAGGGTTGGTATAATGTTTAAGAAATCATGATGTATTTCTAATTATTAAAATTCGAAATAATACGTATTTGAGATAATACCATAATTCAAGTAACAATTAAGAATGTCTATTGGATATTAATTGGATCATTATTTTAATATGATTAGATTAATTGGAATCCAATTAAAATGAAAACACTCTATTATGAATAGATATGTTATTTATCTTGGAAGAATTAATCGTAATGAATATGATTCGTTATAATTAATTAAAATTTGAACGTGATATGAAGGATCACATAAGTGACATCCACGGTCTCCCATCAAGGCGAAGGGTTCCGTCGCCAGGGAGTGTATGTAGGAGACGCTTGTCCGATGTGATAGCTCTTGTATGCAAGTGAATCTGGATCGGGCTCTTTGCTTTTCAAAATAGTAAGGTCGTATACGTAGTGACCCCAACCTCGAGTCCTCATATTATTGGGGCGATATTGGATTGTGCATAGTGAGTGCTAATCCTGTTGACGGTTAGTTCAATTAACAACGGGTCAACATCACCTTAGGGGTGGTGGGCTCAGGTGTTAAAGATCGAATTGGGAATGCAAGTTGGACTTGCAAGGCGGAATGTGTTCCCGCTTCTTTTTATCCGAGTTACAAGTTCTCATATTACTGGGATGTAACAAAGATAAGGGAGGAGATCCCAGATCTTGCTGAGATATAATGGTTGAAGGATATGGAGAAATCCTCAAGCGCATCACGGAAGCGTGATCGTCGTATCGAATACGACGAAGAACGACTAGTCGTACTAGTTGTTCGGTGCAGCGGAATTTAAAAAATTTTAAACCGATGAAACCACATGATCCGAGAACCATTCTCAAATCGTTTCATCTATAACCACAGCAAGTATAATGCAATACCTCTCGAAGCGTGGTTGATTGAGTCTCTACGAAAAGAGACCTCCTGTCTCAAGTCCGATCGTCGGAGTAACGGCTTGCGAGCGCGGAGATGAGTCGCGGTGTCCTCGCAATCCAAGTTGATCCAAGCGCGGTTGCTCCTGATCTCGTCACACGAGATCAAACGTCTCCTTCGTGAGTGAAGCACTCCAAGAAGACAAAGAACCGCAGAGAGTCGAAGCGGCAGCACGATGGCGCGGGCGTCGACGTTTCTCTCCACCAAGGTGGACGGCCACCAAGAAGAGAGGGAGAGAAGGGTTGTCGTGTATATGAGAAAGAGAGAGAGAGTTTTTGTGCTACAATAGCATGTGTCAAGAGAGAGCCAAGTATGCCTCTCTATTTATAGGGTTTTGGGATCCATGGATCTCAATCCATGGGACACATAGAATCAATGGATGAGATTGATTTATGTTCATCCAATGGCTAAGATTGTTGTTGTCAAAAGCAACAATTTTAGGTCAAAATATATTTGATAAAATCAAATATAATTCATTCCTAAAACAACCCAACAAATAAGGAGAGAAGACACATGGAGATTTCATCTCCATGTGCCTTCCATGTAGGCGCACACCCACTCCAATTAGGAGTGGTGTGCCGTCCATGGATTGCATGGAGATTGCAATCTCCATGAGATTGCATATCTCCATGTAATCTCCCTTATTTATTTGCAACAAAAATATTTGGGTTTTATTCTTCAAAAATAATTCACAATTATCTTTGAGAATATTGCAATCTTGCCATGGAAAAATTGTGAATCATATTCACAACCCAAAACAACATGTAATTCATATTGTTAATTAATTACACAATGTGTATCCAATACACATCATAATTTATCAACACATATAAATTATAATTAACTCTCTCTAATACATTATAAATCACATTTATAATATATTATGAATAATTGGATATCTCTATCCAAATTATTCTTATCCAAACTTATTAAATCACATTTAATCATATTGGATAATTTCTCATACATCATGATAATTAAAACACTTTTAATTATCAACTTCTCTTTGCTTAGATCTTATGGAATTGTTCTTAAACCATTTAAGAACAATGCTATTTCTCCTCAGATACTTGGAGATAAGGACAGGGCGATTGTATTGTTCCACGTATAGTGACTTGGATGTTGAGATCATATCTCAACTCCAGATCCTATGGACCTCCCACTGATGCTTGATCAAATCAAGACCGTAGACTTAATCTTCTCATTGCATCTGAATCTTATTCAGATCAATGTCCAGTTCATGGACTAAGATTAGGTCACTTCTCTAATGAGAGGAGTCACTAAAATCCAAACCTGTTTCATCACTCCCTCGGAATGGAAGCGTCATGGTTATACAATCGTATATGATCAAATCACCCTTCAGGTATTCCTAATACCTGCACATCCTTCATACTGGAAGACTCATGATCATCCTGAAGATAAAGATCACTTTTACACTGTCATCTTCAGGGTTAGATCATTAAGTTTCTCAATCTTGGTCATCGGGATTTGGTATAGATCATATGCTTTCACAAAGCATATATCTTACCTTCAAATTCATGTCATGCTTCCAAAGCATGACGACCATGCATGGAATTTGTTCAGTCCCAATACCTCATGAGTGAGCTCATGTCTCCCGGTTCACAAGTGAACCTGTATGATCCCTTTGAGAGATCGCATTACTCATATGTCCTTACATGCACACCAGCTCGCCGGTATATAGACCTTGATTAGGTCATCAACCTATTGGTCTGCCAAATGTACATACTCAGACATATAGCAATACATCTGTCTCTAGTCAGAGGATGCATGCCTATGTTGTGACAGTATTCAACGTAGGTCTTTGGTTATCTCGATCTCGTCAAGTCAACCCATTGACTTAACTAACCTGACACCTCTGAATCATTATTCCCATGCATAGGACCTGCATCAAGAGGTCAGTCAGATATCAGTCATATGAGATAGGATTGCCATCTCCCACTCAGACTGGAGATCATCACTTAATGATCATTTGATGATGCTTGATGAGTCCTCTATCTAACTCCTTAGATATTCATCCAAGCATCAGCCTCTATGATCCATCCAATGAATCAACAGCTGTATGATCATCAAGTTGGCCATGGTACATAACCCTTATTGTACAGAGGGACCCTATAGTGCATTCATTCATTAATCTCAGAAAGGGGAGTGAAAAATAATCAATAATTTTCATTGATAATTTATTCATTACAATAACATTTATTGTAGAAATGGTTCGCCCGGGGCTCACATTGCTAACAATCTCCCACTAGCCCTCAGAACCATTCAGGTACAATCTTTAAACCCATACTCATTACATGCTGGTCAAAAACCTTCTGTGTCAGAGGTTTGGTAAGAGGATCAGCAACGTTGTCGGCAGAGGCCACCTTGGTGATGATGATGTCACCACGCTTTTGTATCTCCCGAATGATGTGGTATTTCCTTTCCACGTGCTTGCTCTTTTGATGCCATCTGGGTTCCTTTGCCTGGGCAATGGCTCCCGTGTTATCACAGAGTAACGGGATGGGAGTATCAGAGGAAACTACGCCAAGCTCCAGTACGAACTTGCGCAACCACACCGCCTCCTTTGCAGCATCTGATGCGGCAATGTATTCGGCTTCTGTTGTTGAATCTGCAGTAGTGTCCTGCTTCTTGCTTCTCCAGCTCACAGCACCACCATTCAACAAGAACACGAACCCCGATGTCGACTTTCGATCATCTACATTCGATTGGAAGTCAGAATCTGTATATCCCAAGACTTGGAGATCACCATCTCCATAGACCAAGATGTAATCTTGCATCCGTCTTAGATATTTGAATATGTTCTTTACTGCATTCCAGTGTTGTTCTCCATAGCAGGATTGGTAACGACTTACCACTCCCACTGCATGGCAGATATCTGGCCTAGTGCACATCATGGCATACATTAAGCTTCCTACGGCTGATGCATAAGGACATCCAGCCATGGCCTTCTTTTCCTCAACAGTTTGAGGAGCCATTCCTTTAGACAGGTGGATACCATGTCTTAAGGGTAGGAATCCTTTCTTAGAACTATCCATACGGAATCGTCAAGAACCTTCTTAATGTATCCATGTTGTGACAATCCCAAAATCCTCTTTTCTCGGTTTCTGAACAGCTTCAGGCCTAAGATGTAAGAGGCTTCTCCAAGATCTTTCATCTCAAAGGTATGGGACAGCCAAATCTTTACACTGGTCATCATCCCTGTATCATTCCCAATGATAAGGATGCCATCTACATAAAGCACGATGAACACAACGGCGCTCCCACTAAGCTTCTTGTATACACAAGGTTCATCAGGATTCTGCACAAAATCATAACTCTTTATGGTTTCGTCAAATCTGATGTTCCAACTACGAGAAGCTTGCTTGAGCCCATAGATGGATTTCTTCAGCTTGCATACTTTACCATCCTCAGTCATGAAGCCTTGGGGCTGCTCCATGTAGATATCCTCCTCGAGGTATCCATTGAGGAAAGCCGTCTTGACGTCCATCTGCCAGATGTCGTAGTCAAGATATGCAGCTATAGCTAGCAATGTCCGGATGGATTTAAGCATAGCCACAGGAGAGAATGTCTCATCGTAGTCGATGCCTTCTCTCTGTGTGTAGCCCTTGGCTACGAGCCGTGCCTTGAAAGTCTCTACTTTCCCATCAGGTCCCCTTTTTCTCTTGAAGATCCATTTACACCCAATGGGTTTTACCCCTTTAGGTGGATCCTCTAGGGTCCATACACCATTCTTATGCATGGAGTCAATTTCTGACTTCATTGCTAGCATCCATCTATCCATGTCTTGATCCGCGAGTGCTTCATCAAATGAAGTAGGATCAATGTCAGTTTCACCTGACACATGGAATCCATACCTTTCAGGTGGTGCAACCACCCTCAAACTCCTTCGAAGAGGTATGGGTGTTTCATCTTTATTTACTTCTTCAGTTTCTGGTCTGGGGAGCTCAGAATCCTCTTGGGATTCAATGAGCTCCTCTACTTCACTTTTATATTGACCTTTAAGGAAATCATCCTCCAGAAACTTTACATCTCTAGAGACAAAAACCTTTTGGGTCTCAGGGTCATAAAGCTGGTATCCAATACCATCTTTAACATACCCAATGAAGTAACACTCACGAGTGCGAGATTCCAGCTTACTTGCGTCCACGTTCTTCGCATGGACCAAGCAACCCCAAACCCTTAAGTGATTGACACTAGGTTTGGTTCCATACCATAGCTCATGAGGAGTCTTAGGTACAGATTTGCTAGGAATCTTATTCAGGATATATATTGCAGTCTCCACTGCATATCCCCAGAAACTAAGAGGTAAATGTGCTTTTCTCATCATTGAACGGACCATGTCCATGATGGTCCTGTTGCGTCTTTCAGCAACACCATTAAGTTGGGGAGTTCCAGGAGGAGTGAGATTTAAAACAATTCCATTCTCCTTAAGGTATTCCTTGAATTCATCTGATAGGTACTCGCCACCTCGATCAGATCGAATTCGTTTAATCTTCCTATCGGTTTGGTTCTCAACCAAAGCCTTGAATTCTTTGAACTTTTCAAAGGTTTCAGACTTGTGACGTAATAGGAAGATAAACCCGTATCGCGAATGGTCATCGATAAACGTCAAATAATATCGGTATCCATTTCGAGTCGCGGTACTGAAGGGACCACATACATCGGTATGTATTAGGTCAATAATACCTTCGCATCTTGTAACCTTGTTACGGAAAGGCATCCTAGTCATTTTACCTCGAATGCAATGTTCGCAGGTAGGCAAAGATTGGACCTGTAGGAAATCTAAAGGTCCATCCTTTATCAATCTGTTGATCCTATCAACAGACAAATGACCAAGCCTTTGATGCCAAATCATATTTGAATGATTTTTATTCTCCCTGGATCTCTTAGGGTTTTTATTAGTGGTTGTAACATTCATGACATTCTCATTAATGCACAATTCATAGAGTCCTCCATAAGTTAAAACACCTTCTGCAATATATTTATCATAATGATTTATGACTAATTTATTACAGAACAGGAACGAATATCCACTTCTAACTAGCTTAGATACAGATATCAGATTCCTTCTAACTTCAGGTACATAAAGACACTCTTTAAGTACTAGGACTCTTCCACTAGATAATGATAGTCTGCATGTCCCGACGGCGACTGCTGCAACACTTGCATCAGATCCCATCTGGATGACTATCTCCCCTTCCTCAAGACTTCTAGTTTCCTGAAACAAATGCAACAAATTGCATACATGAACAGAAGCACCAGAATCTACAACCCAACTTCCTTCTCGTCCGACGAGAAAGCTAGTTTCAATGATGAAAGTAGATTTTATACTTGCTGGAGCTTTACCTTTGTCTGAGGACTTCAGGTAATCTGGGCAGTTACGCTTCCAGTGCCCCGACTTCTTGCAGTGGTGACAGACGTCGGTTTTCTTCGACGCCATGAGAGTGGATGCATTGGAAGAAGAGGCAACACTTTGTCCCTTCTTCTTTCTCTTCTGGGCCGGGCCCTTCCGAGAACCATGCTTCCGACCGCGCTTCCCTTTGACCTGTGCAACCATTGCACTGCCACTGGGACCATCCTTCTTCATTACGTCCTCTGCGGACTTCAATGCAGCAAGGAGAGCAGCACTTGTCAATTCCAACTTGTTCATGTGGAATGACACTACAAAGTTATTAAAAGACTTGGGCAATGACAGCAGAATGAAATCAGCTTGCATGTCTGCATCCATCGATGCCCCAAGAGTCTCCAGCTCCGACAGGTACCCAAACATTTTGAGTACATGTTCACGGACCGAAGTCCCTTCCTGCATTCTACAGCGAATGAGGTCTTTCATAACATTGTACCGCTGAGTGCGGTTAATGTAACCAAACATATCCTTAAGATTCTGCATTATATCCTGACAGGTATTCATCTCCACATGTTGCTTCTGCAGAACATTGGAGAGAGAACCTAGGATATAGCACCTAGCCAAGACATGATCTTCATCATACTTGTCATTAAATGCTTTTTCTTCCTTGGACTTAGGGTTCTCAAGCTTGTCCTCGGATAGCACATAACTAATGCGCTCAGCAGAGAGAACAAGCTCCAAATTTCGGATCCAATCCGAGTAATTTGGGTCGGTCAATTGGTTGACCTCAAGAAGCCTACTAAGTGGGTTCAAAGACTTCATTTTCTGAAATTAAGAATGCACTATATTACAATATAAAAATTATATATTCAAATTTATAATATTTGATTAAGGCATTTTTAAATCAAATTGTTCTTGCTATGTCAACCTTGAAAGTTTATTCCCTTATTCACTTTCAAAGTAAGAGATATACTTACCAATATATCTCAAGCAAGAACTGGGATCTCCTCCTTATCTTTGTCATATCCCAATAATATGAGAACCTATGACTCTAATAAAGAGAAGAGGGAACACATTCCGCATTGCAAGTCCAACTTGCATTTCCCAATTCGGTCTTTAATACCCGGGCCCACCATCCCTAAGGCGATGTTGACCCGTTATTAATTGAACCAACCGTCAACAGGAATACAACTCGCTATGCGCAATCCAATATCGCCCCAATAATATGAGGACCCGATATTGGTGTCACTACGCATACGTCCTTACTCTTTCGAGAAGCGACGAGCCCGGTCCAAACGGATCGTATGCAGGAGCTGTCACTTCGTACAGGCGTCTCCTTCATACGATGTCTGGCGACGGAACTCTTCGCCTTGACGGGAGACCATGGATGTCACTTATGTGATCCTCCATATCATATTCAAATTTTAATTAATTATTATGAATCACATTCACATAATTAATTCTTCCAAGGGAATTAATAACTCTAATCATATTAGAGTATTTCAATTGGACATAATCAATTTAATCATATTAAATTAATTATCAATCCAATTCAATCAATCAAACTTGATTATTTTACTTGAATACATATATGGTAATATCTCAAAATACGTATTAATTCGAATTTTAATAATTAGAAAAATACATCTTAATCCCTCGGACATTATCTCGGCCCTACCCGCTGTCATGGCCAGTACCGACGAGAGTGGGACGGACCACATACGTTGCAACCCGCAACCCCAATGCTCTCCGACTAGGCACCATATCCGCCTCGGGAAAGGATAATGCCAAATTGATTAATTTGTACTTGAGATGATCATCGGTTTTTCAACCAAAATTGTACCATATAGTAATAATCAAAACATTTTTGATTATAAGGAAATTTGCTAGACAAATTCCCAAATCCTATTCAAGCATCAAGTTTGAAGATTGTTGTTTCCAATTTATGATTTAGATCACATCTTAATCAATTAATTGGTAGGGGGCCATGTCAATTAGGCAAATAATCATGTCTCAATATTTCACAAATATTATTCAAGATTATTTCACGAAATTAACAATTAATTTCACTAATTGACAATCACTTGGTTCTAGATTAGGAATGCAATTTCAGTAATGACCCCTATTCACTAAAATTGGCATATCTCAATCAATTTAAATCCAAATTAAGCAAACTCAATTTTCATAGATTGCTAACTTGATTTACAACAGAACCTAAGTGGATTTGCACGCATTTCGAGGCAGATGATAACAGTAATTAACTCTTTAATCATGTTAAAATCTATTGTTCCCGCAACAGTGCATACATGTCCATTAAAACAACCATAATTAGAGCATACGAAATCCGATTTACGCAAACTCAGTTCCTATGGTTTCCTTATTTAATGGGGAACAAAATCCAAGTATTAAATTCGTGTTTAAACAATTTAAACAGTACCGAATTTATTTACTAAACAGATCTGCGAAATCAAATGCGATGAAAACTTTCGCGACCTAAACGAACCCAAGTCGTCCTCAGTTTTTCGAATCATATTCGAAACCGTCGACCTAAGGCTCTGATACCACTTGAAGGATATGGAGAAATCCTCAAGCGCATCACGGAAGCGTGATCGTCGTATCGAATACGACGAAGAACGACTAGTCGTACTAGTTGTTCGGTGCAGCGGAATTTAAAAAATTTTAAACCGATGAAACCACATGATCCGAGAACCATTCTCAAATCGTTTCATCTATAACCACAGCATGTATAATGCAATACCTCTCGAAGCGTGGTTGATCGAGTCTCTACGAAAAGAGACCTCCTGTCTCAAGTCCGATCGTCGGAGTAACGGCTTGCGAGCGCGGAGATGAGTCGCGGTGTCCTCGCAATCCAAGTTGATCCAAGCGCGGTTGCTCCTGATCTCGTCGCACGAGATCAAACGTCTCCTTCGTGAGTGAAGCACTCCAAGAAGACAAAGAACCGCAGAGAGTCGAAGCGGCAGCACGATGGCGTGGGCGTCGACGTTTCTCTCCACCAAGGTGGACGGCCACCAAGAAGAGAGGGAGAGAAGGGCTGTCGTGTATATGAGAAAGAGAGAGAGAGTTTTTCTGCTACAATAGCATGTGTCAAGAGAGAGCCAAGTATGCCTCTCTATTTATAGGGTTTTGGGATCCATGGATCTCAATCCATGGGACACATAGAATCAATGGATGAGATTGATTTATGTTCATCCAATGGCTAAGATTGTTGTTGTCAAAAGCAACAATTTTAGGTCAAAATATATTTGATAAAATCAAATATAATTCATTCCTAAAACAACCCAACAAATAAGGAGAGAAGACACATGGAGATTTCATCTCCATGTGCCTTCCATGTAGGCGCACACCCACTCCAATTAGGAGTGGTGTGCCGTCCATGGATTGCATGGAGATTGCAATCTCCATGAGATTGCATATCTCCATGTAATCTCCCTTATTTATTTGCAACAAAAATATTTGGGTTTTATTCTTCAAAAATAATTCACAATTATCTTTGAGAATATTGCAATCTTGCCATGGAAAAATTGTGAATCATATTCACAACCCAAAACAACATGTAATTCATATTGTTAATTAATTACACAATGTGTATCCAATACACATCATAATTTATCAACACATATAAATTATAATTAACTCTCTCTAATACATTATAAATCACATTTATAATATATTATGAATAATTGGATATCTCTATCCAAATTATTCTTATCCAAACTTATTAAATCACATTTAATCATATTGGATAATTTCTCATACATCATGATAATTAAAACACTTTTAATTATCAACTTCTCTTTGCTTAGATCTTATGGAATTGTTCTTAAACCATTTAAGAACAATGCTATTTCTCCTCAGATACTTGGAGATAAGGACAGGGCGATTGTATTGTTCCACGTATAGTGACTTGGATGTTGAGATCATATCTCAACTCCAGATCCTATGGACCTCCCACTGATGCTTGATCAAATCAAGACCGTAGACTTAATCTTCTCATTGCATCTGAATCTTATTCAGATCAATGTCCAGTTCATGGACTAAGATTAGGTCACTTCTCTAATGAGAGGAGTCACTAAAATCCAAACCTGTTTCATCACTCCCTCGGAATGGAAGCGTCATGGTTATACAATCGTATATGATCAAATCACCCTTCAGGTATTCCTAATACTTGCACATCCTTCATACTGGAAGACTCATGATCATCCTGAAGATAAAGATCACTTTTACACTGTCATCTTCAGGGTTAGATCATTAAGTTTCTCAATCTTGGTCATCGGGATTTGGTATAGATCATATGCTTTCACAAAGCATATATCTTACCTTCAAATTCATGTCATGCTTCCAAAGCATGACGACCATGCATGGAATTTGTTCAGTCCCAATACCTCATGAGTGAGCTCATGTCTCCCGGTTCACAAGTGAACCTGTATGATCCCTTTGAGAGATCGCATTACTCATATGTCCTTACATGCACACCAGCTCGCCGGTATATAGACCTTGATTAGGTCATCAACCTATTGGTCTGCCAAATGTACATACTCAGACATATAGCAATACATCTGTCTCTAGTCAGAGGATGCATGCCTATGTTGTGACAGTATTCAACGTAGGTCTTTGGTTATCTCGATCTCGTCAAGTCAACCCATTGACTTAACTAACCTGACACCTCTGAATCATTATTCCCATGCATAGGACCTGCATCAAGAGGTCAGTCAGATATCAGTCATATGAGATAGGATTGCCATCTCCCACTCAGACTGGAGATCATCACTTAATGATCATTTGATGATGCTTGATGAGTCCTCTATCTAACTCCTTAGATATTCATCCAAGCATCAGCCTCTATGATCCATCCAATGAATCAACAGCTGTATGATCATCAAGTTGGCCATGGTACATAACCCTTATTGTACAGAGGGACCCTATAGTGCATTCATTCATTAATCTCAGAAAGGGGAGTGAAAAATAATCAATAATTTTCATTGATAATTTATTCATTACAATAACATTTATTGTAGAAATGGTTCGCCCGGGGCTCACATTGCTAACAATGGTAAGTATATTTCTTACATTGAAAGTGATTAACGGAATGAACTTTCAGTGTTGACAAGGCAAGACATCTTCGATATAAAAACTCCTAAATCAAAGTAAAATATGTATATATATACACTTATGCAAATTTCTTTTTCAGATAATCCTTCATTAAACCCACTCAAAGCTATACTCAATAATAACCAGTAAAATATCATGGATTGGATCCATGATCAAGATGTTAGACTTTCAGTTGGACACATATTATATGTGGTTGCAATATGCAAGTTTCCTCATAATAATTAGGAATGACAATTAATGAGACGGAGGACAACAACCTATGGTTTGTGGGTCACTATAGTCTTGATCTCTCATCAAATGTACTTTGGAAGTGACATGTCGATGATGATTTTAATTGTCAAGTAATCCTTATAAAATTTAAGAAGATGTTCAAGGCATGCATATGGAGCACAGTGGAAGCGTGGGTCGGACCCATGTGAGAAGGAAAGTCAAAGAGTTAACTATACTTCTGTGACTTCCATATGACATCCAAAGAGTTGGATGAATGCAATACTACAATAAGTTGATGTCTTGATGGTATGACTATTAAATCTATCTAGAATCCTTAGAGAAGGGCTCAGATAGTGCATTGGAATAATCTACACATAATCATTGAAATTGACTTTCTTATTTGATAAGATAAAGTCTAATAATTGCATCACAATCTTCTAATGACACTTGCAATTGGTTGCATATGTAATAGAAGATTAGAATTTTGATCTTAAGAATTAATGGTCATCCATGTTGGAATTGATGCAATTGTTGCAACAATTTCCATTGTATTAATAGATTCATATTTTCAGTGGGAGCCCTTGGTCTTAGAGAATGTCTCTATGACCTAGATGTTAGAATGCACTCATTATTTATTTCTAAATGTTGGAAATAAACATGAATTCTGGAATAAACCTATCATAGATAGTTATGATGGATATATTTCAGATAGTAGTTTAACATCTAGTGGACTCTACTAAATTAGAAAAATTAATGAATGGTTCATTATGATTTTTATTACAGAAAATTAAACCTTTAAAAGATCAATAGGAGGATGAAGATCATTTGACAATGACCTGACATCAAGTTTTGTACATATGTCTGTTGATGAGATCAATAGACTAGTAAGATATGAAACTTTAGAATGTCTAAAATTTCAAATCTTACATACTTGTGAATATTGTATTCGAAGAATGTCCATGACATCCTTCCTTGGAAATGGTGTTAGATGCTGAGGTATTCAAGATCTCATACATATTGATGTATATGGACCATCTATATCATAATAAACATTGATGGTATGTGATATCAATCGATGATTTTGTGATATGAGATTTCTTCCCTTCACCTTAGAAAGCTTTGAAATGTTCAAAGATTTCATAATTTTGATTTAGAACAAAAGTTTGAAGGAAGATAAAATGAATTTGATCTAAGCTAGGTATAATGTACCTATTAGATCAATTTATGGAATATCTTATAGAGATATGTCTTATCTCACTCCTCCCGATACACCTTAACTCAAAAGAGTTATAGGGAGATACAATTGGATTGTGTGCGACATGATTTTATCAATGTTGAATTTTAGCATAATTATTCCTTACTTTCCATGTATATATATGTAATAGAAACTACTATATATCCTTAATAAGGTTCCATGCATGCAAGCTGGAATCTAGCACTAGAGAGTGCTACTTCATTAGGAAAATAAAGAATGGTATTGGACACCTACTTTATGACCTTGAGATTCTTAAAAGATCTCATCTCTAAGAGTGTGATTCTTAGAAGATGACTCTCTTGAGAATCAAGATGAAAATGAAGTAAAGGAACTCATTTAATCTTGAGATGATAATAAGGCTTTTGATATCAGAAATTAAAAGAATAATTAAAGATGAAACACTAAAACTTCTTCAAATAAGTTTGAGGATGTATTCCATGTGTCATTTAAGTCTGACAATGATCAGATTTCATATGATGAAGCTTCTGAGGATCATGACATGGACATATGGATGTTAGCAATAAATTTCTAAGGTATACTTCATATACAAGTATTTTATATGGACCCTCGAGGATCCACCTATAAGGGTTAGACCCATTAAGGTATAAATGAATCTTCAAGAGAAAGAGGGAACTGATGAGAAGATAGAGACTTTCAAAGCACAGTTCGTAGCCATGAGCTACACACAAAGAAAAAAAGACATCGCTTGCGAGGAGGCACTTTCTTGTGACCATGCTTAAAGTCATCAAATTATTGCCAACTATGGGGCCACAACTTGACTGTGTTATCTACAAGATTAAAGTCAATATTTCATTCCTCTATGAATACCTCTCTAAGGATATTCACATGAAGTAGCCCCAGGTCTTCATGGTTGAGGAAAGTAAGGTGTGCGAGCTAAAGAAATCCATCTATGGACTCAAGTAAGCTTCTTGTAGTTAAAATATAAGATTTGACGAAATTATAAATGCTATGATTTCAGATAGAATCTTAGTGTACCATGTGAAGCATAGTGGGAGTGTCATTGTGTTTATCATGCTAAGTGTAGATAATATCCTAATCATTTTAAAATGATATAAGGACAATAATAAGTGTTTTATAATCTGGTTGTTCCATAAGTTGAGATATGATCTCAAGGATGCCTCTTGGATCTTTGTTCTGAAGGTAATCTGAAGCAAAGAAAAGAAGGTATTAGATCTGTCATATTAGTGATACACCTTGGACATGTTCCATTCTTGAGAAATCCCAAGGAAAGCTTCCTTCCCTTAAGATATGGTATTGACCTATCTAAAGGGATAGCACCTCAAAGGGTTGAGGAAGTGAATGCTAAAACTGATTGCCCTTATGCATCAATTACGAGAAGCTGAGTGTATGCTAGATGTGTACAAAAAGTCAGATGTCTGCCATGTAGTGGGAGTAGTAAAGTGGTACTAATCCTACTATGGAGATAAAACACTTGATTGCAGTAATAACAATATCTTCAAAGATGACAAGACTTTGAAGATAGTGAACTCTAAGTCTTGTAGTCAAAAATTAACACTTTATAGATGATGATCTTAAAGGGTCTTAAATGCGGATACCTTTGGAGATAGAGATCTCCAAGAATAAGGGTATTTTGATTAGGATTATGGAATACTGGTTATAATAATTATTGAGCAATAGTGTCAAGGACACTATAATTGCTTTAACAACATAAAGTATTGGTTGCATAAAATGCAACATTCGCATTAGATGCGAGCATTATTTCTAGGAGATAGGCAAGTGTCGTAAAAGGACTTGGCATAGTCTCTTAGGAACAGAGTGATTGATCATCTTACCTGGCTATTTTTCTAAATAGCATATAATTGTCACATGAGTGTGGGTTTAAATGATTAGCCCATTAATGGCTCTTCGGGCTAGTGGGAGATTGTTGGATATGCGAGCCCACGACGAGCCATTATGAAATAAATGTTATTAAAAATATCATTCCCTGGTCTAAAATGAAGATAACTAATTTGCATAATAGGTCCCTTAGTACAATTAGGGTTATGTACCATGGCCATCTTAATAATCATACAGTTGATGATTAAACTATTGAATTATAGAGGTCGGTGCTTGGTTGAATATCTAAAGGGTTAGATTGAGGAATCATCAAGCACCATCAAGTGATCATTATAGATGATCTCTAGCCTTAGGAGGAGATGGCAATCCTCTCTGAAAGCTGATATCTAACTAACCTCTTGATGTAGGTCCTCTGCATAGGATTAGAGATTCGGGGATGCTAGATATGTTTGGTCAAAGAGTTGACTAAACGAGATTGAGATAACCAAAGTCCTATATCGTATGTTATCACGATACATGCACGCATCCTCTAACCGGAGACATATATGTTACTATTTGTCTGAGTATGTACATTTGGCAGACCAATAGGTTGATTACCTAATCAAGGTCTATACACCGTCGCGCTGGTGTGCATGTAAGGGCATATGAGTAATACGATCTCTCAAAGGATCATACAGGTTCAGTTACTGAACCGGAAGACATGAGCTCACTCATGAGATATTGGGAAGAATCAAATTCTGTGCACGATCATCTCGCTTTGGAAGCTTGACTGAATTTGTAGGTTTGATATATACTTTTGGAAAGTATATGATCAAGACCTCGGTATGATATATGCTTTTGGAAGTTTATGATCGATACCGACTCCCAATGATCAAATGAGAAACTTATTTACAAATAGTGTAAAATTAATCTAATACTTTAGGTTTATTCTGAGTCTTCCAGTATGCAGGATGTACATGTGTTAAGAATACATGAGGATGATGTGATCATAATCTATTGTATAACCATGACGCTTCCATTCCTAGGGGGTGATGAAATGGGTAAGGATTTTAGTGACTCCTCTCAGTAGAGAAGTAATCTGATCTTGGTCCAAATGTTGAACATTGATCTGAATGTGATTCAGATGCAATGAAAAATTAGATTTGTGGTCTTGATTTAATCAATCATCTATGGGAGGCCCGAGATCTAGATTTGAGATGTGATCTCAATATCCAAGTCATATATGTGGAACAATACAATTGCCTTGTCCTTATCTCCACGTATTCGCGGAGAAAGCGCATTATCCGTGAAAGAGTTCAGGATAATTTCATTGTTGATATTATATATATGAGCATTGAGAAATTGATGATTAAATGTAATTTGATTATCATGAATAATATGAATTTGATTCATATTATAAAGAGAGTTATCTAAGATAATTAAATGTGATTTAATTATCAAAGATGTGAATAATTTGAATGTGATTCATAATATTCGGGTACATGAGAATAGAGATCCAAGATGATTAAATGTGATTTAATTATCATGTATATGCATAATGTAAGTAGCACTATCCATATTAATCATATATATTATAAATGTGATTTATAATATATAAGAGAGAGCTATACGTAATTTACATTTGTTAATTAAATGTTAATGTGAATTGGATTCACATTGGACATTGTATTAAAAATGTAATTCACATTTTATTTTGGGTTGTGAATGTGATTCACAAATTTCCAATGTCCTGATTGCAATGTTCACAAAATTAATTGGATTTATTTTTGTGAAATAATTTGCAACAAAAGTTGTTGCAAATATTGGACAGACTCATGAGATAATGTAATCTCATGTATAAGGAAAGGAGGGCCACCTTCCTCATATAGAGGGGGAACGGCTACAATTCCACCATGGAATACGGTAGTCGTCCGCTCCTCTTATGGAAGGAGGCTCGCTTCCTTCCTATTTCTCCAATGGAGATTGATTTAGTGTAAATCAAATTATATTGAGTGTATATTTGATTTTATTAAATTAATTATTGTTGTGTTTTTTACAACAAGAACATGGCCATTAAAAAGAAACACAAATCAATGTGAGCCATTGGATTTGTGTTGTCCATGGATAGAGATTTATGGATCCCAAAATATTATAAAAGGAGAGGTACCCCTTTCTCTTCTAGGTTACAAGTTAGACAACACATGCTCTCTCTCATTCTCTCTACATGCCATCATCCTCTCTTCCTCTCTCATATGGTCGTCCACCATGGATGCCCTAGAGAGAGTCTCCATCGCTGCAGCATTGTTGTTATGTTGTCGGTTCGATTACTCATGGATGTCTGTCTCCTTCGGTGTGCCTTGGTCGTGAAGAAGACATCATATCTCGTTTGATGAGATCAAGAGATTCGTCGCTCGGATCATCGACATGGATTGCGAGGAACATGTGTATCATCGACACGCTTGCAAGCGTCTCCTCCATTGGATCGGACTTGAGACAAGAGGTCTCTTCGTTTAGAGACTCGATCGCAACCACGCTTCAAGAGGTAATCCGATTAATTATGTGTGGGTTCAGATGAAATGATCCAAGAAGTGTTCTTGGATCATGTGGTTTCGTCACATGAAAATTTTAATTTCCGCTGCATCGAGCAACTAGTGCGACTAGTTGCTCCCGGTCGCATACGATGCGATCCTCACGCTTCCGTGATGCGCTTAAGGATCTCAACGTATCCTTCAACGTTATTGTAGTATAATGCAGATAAAAGGAAGTTGGTCAAAAACACCAATCTAATGTACATGTGAATGTGATGCTTATTTTTTTTACTTCATGATGACCAAGGTCGAACACAAGAAGATAGCTAAGTATGTGTGATATGATATGATGTTATTTATTAGAATTTCTTATTTTTAATATTTTGCATTTTTATAGAGAAAGAAAACATTATAAATAAATAAGAGAAGACAATTATAAGGGAAGTAAGAAGCTGACTTGTTACATCCGAATCATATTCAGATCAATGTCGAACATTTGGGCTAAGATTAAATGACCAGTCTATTAAGTAGAGTCACTAAAATCCAAACATATTTCGTCACTTCCTCGGAATGGCAGTGTCATGATTATATGATCAATTTAGATAACATTACCCTCGAGTATTCCCAATACTCATACATCATACAAACTGGAAAACCTAGAATAAACATGAAGTTCTGATTACATTTGAACTATCTTCTCCAGTATTTATCATTAAGTTTCTCATTCGATCATGGAGAGTTGGTATCAATCATATGCTTTCCAAAAGCATATATCATACCTAAAAATCATGTCATGCTTCCAAACTAAGATAATCATCGATGGAATTTGGTTGGTCCCAATATCTCATGAGTGAGTTCATGTCTTCCGATTCAGTAATGAACATGTATGATCCCTTTGAGAGATCATATTACTCATATGCCCTTGTATGCACACCAACTCGTCGGTGTATAGACCATGATTAGGTCATCAACCTAATGGTCTATCTAATTTACATACTCAGACATATAGTAATATATATTTCTCTGATCAGAGGATGCGTGTCTATATCGTGACAGCATGTGACATAGGTCTTGGTTATCTCGATCTCGCTAAGTCAACTCTTTCACTTAACTTATCTGACACTTATGAATCTCTATTCTTATGCAGAGGACTTACATTAATAGGTCGGTCTGAATATCAGCCTTTAGAGTAAGGATTGTCATCTCTTTCTCAAACTGGAGATCCTTTCTTAACCATCATTTAATTGTGCTAGTTAATTCCCCAATCTAACTCGTTATATATTTTTTGAACACCAGCCAATATGATTCAGTCATTGAGTCAACAGTTGTATGATTATGAAGAAGGACATTGTGCAAATCCTAATTGTACTAAGGTACCTTATAAGTGTATGCATTCATTTATCTTAGACTTGAAGTGAAAATCAATCACTTTTATTTATATATAAAAAATTACAATAACATTTATTGTAGAAATGACTCACCCAAGGATCACATGCCTAGCAATCTACCATTAGGCCTCAAAACAATTTACGTACATACATGTTCATCAAACCCCTTTTGAGATAAAGGTTTGGTAATGGGATCAGCAACATTATCGGTTGAGGTCACACTGAAACCCCGGATTTTAACCCAGCAACTTGGTCAAGTTGATGGTGATAAAATAGTTGCGGACTATTTAGAAACATATGGAAAGTTCAATTTTTATATGATTGTAGAACAAGATAGCTTCTTAAATGTGTATCGTCGTCAGGATTCCAATGCATCTGAAATTTTACAAATAGAACATCGAATGAATGAGATATAATCATTTTAGTAAAGAGGGATCAACTCTTAAGTGGTTATATGGGATTTTAGTAGGATCCCCTTAAGGGATCTATCCAAATATGAGTTTAGAGATATAAAAAATCTTTTGGGATGTTCTCTCCTCTCATTTGCAAACCCTAGCCAGCACCTATGATTTCCCACCTCCCAAGCTCCTTGTAGCTCCATTAGAGCATCACGGAGGTGGTGAATCATCACCATTTTTGGAGAGGATTTTCCACTCACCATCTTTTACACAGATATACCACTAGAAATGTGAGATTATCTCTCTTGTCTCTTCTATTTCAAGATTTTATTTACAGATTAACCTAAGTAAGGATTTATTTTGGATTAGAGGATTTCTGTGATCATGATGATGCATGGAACTACTTAGAACGGAGATATGACATTGAATTTACGAACAACATATAGGTACGATCCCCTCTACCTTTTTCTTGTGATTTTCTCACTAGGCATGTGTCCATTGACCACAGAGTCCCTCTTGCTAGATCGGTTCTCCCTTGATGTGGTTATTATTGATTGTTCATGTTCCTAAAGAAATAAAAGAAGGCTAAATGGTATGTTTAGTGAACCCACAACTTTATCGATCCTATTTTTTAATGTCCATGGAATCATATGTGTAATCGTAGTATGATTTGGTTGATGATTTCATATCTTGCTTAGCATATTCTATACATATTATTATTTTGGTTCTGTCTACCACCGCTGCAAGATATACGGTTAGATAGTATTCAAGCAAATGGCAATACAACCTAACATCCACGTTTCCTGTCCACGTCATGAGATTTTTGTTAATAATGTTTAAATGGTGTACATTCTATTACTACCGATGCATCTACTAAGGTTTCGTTGGCAAAAACCAGATTAAATTTGACGTGGTTGTTGGAATTAGATGAACATCAAATATCAATTTTGTTTTAATGTTTTTGTACATCCACGTCAAAGTAGCCACATATAAACCATACATTATGTCATTCTTAAATGAGTGGCAATTACTTGATTCCATAATCAAAGGATTATGCCAATAACACTCTTGGGAATTAATTTGAATAGATGTAACGTGTAATGCACTTATAGACATAACGTTCACACATTCAGGAGAGATAATGCTTATTTTTTATCCCTTTTGTGTCAACCTCCTATAGATCCTTAAATATAAATTGTGTTACTAATGGGTGACTCTTGTGCATAATGACCTTAACCCGAGAGATAAGTAGTTACTAAAAGGGTATGCATTATAATAAATGTAAGCATGGATTTTAAAATGGTGATTGGTATTTTTGGATAGTTTGGTCTATCTCAAACTAATGTGAGAGGTAGATGTAATATCAAGGAAGTGATGCATTTAATGTTTCTAATATTAGGTGCATTTATATCTTAGCACAATGGTACGTATAGTCAGGTATATCAGAATAAACATATATGTATCATGTGTAAAGGATTAGATCTATATTATAGAGAATGGAAAGTGAATATGTGCATGTCACATAATTTCATATAATTGATACCTGAACTTTTGTATTATAAATTGTATCATTACATTCTAATACGTTTATATCTAATTGGGGCAGTTTTATTATATAATATTATATCCATAAAATTTGATCAATGTTGTTATAATGGTTTCATGAATATATTATCTAATGTAAGATAATTATATGTTTTTTTACGGTGAGTATTGTGAAAAAAGTGACAATGGTTCGTATACATCTAATAACTGATGGTATCAATTATACATAAGTTGATAGTAAGAAGTGGTCTCATTGGCATAATACATGATTATACTAAAAAAATTCTGGATATCTGATAGATCATTGATGTGGCCCGGATCCGATTGCGGTTTTAAGCGTTTGGGTTGTCGGTTGTAGAGAACCGCGAAGAGATCTGAGCTTTTACATCAAACAAAGATCGGTTTTAAAAAAACCTTACACTATTTATTTAACACGGTAAGTGTTCCTGGGTCGAACACAAGGAGGCAGAATAGGATACTTTGATTTTTATAAGTGAAAATATATTTTTGTGATTATTTTATCTCTTCTTAAAATGATCGAAGAAAGCTATATTTTTTATGGAATTTTGATTTTTAAATTTTTATTTGATTTTTATATTTTTCCAATTTTTATTTGTTTTTCAAAGTGATATTTTTCAAACAATTTACCTACAATATAATATGTGAAGAATAGGTGATATTATAGTAGGTAAATTGAACGAGCAACGAGATCGAAAAAGACTCGAAGACAAAGCAAAACAGAAGCGAACTTCGATAAATAAAAACACGATGAAAAAGCGACGAAAATACATAAAAATCACTGAAAAACCTTGTGGAGGTAGTTGTGTACCTACCCCAAGAAAAACTATGAAAAATAATGTCAAAAATACGTCCAAAGTCACCTTACAATTAAGGGGTAAAAATGTAAGAAAAAGAAACAAAACTCTGTAGTTCAATCCTCTGTCAGGGACTAGAATGTAAGAAAAACACGAAGTTATTGCAATTAGGTCCCTGTGGAGGGACGTAATCGTAATTTCTGGAACTTCTGGAGGCGCTCTGAAATAACTGGAAGCCTTCTGGGTTTAGTGTGCAAATTGTCCACCGATTTGTGTTGGACGGTCACGATTATAACGTCAGAAGCGATCTGCGACGTCTGCTACTGCCACGTGTCAACAAACTGTAGCCTCTGGTGTTCTTGGGTTGTTCTTCAGGCGGTTGCGCGGTTGACGAAGGTGACGTCTTCTACGAATTCTCGTCGTCGGTCAAATAGTCACTTGGGCCTCCGACAGGGCCAGAGGGGTACTTCCTCTACCCCTCGAGCTCGCCCGCGGTGGACAGTGGCCGGCGATGGATTAGAGCGGTGGCGAAATCTTGATGAAGGTGGCACTTCCGTTGCTCTGCTCCTGGAGCGAAGTTGTTGCTTCTTCTTTGATGATGATTTGCGTGATGATTAAAGGCTCCCGATTTCTCGCATTTGCTCCTAATGCAAGCTAGATCTGCAAATTAAAAGTTCATGTGCTCGATTTGCAAGATATCGACCGATGGATTAAGGTTTGTGAGATCAAAAATAGAGATTCTAGAATACATGAAAGATGCGTGTGAATGGCAATGAAATGAGGCACGATTTGATTCGATTTGAGACGAAGGAGAGATGTGATTCGTATGGGCGTAAGCTAGAAGATTAGGCTAACTAATGACGTGATTAACCATGCTAATTGTGGCACAAGAGTCGAGAAAGAATTTGATGAAGATGAAGGAATACATGTGAATCGCAGGGTGTAGGACCTCTGTTGATCGTCGCTCAATGGGTCGGCTTCCCGGAGCTCAACGCATATGCGGCGGCGATGCAAGGGCTGACGAGCACCTTGGAACTCCTCCCCGATGATCCTTCTCCCACGCAGGCACCTTCGATCGGAGCAGTCACCTCCTGAGCGAGTGGAGCGAGGCGAGGAAGAGAGGGGTCGGCCACTGGAATTTGGGCTTCAGGTGGATATGGAAAAAGTTAGTTATAATCCGCGAACTTTGAGGATATTTATAGAGAGATTTCATGATATTCAAGTTTAATCCAAGGATGGCCGAGTGATGTGGTTGTTAGGAGAATAGATCCAAGGGTTTAAATCGCCTGAAGAAGTTGTAAAACACGCGGGGAAATTGGTTGAAGATGGCCGGTTGAAACAGAAGCTGTACCAACTTCTTGGAGAAGAAGCACTAGGTGCTGACACGTGTCAGCACCTGGTTGGCCAGATTTGTGAATATCTTATAAATTCAATAATAAATAATAAATATTGTTATGTTAAATAAGTATAAAAACAATAAATGTAAATAAATAAATTATCTAATTTATAAATAATTACTTTTTATAAATAATAATTATAATACGAAATATAAATATTATATTAAAAAATAAGTATAGATAAATAGATTTTGGATTTTTTAAATTAATAAATAGATAACTAAAAAATTGATTTTGTATTTTCTTAATTATTAGAATAATAAATAAGAGTTGTGTGAATTTTTAGAGATTTTAATAAATTAGTTTACATATATTTATAAATACAGGTATAAGTTATCCTGAAATACAGGTGTAATTTACATTTTCATCTCTAAATTAGGAATTTGGATTTTATGAAAATAATAAATAAGCTCAAAAAATCCTGAAATAAATCATGATGAAAATACAATATCATGATAATAATTAGAAATTATAAAATTAATAAAACTATAAATAATGCGGTCTACATAAAATAAATAGCCCAAAAACCTCGTTGTCATTTGGTCCCAAAACTGACTTTTTGCAAAGGGATTCCGAATTCAATGAAACCACCTCTATTAATTAGAGAATATTATTTTATGAATTTTAAAGGTGAGTAGAGTGAAATTGGAGTTCGTATGAAGAAGTTATGATGTCCGGAAGTTGAGGATTTGCCAATTGAAAGTAGGATTTCTTGGTATATGTACAACATAATATTTTTAACTTATTTTTGTTTTTTTATAAACATTTTTAGAAATAATTAAGAAAAGAGTTTGGTGAAAAATATGTACATAAGAATTAATTAAAAATCAACAAGGATTTGGTATTTATTGGATAAATAATGAGGAATATGTGAGGTGTAACTTAATTTATTTTTATGGTTTTCTTTCCTTATCTCCCCCTACTTGTTGATTTGTTGACCAATCCATGCTAACTTGGTCTCAGAGTTAGGTTATAAATATACCTTGCAGCTATATTTATATTTATCAGCCATATTGTACATATATACAAATTTTACAATATGCCTTCTTTTATTTTTCTTTATTTTTATTCTTTTATTTAATTACATGTTTTTTATGCTTAAAAGTGCATTTTTATTCATGAATGAGATTTTGTTAAAAGATAGGAATTAATGGATATTTATATGTATTTGTTAAGGGTTTTAATACAAAATGCGACATATATGTTAATGAATCATGGATTCATCAACCCCCTATACTTATACTTCGCTAGTCCCTTAGCAAACACTTATTTGAAAAATATGGAAAAATAAGAAAGTTAGAATGAATTTATTTTCCTAAAACAATTCATGAGAACAGACAAAGGACAGAGCTCGATCACAGGCCTGAAACAAGCATTTTGTCGGATCCTCAATTAGGATTAGGCTTTATCCCCATTAGTGTTCAAGTTCCACAAATCCTTATTCGAGATCACTTCATCAGCTAGTTCAGACTCACTTATTCATATCGCAAACTCTATCATCCTTGAAGTCAATTTGTACAGTGTGTGAATTGATTTAGCTCTTCTTGCTTATAGAAACGAAGAAATCATCCATCCTGGCTATACACTTCTATTTGTTCCTAATCCAGCTACTCTTTCCTCGGGGAGGGAGGTATTCCCTTCTAAGGTTAGTTCGTGCTATGTCCACAATCGAATACAAAGAGAAAGTAGAAGAATGAGAAAAGAAGTGGAGTGTGACCAGTGTAGGTGCATCTCCTTGTGAAGCTCAACCGGTATAGCTAAGTCTCCACTAAGATGTGCAGGCATTTTTGGTGGAAGCTTGGACCATTGTGGTCGTATTTGTATTTGGTGGCTTCTTCTTTGATTTGACTTTGTAATTTGTTTGCACTGCATTCATCTCTTTGTGCCTCGATGGATATAGCATCTTTTGTTCCGTCCCTTTTTTGAGGTCTTAGAAAAATTGTATCAGCAGATCCTTCCCTCATCCGAAGCGACTATAGCAACCCCAATCTCTCCCGTCTTTAGATGTCAATGCTGCAATGACAAGGATAGAAACGCACTACCAAGATGTACTGCCCTTCGCAACTCCATGCTAGTCAAGCTAAGTGCAGAGTGCATGTGTTCAGGATTGGTTCACTGATGCAGAGTTGTACGGATGACACTAAATGGTCTACTTAAGCACTTATGAATTGATTTCCCAACTATAGTCTTATGGAACCCAAAGATTTTAAGTCAAAAGACCTGAAGTGTCTAAATTCCAGATCCTAACTAGGCTCCTTACAATGAAAGGTAAAGGTCGTGATCAAGCTCCATCCTTTAGACTAGGCTCAATCGTTAGTTCTAGAAATCAAACTTATTCTGAAAAATGCGAATGCAAATGCAACCATGATTTTGTAAAGTCTATTTTTTGTATTTTACTCTTTTATGGATTTAAAGGTTTCTGTAATTTTTATGACTTTTAGGACTTTGTATTTTTTATGGATTTTCGCATTTTTATTAACAAAAATTTTTGTTATTATACACGAATTTTACAAGATATTTTATTGGAGTTAAGTATCTAATGTATTTTACAGATTTTATCTACAAAGAATTTTACAATGATTACATGATTTTACACATGTTTTAATAGATGGAATTTTAAATAAGTATTATGAAAATTTTAATACTAATTTCAATTACATATTTAATTACAGATTTTAAATACAAATTTTTAAACATATTTTACTTATTTACAAGGATTTTATAAGTAATAGATATATGTATAAATGGATTTTAAATTAACCCTCACCCACTTTTTATGGATTTTATAGATATAGAAAATACATAAAAGTACGAGTTATGGACAAAAGTATATATATAATATATACGCACCCCCCTATACTTAGCTAGAGCTATGTCCTCATAGCGTCAAAAGAGAAAAAGGAGGACATAACTCGTTCTAAGTAATAGTGGGTGAAAAAGAATATAAGAAAACAAGTCAGTCAACCCTCCCCCTATACTTACGATGAGGTAATCTTAAGTATAACGGGAGAGCAAAAACGGGATGACTGAGTGAAAAGAATATATAACGAAAGATCAAAAGGAATAAAGAATACGAGATCATCAAAATCACTCGGTCCCCCCTATACTTAGGATAAGGCATCCTAAGTATATAGAAGAATGTATCCAAAAAATCGAGGATCAGTGATTTGTGATACACGAATGGATATACAAAATGGATAAAACAAAATAGAAAATGTGAATTAACGGGCAATCAGTCCCCCCTATACTTAGGATCTGGTATCCTAAGCATAAAAGACGAGAAAAAATGGGGACGATTGTGGTCTACAAGAATATACAAGTGTTGAGGATCTCCAGAAATCGAATGGCTCAAAAGTATTTGTACAGGAAGAGATGAAGTGAAAGAATGATCATGAGTCCTGTACAAAATAGATCACTTCAATACGGGCCAGATGATCAATAGTCTCTACGAAGTGCTTCAGCATCTGCCCATTAACCACGAACGGTTCTGCACCAGGTGACTCATCTGATATTGTTATACTTCCATTGTCGTGCACCGTTCTGACTAGGTAAGGTCCTTTCCACTTGCTTTTCAAATTTCCAGGAAACATTCTTATTCTTGCATTGAACAATCAGACTTTCTTCCCAGGGACAAAGAGCTTGTGTCGAATATGTTTGCCGTGCCATTTCTTCACTTTGTCCTTATAAATGAGAGTGTTCTCGTATGCTTGATTTCGAATCTCTACCAGATCATTCAGATATATCTTTCTCTTAGCTCCTGCTTTTTGTGCATCAAGTAATATTTCTCGAATAGCCCATTTAGATTTGTGCATGATTTCTACGGGCAAATGGAATGGCTTTCCATAAACAAGTCTGAATGGTGAAGTACCTAAGGGAGTTTTATATGCAGTACGATATGCCCAAAGAACCTGATCTAGAAGCTACGACCAGTTCTTCCTATCCGGCCGTACTAATTTCTGGAGAGTTGATTCCACCTCCTTATTTGAAACTTCAGCCATGTCGTTCGTCTGTGGGGGTAAGGAGAAGCTACTTTGTAATCTATGTCGTATTGCTTCACTAGCTTTTTGACCTCCTTATTAGTGAAATGGCTACCCCTATCTGAAATAAGAATACGTGGGATCCCAAACCGTGAAATAATGTGTTCCCTTAGAAACTTGCAAACTATTTTACTATCTACGGTTCGTGCGGGTATAGCCTCCACCCGTCTATTAATATAATCTACAGCGAGAAGAATGCACTCAAAGCCGTTGCTGGAAGGGAACGGTCCCATGAAATCTATGCCCCATGCGTCAAAGATCTCGCAAATAATGACGGGTCGCATCGGCATTGCATCTCTAGCACTGATTGTCCCTACTGCTTTCTAACAATCCGGGCAACTCTTCACGAATGTACAAGCATCTCTAGTAAGAGTTGGTCACCATAATCCGCTCTGAATTACCTTTTGCATTGTCCTCTTCCCTGAGTGATGTCCCCCTGCCTCTGAAGAATGACACAAAGTGAGGACACTATTATATTCTTCCTGAGGAATACAACGCCTGTAAACACAATCCGGTCCTTCATGAAAAAGAATCGGATCCTCCCGATGGTAGTATCGTGCCTCGGAGACTAATCTATCAACTCGATTCTTAGGCCACCCTAGAGGACTTTTTTGTGTAACCAGAAAATTTACTATATCTGCATACCATGGAAGTTCGATAACTACAAAGATGCTCTCGTCGGGAAATCTCTCTGCAATCTCTAGCATGTACTTATCCGAAGGATGTTCTGTCTGTAATCGGGAGAGGTGATCAGCTACCACATTCTCTACCCCAGGTTTGTCTCTAAGGTCCAAATCGAATTCCTGAAGTAATAGAATCCATCTAAGAAGGCGTCCCTTGGCATCCTTCTTTTCCATTAAAAATCGGATAGCTGAATGATCTATGTAGATTGTCATTTTGGAGCCAAGAAGATAGGATCGGAATTTATCTAAAGCGAATACCACTGCCAACATTTCTTTTTCCGTCACTATGTAATTACGTTGAGCATCATCTAAAGTTCTGTTGGCATAGTGGATAGCAACAGGAAGTCCATTCCTCCTCTGTCTTAATACAGCCCCTACCGCAAAATCTGAAACATCCGTCATGATCTCGAAGGGTAGAGACCAATCAGGCGGCTATAGGACAGGAGCACTAATAATCTTTTCTTTTAGTGTGATTAAGGCAATAAGACATTTATCATCTAACAAGAACTCGATGTCTTTGCCTAATAATTTAGTTAACGGTCGGGCAATCTCGGAGAAGTCTTGGATACACCGTCGGTAAAAACTGACATGCCCGAGAAATGACCGTAACTACTTGATGTTGGATGGTGGTTCGAGGTGCTTGATAACATCCACCTTGGTAGGGTCAACCTCCATACATCGTTGGGAGATGATGTGCCCCAACATGATCCCCTGTGTAACCATAAAATGGCTCTTTTCCTAAGACAAAACGAGATTTACCTCACAACATTTCCGAAGAACCTGGTCTAGGTGCACTAAACAATCGTCAAAGGACTCACCATAGACTGAAAAATCATCCATAAAAATGTCTAGAAAATCACCGACCATGTCCGCAAAAATAGCAAACATACACCTCTGGAAAGTAGCAGGAGCGTTGCACAATCTAAAGGGCATCCGTCTAAAGGCATATGTGTCGAACGGACATGTGAAGGTGGTTTTCTCCTGGTCTTCAGGAGCAATCGTTACCTGGTTGTATCCAGAGTAACGATCAAGGAAACAGAAGAACTCCTTCCCTGCCAATCGTTCTATGACATGGTCTATAAAAGGAAAAGGGAAATGGTTCTTCTTCGTCACGGCGTTCAATTTCCTATTGAAGGATATTGAAAATCCTTAAGCGCATCACGGAAGCGTGTTGATCGCATCGTATGCAATCGGAGCAACTAGTCGTACTAGATGCTAGATGCAGCGGAAATTAAAAATTTTTAACTTTAAAGATGAAACCACATGATCACGAGAACACTTCTCAGATCGTTTCATCAAACCACAAAGTACAAGGAATACCTCTTGAAGCGTGGTTGTGATCGCGAGATCCCAAAGTAGAGTTCCTCCTATCTTAAGTCCGACCCACGGAGAATGCGCTTGCGGGCACGATGATGAGTCGCGTCCTTCCCGCAATCCTTTGACGAAGATCCAAGCGTCGAGGCGTAGCAAAAATGATCTCCCTCCTAATACACAAAGTGGACGGCCACTTGAATATTAGGGAGATCCCACGAGAATGAGAGAGAGAGAGAGTAGAGTTCTTCAACTCAAGAATGTTGTTGTTGTAACTTGGAAAGGCTACCCTAGCCCTCCTTTTATACTAGTTTAGGATCCAATGGATCTCAATCCATGGGACACATGGATCCAAGGGCTATGCTTGGTCCATGCTAAATCAATGGCTATGATTGTTGTTGGTTAAAACCAACAACATTTATTTAAATTAAAATATGTTGCAACATTATCAACATAATTTAATTTAACTAATTAAGAGATAATGTGACAACAAAAAGGGAGTCAACCAACCACCCTAAATTATAGGGTGTTATTTTGTCTCCTTTTATTTTATCTTATTATTTCTTAATAAATTGCAATAACTATTATTGCAATAATATCCACCAAATTAATTCCAAATTAATTTGTGAATATTTCAATCATGCCATTGATCATTATGTGAATCATATTCACAACCCAAACTAATTTGTAAATTACATTTCCAATTAATTAATTAATGTGAATCCAATCCACACTATTAATTAACAAATGCTATTTACATAAATTCTCTCTCTTATATATGTATATTATAAATCATATTTATAATACACATATATCATGGATAGTGTTATCCACATTCTCTTAATCTTTGATAATTAAATCCCATTTAATTATCTTAGATAATCATTTTCACAATATGAATTATATTCATATTAAGCTTGATAATTAAATCTCATTTAATCATCAAGTCCTTGCTTGGATATTTCATCAAAAGAATTATTCTTGAACCCTTTCATGAATAATGTGCTTTCTCCGCAGATACTTGGAGATAAGGACAGGGCGATTGTATTATTCCACGTATAGTGACTTGGATGTTGAGATCTCGTCTCAAATCCAGATCGTACGAACCTCCCACAGATGCTTGATTAAATCAAGACCGCAAATCTAATCTTCATTGAATCTGAATCTCATTCAGACCAATGTCCAACACTTGGACTAAGATCAGATTACTTCTCTACTGAAAGGAGTCACTAAAATCCAGACCTGTTTCATCACTCCCTCGGAATGGAAGCGTCATGGATATACAATCGTTTATGATCACATCACCCTCAGGTATTCCCAATACCTGTACATCCTGCATACTGGAAGACCCATGGTCAACCCGAAGATCAAGATCTATTTTACACTGTCTTCTTCAGGGTTTGATCACTAAGTTTCTCATTTGATCATTGGGATTTGGTATCGATCATATACTTTCCAAAAGCATATATCATACCTAGGTCTTGATCATATACTTTCCAAAAAGTATATATCAAACCTACAAATTCAGTCAAGCTTCCAAAGCGAGACGACCGTGCACGGAATTTGATTCCTCCCAATATCTCATGAGTGAGCTCATGTCTTCCGGTTCAGTAGTGAACCTGTATGATCCCTTTGAGAGATCGTATTACTCATATGCCCTTATATGCACACCAACGCGCCGGTGTATAGACCTTGGTTAGGTCATCAACCTATTGGTCTGTCAAATGTACATACTCAGACATATAGCAATACATCTGTCTCCGGTCAGAGGATGCGTGCCTATGCTGTGACAGCATTCAACATAGGACTTAGGTTATCTCGATCTCGTTAAGTCAACTCTTTGACTTAACTAATCTGACACCTCCGAATCTCTATTCCTATGCAGAGGACCTGCATCAAGAGGTCGGTCAGATATCAGCCTATGTGAGAAAGGATTGCCATCTCCTACTCAGGCTGGAGATCACATCTTAACAATCATTTGACGGTGCTTGATGAGTCCTCAATCTAACCCTTTAGATATTCATCCAAGCACCAGCCTCTATGATTCAATAATTGAATCAACAGCTGTACGATCATTAAGATAGCCATGGTACATAACCCTAATTGTACAGAGGGACCTATTATGCAAATTATTTATTCTTCATTTCAGATCAGGGAATGATATTTGCAATAACATTTATTGCATAATGGCTCGTCGTGGGCTCACATGTCCAACACCTATAATCAACGCACACTCGCCACGACGTGGTTACTCTTTTTGGAATCTCCTCTCCACTCTAATTCTTAATCATCTGAATTCATGACTTCTTCGAGACAACATGTAATGGGCTGACCCATTCAGAGTTGGAGATGGGATAAATGAAGCATGTGCCGCACCATGTCATAATCTCTTTATGACAACCTCTCGTAAAACCGGATTCAGCCTACGCTAAAACTCTTTGGAGGGTTTGTTGTCATGATCGAGATATATATGATGAGAACACAAAGCAGGATTAATCCCGTCGAGAACGAATACAGTCCACCCAATATCCTTGCGGTTTCTTTCTAGAACCTCCACCAAACGAGATTCTTGTTCATCGGTCAAATATGAACTGATAATGACCGGAAACTGTCGATGAGGACCCGCAAGGAAGGCATACTTCATATTTGGTGGCAATGTCTTTAGTTTTGGTAAGGTAGATTCTGGCTCTATTGAAACCTCATCCATATGTGTATTGGTATCTGTATTGGTTGTAGATTTGTCTATAATCTGGTTATCCACCATCTCAATGTGGTCTAGAGTCGGACTACAGAAGATGTTCAAAACATCATCCGATTCGCTACTATGCTCATCCTCAGAATGACCGGAGGAAAACAACTCAGCTAAATGAAATTCTGTCTCTAGATCATCTGAAGTGGAGGAATCGTGTAAAGTCTTTGAATCTAAAAAGTCTACGATAAACTCCTCAGAAGTCTGATCCCTTTGCTTCTCGTCATCCATACTGAAATATAAAATATCTTCTGAAGAATCGCCAACTGTAGTTTCAGACCCATCCTTTGTTAAACACTCTTGGTTCTATACTTGATATCTTTCGAGGTCGTCAAGACGGACCTCATCCATGTAATCGTAGGAGGCTAAAGAACTCAAGAAATCAGAAGATGCATCATAAATGTTTTTGAATCTCTCGCCATCTCTATATGACCTTCTCGCCCTCGGCGTGAAAAGATACCTTCCCTATATCATAATCGAAGAGAACCTTTACGGTTTCTAAGAAGGGCCTCCCGAGAATAATCGAGGTAAGGTGTAACTGTGAAGGGTAGTCCATGTCTAGGACAGTAAAGTCCACTGGGAATTGTTGTCCCTGCACGGTTACGATAACGTTCCTTAATATACCCTTAGGTCTCTTTACGGATCTATCAGCAAATTGAAGGATCGTGCAGGATTTGTAAAGAGGACCTAACTCGAGCTTGTCGAGTAAGGAAGATGGTATCAAATTGATCGAGGAACCGTTATCTAAGGGAGTGCGATCGAATTCGGCATTTGCGATCTCGCATCTGACATAATGCGCGCCCGAGTCCTTCTTCTTCTTTGGTAACTTATTCTGAATAGCACAAGATGTAGCCTTGGTCAAAACATGTTTTTCTATACGGGATCTCTTTTTCCTACGCGTGGTGCATCAATTTTTCAATTGATTCTTAAGCAGGAAAATGATCCAAGGCATCGTGAAGCGGGATCTTCAAAAAGATGTGATCTTTCAGTAAACACTCAGTTTCTGGGGTGACAACATTCTGTTTGGTGTTTTTCTTTCCTTTTTCGAACAAAGCATCGGGAAAAGTGATAATGTTAGGAGTGAGAAAATCAGATTTATTTAATTCGGAATCAGCAAGTACATCGAGAGTTTCATAATTATGTACAAAACTCTCTAAAACAGGGGAAGACATATTTTTGTCAGGAGTATCTGCGTGGTCTGGCGTGATATCATCGTTTGAATCGCCTGTGTCCATGTCAACTGTTTCGGCATCGTTCCCTTCTATTTGATCTTCGTAATGGTCCTCGTCAATGTGCTGGTTCTCCTCCTCAACATCAGAATTTGGTTGTTCATGGATTTGCTCATGTTCCTCATCAAGCGTCGTCTCCCCTACTCCAGCAGGTGCTCGTGGCGATCTACCGCTCCTGAGACGAATGAAGTTAGATAAAAATTAAGGAAAAGAGATCGCACATGTAATGTTGTCTACCTGATCTGGATGCCTCTTCTTATTGTTCAGATTCATCTAAAGCTGGGCTGGGAGAGTGGTCTTCGGTGCGGTTAACTCATCCAGACGACGGTTAACCTGCTCCATCTCTGTCTTGTGCGCAATTTGGAGCGTACTCAGCATATCCATGATTTGATTTAGTGCCTAGGCCTATGAATTCATTTCAGATTCAGTGTGGTGGCCCTATCTTGCTCCTCTCTCCTTCCTTAGCGTGTATTGCTGAGAGGTGGAAGACTGGGAGAGTCTCTGCGGTGTGGAGGAAGATTGTTGCAGCTGCTGATAAAGATATGACTGTGAATGGTTAGCAGGATACTGGTATGATTGCGGTCTCTCATAAACATGCTGGTAAGACTGCTGCTGCGTGAAATTCTGCCGGTGCTAGAAGGGTGGGCATCCATGCTGCGGTTGGTTGTACTGCTGCTGCTGATGATGCAGTATACTCAGTTGCTGAATCGGAGTATACCAAATCCTGTTGATTTCGAGAGTTGCTTGCGGCTCAACATCCGTATCTGCAGCACTGGTGATCTGGCCGGGATTGACATGAGATTGATCCTCATGCCAATCAATCTACGGAGTCTCTGGCTCGCTCTGTGCGTAATGAATCTGACGGGTTGGTGGAGCGGCTAAGATCCTCCGTGTGGGTTGTGCGGTCGAAGAAGATTGGCTCTGCTGGTACTGAAGTTGAAGATCGGAAACCTTCTTCGTAAGATCACTCAGCTGCTGAGATAGAGATGAGAGTTTCTCCAATTCTCGCAGAGGCTGTAAGTCTTGAACTTGTTTCTGAATCACATCCACCAATGTTAATTTCTCACTAATAAAGCCCATGTTGGTGTTGGATTCGGATTCTGAAATGTTAGCCACCTTATGATGCTCTCGGTGATGTGGTGGCTGAGGGGCTTTCTGAAATGCCTGAGTAGAGTCAACGACTCTCGAGTTCTCTGCCATCCCTTCAAAGATGGCCCAAACTGATCCGACATCCTTGTTCAAATAGTTGTCGCCACATGCGGCACTCACTAGCCCCTGAATGTCCGGCTGGAGTCCTCCAAAATAGTTCTGTACGAGCACCTTCATGGGTATCTCATGATGTGGGCATCTCTCCGTAAGATCGTTGAATCTATCCCATGTCTCATGGAAAGACTCATGCGGATGCTGCGTAAAATTGGAGATCTAACTCCTCATCATGTTCTTCCTCCCCATAGGAAAATATTTATGTAGGAATGTGGACTTCAGATCGTCCCATGTAGAAATTTTCCTTCCCAGGTGACTCAGCCAGTAAAGCACCTTATCGGCTAAGGCGAAGGGAAAGGCTTTGAGGCAGACAGCCTCCTGCGTAACTCTTGGATAGCTAGTCGTACCACAGATCATCTCAAATTGCTGCAAAAAGGTACACGGTTCCTCTATAGCATTCCCGTAGACTTGGGAAGCAATGAGATGAAGGACGGCCTCAATTCGTATGGCCCTTGATTCGGTGGTAGCTGAATCCAATGATGGAGCGTTCTCGCAACCGGGTCATACTCTTCCCGTAAAGTAGCGGGAACCACTGCAGGCGGTAAATGGTTCCCGACCCTGCTCGCAGCACGGCTATCTCATACTGCAACTCGTTCTGAGTTCTAAATTGTTATCGTATCTGGATATTCGTCTGCTGTAAAGTCTCGAGAATCCCTGTCGTAACATCTACGGCTGAATCTGGTCTTTCATCATGATGCTCCTCAGCCGGTGGCCTCTCGTTTGTTGGTCCTTTGTCGTGAGCCATCTACTTCAAATCTTCTGGAAAAGAAAAGCTCTCATAAGAACTCAGCGAAAACTCAGCTGGAGATCTCGATGATGTATTGAGACAAGGGTCTGCCTCAATAGTCTGGCCGGGAGGCGAGGGAGTCTGGGTCTGACTCTCCTCGAGATCAGACGGGACCAGCTTGGGAAGAGAGACATCCCAAGCTTGTGAAGATGTACGAATGATGGTGAACGGTCGAAAGCTCACGAAGTCTGAGCAGAAAAGCCGTCTAGACGTCATCTTCGATATCAAGAGAATGATCGGGAGAGCACAATTCGTGATTCAAGAGAGAGGGAAAATGCGTAAAGATGCGGTAACTCACGCCCCGCAAGCAAACACAAAGCAACCCATGTTTTCATCAACACACCTTGATGACGACCGTAAGAGTTCGGTATGTTATCTTGTCAATTTTAGGGTTGTAATTAGCAAACAAAAATAATCGGTTACGTGAGATGATGCAAGCTTATAGGTGCCCGATTTTTCCCGGCAATACTGTCTCGAGTCCTTACAGAAAATCACTTGCTCTCAGCCAGTATGGTGGTAAGTACGGACCATTTCCGGCTACCCGTGTTTCTTGAGGACGGAGCCTTACATAGTGTCCTTTAAATCCCCCACTCTGCTAAGTAAACTCGAACCGTTTCCGGCTACTCAAGCGTACCCACTGAAAAGCAGTGATCAGGTGTATAGACTAAGTAGTATTTTGAAAGAAAATGGGTTTATATATTTAAGGGTCGTCTCTCACTCGCGCACTCTGAAAAATGTGCGAGGATTACTCTCCAAAATCAAATGAACCTTGCATTTATTTTTAAATCAGATATATTAGCAGTCCCGATTTTATTTTGAGGTTTTACATAATTTTTTAAGTTTTTTTCAAACAAACATCTACCGATTTTTTTTCTTTTTATAAAAATCCTAAAATCATGCACCTAGGTTGCGATTCCTAAACTAACTACGTAAGCACAATCAAATAGAATAAAAGAAAACTCCTAAGCAAACAACTACCCTCGAAAAAGCTGCGGAAAAACCATCGATGCGAGAAAACCGTGGTCGGTGCCCTGATCCCCCGATTACATGATACTCGGCGAATCAGACCCTGAAAAAAAATGGGGGTAAAGGTACAAGTCGGGATGTCCTTAGTATACCCCTTCTACTAAAGTTCAGTACAACTTTCTCTCTCTTTCTCTCTCATTTACAAAATTACACTAATCAATCTTGCCCTCTGGAGCCGACTCGTAAAGAAGGAGTCGGCCTCTGCTCTCTCAACTGACTCAGCTTCCTAAAAAACCAACAGATCCTGCAGGCCCTGCAACAATTGGTTAGCGGCTAAAGATGATCAATAAAAGACTCGAGAAAAAGCCGTAAGAAAAACCGAATAGAAGCTATAAAAAAAGAGAGAAAATAAAATCACAAAATATGTAAAAAAAATCAAAATAACACTAACGCCTCCCTGGCAACGACGCCATTTTGATGCAGCTCCGATCCGATTGCGGTTTTAAGCGGCTGGGTTGTCGATTGTAGAGAACCGCGAAGTGAAAATATATTTTTGTGATTATTTTATCTCTTCTTAAAATGAACGAAGAAAAGCTATATTTATTATGGAATTTTGATTTTTAAATTTTTATTTGGTTTTTATATTTTTCCAATTTTTATTTATTTTTCAAAGTAATATTTTTCAAACAATTTACCTACAATATAATATGTGAAGAATAGGTGAATTATAGGTGATATTATATAGTAGGTAATTGAACGAGCAACGAGCTCGAAAAAGACTCGAAAACAAAGCAAAACGAAGCGAACTTCGACAAATAAAAACACGATGAAAAAGCGATGAAAATACATAAAAATCACTGAAAACCCTTGCGGAGGTAGTTGTGTAACTACCCCCAAGAAAAACTACGAAAAATAGTGTCAAAAATACGTCCAAAGTCACCTTACAATATAGGGGTAAACATGTAAGAAAAAGAAACAAAACTCTGCAGTTCAGTCCTCTGTCAGAGACTAGAATGTAAGAAAAATACGAAGTTATTGCAATAAGGTCCCTACGGAGGGACCTAATCATAATTTCTGGAACTTCTGGAGGCGCTCTGAAATAAATGGAAGCCTTCTAGATTTAGTCTACAAATTTTCCACTGGTTCGTGTTGAACGATCACTATTATAACGTCAGAAGCGATCTGGGACGTCCGCTACTGCCACTTGTCAACAAACTGTAGCCTCTGGTGTTCTTGGGTTGTTCTTTAGGAGGTTGCGCGGTTGACGAAGGTAACGTCTTCTCCGAATTCTCGCCGTCGATCAAAGAGTCACTTGGGCCTCCGGCAGGGCCAGAGGGGTAGCTCCTCTACCCCTCGAGCTCATCCGCGGTGGACAATGGTCGATGATGGCTTAGAGCGGCGGTGAAAGCTTGATGAAGGTGGTGTTTCCGCTTCTCTTCTCCTGGAGCGAAGTTGTTGCTTCTTCTTTGATGATGATTTACGTGACGATTAAAGGCTCCTGATTCCTCGCATTTGTTCATAATACAAGCTAGATCTGCAAATTACAAGTTCATGTGCTCGATTTGCAAGAAATCGGCCGATGGATTAAGGTTTGCGAGATCAAAAATAGTGATTCCAGAATGCATGAAAGATGCGCATGAATGGCAATGAAATGAGGCACGATTTAATTCGATTTGAAATGAAGGAGATATGTGATTCGTATAGGCGTTGAACCTAGATGATTAGGATGACTAATGACGTGATTAACCACGCTAATCGTGGCACGAGAATCGAGAAAGAATTCGATGAAGATGAAGGAATACCTATGAATCACAGGGTGTAGGACCTCTGCTGATCATAGCTCGACAGGTCGGCTTCCCGGAGCTCCACGCGTACACGGCGGCGATGCAAGGGCTGACGAGCACCTTGGAACTCCTCCCCGATGATCCTTCTCCCACGCGGGCACCTTCGATCGGAGTTGTCACCTCCTGAACGAGTGGAGCGAGGCGAGGAAGAGAGGGGTCGACCACTGGAATTTGGGCTTCAGGTGGATATGGAAAAAGTTAGTTATAATCTGTGAACTTTGAGGATATTTATAGAGAGATTTCGTGATCTTCAAGTTTAATCCAAGGATGGCCGAGTGAGGTGGTTGTTAGTAGAATAGATCCAAGGGTTTGGATCGCCTGAAGAAGTTGTAAAATGCGCGGGGAAATTGGTTGAAGATGGCCGGTTGAAATAGAAATTGTACCAGCTTCTTGGAGAAGAAGCACCAGGTGCTGACACGTGTCAACACCTGGTCGGCCAGTTTTGTGAATATCTTATAAATTCAATAATAAATAGTAAATAATGTTATTTTAAATAATTTTAAACACAATAAATGTAAATAATTAAATTATCTAATTTATAAAATAATTACTTTTTATAAATAATAATTATAATACGAAATATAAATATTATATTAATAAATAAGTATATATAAATAGATTTTCGATTTCTAGATTAATAAATAGATAATTAGAAATTAATTTTGTATTTTCTTAATTATTAGAATAATAAATAAGAGTTGTGTGAATTTTTAGAGATTTTAATAAATTAGTTTACATACATTAATAAATACAGGTATAAGTTATCCAGTTCATTTCATCTGTAAATTAGGAATTTGGATTTTATTAAAATAATAAATAAGCTCCAAAAATCCTGAAATAAATCATGATGAAAATACAATATCATGAAAGTAATTAGAAATTATAAAATTAATAAAAGTATAAATAACGTGGTCTACATAAAATAAATAGCCCAGAACCCCCGTTGTCATTTGGTCCCAAAACCGACTTTTTGCAAACGGATTCCGAATTCAATAAAGCCACCACTATTAATTAGAGAATATTATTTTATGAACTTTAAAGGTGAGTAGAGTGAAATTGGAGTTCGTATGAAGAAGTTATGATGTTCGGAAGTTGAGGATTTGACAATTTGAAAATAGGATTTCTTGGTATATATACAATATAATATTTTTAACTTATTTTTATATTTTTATATACATTTTTAGAAATAATTAGGAATTGGTGAAAAATATGTACATAAGAATTAATTAAAAATCAACGAAGATTTGGTATTTATTGGATAAATAATGAGGAATAGGTGACGTGTAACTTAATTTATTTTTATGGTTTTCTTCCCTTATCTCCCCCTACTTGTTGATTTGTCGGCCAATCCATGCTGACTTGGTCTCGGAGTTAGGTTATAAATATACCTTGCAGCTATATTTATATTTATAAGCCATATTGTACATATATACATATTTTACAATTTGCCTTCTTTTATTTTTCTTTATTTTTATTCTTTTATTTAATTACATGTTTTTTTATACTTAAAAGTGCAATTTTATTCATGAATGAGGTTATGTTAAAAGATAGGAATTAATGGCTATTTACAAGTATTTGTTAAGGTTTTTAAGATAAAATGCGACAGGTATGTTAATGAATCATGGATTCATCAATCATTGGCATTGATTTTGTTATGGTGATTATAAATTTTGGGTGAGATTTCATGGGGACTCACAATGAGAATGAAATATAAAATATCAAGATATGCCTAAATGAAATCAAGGTTGAAACACCTTTATTAATGTTTGTTTGCATGTGTTATACTTAAAGAAGTTAGCATATCTGAGAGTGGGCACAGCTCTTGTGGTCCCGGTGATTCCAAGATGGAGGTTAGCTCTAGTTTCGCGGGTCTGACGGTGGGTTCTGTGACTCTGTCGGTTGAGCATAGTGCTGCAGGTATAGTCAGTGACTCTATGTCCCTAGTACGACCCTCGTCGAAGACTCGTACTTCGTTATAAGGGTGTATCCGATACGATCCCATTTGACTGCAGTGTACTCCCTGAGTATTCCCCTTTTGGTGTGTAAGCTGGAGAAATGGGTTGAAGTTGGAGTTGGGGTTGTTTGCTTGAGTTATTCGCTCCAGTGCACATGTTCTGACGGTTGAGTTTTGTTATTAATGTTTGAACTCAACAACTAATGAATACAAGATATCTTTAATAGCATACCATGTACATACAGGTATATGATCCCAAATAATGCATCCAGATAAATGTATATTTAGTGAGCTCATGATATGAATAATAATACTAGAACTAGTAGAGTACAATTAGTAGATCATATGTAACTTCAGATAATCGTTTTAGATATAGTTGGGATAGTATACAACAATTACAAAATATTTATGTAAGTAAATAAAAAATGATGAGCTCATCTATGGGTGATAATATTGGCACTTGCAGAGTACAAATAGTAGTTTGTATGTAACTTACAATAACCATTTTATAGATGTCTGAGATAGTGGGAATAATAATAATGGAACATGAGCATCCCTCTCTTTACTCTTTTACACTTTCTGCTTAGTTTACTATGAGCACGTTTTAGATGTAATGAGCATTTTTGCTCATTCGTACTTCTGTGAAAACCCATAATGGTTTGCAGGTCGTTGAGGAGCAGTTGTGACTTGAGCTTCCGCATTTTATACCAGACTCAGGGTACAGTTTCATTTGTAGAGTTGTACTAGCTAGTGTTATTCTTTTGTAATTCTTGCAGTTTAAGTAGTTGTCGTGTAAAAAATATATTATGGAATCTATTGCATGTTTATGACGTTTTGTGAACCATGAATATATAAATGTCATTTGAGCATTTTATTATTTACTTTTCCTACTTTACATTTCGGATGTTAATCATGATGTATGAATGTGGCTATTATAGAGTATCTAGATCCTAGGGAGTTAGGTTCGACACTCCTCCCGCGGGATGATAATCAAAATGAATCCAAAGGTTGATAAATGCCAAACCTTAGTGATGTAGTATCGAAACTCACGTTAAGTAGTCTACACTACTTTGTAAACTAATCTTAAAGACTGAAAGAGATGGCTTGATTTTTTTTAGGATTGTTATCGCTGGCTACGATAACACCATTTCTTTTATTGTTAGAATTGAATGTGGTAGCTTTAATTTTTAATATTCTCATCATTAAGTGATGACTATAATCCACGTAAAGTTATTATCACTGATCACGATAACAAGCCCTGTTAAGATTGTTATCACTCTTGTGATAAACGAAATGCGCATGCGATGCACTTTTTGAAGAAATTTAAGCACTCTTTTAAGACTGTTATCATCAAAGGTGTCAACTATAATCTCTTAAAATTGTTGTCGTTGATTGTGATAACAAATGTCCTATTAAGATTGTTATCACTCCCGTGATAAGTGGATTGTGAATGTCGTGTATCTACTAAAGAAATAGGAAACGCTCTTTTAAGATTGTTATCGCCTTTGAGATAAGAAAGATGCATGTTAGGATTTTTTAATTTTCAAAAGTAATGACCATAGGGTTTGTAGATTGTTTATTTCGGATCGTAATAGACATATATCCTATATAATTTAATGGATATTTGATATAATGTGGAGGATGGATATAACATATGGTATAAATCGATGGTGATTATAACCAATGTTATTCCATAAAGTCTCGAGGACGAGACTAATTTTAAGATTGTTATGATGTGAAACCCCATATTTTACCCCACAACTTGGTCAGGTTGACGGTGATCAAATACGTTCAGTCTGTTTAGAAACTTGTAGAAAGTTCAATATTCTATCTGATTGAAGAATAAGATATCTTATAAATGTATATCATCATCAGGATTCCAACACATCTGAAATTTTACCAATCAGACATCGGATGACTGAGATATGATCACTTTAATGAAGAGGTGTCAACTCCTAAGTGGTTATATAGGATTTTAGCAGGATCTGCTTAAGAGATCCGCCCAAATATGAGTTTAGAGATATAAAAGATCTTTCGGGGTGTTCTCTCCTCTCATTTGAAAACCCTAGCCACCACCTATGTTCTCCACCTCCCAAGCTCCTTGTAGCTCCATCAGAGCGTCACGGAGTTGGTGAATCGCCACCATTTTTGGAGAAGAGTTTCCCCTCACCATCCTTTACACGGATCTAACACTAGAAATGTAAGATCACCTCTCTTGTCTCTTCTATTTCAAGATTTTATTTACAGATTAGACCTAGGTAAGGATTTATTTTGGATTAGAGGATTTCTGTGATCATGATGATGCATGGAACTACTTAGAACGGAGATATGACGTTGAATGCACGAACAACATATAGGTATGATCCCATCCACCTTTTTCTTTTGATTTTCTCACTGGGCATGTCTCCCATTGACCACAGAGTCCCTCTTGTTGGATGGGTTCTCCCTTGATGTGGTTATTATAGGTTGTTAATGTTCCTAAAAAATTAAAAGAAGGCTAAATGGTATGTTTAGTGAACCCACATGTTTATCGATCATATTTTTTAATGTCCATGAAATCATATGTGTAATTGCAGTATGATCTGGTTGTTGATTTCATATCTTGCATAGCATATTCTATACATATTATTATCTTGGTTCTGTCTACCACTGCTGCACGATATACGGTTAGATAGTATTCCAGCAAACGGCAATACAACCTAACATCCACGTTTCCTGTCCACGACATGAGATTTTTGTTAATAATGTTTAAATGGTGTACATTCTATTACTACCGATGCATCTACTAAGGTTTCGTTGGCAAAAACCAGATTGGATTTGACGTGGTTGTTGGAATTAGATGAACATCAAATATCAATTTTGTTTTAGTGTTTTTGTACATCCACGTAAAATTAGCCACATCTATACCATACATTATGTCATTCTTCAATGAGTGGCAATTACTTGATTCCATAATCAAGGGATTACGCCAATAACACTCCTGAATATTAATTAGAATAGATGTAACGTGTAATGCACTTATAGACATAATGTTCACACATTCATGGAATTTGTATATTATATTCTGAATTTTATTTGGAATTAATTTGATTTTAAGTTAAATGTGTAATTCTTATATAACATATGAATTGGAAATGTTATGACTAATCTAGATGAGAAGCTCTAGTATGCAATTATACATGTTTTTCTTTTTACATGAGATTTGTCCGTAGTATTGTTGATAGTTTTCAAACATCTGCCACTATAGGTTTATGCGCATGAGACTTTCTTGTCGGAAATACTTAAAAAACTTTGTTAGCAAATAATATTAGTTAAGTACGTGTTTGTATAAAATGATTTGTAATCCCGAATAGTGAAGTAATCATGAACGGTTAAATTATAAACTACAAGTTATATGAAGATAATCATACATAACAATCTATTGAGATTTAAACTTAGCATTTACAATTATCAGCTTTTATTCCTAAGCCGTTGCACATATGAGAAATGGGGATTACATTAGAATGTCTTATCAATGCCAATTATGAGAGATAATGCTTATTTTTTTATCCCTTTTGTGTCAACCTCCTATAAATCCATATATATAAATTGTGTTAGTAATGGGTGACTCTTGTGCATAATGACCTTAACCCAAGAGATAAGTAGTTACTAAAAGAGTATGCATTATAATAAATGTAAGCACGGATTTTAAATTGTGATTGGTATTTTTGGATAGTTTGGTCTATCTCAAACTAATGTCAGAGGTAGATGTAATATCAAGGAAGTGATGCATTTAATGTTACTAATATTAGGTGCATCTATATATTAGCACAATGGTACATATAGTCAGGTATATCAGAATAAACATATATGTATCATGTATAAAGGATTAGATCTATATTACAGAAAATGGAAAATGAATATGTGCATGTCACATAATTTCATATAATTGATACCCGAACTTTTGTATTATAAATTGTATCATTACCTTCTAATACGTTTATATCCAATTGGGCATGTTTTATTATATAATATTATATCCATAAAATTTGATCAATGTTGTTATAATGGTTTCATGAATATATTATCTAATGTCAGATAATTATATATTTTTTTACAGTGAGTATTGTGAAAAACGTGACAATGGTTCTTGTACATCTGATAACTGATGGTATCAATTATACATAGGTTGATAGTAAGAAGTGGTCTCATTGGGATAATACATGATTATACTAAAAAAATTTGGATATCTGATATATCATTGGCATCGATTTTGTTATGGTGATTATAAATTTTGGGTGAGATTTCTTGGGGGCTCACAATGAGAATGAAATATAAATTATCAAGATATGCCTAAATGAAATCAAGGTTGAAACGTCTTTATTAATGTTTGTTTGCATGTGTTATACTTAGAGAAGTTAGCATATCTGAGAGTGGGGCACAACTCTTGTAGTCCCGGTGAGTCCAAGATGGAGGTTAGCTCTAATTTCGCTGGTCTGACGGTCGGTTCCGTGACTCTGTCGGTTGAGTGTAGTGATACAGGTACAGTCGGTGAGTCAGTGTCCCTAGTACGACACTCGTCGAAGACTCGTACTTCGTAATAAGGCGTATCCGATACGATCCCATTTGACAGCAATGTACTCCCTGGGTATTCCCCTTTTGGTGGGTAAGATGGAGAAATGGGTTGAAGTTAGAGTTGGGGTTGTTTGCTTGAGTTATTTGCTCTAGTGCACATGTTGTGACGGTTGAGTTTTGTTATTAATGTTTGAACTCAACAACTAACTGAATACAAGATATCTTTAATAGCATACCTTGTACATACACGTATATGATCCCAAATAATGCATCCTGATAGATGTATAATTAGTGAGCACATGATATGAATAATAATACTAGAACTTGTAGAGTACAAGTAGTAGATCATATGTAACTTCACATAATCATTTTAGATATGGTTGGGATAGTAAACAACAATTACAAAAGATTTATGTAAGTAAATAAAAAATGATGAGCTCATCTATGGGTGATAATACTGGCACTTGCAGAGTACAAATAGTAGTTTGTATGTAATTTATAATAACCATTTTATAGATGTCTGAGATAGTGACAATAATAATAATGGAACATGAACATCTCTCTCTTTACTCTTTTACACTTTCTGCTTAGTTTACTATGAGCATGTTTTAGTTGTACTGAGTATTTTTGCTCATTCGAACTTCTTTGGAAACCCATCCAGGTCTACAGGTTGTTGAGTAGTAGTTGTGACTTGAGTTTCCACTTTTTATACCAGACTCAGGGTACAGTTTCATTTGTAGAGTTGTACTAGCTACTGTTATACTTTTGGTAATTCTCGTAGTTTAAGTAGTTGTCGTGTAAAAAAATATATTATGGACTCTATTGCAAATTTATGACGTTTTGGGAACCATGAATATATAAATATCATTTGAACATTTTATTATTTACTTTTCCTACTTTACATTTCGGATGTTAATCATGATGTATGAATGTGGCTATTATTGAGTATCTGGATCTTAGGGGGTTAGGTTCGACACTCCTCCCCCGGGATGGTATGTTACAGATGGAATCGGAGCAATGATATTCCATTAGCCAACATTTATACTTATGATTATCAACGATATTTGAAATGTATGGAATATATTAGGGTCTTCTGACTATGATGTTTAGTCCAACAAGAATGGTCCCCATATAAGATTCCTAATATATGAAGACTTAGATATCTATAGACTGATGAGTGTAATTGATTCATGCAAAATCATGTCACTTTCGGATGCTGAGATTGCTAGGAAGTTGGCAATGATGATGGACATGCTCCAAAATATAGAAAAGAGACTAAAGATAGTAGAGCAAAGACTTAATGGATTTGAAGAATCCATTCGTACCGTTCAGAGTGAGGGTAGTACTAGAGTACTACTGCCCCCTCCCTCTACTGAGGATATTCTTCAAAAATATCAGAAAATCTTTACTTGCTATTGCAAGGGTCAAGTACCAGAGTTTGTAGGAGATACTACTCCTGAAGATGTTGATGCTTAATTGGAAAAGATTGAGAAAGTTCTCAAGATTATTCAAGCACTTGAAGATTGTTGTGTGTCATTTGTTTAATATTGTTTGACCCATCATGCCATGGTGGACTACTTTATGCCAACATTCACCCCGTCCCTTGACTTGGGATAATTTTGTGAAGTCATTTAGAGAATGAATTCTCCCTGATTTATGGATTAGGAGAAAAAAGTAAAGAATTGGATGAACTGAAACAAGAATCGATGTCAGTAAGAGAATATCAGATCAAATTTGATGAGTTAGCACGTCATTCTCCCATGCTTGAAATATGTGAGGATGAATGAATTCTAAAGTTTTGGTGTGGACTTCGCCTCGATATTCAACATAGACTCTCTTCTTATAGACTATCCACTATTCGTGAGATAGTAGAAGTGGTATCTCGTATGGAAGACCTACAACACAAAAAGAAATTGAAAAGGACATATTTAAATGAAAATAACAATGATAACCAAGAAATTTTGATGCCTTATCCAACCATTGGTCATGATTCTCTGTCAATGGAACTAATAAATGATGATACTATAACAAGTTCTGCTACAAATGGACCAAGGGGAAGTACTTGATCTCAAAGATGCTATTCTTGTGGCGAGAGGGGCCACAGTCAAGCTGAATGTTCTTGGTGAGCTATTTGTGACGTTGTCGGTGCACCTGATGAGTATCCACATGTTGAGGAAAAGGAACAAAAATATACTCAAGGCATGTGACTGATGTAATGAAACTTTTTTAAGACCTATAAATGTTTTTAACCTTCTAAATGAAAAAAAAATATTAGACAATGTGTTTTATCTATACGAATATGAATGGTGTTCCTTTTGGATTGATAGTATAGAGTATGCATATAAGAAAACAACGACATATGGATTATATAATTTTGATGGTTATAATTGTGATAATGCAAATGTCTTAGTTTTGTTTGGATGATATTAAAAATGAATCCAAAGGTTGATAAATGCCAAACCTAAGTGATGTAATATCGAAACTCACGTTAAGTAGTCTACAGTACTTTGTAAACCGATCTTAAAGACTGAAAGAGATGGCTTGATTCTTTTTAAGAATGTTGTCGTTGGCTAAGATAACACCATTTCTTTTTTTGTTAGAATTGAATGTGGTAGCTTTAATTTTTAATATTCTCATCATTAAGTGATGACTATAATCCTCGTAAAGTTATAGTCACTGATCGCGATAACAAGCCCTGTTAAGATTGTTATCACTCTTGTGATAAACGAAATGCAGATGCGAGTGCACCTTTTGAAGAAATATGAAGCACTATTTTAAGAATAATCATCGAATGTGTCAACTGTAGTCTCTTAAAATTGTTGTCGTTGATTGTTATAACAAACGTCCTATTAAGATTGTTATCACCCCTGTGATAAGTGGATTGTGAATGTGGTGTATCTACTAAAGAAATAGGAAATGCTCTTTTAAGATTATTATCGCCTTTGAGCTAAGAAAGATGCATGTTATGATTTTTAAATTTTCAAAAGTAATGACCATAGGGTTTGTAGACTGTTTATTTCGGATCGTAATAGACATATATCCTATATAATGTAATGGATATTTTATATGATGTGGAGGATGTATATAACATATGGTATAAACTGATGGTGATTATAACCTCTGCTATTCCTTGAAGTCTCGAGGACGAGAATTGTTTTAAGATTTTTATGATGTGAAACCCCATATTTTAGCTCCACAACTTGGTCAGGTTGATGGTGATCAAATAGTTGCAGTCTATTTAGAAATTTGTAGAAAGTTCAATATTTTATCTAATTGAAGAATAAGATATCTTATAAATGTGTATCATCATCAGGATTCCAACGCATCTGAAATTTTACCAATCAGACATCGGACGAATGAGATATGATCACTTTAGTGAAGAGGTGTCAACTCTTAAGTGGTTATACAGGATTTTAGTTGGATCTACTTAAGAGATCCGCCCAAATATGAGTTTAGAGATATAAAAGATCTCTTAGGGTGTTCTCTCCTCTTATTTGCAAACCCTAGCCACCACCTATGATCTCCACCTCCCAAGCTCGTTATAGCTCCATCAGAGCGTCACGGAGGTGGTGAATCACCACCATTTTTGGAGAAGAGTTTCCCCTCACCATCCTCTACACAGATCTACCACTAGAAATATAAGATCATCTCTCTTGTCTCTTCTATTTCAAGATTTTGTTTACAGATTAGACCTAAGTAAGAATTTATCTTGGATTAAAGGATTTATGTGATCATGTTGATGCATGGAACTACTTAGAACGGAGATATGACATTGAATGCACGAACAACATATAGGTACGATCCCCTCTACCTTTTTCTTGTGATTTTCTCACCTGTCTTGTATCGCATGGACCTTAGAGTCCCTCTTGTTGAATGGGTTCTCCCTTGATGTGGTTATTATCTGATGTTCATGTTCCTAAAGAAATAAAAGAAGGCTAAATGGTATGTTAGGTGTACTCATATGTTTGTCGACCCTATTTTTTTAATGTCTTTGGAATCATATGTGTAATTGTAGTATGATCTGGTTGATGATTTCATATCTTGCATAGCATATTCTATACATATTATTATTTGATTCTGTCTATCACCATTGCAAGATATGCAGTTAGATAGTATTCAAGCAAATGGCAATACAACCTAACATCCACGTTTCGTGTCCACGACATGAGATTTTTGTCAATAATATTTAAATGGTGTACATTATATTACTAGTAATGCATCTACTAAGGTTTCATTGGCTAAAACCAGTTTGGATTTTACATGGTTGTTGGAATTAGATGAACATCACATATCAATATTGTTTCATTGTTTTTTTACATCCGCTTCAAATTCGCCACATCTAAACCATATGTATAAATGAGTGGCAATTACTTGAATCCATAATCAAGGGATAATGTCAATAACACTCTTGGGTATTAATTTGAATAGGATGTAACGTGTAATGCACTTATAGACATAACGTTCACACATGCATTGAGTTCGTATATTGTATTCTGAATTTTATTCAGCATTAATTTGGTTTTAAGTTAAATGTGTAATTGTTGTATAACATATGAATGGAAATGTTATGACTAATCTAGATGAGAAGCTCTAGTAGGCAATTATACATGTTTTTCTTTTTACATGAGATTTATCTATAGTATTGTTGATAGTTTTCAATCATCCGCCACTATAGGTTTATGTGCATGAGACTTTCTTGTCAGAAATACTAAAAATATTATGTTAGAAAATAATATTAGATAAGTACACGTTTGTCTAAAATAATTTGTAATCCCGAATAGTGAAGTAATCATGAATGATTAAATTATAAAATACAAGTTATATAAAGATAATCATACATAACAATCTATTGAGCTCTATTAAAGTACAAGTAGTAGATCATATGTAACTTCAAATAATCGTTTTAGATATAGTTGGGATAGTAAACAACAACTACAAAAAATTTAAGTAAGTAAATAAAAAATGATGAGCTCATCTATGGGTGATAATACTGGCACTTGCAGAGTACAAATAGTAGTTTGTATGTAATTTACAATAACCATTTTATAGATGTCTGAGATAGTGAAAATAATAATAATGGAACATGAGCATCCCTCTCTTTACTCTTTTACACTTTCTGCTTAGTTTACTATGAGCACGTTTTAGCTGTACTGAGCATTTTTGCTCATTCGTACTTCTGTGAAAACCCATACATATTTGCAGGTCGTTGAGTAGCAGTTGTGACTTGAGCTTCCGCATTTTATACCAGACTCAGGGTACGGTTTCATCTGTAGAGTTGTACTAGCTAGTGTTATGCTTTTGTAATTCTTGCAGTTTAAGTAGTTGTCGTGTAAAAAAATATATTATGGACTCTATTGCATATTTATGATGTTTGGGGAACCATGAATATATAAATGTAAATTGAGCATTTTATTATTTACTTTTCCTACTTTACATTTCGGATGTTAATCATGATGTATGAATGTGGCTATTATAGAGTATCTGGATCTTAGGGAGTTAGGTTCGACACTCCTCCCGCGGGACGGGGCGTTTTAGATGGTATCGGAGAATGATATTCCATTAGCTTAGATTTATACTTATGATTATCAACGATATTTGGAATGTATGGAATATATTAGGGTCTTCTAACTATGATGTTTAGTCCAACAGGAATGGTTCCCGTATAAGAGTCCTAATATATGAAGACTTAGATATTTAGAGACTGATGAGTGTAATTAATTCGTGTTGATTCATGTCACTTTCGGATGCTGAGATTGCTAGGCTGTTGGCAATTATGATAGACATACTCCAAGATATAGACAAGAGACTAAAGATAGTAGAGCAATGACTTAATGGATTTGAAGAATCCATTTGTACCCTTCAGAGTGAGGGTAGTACTAGAGTACTACTGCCCCCTCCCTCCATTGTGGATATTTTTCTGAAATATGATAAAATCTTTACTAGCTATTGCTAGGGTCAAGTATCAGAGTTTATAGGAGATACTACTCCTGAAGATGTTGATGCTTAGTTGGAAAAGATTGAGAAATTTCTCAAGATTATTCAAGCACTTGAAGACTGTTGGGTGTCATTTGCTGAATACTCTTTGACCGATCATGCCAAATGACGGTGGACTACTTTATGTCGACATTCACCCCATCACTTGACTTGGCATAATTTTGTGAAGTCATATAGAGAATGATTTCTCCCTGATTTTTGGGTTTGGAGAAAAAAGGAAAGAACTGGAGGAACTGAAACAATAATCGATGTCAGTTAGAGAATATCAGATCAAATTTGATGAGTTAGCACATCATTTTCCCATGCTTGAAATATGTGAGGATGAATGGATTCTAAAGTTTTGGTGTGGACTTCGCCTCGATATTTAACATAGACTCTCTTCTTATCGACTATCCACTATTAGTGAGACAGTAGAAGTAGTATCTCGTATGGAAGACCTACAACACGAAAAGAAATTGAAAAGGACATATTTAAATAAAAATAACAATGATAACCAAGAATTTTTGATGCCTTATCCAACCACTGGTCATGATTCTCTGTCTATGGAACTAATGAATGATGATACTACAACAAGTTCTGCTATAAATGGACCAAGGGGAAGTACTCGATCTTAAAGATGCTATACTTGTGGCGAAAGGGGCCACAGTCAAGCTGAATGTTCTCGGTGAGCTAATAGTGACGTTATCGGTGCACCTGATGAGTATCCACATGTTGAGGAAAAGGAACAAAAATATACTCAAGGCATGTGAGTGATGTAATGAAATTTTTTAGAAACCAGTAAATTTTCTTAGCCTTCTAAATGAAAAAAAAATGTTAGACAATGTGTTTTATCTATACGAATATGAATGGTGTTCTTTTTGGATTGATAGTATAGAGTATGCCTACAAGAAAACAACGACATATGGATTATATAATTTTGATGGTTATAATTGTGATAATGCAAATGTCTTAGTTTTGTTTGGATGATAATCAAAATGAATCCAAAGGTTTATAAATGCCAAACCTTAGTGATGTAGTATTAAACTCACGTTAAGTAGTCTACACTAGTTTGTAAACTAATCTTAAAGACTGAAAGAGATGGCTTGATTCTTTTTAAGATTGTTATCGCTGGCTACGATAACACCATTTCTTTGTTGTTAGAATTGAATGTGGTGGCTTTAATTTTTAATATTCTCATCATTAAGTGATGACTATGATCCTCATAAAGTTATTATCACTGATCGCGATAACAAGCCCTGTTAAGATTGTTATCACTCTTGTGATAAACGAAATGCAGATGCGATGCACCTTTTGAAGAAATATGAAGCACTCTTTTAAGATTGTTATCATCAAAGGTGTCAACTGTAATCTCTTAAAATTGTTGCTGTTGATTGTGATAACAAATGTCCTATTAAGATTGTTATCACTCCCGTGATAAGTGGATTGTGAATGTGTTGTATCTACTAAAGAAATAGGAAACGCTCTTTTAAGATTGTTATCGCCTTTGAGCAAAGAAAGATGCATGTTAGGATTTTTTTAATTTTCAAAAGTAATGACCATAGGGTTTGTAAACTGTTTATTTCGGATCGTAATAGACATATATCCTATATAATATAATGGATATTTGATATTATGTGGACGATGGATATAACATATGGTATAAACCGGTGGTGATTATAACCCATGCTATTCCAAAAAGTCTCGAGGACGAGACTATTTTTAAGATTGTTATGATGTGAAACCCCATATTTTAGCCCCACAACTTGGTCAGGTTGACGGTGATCAAATAGTTGCAGTCTGTTTAGAAACATGTAGAAAGTTCAGTATTTTATCTGATTGAAGAAAAAGATATCTTATAAATGTATACCGTCATCAGGATTCCAACACTACTGAAATTTTACCAATCAGACATCAGATGACTGAGATATGATCACTTTAATGAAGACGTGTCAACTCCTAAGTGGTTATATAGGATTTTAGCAGGATCTGTTTAAGAGATCCGCCCAAATATGAGTTTAGAGATATAAAAGATCTCTCAGGGTGTTCTCTCCTCTCATTTGAAAACCCTAGCCACCACCTATGATCTTCACCTCCCAAGCTCCTTGTAGCTCCATCAGAGCGTCACGGAGATGGTGAATCGCCACCATTTTTGGATAAGAGTTTCCCCTCACCATCCTCTACACGGATCTACCACTAGAAATGTAAGATCACCTCTCTTGTCTCTTCTATTTCAAGATTTACTTACGGATTAGACCTAGGTAAGGATTTATTTTGGATTAGAGGATTTCTGTGATCATGATGATGCATGGAACTACTTAGAACGGAGATATGACGTTGAATGCACGAACAACATATAGGTATGATCCCCTCTACCTTTTTCTTGTGATTTTCTCACTGGGCATGTGTCCCATTGACCACATAGTCCCTCTTGTTGGATGGGTTCTCCCTTGATGTGGTTATTATCGGTTGTTCATGTTCCTAAAAAATTAAAAGAAGGCTAAATGGTATGTTTAGTGAACCCACAAAGTTTATCGATCATATTTTTTAGTGTCCATGAAATCATATGTGTAATTGTAGTATGATCTAGTTGTTGATTTCATATCTTGCATAGCATATTCTATATATATTATTATCTTGGTTCTGTCTACCACCGCTGCAAGATATACGGTTAGATAGTATTCTAGCAAATGGCAATACAACCTAACATCCACGTTTCCTGTCCACGACATGAGATTTTTGTTAATAATGTTTAAATGGTGTACATTCTATTACTACCGATGCATCTACTAAGGTTTCGTTGGCAAAAACCAGATTGGATTTGACGTGGTTGTTGGAATTAGATGAACATCAAATATCAATTTTGTTTTAATATTTTTGTACATCCACGTAAAAATTAGCCACATCTATACCATACATTATGTCATTCTTAAATGAGTGGGCAATTATTTGATTCCATAATCAAAGGATTATGCCAATAACACTCTTCAGTATTAATTTGAATATAGGTAACGTGTAATGCACTTTTAGACATAACGTCCACACATTCATGGAATTTGTATATTATATTCTGAATTTTATTTGGCATTAATTTGGTTTTAAGTTAAATGTGTAATTCTTGTATAACATATAAATTGGAAATGTTATGACTAATCTAGACGAGAAGCACTAGTAGGCAATTATACATGTTTTTCTTTTTACATGAGAGTTGTCTGTAGTATTGTTGATAGTTTTCAAACATCTGCCACTGTAGGTTTATGCGCATGAGACTTTCTTGTCGGAAAATACTTAAAAAACTTTTTTAACAAATAATATTAGATAAGTACATGTTTATATAAAATGATTTGTAATCCCGAATAGTGAAGTAATCATGAACGGTTAAATTATAAACTGCAAGTTATATGAAGATAATCATACATAACAATCTATTGAGGTTTAAACTTAGCATTTACAATTATCAGCTTTTATTGCTAAGCCGTTGCACATATGAGAAATGGGGATTACTTAAGAATGTCTTATCGATGCCAATTATGAGAGATAATGCTTATTTTTTTTATCCCTTTTGTGTCAACTTCTAAATCCTTAAATATAAATTGTGTTAGTAATGGGTGACTCTTGTGCATAAGGACCTTAACTCAAAAGATAAGTAGTAACTAAAAGGGTATGCATTATAATAAATGTAAGCATGGATTTTAAAATTGTGATTGGTATTTTTGGATAGTTTGGTATATCTAATGGTTTTTTATTATTTATTTACAAATCGGAAAATGAGCGGGGATCCGTAGAAAAATGGAAGGATCGAATCCGATTCTCCGACCACCGTGCATGGTCGGAGTTGATAGATCGTGGGAGGTAGAATTTGAAGGTGGAGAGATCGAGAAGATGAGATGAAAAATCGAGTCGGTGGCGGATCAAAAACGTGACTGACTTTTTTAATGATCTAGAAAAATAAAATGACGATGAATAAAAAATGCGACGAAGTAAACAACGATTAACCAAGATAAAAGTACGAAGAAAAATGTGGATCTCCCCTTAGGAGCGAAAAATGAACCGTAATCGCCTCGACAAGGCCGACTCGCTGTCACCGGACGGCTGGGAGACTAGGCAACTTTCTCGATGAAATTTTCTTTCGGAGATCGGGCTCCTCTCTCTAATGATTGATCAAGTTGGAATGAGGGAGAAGAAGCCATATAAATAGAAAAGATGGAATGAAATTTGATTTTTGAATTTTTTTGGATAAAGAGATGAGAGATGAAAATTGAAATTAATTTTTGAATTTTTTTTTGTGAAAGAGATGACATGAAATAAAGTAAAAGAGATAAAACTATTTACAAAATTATCTAATTTTTTTGAATTTTTGTCACTTTATTTATTTGAATTAAAAAATGTTATTTTTATTTTTTATGATGGTTAATTAAAAATAGCAAATATATACATATACAATATTCATATATGACATTTTATACAAGGGTAAAATAAGGAAATTAGCTTTTTTTGTGTTTTAATTGATAATTTTTTTTATTTTTATTTTTATGTTAAATAATTAGTAAGAATAATTTACAAATATATATAAATACAATATTTACAAAATACATGAGAAAATTGCACAAACCACCCCGAAAAACCAACTTTTTACTCATAACTCCAAATTATGAAATCACATCCATTTTAAAGATAATTTAAATTAGAATCCAAGGAAGTGAGATTGTTTAATTTGAGTTCATATGGAGCCGGAATTGATTTTTCAATTAGTGCTTATTGGCTTTTTTCAAGTGTGGCTATTTTTTGTTCTGGACATGATTTAATTGTGTAATTATTTTTATTAATTAGGACACATTTTTATTTACAACTTTGGTTTTGAAAGTTAAATTTATTTGAGTTCAATTAATGCACAAATAAATAAGTGTTAGTTTTATACGAGAATACACAAAATAAGTGAGAAATATTTACAACAACACACATACATTTTTTTGATTTTCTGCTTAAGGACCCTTATCTCCCCCCACTTTTATTCCTGATCGATCAGGTCAAGTCCTGACCATCTCTCGGGGTTCGGGTCAGCCCTGTATACAGTCTTCCTTTTTTATTTTCTTTTCTTTATTTTTCCTTTCTTTCTTTTCTTTTATTTTTCCTTTCTTTCTTTTCTTTATTTTTCCTTTCTTTCTTTATTTATTTATTTCAGTTTAAAATTAGAAGAAGTGTACAATATTTGCACAGATGCAAGTTAGTAAGAATATGGAGTGAGTGGTATATGCAGGTATTTATAAGGGATTTTAAGCTAAAATAAATGAATAAAGATGATGAATCGCAGATTCATCATCCCCCTATGTTTTACCTTTGCTAGTCCCTTAGCAAACACTTATTTGAAAGAATAAGTGAAGAAAAAGAGAAGGGAAAATAAAGAAAGTAGGACAATACTGAGCATTAAACTTATCTTCATAAAACTGTAGTTCGGAACTCTGTCGGACCTTTGGATTATTAGGTGTCGGAACTTCTGTGAGACTTAGAATTTTTAAAACCAACAACCTTCAATTTCTACACATCATTATCACAATTTTGGCTCAGAAATCATCTTAGATCAATCCTCTTCCCAAAGTATACCATATGAACATTGAACAATCGACTCATGTGTGGTGAAAGGTTTTTAGCTCTTCCCATCCAGAATGCCGAACTACCATGCAAACTCTCTCTCCAGTAACTCGTCCTCAGGGAGTCAGGTATTTCCTTCTAAGGTCTGTCGCGCTACGTTCACAATCGAATTGAGGGAGAAGTTAGAAGAAGGAGAAAAGAACTGGAGGGTGGACAGTGTACTCACCTCTCCTTGTGAAGCTGGCCAGTGTAGCCGAGTCTCCACCAAGATCTACAGGTTTTCTTGAAGCTTGGACCTTTTTAGTCAGATATTTAGTTGGTAGTGGCTTCTTTGTATTTGGATTTTTGGTGCTTCTGCTTGGATCTTGTTGTGCCCCTACGGATATAGAGTCTTTTTGTTCCGTACATGTTTTGGGGTCTTAGAAAAAATTGTGCCCAACTGTCCATCCCTTTTTCGAAGCTTTATTTCAACCCGTACTCCGGTCTTTAGATTTCTACGCTAACAAAAAGAAAACTCACACAGTCTTCCAACATCCCTTCTGAGTTGAGCTAAGTGCATAGTGCGGGAGTACAAATTAATTCCCTATTCCAGAGTTGTACCCATAATGAAGAGGCCAGGTTAGACACTAAGAGTCAAACGCTGCACATTGTCATGTGGAGCTCAAAGAATTAAGTCAAAGACCTGAAGCTTCTAAATCCTATTTCTCAGTGAAGTTCCTATAAGAATTAGGTGGATTAAGGTCCAACTAAGCTCCATTCTTCAATTTTATTCCAGACATAGTTTAAATATCAATACTATCCTGAAAAATGCACATGCAAATGCAACATATGAACAATGCAGAGAGTTTTTTATGCACATGTGAAAAGAACATTTTTTTGAACATTTTATGGATTTTTGGAGGAAAATGCAGATGTGAAAGAAAGTTTTTTTTAATTATAAAATGTGACGCTCCTAGGATCCGGGTACTCGGCAAACCAATCCATGCATATATATTCCACATTCGAATATTTGACATTCACAAAAGCAGGAGAAAATAGAAACATGCAAGGGAATTTTTTTCCCATGGCATTCAACCTATTCACAAGCACATGTATTTCCATTCATCAATTCCATTACATTCTATTATCCATTTCCATGTCCACAAAAAAATACACGTAAGGATAAATATAAATACCAACAATTATATATTACATGCCATGTCCCTCAGAAAGGAAACTACAAGTAAAGAAGATAGTAAAACTACTACCAACCATGCTACAAGAAGTGTAGTGAAGCTGCACTAAAAGTGATGTCTCCAAACTATTCACTACTGAGGACCTGCGGATCCCACACGTAGGTACGTTATGAGCAAAGTTGCCCAATACGAATTAGATAGAACTATACAACAACAAGCATGATATAATTTAAATGTGTGCAAAAGAGAAAGAAACTAGATAACCAGATCTCACAAAGAATCACATTATTATTATAATTATTAGATATAGATATAAGTAACCAAGCTGCGTGAATAGTCTATGGTCTTGGTCTGGATGAGACCTCACACTATGACTCTAAGGCAAAAAGAATACCTTAGGGTTGGGGTGCCTCCGTAGGCATGCGGTGGGGTACAATGCATCCTAACTAAGTTCCCAACACGTCCACTTAGCTCCACTTCACTATTGTACTTCTGATTCACAAAATAGATTCCAACCCGCGAATCTTCGCGACTAGCCCTCCTCCTTATGCACAGGAGATTCACATCTCATTCCCCAACTTCATTAAACACATTTCCCGGAACTCCCCGCTTAGCGCTCCCACTCGGAATACCGACCAATGTGGCCTACATATTTCCGTACACGAGTGTTAACTCTAAGTGACAAGCGAAACACTAGTAGACCAACCATGACTACTTGACCCGCACTCGAGCACCGGGCTAAAGCACGCAAGTGCCGAGACCAACACCGTCAGATCAGTACCTCGGTGTGCCAAGCAACATGTCCCCCAACCATCGCATCTACATTAGCAGTTGGGATCGCGATCATCTAGGCTTCTACCCGGGGCCCCAAGGGTGCATGCCCCTCCCTTGGTGGCAACTACTCTAATACTGATATGATCGGAAAATGTCCCTTTTCATAATCACGTAAAATCAATTATAACAGTAGACAACATCTTTAATGCCATTTACGGTCTTTCATTCAGAGGTTGCTTAGACAAGCAAGATAAAAGGATTTTGAGCTTCCAGAAACAGTATATGCCATTATACGCCGATAATATGTATCGGATTAGGTTCACAAATAACCAATAGACTAATATATTACTTACAGTGGATATGCCCATAAGAAGTCCCATAAAACCAAATGTTATATAAAAGATAGCAAATACCATTTGCGCGAGCTTTAGTTTATCTCAAAAATGGATGGTGATGATGACGGGAAATCTCAATTGGCCACTAATTGCCAGGCCTATCATTTATGACGGAAGATTTTAAAACATTCCAATAGATGGCATTTTTATTCAGGGGCAATATTCCTTGATTTTGTGTGCCATCGATCCAAACACCTTTTTAACCAACAAGAGCATAGGTTGGCTCGCGAGCACTCAAAAAGCCGGGTTTTTTTTTGAAATAGAACTCCCGCATGCAAGCTGCAGTTGGGCGTCCATTCAAAAATGGTGGTGGGTCTATGTACAGGACTTGTCAATGTATAGTTTTATTTATGATGACATCTCAACTGATGCCCGTGGACTACAACAAGTCTAACATTCAGGGATATTCTTTCAAGAGGTACCAAATGCAGGGTCAAGTGATATGGGATTGGCTTTTGATGAATCAACTGTTGTAACCTCTGCCCTCCATCTAAATATTGTTGTGGCCCCTTCCCAAGAGGTTGATCACTCATCCAACGAAGCAGACAGATGATTAACAGGTGTTTTACAAAATATGCATGGTGATGGATGTTATGATTGACAAAGTTTCACTTGACCATAGATTCCAATTAAACCCCGTTCTCATATCTTACAGATAAGATAAGCAAACCAATACAGAATAGTTTAAGCACACCCGTAACTCAGATGATATCTCATATAATCTTAACTTATAACATTTTGTTTCCATAGGAAGGCCACAAACGTGTTAAACAACTTTGATCTCCCAACCCACATCAACTATTGTCTCTACATATGATTATGGTAGTCACCAATAAGAGATCAGATTGCTATTCCAGAAAATTACAGTCGTTAATATTCAGATCGGAATTATTTGGCACAGATTCAAAAAGGAAAACCGTACCTTGTTCTAGGTATGAGATCAAAACCAACATCAACCATTATCACAAACCATATGTAACTTAAACATGCAAGTTAATAAAAACTCAACTTCCAGATATCTCGAAATCTTCAGCAGTATCAAGTTGAACAAATGACTCAAATTGAGCAAATATATATAGGTCAAAATCATGTGGAGGCCGCAGCAAAAGGAGGGGACACCGTACCTAGAGAAGACTCGAACCTCGATTTCTCCGTCGGTGAAGAACGCCGCTTCGTTCGCGACGGAAACCGCATACGGGGGTGAGCCGGACCTTCTCGACACGATCTGGACTTCGGATCGTCGATCCGTGACGCTCCGGCGAGCTCCGGTGAGGGGAAAAAGGGGGAGGAAGAGGGCTGATCGAAGAGGGGGAGGGTTTCGGCGTTTTGGACAAGAGAGGGGTTGGGGTTTAAGGGAAAAACTCGGATTCGGATCCGGGTTTGGATCCGAATATGACCTGCACCCCTCATCGCTAAAATAGCCGTAACTCGGGCTCCCGGAATCGGATTTTAACGTTCTTGGACTCGTTAGAAAGCTATCGACGAGCCCTATGCAATGGAATACTCAAATAAATTTTTGAGCATTGGAATAAAAGCAGATTTACAATTTAGCCCAGATTCGGCTGGATTTTGCATTTTAGTCCCCTTTTCGGATTTCGGGGTTCACCTAAAATTTTATAGATTTTTGATTTTCTATATTTTTTAAGGGGAAAAGAGTTAGTAAAATATATACAAGTATATACAAGAGAATTTTTTTTGGTGTTTTTTTACTTTTATTTTTTTTCTTTTTCCTTTTTTTTGATTTTTTTGTTTTTGTTTTTGTTTTTGTTTGTTTTTAACACACGTGGATTTTACAAAATATACACATAACCCCCCAAATAAACATATTTAAAAGTACGAGTTATGTCTAAAGTATATATACAATATATACGACACCCCCCTATACTTAGCTCGAACTATGTCCTCATAGTGATCAGAGAACGACAAAGGAAGACATAACTCGTGCTAAGTATAGAAAGGTGAAAAGACTCATATGCTACAACGACTCAAAGAAGAGATGAAAAGAAGCGAAGTTGGTGATCCCCCCCATACTTAGGATCAAGTAATCCTAAGTATAGTAGAATGTACAAAGGGGAAAACCAATGAAGAGAATGTACAGACTCACAAAGACATGATATGAACAACATCACCCCCCTATACTTAGGGTAGAGTATCCTAAGTATAGGCAACAACAACAAGGGTTATAAACAGGACGAATATGAATAGCATAAATCCTTCACCCCCCCCCCCCCCTAGTTAGGATAAAGCACATCCTAAGTATAGCATATATACACACACAAGGAAAACGGGTGAATGATAAAATGGGAGAAGAAAGAGTGAACGAAAGGATATACAAGAGGAGTGGATGTACAAATGTCAAGAAGGTCAAAAGCGACCCTTCTTGCGGGACCGCTGAGGTATGGATTGACAAGTTGTAGGTCGATATTGGGATCATCATTAGACATAAACTGAGTAGGATCGACCAAGAATGTATCCTCAGCGGTTTCAGATTGTGCAGGCCTAAACCGGTTATTGGAAGATGTGTGGTCCTGTCCTTTGTCTGGGAAGTCTCGTAAACATCAAAGTAAAATGACTCGAAATCATTATCGTAAAAAGTAGGATCAATTCAGCCTGGCGAGCCTCCATCGGTTCATCATCTTTATTAAAAGGCCCAAATTCCTTTATAAAAGCAATCAAATCAATTTGGCCTGATCGGTCTCATCTGAATCAGGGTGAATAGGAACGGACTTATCAGTGAAAGTAGTCAAATCACGTCCGTCCTGTCTAGTCTCAGAGTTTGCCTTCCGCTCAAGGGTGTCTATCATGTAAATCTCGCGGATATCATCAAAAGAGGGAACTCCAAGGTCTATGCTTTCCGAGTCTTCCTCCTTGAAGAGGAATTCTTGGGTTTCATTATCATCCAACATATAACAAGAATCTCTGATATTCTCATCGAGGTCAAATTTCTTGGGGTTGGCTACCACGGGCGGGCTCTCATGGGATGCGGGTCTATGGACAGTAGTGGGTGTAGTGATTAACACATTGCTCCCTACATTAGAACGGAAGCGAATCTCTCCTGAACCATAATCAATAATGGCTCCCGCAGAGGCGAGGAAAGGTCGTCCCAGGATGATGGGAGGGTGATCCACAGGGGTGGAGGTCTCCATGGGCATTACAACAAATCCAAAGTGAAATTCATGCCCTGAATGAGAATGACAGCGTTTTCTAAAATACCCTTCGGCCTCTTTATAGATCCTTCAGCAAATTGAACTATCATCCTGGTTTTCTTGAGAGGCCCAAGATGAAGAGACTGTACCATAGAGAAGGTTATTATATTAATTGATAAACTGTCGTCAAGGAGAGTGTTATCACAAGAATATTCAGATATGGAGCAACTCACAAGAGGTGTAGCAGTGTTCCCTTTCTTAAAATATGGACGGTGAGAGATGGCGTATGGAATGGCCATGGTCAAGATGTGATGCAATATCTTATCCTTCGCTTTCTCTTCTTATGTTGAGGAGTAGATAAATCTGTCATGGTCTGTTGAAGTGGGGCTTTAATGATCTCATGAAGGGTGGCCACCACTTCGGGTTTAGTCAACATTTTTTTTGAAATTTTGGACCTCATCCATACAAGGAAGGAGGTCAGAATCAACATATACACGAGGATTGCCAAGAGCAGTCTGTATAGTGGCATCATCGGTGTCAAGATTGGGACATGGTTGTGTGGGTAAATGATCGAGCATTTGGGTCCTCTCCTCACAAAATGAATCAACAACGTGTCTCCTGAATTCTTTTTTAATTTTTGAAATTTTTTTCATTTTCGGTATTTTGGGTGATTTCAAGCTCTCATGATTATCCTCAGGTGATTCTATATCCTCAAATAGTGGAGCAGCATTCTGGCTCTTATTCATGTAAATAGATTGGAAATCCTCGAATTCATATGCTCCATCATCTGGTTCAATGTCTCAAGTGTGGATAGCATTTAAGGTGACTCCAAAATCTCAGGATCGGGTGGGTTGAATAAGGGTGGGTGAAAATCAAAGTCCTCATGACTCCTGAAATAATGGGTTAGGCGGAGATGCACAAAAATCTACTTTCATCATTGAAACTAGCTTTCTCATTGGACAAGAAGGAAGTCGGGTTGTAGATTCTGGTGCTTCTGTTCATGTATGCAATTTGTTGCATTTGTTTCGGGAAGCTAGAAATCTTGAGGATGGGAAATAGTCATCCAGATGGGATCTGATGCAAGTGTTCCAGCAGTCGCCGTCAGGACTTGTTGACTATCATTATCTAGTGGTAAAGTCCTTATACTTAAAGAGTGTCTTTATATATCCGAAGTCAGAAGGAATTTGATATATGTATATAAGCTTGTTAGAAGCGGATATTCATTCCTTTTCTGTAATAAATTAGTCATAAATCGTTATGATAAATATATTGCGGATGGTATTTTGACTTCTGGTGGACTCTATGAATTGTGCATTGATAAATGTATCAAGAATGTTACAGCCATTGATAAAAACCCTAAAAGATCCAGGGAGGATAGAAATCTTCGAATGAGATTTGGCATCAAAGGCTTGGTCATTTATCTGTTTGATAGGATCAATAGATTGATAAAAGATGGACCTTTGGATTTTCTACAGGTTCAATCTTTGCCTACCTGCAAACATTGCATTCAGGGTTAAAATGACTAAGACACCTTTCCGTAACAAGGTTACAAGATGCGAAGTTATTATTGACCTAATACATACCAATGTATGTGGTCCATTCAGTACCGTGACTCGAAATGGATATCGATATTATTTGATGTTTATTGATGACCATTCGCGATACAGGTTTGTCTTCATATTACGTCATAAATCTGAAACCTTTCAAAAGTTCAAAGAGTTCAAGGCTTTGGTTGAGAACCAAACCGATAGGAAGATTAAACGGATTCGATCTGATCGAGGTGGCGAGTAACCTCTCAGATGAATTCAAGGAATATCTTAAGGAGAATGGAATTGTCTCCAATCTCACTCCTCTTGGAACTCCCCAACTTAATGGTGTTGCTGAAGACGCAACATGACCATCATGGATATGGTCCGTTCAATGATGAGCAAAGCACATTTACCTCTTAGTTTTTGGGGATATGAAGTAGAGACTGTAATATATATCCTGAATAAGATTCCGGACAAAATCTGTACCTGAGACTCCTCATGAGTTCTGGTATGGAACCAAACCTAGTGTTAATAACTTGAGGGTTTGGGGTTGCTTGGTCCATGCGAAGAACGTGGATGCAAGTAAGCTAGAATCTCGCACTCGTGAGTGTTACTTCATTGGGTATGTTAGAGACCATGAGACCCAAAAGGTTTTTGTTTCTAGAGATGTGAAATTTCTGGAGAATGATTTCCTTAAAAGTCAATGCAAAAATGAAGTAGAGGAACTCATTGAATTCCCTGAGGATTCTGAACTTCCTAGACCAGAAATTGAAGAGATAAATAAAGATGAAACACACATACCTCTTTGAAGGAGTTCGAGGGTGGTTGCACTACCTGAAAGGTATGGATTCCATGTGTAAAGTGAGATTGACAATGATCCTACTTCATTTGATGAAGCACTCGCGGATCATGACATGGATCGATGGATGCTAATAATGAAGTCAGAAAATGACTCCATTCATAAGAATGGTGTATGGACCCTGGAGGATCCACTAAAGGGGTAAACCAATTGGGTGTAAATGGGTCTTCAAGAGAAAAAGGGGACCTGATGGGAAAAAAGAGACTTTCAAGGCACGGCTCGTACCCAAGGGCTACACACAGAGAGAATGAATCGATTACGATGAGACGTTCTCTCCTGTGGCTATGCTTAAATCCATCAGGACACCGCTAGCTATAGCTGCATATCTCGACTACGACATATGGCAGATGGACGTCAAGATGGCTTTCCTCAATGGATACCTCGAGGAGGATATCTACATGGAGCAGCCCTAGGGCTTCATAACTGAGGATGGCAAAGTATGCAAGCTGAAGAAATCCATCTATGGGCTCAAGCAAACTTCTCGTAGATGGAACATCAAATTTGACGAAACATAAGGAGTTATGATTTTGTGCAAAATCCTGATGAACCTTGTGATATCAAGAGCTTAGTGGGAGCGCCATTGTGTTCATCATGCTTTACGTAGATGACATCCTTATCATTGGGAATGATACAGGGATGATGACCAATGTGAAGATTTGGTTATCCCATACCTTTGAGATGAAAGATCTTGGAGAAGACTCTTACATCTTTTGCCTGAAGTTGTTCAGAAACCGAGAAAAGAGGATTTTGGGATTGTCACAACATGGATACATTAATAAGATTCTTGAACGATTATGTATGGATAGTTCCAAGAAAGGATTCCTACCCTTAAGACATGGTATCCACCTGTCTAAAGGGATGGCTCCTCAAACTGTTGAGGAAAAGAAAGCCATGGCTGGATGTCCTTATGCATAAGCTGTAGGAAGCTATAATGTATGCCATGATGTGTGCTAGGCCAGATATCTACCATTGTAGTGGGAGTGGTAAGTCGTTACCAATCCCGCTATGGAGAGCAGCACTGGAATGTAGTAAAGAACATATCCAAATATCTAAGACGGATGCAAGATTACATCTTGGTCTATGGAGATGGTGATCTCCAAGTCTTAGGATATACAGATTCTGACTTCCAATCGGATATTGATGATCGAAAGTCGACATCAGGGTTTGTATTCATGTTGAATGGTGGTGTTGTGAGCTGGAGAAGCAAGAAGCAGGACACTATTGCATATTCAACAATAGAAGCCGAGTACATTGCCGCATCAGATGCAGCAAAGGAGGCGGTGTGGTTGTGCAAGTTCATCCTGGAGCTTGGCATAGTTTCCTATGATAATCCCATCCCGTTACTGATGAATCTGCGATTCGTCATCTTTATTCATTTATTTTAGCTTAAAATCCCTTATAAAACACCTGCATATAACGCTAACTCCATATTCTTACTAACTTGCATTTGTGTGTAAATATTTGTACATTCCTTACTAATTTTAACCTAAATAAATAAATAAAGAAAGAAAGGAAAAATAAAGAAAATAAAATAAAAAAAGGAAGACTATATACAGGCTGACCCGAACCCCGAGAAAAGGTCAAGACTTGACCTGATCGACCAGGAATAAAGTAGGGGGAGATAGGGTCCTCAACCAGAAAATCCAAAAAAATGTGTTTCTCACTTATTTTGTGTATATCTGTATAAAACTGACACTAATGTATTTGTACCTTAATTGACCCCAAATCAAATAACATCAAAACCAAAGTTGTAAATAAAAATGTGTCCTAAATTAATAAAAATGATTGCACAATTAAATCATGTATAGAATAAAAGTAGCCACACTTGGAAAAAGCCACTAAGCACTAATTGAAAGATCAATTCCGGCTCCATATGATCTCAAATTGAACAAATATCACTTCCATTGAATCCTAAATTAAATTATCTTCAAAATGGCTGTGATTTCATAATTTTTGGAGTTACGGTTGAAAAGTCGGTTTTCCGGGGGTGGTTTGTGCAATTTTTCCCTTGTATTTTGTGCATATTGTATTTGTATTTATATTTGTAAATATTTTTACTAATTACTTAAAAATAAAAATAAACAAATAATAAAATTCTTAAAACAAAAAAAGGTAATTTCCCCATTTATCCTTGTATATAATGTCATATATGTATATAAGTACATGTATATAGTTGTTATTTTTAACTAACCACCTTAAAAAAATAAAAAATAACATTTTCTAATTCAAATAAATAAAGTGACGAAATTCAAAAAAATTAGATAATTTTGTAAATAATTTTATCTTTCTATTTTATCTCTCATGTTATCTCTTCCACTAAAAAAATCAAAAATTCATCTCTTATCTTTTTATCCAAAAAAAATTCAAAATTCAAAATTCATCTCTTTTCTATTTATATGGCTCCTTCTCCATCATTCCAACTGGATCAATCTTCAGAGAGAGGAGCCCGATCTCCGAGAGAAATTTCGTCGAGGAAGTTGCCTAGCCTCCGAGCCGTCCGGTGACAGCGAGTCGGTCTTGTCGAGGCGATCACGGTCCATTTCCCACTCCCTAAAGTGAGATCCAAATTTTTCTTTGCATTTTATCTTAGTTTAATCGTAGTTTAGTTTTCGCATTTATTTTCCTCGTCATTTTTGTTCCTCTAGATTTAAAAATTTTCATCACGATTCTTTCCACTCCGACTCGATTTTTCACCTTCATCATCGCCATCTCTCCGCCTTCTATTTCTACAGTCCACGATCTCTCAACTCCGGCCGCGTACGGTGGTCGGAGATTGGATTCGAATACCTCATCGTTCGCCGAATCCCCATTCACTTCCCGATTTTGTAGATAAATAAAAATATTTTTTTCTTTTAGTTCTAACGTTTGTTTTGCAGGATAATAAAAAAATAAAAAAAATTCTATATTCTATCTAACGTTTGTTTTGCAGGAAAACATTATAAAAAACAAAAAAAACAAAAAAAATTCTTTATCCTTTCTTGTCTATTTTTGGATTTACAAAAAAATAAAAAAAGTTTTTTTCTCTTTCTCATTCGCTGTTTACATTGCATACAAAAAAAACAAAAAAATAAAATAAAATAAAAGCCAACGAGGGCGGCTTTCCCCAAGCCCGTCGCCCATCCTCCTGGCCAGCATCCAACGCCGGCGCCCTGCACCAAACGCCACCGGTCGCCTCCTGCGGCGGCGCAACACCCCTCCGCCTTAGGACGTCCCGGTGCAGCGAACTCCCTCCAGCACCGCGAGGCGGCGCCGACCCCGTACCTCCTGGCCATCCCGCGCCTCCGCCCCGTCGTCTACGGCAGTGCAGCGCACCGCCTCCGCCTCTCATCCGCGAGGGGTGGCGCCTCTCCGCCTGAGCCCGCCGTGTTCCCGGTCGTGCTGCCCCGCTCCTCCGCCGACCTCCACGAGGCGGCAGCACTGCCTGCACCACGCGCCAGTGCACTTGACCTGCTCGCACACCGACCTTCTTTCTCGACCGCATTCCCGCGCCCCCTCCTGCGTGCACACCCGCGCCCGCGGCTCATCCGCCTTCAGCGACCTCCAGCCGCCATCGTCATCTTAAGAAGGGGGCGACGGACGAGCCCCCCTCCATCGCCGCCGCGCCCCGCGCCCGTGCAACCTCCATCTCCGCCACGCGCCGCCCTCTGGTTCCGCGACCCAACATCGTCGTCGCCATCTGCTGGAAAAAGAGGAGGCAGCGGCCGAATCCCCCTTGGTCCCTTGAGATTGAAACGAAGACCCTCTCTAGGGTTTGGCTTTTGATAAAAAAAGGGGAATTGCATATTCAGCATTGGAACTTCTGAAAATTACGACTACGCCCCTACCAGAGCCTCAGTCACATGTCGAGCACATGATTCAGTGGTAAAATTGCACATTTTTTCTCTCTGTTTATTTTTATTATTTATTTGAGACAAAAACTTTGAATCTTTACATTTTCAGTTCAAAACATTCACAGTATTTACATTCTAGTCCATGAACTACAGAACATTAATTTGTGTGCTCTCTTTGATTGGAATACATGTTATTTGTGATCCAAAAATTTTGAGAAAAATTGTGCTATGCCCCTGATGTGATTATTTTATTGACATAAATTTTCCATTGCATTTCTCTTTCATTTTCTATTATTAAAAATTAAAAAATGTCATTTTTCCTTTCTTGAAATTCCAAAATTCATAAAATTCGAAAATAACTCTAAAAATTCCAAAAAATAGAGTAGTTGTATTTCATTGTCTTTTAATTTCTGACCAATTTTCACGGCTTAATACTTTATAAAACCCAAAAAATTGAAAAATATCAGAAAATTTATAAAAATCTAAAAAATTCTACAAAAATCTAAAAATTGTGATTTCAGTTCCTATTTGTAGATAATTGTTTCTAGTTTGTCTTCAAAATAATTGTCAGGAGTTTTGGACATTTAAGTATTTTTAAGTTGCAAATTACTCCAGGCTGTGCACATTTTCTTATTTTCTCATTGTTTGATTTTTAGAAAAATATAAAACATCCGAAAAAAAATCTACAAAAATTCTCAAAAACATTTCAAAACTTTTAAAACCCAAAAATACTTCTTTGGATTTTTCTGAACATTTTTGACTAATTGAAAAATTGCAAAAAAAGAGTTGGTGAGCATATTCTTGACCTTGTTTATATTGCTTCGCATTATTTTTGAAAATAAAAAAATTGCAAAATCAAAATCACTAAAAATTTGAAAATCAGAAAATATAAAAAATTAGAAATAAAAAAAATAAAAAAATAAAAATATTAAAAAATCACAAAAACCAAGTATAGTTGTCCTTTGAGATTCCTGTTTTCTTTTAATTTGTTTCTAATTAATTGAATAACCCTCGGGAATTGTAGCCTCCCTGAGTTCGACCCTATATGTTATACAGGTTAATAAGTAGCAAAAACAAATTAAAAAAATATTTTTTGTTGACGGGATTTTGGGGGAAAAACAACGACCTTTTTACCATTAACTTTCCAACCCCAGAAAATCATTCCACTCAACAAAATGGCGCCGTTGCCGGGGAGGCACGGCGAGGGTAGTTAGGTTTCTCTTTTGACCTGCTATTCTTGGCTGTAAATACTTGTTTATCTGTTTGCCACATTATTCCATTGTTCATATCCATTGCATTTATTTCATCATTTTCTCATATTTGAAAATTGTGTTTCTTACACATTCTCTTTTCTTTTCTTGCGAGGGCCCGCGGAGCGAAGGAGGCGATCATAGGAGAGCCGAAGCACCCAAGCGACGTGGAGGCGGCTTGATTCTTCATCAAGCCGCAGGATAGCGTGAGAAGAGGAGAAGAAAATTGAAAGAGCCGGAAAAAAGAGAGAGAGAGAGAGAGTTTTTATTTTCTAGCATTTGAACTCTTGTAAACGGACATTCATTTGTTGCGGGGTCTGTTTCGTCAAGTGCCGGTGCACTTGGGGGACCTCATCGGTTTTGTTTTCGTCGCCTTTATTTTCTTGTTTTGCGCGGATTTCAAAAGCCACCTATTGATTTCTTTAATTAATTTGCTTGAGCCAGGTAATTAATTAGGTCCAAACGCCCTAAACAAGAATTTCTGTGCCTATAGAGTAGATCGTAATTTGGACTTAGTCAAATTAACTTGTTCTTGCCCGTTAATAGAAGTTATCATCTGGGATGGTTTACTTGCATTTGCATATAGGTTAGTTTTTTTTCTGTATTTAAATTCTGCGCGGATCACTTGCATGTAGAGTGCTGGCGACAAGGTACGCATCTCTAACTCCTGCATGCATCATCGTTTTTAATCGCGCATTGGCATTTCCGATCTCCTCCTTTTTTCACTCACATAAGTTAAAAAGGAAATTGGACACTCGGTAGGCGATTCTTTGAAAATATCTTAACCAAGTGACAACTGCCTAAATTTGGGACTGCTAAAGAAAACTCGACCCTAAAAAAATACAAGGAAAAATCATTATTTTGGGGAGAGTAACCCCCTCATTGTATTCGTTTTAACTTGCTCGCGTACATACTAAGGTTAGTGCCCAAATCCCATAATTCAACCTAAGTGTTTGTACAACTTTGTGATTATCACCTAAATCTAAAACATACAAGATTAAGAGATCGAACCTTCACGGTCTTCACATTGCGTTGAGTTGGTGAATTGGGGGTTTGTATTGTGTTTGATTGTTTGTGTGCATACCAGATCTTTTCTGTGCATTTGCGCCTTTTTCTCCATATCTTTTGGCTTGACCCTCGTGCTCTCCCATCCTTTGTTTCGAAGATGGCCGACTGGAGTTATTCTAATCCGATCTTCGCACATACCTTGTACTCTCCAGACGATCCACCTTCCCTTTTCCAGGAGGATCTTCCTCCTGATGTTTGTGCATATCCGCCTAACCCATTATTTCAGGAGACGGAGGACTTTGATTTTCACCCACCCTCATTCAACCCACCCGATCCTGGGATTTTGGAGTCACCTTTCATGGTTTCCACACTTAACACATTGAATCAAATGGTGGAGCATATGAATTCGAAGATTTCCAATTTTATTAACATAAATGAGAGACAGAACGCTGCTCCAATATTTGAGGATATTGATTCACTCGAGGATAATCATGAGAGCTTGAAATCATCCAAAACACAAAAAAATGAGAAAATTTTGAAAATACAAAAAGATTCTGGGAGACATATTATTGATTCATTTTGTAAGAAAAGAACCCAAATACCCGATCATTTACCCACACAGCCATGTCCCAACCTAGATCCCGAGGATGCCACTGTACAGACTGCTCTTGGCAATCCTCATGTAAATGCTGATTCCGACCTCCTCCCTTGTATGGATGAGGTCCAAAAATTCAAAAAAATGTTGACTAAACCTGAAGTGGTGGCCACCCTTCATGAGATCATTAAAGCCCCACTTCAACAGGCCATGACAGAGTTATCTACTCCTCAACATACGAAAAGAAAGCGAAGGAGAAGATCTGAGCGTCACATCTTGACCATGGCAACTGCCTACGCCATCTCTCACCGTCCGTATTTTAAGAAAGGGAACACGACCACACCTCTTGTGAGTTGCTCCATATCTGACTATTCTTGTGATAACACTCTCCTTGACGGCGGTTCATCAATCAATATAATACCCTTTTCTATGGTACAGTCTCTTCATCTTGGGCCTCTCAAGAAAACCAGGATGATAGTTCAATATGTTGATGGATCTATCAAGTGGTCGAAGGGTATTCTAGAAAATGCTGTTATTCTTATTCAGGGCATGAATTTTATTTCGGATTTTGTTGTAATGCCCATGGAGACCTCCACCCCTGTGGAGCACCCTCCAATCATCCTGGGACGGCCTTTCCTCGCCTCTGCGGGAGCCGTTATTGATTATGGTTCAGGAGAGATTCGTTTCCGTTCTGATGTAGGGAGCGATGTGTTAATCACTACACCCACTACCGTCCAGAGACCCGCATCCCATGAGAGCCCGCCCGTGTTAGCCAACCCCAAGGAATTTGATCATGATGATACTACCAGAGATTTTTGCTATATGATGGATGATACTGAGACCCGAGAATTCTTCTTCAAGGAGGAGGACTTGGAAAGCATAGACCTTGGAGTTCCCTCTTCTGGTACGTGGCGATGCATTGATGACATCCGCGGAATTTACACGATAGACACCCTAGAGCGGAAGGCAGACTCTGAGACTAGACAGGAAGGACATGATTCGACTACTTTCACTGATGAGTCCGTTCCTATTCACCTTGATTCAGATGAGACCGATCATGCCAAATTTGATTTGATTGCTTTTATAAAGGAATTTGTGCCTTTTGATAAAGATGATGATTCGGTAGAGGCTTGCCAGGCTGAAATTGATCCTACTTTTTCTGATAATGATTTCGAGCCATTCTACTTTGATGTTTGCGAGACTTCCAAGGCAGGACATGACCACACTACTTCCAATAACCGGTTTAGACCTGCACAATCTGAAACCGCTGAGCATACATTTTTGGTCGATTCTACTCAGTTCATATCTAATGATAATCCCAATATCGACCTACACCTTGTCAAATCCATACCTCAGCGGTCCCGCAAGAAGGTTCGTTTTCGACCTTCTTAACCTTTGTATATCCACTCCTCTTGTATATCATTTTGTTTCACTCTGTCTTCTTCCGTTTTATCATTCACCCCTTTTCCGCGTGTGTGTGTATATATACTATACTTAGGATGTGCTTTATCCTAAGTATAGGGGGGTGAAGGATTTGTGTTGCTCATATTCGTCCTGTTTATCACCCTTGTTGTTGTTGCCTATACTTAGGGATACTCTACCCTAAGTATGGGGGGTGATGTTGTTCATATTGTGTCTTTGTGAGTCTGTACATTCTCTTCATCGGGTTTTCCCCTTTGTACATTCCACTATACTTAGGATTACTTGATCCTAAGTATATGGGGGATCACCAACTTCTCTTCATTTTATCTTTTCTTTGAGTCGTTGTAGCATAGGAGTCTTTTCACCTTTCTTTGCTTAGCACGAGTTATGTCTTCCTTTGTCGCTCTCTGATCACTATGAGGACATAGTTCGAGCTAAGTATAGGGGGGTGTCGTATATATTGTATATATACTTTAGACATAACTCGTACTTTTAAATACATTTATTTGAGGGGTTTTATGTATATTTTGTAAAATCCACATGTGTAAAAAAACAAAAAAAACAAACACAAAAAACACAAAAAAACAACAAAAATAACAAAAAAAACAACAAAAAAACACAGAAAAAGAAAAAGAAAAACAAAAAAACACAACAAAACAAAAAAACAAAAAAGGAAGAGAGAGAAAAAAACAAAAACAAAAAAACAAAAACAAAAACAAAAAAACAAACAAAAACAAAAAAAACACAAAATCTCTTGTATATACTTGTATATATTACTAACCCTTTCTCCTTTTAAAAAAACTACAAAACCAAAAATTATAAAAATTTGCATAATTCAAAAAAGGTGCATAAAAAATTTTCTTTCACATCTGCACTTTCCCTTAAAAAATCCATAAAAAGTTCAAAATTAAAAATTTGTTTTACAAAAAAATGGTTCTTTTCACATGTGCATCATTCTTCTCAAAAAAAAACTCTCTGCATTGTTCATATTCTGCATTTGCATGTGCATTTTTCAGGATAGTATTGATATTTAAACTATGTCTGGAATAAAATTGAAGAAGGGAGCTTAGTTGGACCTTAATCCACCTAATTCTCAGAGGAACTTCACCGAGAAATAGGATTTTAGAAGCTTCAGGTCTTTGACTTAATTCTTTGAGTTCCACATGACAATGTGCAGCATTTGACTCTTAGTGTCTAACCTGGTCTCTTCATTCTGGGCACAACTCTGGAATAGCGAATTAATTTGTACTCCCGCACTATGCACTTAGCTCAACTCAGATGGGATGTTGGAAGACTGTATGAGTTTCTTTTCTGGTAGCGTGGAAATCTAAAGACCGGAGTACGGGTTGAAATAAAGCTTCGGAAAAGGGATGGACGGCTGGGCACAATTTTTTTTAAGACCCCAAAACATGTACGGAAAAAAAAGATTCTATATCCGTAGGGGCACAACAAGATCCAAGCAGAACCACCAAAACTCCAAATACAAAGAAGCTACTACCAAATAAATATCTGACCAAAAAGGTCCGAGCTTCAAGAAAACCTGCAGATCTTGGTGGAGACTCGGCTACACTGGCCAGCTTCACGAGGAGAGGTGACTACACTAACCACCCTCCAGTTCTTTTCTCATTCTTCTAACTTCTCCCCCAATTCGATTGTGAATACAGCACGACAGACCTTAGAAGGAAACACCTGACTCCCTGAGGACGAGTTATTGGAGAGGAGATTTGCATGGTAGTCCGGCATTCTGGATGGGAAGAGCTAAAATTTTTCACACACATGAGTCGATTGTTCAATGTTCATAGGTTATGCTTTGGGAAGAGGATCGATCTAAGATGACTTCTGGGCCAAAACTGTGACAATGATGTGTAGAACTTGAAGGCTGTTGGTTTTAAAATTCTAAGTCTCACAGAAGTTCCGACACACAAATAATCCAAAGGTCCGACAGAGCTCCAAACTACAATTTTATGAAGATAAGTTTAATACTCAATATTGTCCTACTTTCTTTATTTTCCCTTTCTTTTTCTTCTTCACTTATTCTTTGAAAAAGGTGTTTGCTAAGGGACTAGCAAAGGTAAGGCATAGGGGGATGATGAATCTGCGATTCGTCATCTTTATTCATTTATTTTAGCTTAAAATCCCTTATAAAACACCTGCATATAATGCTAACTCCATATTCTTACTAACTTGCATTTGTGTGTAAATATTGTACATTCCTTACTAATTTTAACCTAAAATAAATAAATAAATAAAGGAAAAATAAAGAAAATAAAATAAAAAAAGGAAGACTGTATACAGGCTGACCCGAACCCCGAGAGAAGGTCAAGACTTGACCTGATCGACCAGGAATAAAGTAGGGGGAGATAGGGTCCTCAACCAGAAAATCCAAAAAAAATGTGTTTCTCACTTATTTTGTGTATATCTGTATAAAACTGACACTAATGTATTTGTACCTTAATTGACCCCAAATCAAATAACATTCAAAACCAAAGTTGTAAATAAAAATGCGTCCTAATTAATAAAAATGATTGCACAATTAAATCATGTACATAATAAAAGTAGACACACTTGGAAAAAGCCACTAAGCACTAATTGGAAGATCAATTCCGGCTCCATATGATCTCAAATTGAACAAATATCACTTCCATTGAATTCTAAATTAAATTATCTTCAAAATGGCTGTGATTTCATAATTTTTGGATTTACGGTTGAAAAGTCGGTTTTCCGGGGTGGTTTGTGCAATTTTCCCTTGTATTTTGTGCATATTGTATTTGTATTTATATTTGTAAATATTTTTACTAATTACTTAAAAATAAAAATAAACAAATAATAAAATTCTTAAAAAAAGGCTAATTTCGCCATTTATCCTTGTATATAATGTCATATATGTATATAGTACATGTATATAGTTGTTATTTTTAACTAACCACCTTAAAAAAATAAAAAAATAATATTTCCTATTTCAAATAAAAAAAGTGACGAAAATTCAAAAAAATTATATAATTTTATAAATAATTTTATCTTTCTATTTTATCTCTCATGTTATCTCTTCCACTAAAAAAATTCAAAAATTCATCTCTTATCTTTTTATCCAAAAAAAACTCAAATTCAAAATTCATCTCTTTTCTATTTATATGGCTCCTTCTCCATCATTCCAACTGGATCAATCTTTAGAGAGAGGAGCCCGATCTCCGAGAGAAATTTCGTCGAGGAAGTTACCTAGCCTCCGAGCCGTCCGGTGACAGCGAGTCGGTCTTGTCGAGGCGATCACGGTCCATTTTCCACTCCTAAAGTGAGATCCAAATTTTTCTTTGCATTTTATCTTATTTTAATCGTAGTTTAGTTTTCGCATTTTATTTTCCTCGTCATTTTTGTTCCTCTAGATTTAAAAATTTTCATCACGATTCTTTCCGCTCCGACTCGATTTTTCACCTCATCATCGCCATCTCTCCGCCTTCTATTTCTACCGTCCACGATCTCTCAACTCCGGCCGCGTACGGTGGCCGGAGATCGATTCGAATCCCTCATCGTTCGCTGAATCCCCATTCTCTTCTCGATTTTGTAGATAAATAAAAATATTTTTTTTCTTTTAGTTCTAACGTTTGTTTTGCAGGATAATAAAAAAATAAAAAAATTCTCTATTCTATCTAACGTTTGTTTTGCAGGAAAACATTATAAAAAACAAAAAAACAAAAAAAATTCTTTATCCTTTCTTGTCTTATTTTCGGATTTTCAAAAAAATAAAAAAAAGTTTTTTTTCTCTTTCTCATTCACTTTTTACATTGCATACAAAAAAAACAAAAAAATAAAAAAAAGCCAACGAGGGCGGCTCCCCCCAGGCCCGCCGCCCCTCCTCCTGGCCAGCATCCAACGTCGGCGCCCTGCACCAAACGCCACCGGCCGCATCCTGCGGCGGCGCAACACCCCTCCGCCTTAGGCCGTCCCGGTGCAGCGAACTCCCTCCAGCACCGCGAGGCGGCGCCAACCCCGTACCTCCTGGCCATCCTGCGCCTCCGCCCCGTCGTCTACGGCAGTGCAGCGCACCGCCACCGCCTCTCAGCCGCGAGGGGCGGCGCCTCTCCACCTGAGCCCGTCGCGTTACCGGCCGTGCTGCCCTGCTCCTCCGCCGACCTCCACGAAGCGGCAGCACCGCCTGCACCACGCGCCAGCGCACTCGACTGCTCGCACACCGACCTTCTTTCTCGGCCGCATCCCGCTCCCCCTCCTGCGCGCACACCCGCGCGCGCGGCTCATCCGCCTTCAGCAACCTCCAGCCGCCATCGTCATCTTAAGAAGGGGGCGGTGGCCGAGCCCCCCCTCCATCGCCGCCGCGCCCCGCGCCCGCGCAACCTCCATCTCCGCCACGCGCCGCCCTCTGGTTCCGTGACCCAACATCATCGTCGCCATCTGCTGGAAAAAGAGGAGGCGGCGGCCGAATCCCCCTTGGTCCCTTGAGATTGAAACGAAGACCCTCTCTAGGGTTTGGCTTTTGATAAAAAAAAGGGGGAATTGCATATTCAGCCTTGGAACTTCTGAAAATTACGACTACGCCCCTACCAGAGCCTCAGTCACATGTCGAGCACATGATTCAGTGGTACAATTGCACATTTTTTCTCTCTTTTTTTTATTATTTATTTGAGACAAAAACTTTGAATCTTTACATTTCAGTTCAAACATTCACAGTATTTACATTCTAGTCCCTGAACTGCAGAACATTAATTTGTGTGCTCTCTTTGATTGAAATACATGTTATTTGTGATCCAAAAATTTTGAGAAAATTGTGCTATGCTCTTGATGTGATTATTTTATTGGCATAAATTTTCCATTGCATTTCTCTTTCATTTATTATTATTAAAAATAAAAAACATGTCATTTTTCCTTGCTTGAAATTCCAAAATTCATAAAAATTCGAAAATAACTCTAAAAATTCCAAAAAAAATAGAGTAGTTGTATTTCATTGTCTTTTAATTTCTGACCAATTTTTACGCCTTAATTTTTTATAAAAACCAAAAAAATTGAAAAATATCAGAAAATTTATAAAAATCATAAAAAATTCTACAAAAATCTAAAAATTGGGATTTCAGTTCCTGTTTGTTGATAATTGCTTCTAGTTTGTCTTAAAAATAATTGTCAGGAGTTATGGGCATTAAAGTATTTTTAAGTTGCAAATTACTCCAGGGTGTGCACATTTTCTTATTTTCTCATTGTTTGATTTTTAGAAAAATATAAAAACATCCGAAAAAAATCTACAAAAATTCTCAAAAATATTTCAAAACTTTTAAAACCCAAAAAATACTTTCTTTGGATTTTCTGAACATTTTTGACTAATTGAAAAATTGCAAAAAAAAGAGTTGGTGAGCATATTCTTGACCTTGTTTATATTGCTTCGCATTATTTTTGAAAATAAAAAAATTGCAAAATCAAAATCACTAAAAATTTGAAAATCATAAAATATAAAAAAATTAGGAATAAAAAAATAAAAAAATAAAAATATTAAAAAAAATCACAAAAACCAAGGATAGTTGTCCTTTGAGATTCTTGTTTTCTTTTAATTTGTTTCTAATTAATTGAATAACCCTCGGGAATTGTAGCCTCCCTGAGTTCGACCATGTCCGTTATACAGGTTAATAAGTAGCAAAAACAAATTAAAAAAAAATATTTTTTGTTGACGGGATTTTGGGGGAAAAACAACGACCTTTTTACCATTAACTTTCCAACCCCAGAAAATCATTCCACTCAACAGTTACTCTGCGATAACACGGGAGCCATTGCCCAGGCAAAGGAACCTAGATGGCATCAGAAGAGCAAGCACGTGGAAAGGAAATACCGTATCATTCGGGAGATTTAAAAGCGTGGTGACATAATCATCACCAAGGTGGCCTATGCCGACAACGTTGCTGATCCTCTTACCAAACCTCTGACATAGAAGGTTTTTGACCAACATGTAATGACTATGGGTTTAAGGATTGTTCCTGAATGGTTCTGAGGGCTAGTGGGAGATTGTTAGCAATGTGAGCCCGGGGCGAACCATTCCTACAATAAATGTTATTGTAATAAATAATTTATCAATAAAAGTTATTGATTATTTTTCACTCCCTTTCTGAGATTGAATGAATGAATGCACTATAAGGTCCCTCTGTACAATAAGGGTTATGTACCATGGCCAACTTGATGATCATACAGCTGTTGATTCATTGATTTAATCATAGAGGCTGATACTTGGATGAATATCTAAGGAGTTAGATAGATGACTCATCAAGCATCATCAAATGATTGTTAAGTGATGATCTCCAGTCTGAGTAGGAGATGGCAATCCTTTCTCATATGGTTGATATCTGACCGACCTCTTGATGCAAGTCCTCTGCATGGGAATAGTGATTCAGAGGTGTCAGATTAGTTGAGTCAATGGGTTGACCTAACGAGATCAAGATAACCAAAGACCTATGTTAAATGATGTCATAGCATAGGCATACATCCTCTGACCAGAGACAGATGTGTTGCTATATGTCTGAGTGTGCACATTTGGCAGATCAATAGGTTGATGACCTAGCCAAGGTCTATACACCGGCGAGCTGGTGTGCATGTAAGAACATATGAGTAATACGATCTCTCAAAGGGATCATACAGGTTCACTTATGAACCGGAAGACATGAGCTCACTCATGAGGTATTAGGACTGATCAAATTCCAAGCATGGTCATCGTTCTTTGGAAGCATGACATGATTTTGAAGGTAAGATATATGCTTTGGGAAAGCATATGATCTATACCAATTTCCAATGACCAAGATTGAGAAACTTAATGATCAAACCCTGAAGATGACAGTGTAAAAGTGAACTATATCTTCAGGATGATCATAGGTCTTTCAGTATGCAGGATGTACAGGTATTGGAATACCTGAGGGTGATGTGACCATAAACGGTTGTATAACCATGACGCTTCCATTCCGAGGGAGTGATGAAACACGTTTGGATTTTAGTGACTCCTCTCAATAGAGAAGTGACCTAATCTTAGTCCATGTGTTGGACATTGATCTGAATGAGATTCAGATGCAATGAGAAGATTAGGTCTACGGTCTTGATTTGATCAAGCATCTGTGGGAGGTTCATGAGATCTGGATTTGAGATGTGATCTCAACATCCAAGTCACTACACATAGAACAATACAATCGCCATGTCCTTATCTCCATATATCTGCGGAGAAATTGCATTATTCTTGAAGAGGTTCAAGAATAATTCCATGAATCTAAGCATTAAAGAACTGATGATTAAATGTGATTTAATCATCTTGATGTGTGTGGAAATTATCCAATATAATTTAATGTGATTTAATTATTGTGGATAAGAATAATGTGGATAGAAATATCCAATTATTCATAATATGTTATAAATAGGATTTATAATGTATTAGAGAGAGCTAATTCTAATTTATATTTGTTGATTAATTATTAATATGTATTGGATACACATTGTGTAATTAATTGAAAATGTAAATTATATTTTGGTTTGGGTTGTGAATATGATTCACAAATTTCCAATGGTAAGACTGCAATATTCTCAAAATTAATTATGAATTATTTTTGAAGAATAAATCACAACAAAAGTTGTTGGAATAATAATGGATATTTCCATGGAGATTTGCAATCTCATGAGATTTCATGAGATTGCCTCCACATGGAAACATGTGGACGGCTACCAAGTCCTATTTGGAATTGGTGGTCGTCCACCATGTTGACATGGGAGATGTAATCTCCATGTTGATTCTCTCCTTATTTGGTTGATCTAATTTGGGATTGAATTGTATTTGATTTATCAAATGTATTTGATCTAAATTAAATCATCAATTTGTTGGCTTTTACCAACAACAATCTTGACCATTGGATTGAACATAAATCAATCTCATCCATTGATTTTATATGTCCCATGGATTGAGATCCAGGGATCCCAAAACCTTATAAATAGAGAGGCATATGATGCTCTCTAATGCTATGCGTTTACAAGCATGTCTCTCTCTCTCTTCTCTCCCCACATGTCAACTCTCTCTCCCTCTCCTTGGTAGCCGTCCACCAAACCCTAGAGGAGAAAGCCATCGGCGTCTTCGCCACCGTGTTGCCGCTTCGACATTCTTCGATTCTCCATCTTCTTGGAGTGCTACGCTCATGAAGAAGACGTTCGATCTTATACGAAGAGATCAGGAGTTCACTGTGCTTGGATCATCTTGTTGGATTGCGAGGATCACGCGGTTGATCCCTGCGCTCGTAAGCGTCATCTCCGACGATCGGACTTGAGACAGGATGTATCTTTTCGTAGAGACTCGATCAACCATGCTTCAAGAGGTATTCCTTTATACTTGATGTGTTTCTAGATGAAACGATCCGGAATCATTCTTGGATCATGTGGTTTTATCGCATGAAAAAATTTTAAATTCCGCTGCATAGAACAACTAGTACTACTAGTCGTTGTACGTCGTATTCGATATGACGATCACGCTTCCATGATGTACTTGAAGATAATACCATATCCTTCAAGTGGTATCAGAGCCAGGTTGAAGGTTTTGGATACGATCCGCAAACCTAGGACGACTTGGGTTCGTTAAGGTCGCGAAAGTTTTTTTGTCGCATTTGATTTTCGCACATCTGATTAGTGAATAAATTCGGCCCTTTTTAAAATATTTAAACACGAATTAATCACTTTAATTTTATTCCCCATTAAATAAGGAAATCATAGGATCTGAGTTTACGTAATTTGGATTCCGTTTGCTCGAGATATGGTTCTTTTAATGAACATGTACGCACTGTTGCGGGTACTGTGAATCTTAACATGATTAATGTGTTAGTTACTGATTTGATCCGCCTCGAAATGCATGAAATATCACTTAGGTTCTGTCTTAAATCAAATTAGAAATCCTTGAAAATTGAGTTTGTCTAATTTGGATTTAAATTGATTGAGATATATTAATTTTAGTGAGTAGGGGTCACTGCTGAAATTACAGTTCTAATCAAGAACCATGTGATTGTCAATTAGTGAAATTCATTGTTAATTTCATGAAATAATTATGGAAAATATTTGAGAAATATTTGATGATGATTATTTCCTTAATTGACATGTCCTAAACTAATAAATTGATTAGATTTGATCTAGATCATAATTGGAAACATAATCATCAAATTTGATGCTTGAATAGGATTGGGAATTTGTGTAGCAAATTTCCTTATAATCAAAAATGTTTTGATTATTACTATATGATATAATTTCTGTTGAAGAATCGATGATCATCTCAAGTACAAATTGATCTATTTGGCATTATCCTTTCCTGAGGTGGATATGGTGTCTAGTCGAAGAGCATTGGGGTAGCGGGTTGCAACGTATGTGGTCTGTCCCACTCTCGTTGGTACTGGCCATGACAGCAGGTAAGGACTCGATAATGCCAGAGAAATCAAGATGTATTTCTCTAGTTATTAAAATTTGAATTAATACGTACTTTGAGATAAATACCATTGAATATATTTCGTTAATTAATCCTTCATCTTAGCCGTAAATAATCTCCTTCATAGTTCGCCATGGCTTCGATCCGAGGAACCCATACATTGTGACCCTGACCATCTCTGACCCACCAGATCACCTCCCCTTCTTTCCCAGACATTTTCTCACGCCCCATTGCACTCCGCTCAACTTCATTCCTCCTGGAGCAAGATCCGGGTGCTCCTCCTCCCGCGCCTCACTGGAGCACCTCCACCTCCTTTCTCCCATCATCAATCACCACCAATAAAGGCCCGACGTAAAAACAATCAAGTTTGTTGATTGAATTGGATTGATAATTAATTTAATATGATTGAATTAATTATATCCAATTAAAAATACTCTATTATGAATAGACGTGTATTTCCCTTGGAAGAATTAAATATATGAATATGATTCATAATATTTAATTAAAATTTGAATATGAGGTGGAGGATCACATAAGTGATATCCATGGTCTCCCGTCAAGGCGAAGGGTTCTGTCACCAGGGATTGCATGTGGGAGATGTCTGTCCGAAGTGACAGCTCCTGTATGCAAGCGCATCTGGATCGGGCTCTTTGCTTCTCGAAAGAGTAAGGTCGTATGCGTAGTGACAATATCGGATCCTCATATTATTGGGGTAATATTGGATTGCGCATAGCGAATACTATTCCTGTTGACGGTTGGTTCAATTAATGATGGGTCAACATCACCTTAGGGGTGGTGGGCCCGGGTATTAAAGATCGAATTGGGAAATGCAAGTTGGACTTGCAAGGCAGAATGTGTTCCCGCCTGTCTTTATTGGAGTCATAAATTCTCATATTATTGGGATATGACAAAGATAAGGAGGAGATCCCAATTCTTGCTTGAGATATAACGGTAAGTATATCTCTTACTTTGAAAGTGATTAAGGGAATAAACTTTCAAGGTTGACAGAGCAAGAACAATTTGATTTAAAATGCCTTAATCAAAATATGAATATATGATTATATGTTCTAATATAGTGCATTCTTAATTTCAGAAAATGAAGTCCTTGAACCCACTAAGCAGGCTTCTTGAGATCAATCAGTTGATCGGTCCAAATTGCTCGGATTGGATCCGTAATTTGGAGCTTGTTCTCTACTGAGCACATAAGTTATGTGCTCTCCAAAGACAAGCATGAAAGCCCTAAATCCAAGGAATAAAAGGCATACAATGACAAGTATGATGAAGATCATGTCTTGGCTAGATGTTATATCATGGGTTCTCTCTCCAATGTTCGTCAGAAACAACATGTGGAGATGAGCACATGGCAGGAAATAATGCAAAATCTAAAAGATATATTTGGTGATATTAACCGCACCCAGCATTACAATATTATGAAATAACTCGTTCACTGCAAGATGCAGGAAGGAACTTCGGTTCGAGAACATGTACTCAAAATGTTTGGGTACTTGTCTGAACTGGAGACTCTTGGGGTAAATATAGATGCAGACATGCAAGCTGATTTCATTTTGTTATCTTTGCCTAAGTCTTTCAGTAATTTTGGGGTTTCATTTCACATGAACAAGTTGGACTTGTCGAACGCTGGTCTTCTTGCTGCATTAAAGTCTGCAGAAGACATAATTAAGAAAGATGGTCCCGCTGGCAGTGCAATGGTTGCACAGGTCAGAGGGAAGCGTGGTCGGACACAAGCTTCTTGGAAGGGCCCGGTCCAGAGAGAAAGAAGAAGAATCAAGGTGTTGGTTCATCTTCTAGTGCATCCACACTGATAGCGTCAAAGAAATCCGACATCTGTCACCACTGCAAAAAGCCGGAGCATTGGAGGCGTACTGTCCGGAATACTTGAAGTCGTCAGACAAAGGTAAAGCCCCTGGAGGTATGAAATCTACTTTCATCATTGAAACTAGCTTTCTCGTTGGACAAGAAGGAAGTTGGGTTGTAGATTATGGTGCTTCTGTTCATGTATGCAATTTGTTGCATTTGTTTCGGGAAGCTAGAAATCTGGAGGAAGGGGAAATAGTCATCCAGATAGGATCTGATGCAAGTGTTGCAGCAGTCGCCATTAGGACTTGTTGACTATCATTATCTAGTGATAAAGTACTTATACTTAAAGAGTGTCTTTATGTATCTGAAGTCAGAAGGAATTTGATATATGTATATAAACTTGTTAGAAGCGGATATTCATTCCTTTTCTGTAATAAATTAGTCATAAATCGTTATGATAACTATATTGCGGATGGTTTTTGACTTCTGGTGGACTCTATGAATTGTGCATTGATAAATGTATCATGAATGTTACAGCCACTGATAAAAATCCTAAAAGATCCAGGGAGGATAGAAATCTTTCGAATGAGATTTGGCTTCAAAGTCTTGGTCATTTATCTGTTGATAGGATCAATAGATTGATAAAGGATGGACCTTTGGATTTTCTACAGGCTCAATCTTTGCCTACCTGCAAACATTGCATTCAGGGTAAAATAACTAGGACACCTTTCCGTAACAAGGTTACAAGATGCGAAGTTATTATTGACCTAATACATACTAATGTATATGGTCCCTTCAGTACCGTGACTCGAAATGGATATCGATATTCTTTGACGTTTATTGATGACCATTCACGATACGGGTTTGTCTTCATATTACGTCATAAATCTGAAACCTTTAAAAAGTTAAAAGAGTTCAAGGCTTTGGTTGAGAACCAAACCGATAGGAAGATTAAACAGATTTGATCTGATCGAGGTGGCGAGTACCTCTCAGATGAATTCAAGGAATATCTTAAGGAGAATGGAATTGTCTCCAATCTCACTCCTCCTGGAACTCCCCAACTTAATGGTGTTGCTGAAAGACGGAACATGACCATCATGGATATGGTCCGTTCAATGATTAGCAAAGCACATTTACCTCTTAGTTCTAGGGATATCCAGTAGAGACTGCAATATATATCATGAATAAGATTCTGAGCAAATCATGTACCTAAGACTCCTCATGAGTTCTGGTATGGAACCAAACCTAGTGTTAATCACTTGAGGGTTTGGGATTGCTTGGTCCATGCGAAGAACGTGGATGCAAGTAAGCTAGAATCTCGCACTCGTAAGTGTTACTTCATCGGGTAGAGACCCTGAGACTCAAAATATTTTTGTTTCTAGAGATGTGAAATTTCTGGAGAATGATTCCCTTAAAAGTTAAGGCAAAAATGAAGTAGAGGAACTCATTGAATTCCCTGAGGATTCTGAACTTCCTAGACCAGAAATTGAAGAGATAAATAAAGATGAAACACACATACCTCTTCGAAGGAGTTCGAGGGTGGTTGCACTACCTGAAAGGTATGGATTCCATGTGTAAAGTGAGATTGAAAATGATCCTACTTCATTTGATGAAGCACTCGCGGATCATGACATGGATCGATGGATGCTAACAATGAAGTCAGAAAATGACTCCATTCATAAGAATGGTGTATGGACCCTAGAGGATCCACTTAAAGGGGTAAAACCAATTGAGTGTAAATGGATCTTCAAGAGAAAAAGGGGACCTTATGGGAAAAAAGAGACTTTCAAGGCACGGCTCGTACCCAAGGGCTACACACAGAGAGAAGGAATCGATTACGATGAGACGTTCTCTCCTGTGGCTATGCTTAAATCCATCAGGACACTGCTAGCTATAGCTGCATATCTTGACTACGACATATGGCAGATGGACGTCAAGATGGCTTTCCTCAATGGATACCTCGAGGAGGATATCTACATGGAGCAGCCCCAGGGCTTCATAACTGAGGATGGCAAAGTATGCAAGCTGAAGAAATCAATCTATGGGCTCAAGCAAACTTCTCGTAGATGGAACATCAAATTTGACGAAACCATAAAGAGTTATGATTTTGTGCAAAATCCTGATGAACCTTGTGATACAAGAGCTTAGTGGGAGCGCCATTGTGTTCATCATGCTTTACGTAGATGACATCCTTATCATTGGGAATGATACAGGGATGATGACCAATGTGAAGATTTGGTTATCGCATACCTTTGAGATGAAAGATCTTGGAGAAGCCTCTTACATCTTTGGCCTGAAGTTGTTCAGAAACCGAGAAAAGAGGATTTTGGGATTGTCACAACATGGATACATTAATAAGATTCTTGAACGATTCCGTATGGATAGTTCCAAGAAAGGATTCCTACCCTTAAGACATGGTATCCACCTGTCTAAAGGGATGGCTCCTCAAACTGTTGAGGAAAAGAAAGCCATGGCTGGATGTCCTTATGCATAAGCTGTAGGAAGCTTAATGTATGCCATGATGTGTGCTAGGCCAGATATCTACCATGTAGTGGGAGTGGTAAGTCGTTACCAATCCTGCTATGGAGAGCAGCACTGGAATGCAGTAAACAACATATTCAAATATCTAAGACGGACACAAGATTACATCTTGGTCTATGGAGATGGTGATCTCCAAGTCTTAGGATATACAGATTCTGACTTCTAATCAGATATTGATGATCGAAAGTCGACATCAGGATTTGTATTCATGTTGAATGATGCTGCTGTAAGCTGGAGAAGCAAGAAGCAGGACACTATTACAGATTCAACAACAGAAGCCTAGTACATTGCCGCATCAGATGTAGCAAAGGAGGCGGTGTGGTTGCGCAAGTTCATCCTGGAGCTTGGCGTAGTCTCCTATGATACTCCCATCCCGTTACTCTGCGATAACATGGGAGACATTGCCCAGGCAAAGGAACCCAGATGGCATCAGAAGACAAGCACGTGGAAAGGAAATACCACATCATTCGGGAGATTTAAAAGCGTGGTGACATAATCATCATTAAGGTGGCCTCTACCGACAACGTTGCTGATCCTCTTACCAAATCTCTGACATAGAAGGTTTTTGACCAGCATGTAATGACTATGGGTTTAAGGATTGTTCCTGAATGGTTCTGAGGGCTAGTGGGAGATTGTTAGCAATGTGAGCCCGGGGTGAACCATTCCTACAATAAATGTTATTGTAATAAGTGATTTATCAATAAAAGTTATTGATTATTTTTCACTCCCTTTCTGAGATTGAATGAATGAATGCACTATAAGGTCCCTCTATACAATAAGGGTTATGTACCATGGCCAACTTGATGATCATACAGCTGATTCATTGATTTAATCATAGAGGTTGATGCTTGGATCAATATCTAAGGAGTTAGATAGATGACTCATCAAGCATCATCAAATGATTATTAAGTGATGATCTCCAGTCTGAGTAGGAGATGGAAATCCTTTCTCATATGGTTGATATCTGACCGACCTCTTGATGCAAGTCCTCTGCATGGGAATAGTGATTCAGAGGTATCAGATTAGTTGAGTCAATGGGTTGACTTAACGAGATCGAGATAACCAAAGACCTATGTTGAATGATGTCATAGCATAGGCATACATCCTCTGAGCAGAGAAAGATGTGTTGTTATATGTCTGAGTGTGAACATTTGGCAGACCAATAGGTTGATGACCTAGCCAAGGTCTATACACCGGCGAGCTGGTGTGCATGTAAGGATATATGAGTAATACGATCTCTCAAAGGAATCATACAGGTTCACTTATGAACCGGAAGACATGAGCTCACTCATGAGGTATTAGGACTGATCAAATTCCATGCATGGTCATCGTGCTTTGGAAGCATGACATGATTTGAAGGTAAGATATATGCTTTGGGAAAGCATATGATCTATACCAATTCCCAATGACCAAGATTGAGAAACTTAATGATCAAACCCTGAAGATGATAGTGTAAAAGTGATCTATATCTTCAGGATGATTATAGGTCTTTCAGTATGCAGGATGTACAGGTATTGGAATACCTGAGGGTGATGTGATCATAAACGGTTGTATAACCATGACGCTTCCATTCCGAGGGAGTGATGAAACAGGTTTGGATTTTAGTGACTCCTCTCAGTAGAGAAGTGACCTAATCTTAGTCCATGTGTTGGACATTGATCTGAATGAGATTCAGATGCAATGAGAAGATTAGGTCTACGGCTTTGATTTAATCAAGCATCTGTGGGAGGTCCATGAGATCTGGATTTGAGATGTGATCTCAACATCCAAGTCACTACACGTAGACCAATACAATCGCCATGTCCTTATCTCCATATATCTGCGGAGAAATCGCATTATTCTTGAAGGGGTTCAAGAATAATTCCATGAATCTAAGCATTAAAGAACTGATGATTAAATGTTATTTAATCATCTTGATGTGTGTGGAAATTATCCAATATAATTAAATGTGATTTACTTATTGTGGATAAGAATAATGTGGATAGCAATATCCAATTATTCATAATATGTTATAAATAGGATTTATAATGTATTAGAGAGAGCTAATTCTAATTTATATTTGTTGATTAATTATTAATATGTATTGGATACACATTGTGTAATTAATTGAAAATGTAAATTATATTTTGGTTTGGGTTGTGAATATGATTCACAAATTTCCAATGGTAAGATTGCAATATTCTCAAAATTAATTATGAATTATTTTTGAAGAATAAATCACAACAAAAGTTGTTGGAATAATAATGGAGATTTTCATGGAGATTTGCAATCTCATGAGATTTCATGAGATTGCCTCCACATGGAAACATGAGGACGGCTACCAAGTCCTATTTGAAATTGGTGGTCGTCCACCATGTTGACTTGGGAGATGTAATCTCCATGTTGATTCTCTTCTTATTTGGTTGATCTAATTTGGGATTGTATTGTATTTATTTTATCAAGTATATCTGATCTAAATTATATCATAGATTTGTTGGCCTTTACAAACAACAATCTTGATCATTGGATTGAACATAAATCAATCTCATCCATTGATTTTATATGTCCCATGGATTGAGATCCAGGGATCCCAAAACCCTATAAATAGAGAGGCATACCATGCTCTCTAATGCTATGCTTTTACAAGCATGTCTCTCTCTCTTCTCTTCCTACATATCAATGAGGGATATTGAGAATCCTCAACACAGAAGCGTGTCGATCGCATCATATGCAATCAGAGCAACTAGTCGCACTAGTTGCTAGATGTGGCGGAAATTAAAATTTTTAACAAGTGATGAAACCACATGATCACGAGAACATTTCTCAGATCGTTTCATCAAACCACAAATTATAAGGAATACCTCTTGGAGCGTGGTTGTGATCGTGAGATCCCAAACAAGAGATCCTCCTGTCTTATGTCCGATCCACGAAGAACGCACTTGCGGGCGCGACGATGAGTCGTGTTCCTCTCACAATCCTTGATGAAGATCCAAGCAATGAATCCCATGATTTCGTCAAACGAAATCCGTCGTCTTCCTTTAGAGAAAGCAACTCCAAAGAAGAAGGAGATCCTTGAGTCGTCGAAGGCGAAGGCGAGAGACTCTCCTTCTCAATGCACAAAGTGGACGACTACCTTGAATAGAGAGAGAGAGAGTAGGCGAGAATGTGTGAGAGAGAGAGAGAGAAGTAGGCTTCTACAACTCTTCATCATGTACCATGAAAGGCTAGGTTAGCCCTCCTTTTATATTAGTTTAGGATCCAATGGATCTCAATCCATGGGACACATAGATCCAACGGCCAAGTTGGTCTATGTATTAATCAATGGCCAAGATTGTTGTTGGTTAAAAACCAACAACATTATTTATATTTAAATTAAATATATGTTGCAACATTATCACCATAATTTAGTTTAACAAATAAATCAATAAAACAAGATAATAGGATAATAACAAAAAGGATGATAATTTACCCCCAAAAGATGGGGTATCACCCATGACTAAGTCATGGGTGATGCCACCTCATCTTGGTAGTGTTTTATCCATCTTTTTTATTTAATCCAATTATATCTTATTTATTTGCAATATTATCCACTAAATTAATTCTCAATTAATTAGTGTATATTTATTGCAGAATTATCCACCAAATTAATTCCCAATTGATTTGTGAATATTTCAGTCATGCCATTGAAAAATGTGAATCATTCATAGCCCAAATTAATTTGTAAATTACATGTCCAATTAATTGCTTAATGTGAACCAATTCACATTAACAATTAACAAATGTTATTTACAAAGGTGCTTTCTCTCTCTAATATACTATAAATCACATTTATAATATATACTCAGATATTATGGATAGCACTATCCACAATTTACATTTCCTTGATAATTAAACCCCATTTAATTATCTTGGATAATCATTCTCTTAATATGAATCTTATTCATATTATTCATGATAAATAAATCTCATTTAATTATCGTGGATAATTATTCTATTCTCACAATATGAATCTCATTCATATTATGCTTGATAATTAAATCTCATTTAATCATCATGTCCTTCTTGCTTGGATATGTAGTTCATCAAATGAATTATTCTTGAACCCCTTTAAGAATAATGTGCTTTCTCCGCAGATACTTGAAGATAAGGACAAGGCGATTGTATTATTCCACGTATAGTGACTTGGATGTTGAGATCTCATCTCAAATCCAGATCTTACGAACCTCCCATAGATGCTTGACTAAATCAAGACCGCAAATCTAATCTTCTCGTTGCATCTGAATCTCATTCAGACCAATGTCCAACACTTGGACCAAGATCAGATTGCTTCTCTACTGAGAGGAGTCACTAAAATCCAGACATGTTTCATCACTCCCTCGGAATGGAAGCGTCATGGTTATACAATCGTTTATGATCACATCACCCTCAGGTATTCCCAATACATGTACATCCCACATACTGGAAGACCTATGATCAACCCGAAGATCAAGATCAATTTTATACTGTCTTCTTCAGGGTTTTATCAGTAAGTTTCTCATTTGATCATTGGGATTTGGTATCGATCATATACTTTCCAAAAGCATATATCATACCTAGGTCTTGATCATATACTTTCCAAAAGTATATATCAAATTTACAAATTCAGTCAAGCTTCCAAAGCGAGACGACCGTGCACGGAATTTGATTCTTCCCGACATCTCACGAGTGAGCTCATATCATCCAGTTCAGTAGTGAACATGTATGATCCCATTGAGAGATCGTATTACTCATATGCCCTTATATGCACACCAACGCGCCGGTGTATAAACCTTGGTTAGGTCATCAACCTATCGGTCTGCCAAATGTACATACTCAGACATATAGTTGAAGGATATTGAGTATCCTTAAGCGCATCACGGAAGCGTGTCGATCGCATCGTATGCGATCGGGGCGACTAGTCGCACTAGTCGCTAGATGCAGCGGAAATTAAAATTTTTAAAACTAAAGATGAAACCACATGATCACGAGAACACTTCTCGGATCGTTTCATCAAACCACCAAGTATAAAGAATACCTCTTGAAGCGTGGTTGTGATCGCGAGATCCCAAAGTAGAGATCCTCCTGTCTTAAGTCCGATCCACGAAGAATGCATTTGCGGGCGCGATGATGAGTCACGTTCCTCCCCGCAATCCTCGATGAAGATCTAAGCATGGCTCCCCCGATTTCGTCAAACGAGATCTGTCGTCTTCCTTCTTTGAGTCGTCGAAGAAGAAATCGAGAGTCTCTCCTTTCTCAACACAAGATGGACGGCCATCTTTTGGAGGAGAGAAAGAGAGAGGGCGAGAATATGAGAGAGAGAGAGAGAGAGTTGCAACCATTTACAACTCTTGATTATGTTGTACCTTGGAAGGCTACACTAGCCCTCCTTTTATATTAGTTTAGGATCCAATGGATCTCAATCCATGGGACACATGGATCCAACAGCCAGGCTTGGTCCATGTAAAATCAATGGCTATGATTGTTGTTGGTTAAAGCCAACAACATTAATTTAAATTAAAATATGTTACAACATTATCAACATAATTTAATTTAACTAATTAAGAGATAATGTGACAACAAAAAAGGGAGTCAACCAGGCACCCTAAATTATAGGGGGTTATTTGTCTCCTTTTATTTTATCTTATTATTTCTTAATAAATTGCAATAACTATTATTGCAATAATATCCACCAAATTAATTCCAAACTAATTTGTGAATATTTCAATCATGCCATTGATCATTATGTGAATCATGTTCACAACCCAAACTAATTTATAAATTGCATTTCCAATTAATTAATAAATGTGAATCCAATCCACACCATTAATTAACAAATGCTATTTACATGGATTCTCTCTCTTCAATATATGTATTATAAATCATATTTATAATACAATATATCATGGATAGTATTATCCATATTCTCTAATCCTTGATAATTAAATCCCATTTAATTATCTTGGTAATAATTCTCATAATATGAATCTCATTCACATTATGATTGATCATTAAATCTCATTTAATCATCAAGTTCTTCTTGCTTGGATATGAATTTCATCAAATGAATTACTCTCGAACCCTTTCAAGAATAATGTGCTTTTTCCGCAGATACTTGGAGATAAGGACAGGGCGATTGTATTATTCCACGTATAGTGACTTGGATGTTGAGATCTTATCTCAAATCCAGATCTTACGAACCTCCCACAGATGCTTGATTAAATCAAGACCGCAAATCCAATCTTCTCATTGAATCTGAATCTCATTCAGATCAATGTCCAACACTTGGACTAAGACCGGATTGCTTCTCTACTGAAAGGAGTCACTAAAATCCAAACCTGTTTCATCACTCCCTCGGAATGGAAGCGTCATGGATATACAATCGTTTATGATCACATCACCCTCAGGTATTCCCAATACCTATACATCCTGCATACTGGAAGACCCATGGTCAACCCGAAGATCAAGATCAATTTTATAATGTCTTCTTCAGGGTTTGATCACTAAGTTTCTCATTTGATCATTGGGATTTGGTATCGATCATATACTTTCCAAAAGCATATATCATACCTAGGTCTTGATCATATACTTTCCAAAAGTATATATCAAACCTACAAATTCAATCAAGCTTCCAAAGCGGGACGACCGTGCACGGAATTTGATTCCTCCCAATATCTCATGAGTGAGCTCATGTCTTCCGGTTCAGTAGTGAACCTGTATGATCCCTTTGAGAGATCGTATTACTCATATACCCTTATATGCACACCAACGTGCCGGTGTATAGACCTTGGTTAGGTCATCAACCTATTGGTCTGTCAAATATACATACTCAGACATATAGCAATACATCTGTCTCCGGTCAGAGGATGCGTGCTTATGCTATGACAGCATTCAACATAGGACTTAGGTTATCTCGATCTCGTTAAGTCAACTCTTTGACCTAACTAATCTGACACCTCCGAATCTCTATTCCTATGCAGAGGACCTGCATCAAGAGGTCGGTCAGATATCAGCCTATGTGAGAAAGGATTGCCATCACCTACTCAGGCTGGAGATCACATCTTAACAATCATCTGACGGTGCTTGATGAGTCCTCAATCTAACTCTTTAGATATTCATCCAAGCACCAGCCTCTATGATTCAATAATTGAATCAACAACTGTATGATCATTAAGATAGCCATGGTACATAACCCTAATTATACAGAGGGACCTATTATGCAAATTTGTTATTCTTCATTTCAGATCAGGGAATGATATTTGTAATAACATTTATTGCATAATGGCTCGTCGTGGGCTCACATGTCCAACAATCTCCCACTAGCCCAAAGAGCCATTAATGGGCTAATCATTTAAACCCACACTCATGTGACAATCATAGGCTATTTAGAAAATAGCTAGGTAAGCTGATCAGTCACTCTGTTCCTAAAAGACTATGACAAGTCCTTTTGCGGCACTTGCATATCCCTAGGTAACAGTGCTCGCATCCAATGCGAATGTTGCATCTAATGCAACCAATACTCAATCTAGTCAAAGCAGTTACGTGTCCTTGACACTATGACTATTATAAGCAGTATTTCCATAATCCTTATCAGAATACCCTTATTCCCGGGGATCACTATCTCCTAAGGTATCCACAGTTAAGACCTTTTAGATCTTTATCTAAAAGTTTTAATTTCTTGAAGATAAGACTTAGAGATCACCATCCCTAAATCCTTATCATCTTTGAAGATATCATTATTACTGCAACCAAGTGTTTTCTCTCCATAGTAGGATTAGTAACAATTTACTACTCCCACTGCATGACAGATATCTGACTTTTATACACATTTAGCATACACTTAGCTTCTCGTAACTGATGCACAGGTGCAAGCAGTTCTAGCATTCACTTCCTCAACTCTTTTGAGGTGCTATCCCTTTAGATAGGTCAGTACCAAATCTTAAGGGAAGGGAGCCTTTCTTGGAATTTCCAAAAAAATGGAACATATCCAAGGTGTACTACTAATGTGACAATCCCAATACCCTCTTCTCTTTGCTTCTGAACAACTTCAGAACTAAGATCTAAGAGGTATTCTTGAGATCGTATCTCAAGGTGTGGAATAGCCAGTCTATAAAACACTTATTATCATCCTTATATCATTCCAAATGATTAGGATATTATCTACATTTAGCATGATGAATACAATGGAACTCCCACTAAGCTTCATATGGTACATCAAGATTCTATCTGAAATCATAACATTTATAATTTCATCAAATCTTATGTTCCAACAACAAGAAGCTTATTTGAGTCCACAGATGGATTTCTTTAGCTTTCACACCTTACTTTCCAAAATCATGAAGCCCTGGGGATACTTCATGTGAATATCCTCAGAGAGGTATTCTTTAGAGGAATGCAATCTTGAATTACATCTTGAAGATGCAATAGTCAAGTTGTGTAGCTAGGGTTAGCAATATTCTGATGATTTTAAGCATGGTTAACGAAGAGCAAGTCTCATCGCAAGCAATGTCTTCTCTTCCGATGTGTAGCTTATGTCTACGTACCGAGCTTTGAAGGTATCTACCTTCTCACCAGGTTCCCTTTCTCTTGAAGATCCATTTACACCTTAATGGGTCTAACCCTTATAGGTGGATCCTCGAGGGTCCATATACAACACTTGTATATGAAGTCTACTTTAGACTTTATTGCTAATGTCCATCATTCCATGTCATGATCCTTAGGAGCTTCATCACATGAAGTCCGATCATTGCCAGACTTGGCTGACACGTGGAATACATCCTCAAACTCATTTGAAGAGGTATTAATGTTTCATCTTTAATTGTCCTTTTAGTTTCCGATTTCAGGAGCCTCATTATCTTCTCAAGATTAAATGAGTTCCTTTACTTCATTTTCATCTTGATTCTCAAGAGTCTCAATCCTCCAAGAATCACATTCTCAGAGATGAGATCTTTTAAGAATCTCAAGGTCATAAAGTAGGTATCCAATACCATACTTTATTTTCCTAATGAAGTAGCACTCTCAAGTGCTAGATTCCAGCTTACATCCATGGAACCTTATTAAGGATATATATTGTAGTCTCTACTACACATATATACCAGGAAACTAAGAGGATAATTATGCTAAAATTCATCATTGATCAAATCATGTCACACATGATCCAATTGTATCTCCCTACAACTCTATTGAGTTCAGGTTTATCAGGAGGAGTGAGATAGAAATGATATTCATATCTCCATAAGGTATTCTTTGAATTTTATCTAATAGGTACAAGCTACCTAGGTTAGATCAAATTCATTTCATCTTTCTTCAAACTTTGATTCTAAACCAAAATTGTGAAATCTTTGAACATTTCAAAGGTTTCTCGGGTGAAGAGAAGAAATCTCATATCATACATAATCATCAATAGATATCACATATCCATAATGTTTACTATGATATAGATGATCTACATACATCAATATGTATGAGATCTTGAATACCTCGACATCTAACACCATTCCCAAAGAAGGGTGTATTGGACATTTTACTTTGAATACAATATTCACAAGTATGTAAGATTTGAAATTTTAGACATTCTAAAGTTTCATATCTTACTAGTCTATTGATCAAATCAACAGACAAATGTCCAAGGCTTGATGCCAGATCATTGTGAAATGATCTTCATCCTCCTATTGATCTTATAAGGTTTGATTTTCAGTATTAGAAATCTTAATGAACCATTCATTAATTTTTCTAATTTTGTGGAGTCCACTAGATGTTAGATTACTATCTGAAATATATCCATCATAACTCATTATGATAGGTTTATTCCAGAATTCATGTTTATTTCCAACATTTAGAAACAAACAATGAGTGTACTCTATTATCTAGGTCATAGATACATTCTCCAAGACTAAGGGCTCTCCCACTGAGAATATGAAGTCTATCTATCCAATAGAGATTGCTGCAACAATTACGGCAATATCCATGTAGATGACTACTAAACCTTAAGATCAAATTTCTAATCTTCTAACATATATATGCAACCAATTGCAAATGTCATTAAAAGATTGAGATACAATTGTCAGACTTTATCTTATGAAATAAGAAAGTCAGAGTCAATGATTATATGTAGATTATTTTGATGCTCTATCTGAGTCCTTCACTAAGGATTTTAGACAGATTTGATAGTCATACTATCAACACATCAACTTATTGCAGTATTGGCATTCATCCAACTCTTTGGATGTCATATGGAAGTCACAGAAGTAGATCAACTCTTTGACTTTCCTTCTTACTCGGGTCCGATCCATGCTTCCACTGTGCTCTCTTCGTCTATAAACAACCATTGTTCAAGACAAAGAATCTCTTATGTTGAACTCAAAAGATTTCAATATAAGAGATCTTCAACATTTATACATGCTTCATTTAATTCATACAATATAAATATTATGAAGCTTCATGAATGACTAGAGTATAGACAGCAGAATGATGACACTCATCATATCTACATGCATCTTAACTCTTAGATATTTAGGTTGAGGTAGGTATTCAAACATTTTGAATACATCATCTCTTTCGAGCTACCATTCTACATAATGCAGAGTACCATGTCATTCAAGATTAAATGTCTCGAGCACATATGTATGCCAAAATATCTTCTTTTATTTTATAAGGATTATTCGACAATTATGCTCACCATCGACATGTCACTTCTAAAGTACATTCGATGGAAGATCAAGAACATAGAGACATACAAACCCTAAGGTGATGTCTTATTGTCTTATTTAATTGTCATTCCTCATTATGTTGAGGAAACTTGCACACTGCAACCACATACATTATGTGTCCAATTGCAAGTACAATATCTGGATCATGAGTCCAATCCAAGATATTTTACTGGTTATTATTGAGTATAACATTGAGTGGGTTTAATGAAGGATTATCTGAAATAAGAAATTTGCATAAGTGTATGTATATTATATATACATGTTTTACTTTGATTTAGGAATTTTTATATCAAAGTTGTCTTACCTTGTCAACACTGAAAGTTCATTCCCTTAATCACTTTCAATGTAATAGATATTCTTATCATTATATCTCTAGCAAGATCTGGGATCTCCTTTCCTATCTTTGTCGCATCCCAATAGTATGAGAACTTACGACTCCGATAAAAAGAAGCGGGAACTCATTCCGCCTTGCAAGTCCAACTTGCATTCCCAATTCGGTCTTTAACACACGGGCCCACCACCCCTAAGGCAATGTTGACCCGTTGCTAATTGAACCAACCGTCAACAGGATTAGAACTCGCTATGCGCAATCCAATATCGTCCCAATAATTTGAGGACTCGATATTGGGGTCACTACGCATACGGCCTTACTCTTTCGAGAAGCAAAGAGCCCGATCCAGATGAGCTTGCATATAGGATCTGTCACTTCGGACAGGCGTCTCCTACATACAATCCCTGGCGACGGAACCCTTCGCCTTGACGGGAGACCATGGATGTCACTTATGTGATCCTCCACCTCATATTCAAATTGTAATTAATTATCGTGAATCATATTCACATAATTAATTCTTCCAAGGGAAATACACATCTATTCATAATAGAGTGTTTATTGGACATAATTAATTTAATCCCATTAAATTAATCATCAACCCAAACATCAATCAACAAACATGTCTTTTACTTGAATAGTAGGTATATACTCAAAGTACGTATTATTCGAATTTTAATAATTAGAAAAATACATATTGTCTGTCTCCGGCATTATACAATCCCTACCCGTTGTCATGGCCAGTACCGACGAGAGTGGGACATACCACATACGTTGCAACCCGCTACCCCAATGCTCTCCGACTAGGCACCACATCTGCCTCGGGAAAGGATAATACCAGATAGACCATCATGTACTTTGAGATGTTTATCGGTTTTTCAACCGAAATTATACCATATAATATACATCAAAACATTTTTGATTATAAGGAGATTTGCTAGACAAATCCCCAATCCTATTCAAGCAAAAGGGTTTTTCATGTAAAAGTTGTCCTACAACAATTGTAGGATAAACTATGGTTTTCATGAAAGCAATGTTTGTTGATGAAGCCAATGATCAAGATCTAGCATCTCATCATTGTGGTTTAGGCAAATGTCATTCAATGAAATAATTATCTCTTTAAATATTTCACAAATATTTATCACTAATTATTCCAGAAAATTAACAATTAATTTTCATCATGATAATTGAATGACTTATCACAAGGTTCATGATCCAAGATGTCAATTTCCAGCAGTGACCCCCAATCACTAAAATTAACATATCTTGATCAATTTAAATCCAAAAAATGCAAACTCAGTTTCCAAAGATTTCCTATTTGATTTATTAAGGAACCCAAGTGATAATTCACGTATTTCGAGGCGGATTAAAACCGTAATTATCTCATTAATCACGTTTAAATCCGCAGTTCCCGTAACAGTGAATATAGTCATATTCAAAAAGCCATATCTTGGGCAAATAAAGTCCAAATTTAGTAAACTCAAGTTCTATGGTTTTCTTGTTTAATGGGGAACAAAATCCAATTGAAAATTTTGCGTTTAAACTTTTTAAACAGAGCCGAAAAATTCAATTTTACAGAGGTGCGAAAAATTGAAATGCAGTAAAATTTCGCAACCCTTTCAAGAACCAAATCGTCTAAGGTCTATGGATCATATCCAAAACCTTATTCGACCTATGGCTCTGATACCACTTGAAGGATATTAAGTATCCTTAAGCGCATCACGGAAGCGTGTCGATCGCATCGTATGCGATCGGGGCGACTAGTCGCACTAGTCGCTAGATGCAGCGGAAATTAAAATTTTTAAAACTAAAGATGAAACCACATGATCACGAGAACACTTCTCGGATCGTTTCATCAAACCACCAAGTATAAAGAATACCTCTTGAAGCGTGGTTGTGATCGCGAGATCCCAAAGTAGAGATCCTCCTGTCTTAAGTCCGATCCACGAAGAATGCACTTGCGGGCGCGATGATGAGTCATGTTCCTCCCCGCAATCCTCGATGAAGATCTAAGCATGGCTCCCCCAATTTCGTCAAACGAAATCCGTCGTCTTCCTTTAGAGTAAGAAACTCCAGAGAAGAAGGAGAACCTTGAGTCGTCGAAGAAGAAACCGAGAGTCTCTCCTTTCTCAACACAAGATGGACGGCCATCTTTTGGAGGAGAGAAAGAGAGAGGGCGAGAATATGAGAGAGAGAGAGAGAGAGTTGCAACCATTTACAACTCTTGATTATGTTGTACCTTGGAAGACTACACTAGCGCTCCTTTTATATTAGTTTAGGATCCAATGGATCTCAATCCATGGGACACATGGATCCAACAGCCAGGCTTGGTCCATTAATGCCTATGATTGTTGTTGGTTAAAGCCAACAACATCAATTTAAACTAAAATATATTGCAACATTATCAACATAATTTAATTTAACTAATTAAGAAATAATGTGACAACAAAAAAGGGAGTCAACCAGGGACCCTAAATTATAGGGGGTTATTTGTCTCCTTTTATTTTATCTTATTATTTCTTAATAAATTGCAATGACTATTATTGCAATAATATCCACCAAATTAATTCCAAATTAATTTGTCAATATTTCAATCATGCCATTGATCATTATGTGAATCATGTTCATAACCCAAACTAATTTATAAATTGCATTTCCAATTAATTAATAAATGCGAATCCAATCCACACTATTAATTAACAAATGCTATTTACATGGATTCTCTCTCTTCAATATATGTATTATAAATCATATTTAAATACACATATATCATGGATAGTATTATCTATATTCTCTAATCCTTGATAATTAAATCCCATTTAATTATCTTGGATAATAATTCTCATAATATGAATCTCATTCACATTATGCTTGATCATTAAATCTCATTTAATCATCAAGTTCTTCTTGCTTGGATATGAATTTCATCAAATGAATTATTCTCGAACCCTTTCAAGAATAATGTGCTTTCTCCGCAGATACTTGGAGATAAGGACAGGGTGATTGTATTATTCCACGTATAGTGACTTGGATGTTGAGATCTTATCTCAAATCCAGATCTTACGAACCTCCCACAGATGCTTGATTAAATCAAGATCGCAAATCCAATCTTCTCATTGAATCTGAATCCCATTCAGATAAATGTCCAACACTTGGACTAAGATCGGATTGCTTCTCTACTGAAAGGAGTCACTAAAATGCAGACCTGTTTCATCACTCCCTCAGAATGGAAGCGTCATGGATATACAATCGTTTATGATCACATCACCCTCAGGTATTCCCAATACCTGTACATCCTGCATACTGGAAGACCCATGGTCAACCCGAAGATCAAGATCAATTTTATACTGTCTTCTTCAGGGTTTGATCACTAAGTTTCTCATTTAATCATTAGGATTTGGTATCGATCATATACTTTCCAAAAGCATATATCATACCTAGGTATTGATCATATACTTTCCAAAAGTATATATCAAACCTACAAATTCAGTCAAGCTTCCAAAGCGAGACGACCGTGCACGGAATTTGATTCCTCCCAATATCTCATGAGTGATCTCATGTCTTCCGGTTCAGTAGTGAACCTGTATGATCCCTTTGAGAGATCGTATTACTCATATGCCCTTATATGCACACCAACGCGCCAGTGTATAGACCTTGGTTAGGTCATCAACCTATTGGTCTGTCAAATGTACATACTCAGACATATAGCAATACATCTGTCTCCGGTCAGAGGATGTGTGCCTATGCTGTGACAGCATTCAACATAGGACTTTGGTTATCTCGATCTCGTTAAGTCAACTCTTTGACCTAACTAATCTGACACCTCCGAATCTCTATTCCTATGCAGAGGACCTGCATCAAGAGGTCGGTCAGATATCAGCCTATGTGAGAAAGGATTGCCATCTCCTACTCAGGCTGGAGATCACATCTTAACAATCATCTGACGGTGCTTGATGAGTCCTCAATCTAACTCTTTAGATATTCATCCAAGCACCAGCCTCTATGATTCAATAATTGAATCAACAACTGTATGATCATTAAGATAGCCATGGTACATAACCCTAATTGTACAGAGGGACCTATTATGCAAATTATTTATTCTTCATTTCAGATCAGGGAATGATATTTGCAATAACATTTATTGCATAATGGCTCGCCGTGGGCTCACATGTCCAACAATAGTAACACATCTCTCTCCGGTCAGAGGATGCGTGCCTATATCGTGACAGCATACGACATAGGACTTTGGTTATCTCGATCTCGTTAAGTCAACTCTTTGACCTAACTAATCTGACACCTCCGAATCTCTACTCCTATGCAGAGGACCTGCATCAAGAGGTGCCTATGTGAGAAAGGATTGCCATCTCCTACTCAGGCTAGAGATCACATCTTAAAAATCATTTGACGGTGCTTGATGAGTCCTCAATCTAACTCTTTAGATATTCATCCAAGCACCAGCCTCTATGATTCCATAATTGAATCAACAGCTATATGATCATTAAGATAGCCATGGTACATAACCCTAATTGTACTAAGGGACCTATTATGCAAATTAATTATTCTTTATTTCAGATCAGGGAATGATATTCACAATAACTTTTATTGCATAATGGCTCGCCGTGGGCTCGCATGTCCAACAGTCAACTCTCTCGCCCTCTCCTTGGTGGCCGCCCACCAAACCATAAAGGAGAAAGCCGTCGACGTCTTCGCCACCGCGTTGCCGCTTCGACGTTCTTCGATTCTCCGTCTTCTTGGAGTGCTACGCTCACGAAGAAGACGTTCGATCTCGTACGACGAGATCAGGAGTCCACCGTGCATGGATCATCTTGTTGGATTGCGAGGATCACGCGGTTCATCCCCGCGCTCGCAAGCGTCTTCTCCGACGATCAGTCTTGAGATAGGAGGTCTCTTTTCGTAGAGACTCAATCAACCACGCTTCAAGAGGTAGTCCTTTATACTTGATGTGGTTCTAGATGAAACGATCCGAGAATCGTTCTTGGATCATGTGGTTTCATCGCACGAAAATTTTTTTAATTTCTACTGCATAGAACAACTAGTACGACTAGTTGTTCTACGTCGTATTCGATACGACGATCACGCTTCCGTGATGCACTTGAGGATAATACCATATCCTTCAATATATACAGTCTTCCTTTTTTATTTTCTTTTCTTTATTTTTCTTTTTTTCTTTATTTATTTATTTTAGGTTAAAATAATATACAAATATACAATATTTACACATAGATGCAAGTTAGTAAGAATATGAAGTTAGTAACATATACATGTATTTTATAAGGGATTTTAAGCTAAAATAAATGAATAATGATGATGAATCGTAGATTCATCAATCATATGATATAAGTCTTGGTTATCTCGATCTCGTTAAGTCAATTGTTTGACTTAACTTATCTGACACCTCCGAATCTCTATTCCTAAGCAGAGGACATGCTTCAAGAGATCGATCATATATCAGCCTTTAAAGTAAGGATTGACATCTCCTTCTTAGGCTAGAGATCTTGTCTTAACAATCATTTGACGATTCTAGATGAATCCTCAATCTAACTCTTTAGATATCATCTAAGCACCAGCCTCTATGATTTAATTATTGAATCAACAATTGTGTGATTATCAAGATGACCATGATAAAAAAAATCTTATTGTAATAATAGACCTTATAAGTGCATGCGTTCATTAGTCTCATATAGGAAGTGAAAATCAATAACTTTTATTGATATACAAAAAGATACAATAACGTGTTTATTGTAAAAATGATTCCTACAGTGTTCACATGTCCAAGAAATTCGAGTTCTGAGCTTGAAAAAACCAGTTATGGTAAAAACACATGATGATATGGTGGCAGATGTAATGTGGAGAGTAACATTTCAGCTGATGCAGCTCTGTCCATGAATTAATCTGGGAGATCGAGGCCCTAAATCCAAATATTAAGCACGTGGAAACAGTTATTTTGTTAGTACAGATGGCGTTTTTTTGTACAAACTTGTTTTTTTCCTCATTAGACCACAAAATGTTTGCACACGAAAAAGATACCGCAGTCCAAATTTTCATTTACGGTTGCTTTTCAGAAAAGAATGCGACAGACCAACCAGTCCAGCAAAAAAGACAAGACGCGATACAGAAAGATCATGATTTATAAGGAAGATCCATATGCGATCAGCTCCTTACTGGTTACATTAGCACCGTAGATGGGTATGTTTTCTTACAAAATGCAATTCAAGAACAAGAGGCAACTAATACCAACTTGCTATTACAAATGAAACACAAACAAAATGTGACCCCAAGGGAGAGGGGTAGAGAAGAACACATTCCATGCACTCATCAATCTCGCCTTGGCTATTACAAATGAAACACAAACAAAATGTGACCCCAAGGGAGAGGGGTAGAGAAGAACACATTCCATGCAACTGATCTCATCGATCTCGCCTTGGCCATATATAGACTTTCTACGCCACAACTAAAACTAAAAGTAGAATCGTAACCATAGTTACACTAACTGGAACAAGGGTGTTACAAGGACTGCTGTTTTTTCCGATACCGGTTTAGAGGCAGCAACAGCCTCGAGCCGTTCCCACGTCATCCTACGCTTCTCCACTGATGCTGCAAGCTGAGCCTCCTCCTCTTTAAAATTCTCCTGACAATCCAGGAACAGCTCCTGATCCATTTCTGCCAGCATCTTCTTGATGTTCAGCGATAAACCAAGAACTGACGAATTCCAGTGACTACGGGTATTCCTCTCAAGTGCCGGGAGCATGATGGGCATGATTACTTGCCGATTCTGTGCTATCATCTCGACAATCTGGTCGTTGTTCCACAAATAGTGTGCACGCTCTGCAACCTGAAAACGGCATTGATTAATCAGGTAGCTGAATTTGGAGTACAGAAGATCTAATCGAGGCTCCTCATACATTAAATTGGAAACATGGGAATAATTTAATCCTGAAGTACTAGACAGGCACATCTCCTAAAGGATTACCCAATTCACACTCTTTGTGGAAACGTAAAATCCACAATTGATGAGGAATAACTATTATTTTGCCTCAACTTCTTTCCCTTCAAAATAATATAAATCTAATAGTGTTGACCTAAGAATTCTAACACCAAAATACAATAACATTTAGGATTACCACTAAATCTACCAACTCTTATTTCCAATAACATAATGTCAAAAGCTATTAAGGGCTAATATGCCAATTCAATAGCTTTTTGGGCATTAAATTTTGAGCAAATGTGTTTAACCTGCATTTCTTTTTTAGGGGTTAGAAGCTGGGTTAATCCCTACTATGAACTTTTCCTGTTTGGCAGAAACATGTGATAAGTTACGGGTTAAATTTGCAGAATGCCCAGTCTGCCACTGCCCTTTATTCTTTTGAATGGTAGCTAGGTCGTTTAATTTTAAACTAAAACTAGGAGGTAGTTAAACTCTGTGTGATTGATGATGTTCAAAGTTTTTGTAAAATCACAAGTTAACTTCATATTTAAATTTTAAGTGTTGGGAAACGGATTGGTATTGCCCCTGCTCCGAAACCAGTTGCTTGGGATACTGAAGCAACGGATGTGCAATCAACCATCACCATCACAGAAGCAAGTGACGAATAAGAAACCACAATATAATGGTGGCTAGTCACCTCTTGAGACCATTGGAGAAGAAAGTCCACTGAGAAAAATGAATACAACTCTCTCTCTCTCTCTCTAGTGCGCAATTACATTGTTACCCTCCCTTGTGTTTGTGGTGGTATCCCACCACCCACCCTCTCGTTTATAGATCCAAATACAATTTTATATTGATTGTCATAATCGATTTCAATCAATTAAGATCTCAATCAAAAAAATGGCAAAGCCTTCTTCCACTACAAATAGGATCAGCTACATGGATTCTTGCACAAATCATGTTGAAAAGATCCGACTATTTTTTACGCTGGTTGTCGACCACTTAACGTAACCCCCACAATGAGGGATTTGAACCCTGGTCTTTCGGGTGGTAGGCACATAACACTACAACCAAACCATTGAAGTGAGTGTAATTAAGATCTCAATCAATCTCAAAAATTCCTAATGAGATTTGACGAGTTTTGGATGGCGATCTGATGGAGGAGACTGATTTTTACATTTTATAATTGCTGGATCAATGTTCTTGAGTTTTTTGTGGGATAAGCAAACCCATCAGAGGCACGATGATTTTTCTTGTAGGAAAATGCTGAGTTGAATGGGGAATCAACCACAGAGAGATTCAGCTATGCAGAAAAGGAGAGTTGAATTGTTTGTGAATGTGTTACTATAAATGCTAGAAATCGATCTTGAAATCTTTTGTTTGAGAGTAGGTACATTCAAACCTGTATCAAGTGCCAAGTACTCGATTCTTTTATGTCTATTTACTCTATGCTATCAAAATTGTCAGCAATGAATCATTTGTTGATTTAAGTTCGATTTTCTTTCTCTTGTTGCAGAGGCTTATGATCCTTTAGATCCAAACGGAAATATAACTATAACATGGGACATTATGCAGTGGACTCCTGATATCTCGAATGACTCAGTACATACATGTACTTTTGACCAACTTCTTTTTAAAATATTCGCATTTTTGATATGTCACATTCACATTACGACTTGGAAATGGTTGCATACACATTTCCATCAACTCAAGGAACCAAACGGCTTCAACAAATTACGTCAAGATGTCTTGAATCTGGATTCATATGTTCAACAAAATACCAGAAGCATTGCAACGTTTTATGACATCCAAGCATCATTGTTGGGCAACGCACGCAGTCTCAAGACAAAGATCTAAGTGCTTAGTTAGCAAGGGCCACTATGGGGACTTGGGGACAATGCACCTAAAGAATATTCAGGATTTTGAGTTATTTTTTTATACCCGGATTTTTGGATCCACCTGATTTTAGGAGATAGGAGATATGTGTACAGGAGTGTCATATAAAACCATCAAGGTTATGTTTGTTTTTGTATCTTTTGTACCATCAATTTCCACAAGAGAAGAACCATCGCCACTTCATAGCACAAATTACACATAAATCGTGTACATGCTAATAATGCATGATTGTCATGCTTAAGTGTTCATTTGTTTTAATTTGTACTTATTCTCATTACGCACCAAAAATCGATATCAAAGATTCATGTTCATGTGACGTAATGTGGGAAATGATATCGGAAAATCAGAATATCGAGAAGTTCAGTGAGGAACAAATTTAATCTGACGAGTCAAGAGGCATGCATTTTCAAGTGGACATGCTTGAACTGGGAACTTCGCAAGCATACACCATGTCTTTTTTCTTCTAGAGAGCCTACACTCAACTAGATTGCAAAATGGAAACATTGAGCTCATTTTTTTCTACCTTCATCTTGTTGCTAGTAGCAAAAGCAAACACGTACAAACGTAGACTTACAATGTTCACTCGTAACTAGGATATGTCCTTGGACGGAAGAATCTGTTTTCACCATATTTGGAGAAGGGAAAATAGAGAGGATGCAGAGAACCCTAACCCTAGGGAGTTTTTATAGTACGTTACGCCCAGTACAAACGGATCCCAAAGACAAATGAATCAAATTATCCAAATAAAATTCATTTTGGGATAGAAACCCTGTTAGTAGGGTAGGGTATGTTGGTGGATTCGCCCACCCTTCTAGCGAAGGGGTGCAGAAAATGATTCTTCAACTGGGTTCAACAGAACATATTGTTAGGAGTCAATGCATACCAACAATATCTTCCTTGAGTTGAATCCTTTGAAAAAATGTCAAGTTTCGTCGTCGCCAACCACCCTTTTGGGCTATTGCCAATTGTCAACGTTGAGCAAGTCCAAACGATGTTTGAACTTACTTCCATTTACTGCCTTTGTGAACATATCGGCTGGAGTATCTATTGTGCCAACTTTCTTCGCATGTCCTCTTCTCGGAATGAATGAAATGATTTCTGACATCAATATGCTTGGTCCTCTCATGATGCATATGATCCTTTACTGGGCATATTACACTGGCATTATCACAATATACAATAGATGGATCATGTTGTAGACCAAGATTTCCAATTAAGCCTTTCACCAAGATTCCTTCATCGCTTCTGTCAAAAACATATACCATGCCTCATGGCAAACAAAGTAGTTGATGGTTGTAAAGTAGCCTTCTAACTAATGGCAAAACTCCTAAAAATAAAGACATAGCATATCATTGATCTCCTCCCATCAACATCTCCAGTATAATATGAGTTTGAATATCCTGCAACCAAACATTCTGAATCACTTCCATAAATGAGGCCAATGTCACATGTTCCTTTCAGATACCGAAAAAATCGTTTGATGGCATGCCAATGCTCCTTCCTTGTGTTCCCCAAGAATCTGTTAACCACACTCATAGCATGAGCAATATCTGCTCTTGTGTATACCATTGCATACATAAGACTCCCAATTAAACTAGCATAGAGAATTCGTGACATGTGTTCCTTTCCTGCGCTCGACTGAGGTGCAAAAGAAAGTGAAAGATGAATATTTGCGATGAATGGAGAACTCAAGGCTTGGTTGTAAACATCTTAAATCTCTTCAAAACTTTCTCATCATGGTTCTTCTAAGATAAGAAAAGATTTCCTTATACATGATCATCCTTGATGATTTACATCTCCAAAATCTTCTTCGTTACACTGCGGTCATTCATGTCAAACTTTGAATTAAGGAGCTTCTTCATATCATCTACTGTACTTTTTTCTTGGCAGCAATCAACATGTCATCAACACAGAGGAACAAGTAGATGAAGGACTCATCCTCCACCTTGTGATAAACACAACAATTGTATATGATCCTGTGGAACCAAGACCAATCACGAAAATGTCAAACCTCTGGTACCACTACCTGTGAGAGACAGCTTGAGCCCACATAAAGACTTCTTCAATTTGCACATATAATCTTCCTTGTCCTGAAATGTTGATCCCTCAGGTTGACTCATCCAAATGTCCTCTTCAAGTCAACCATGTAAGAAAGTTGTCGTTACACCTAACAGTTACAACGTCAAGTCTCAATGTGCTACAAGAGCTAGTAGCACATTGATGGATGTACCTCATTGTATTCCACGCTTTCCACCTAATTGTATGCATTCGCAACTAGATATGCCTTGTATTTAATGCGTTCACTGCCTGTGATTCATGTTTTTTTCTTAAAGACCCATTTACAACCAATAACTTTTCCTCCCCTTTGGTAATCCACTACCTAGATTATACCCCTGTTATAGCCTCAATAACCAAAGACACGTAAAACAAAATAATCAGCATGATAACCGGACCATACCTCAATGAATGTCTTGCACTGGATAGCAGATTCAGGACTCCAATCCACCAAGTAATAAGTTGTGTTCACAGCATAAGCTCAAAATGATCTACCAAGATCATCCTTTGATAGCATACACCTGGCTCTTTCCAGAAGTTCTATGTTCATTTGTTCTACAACTCTATTCGGTTGTGGCATATTCCTGACAGTATGTTGTCTTGCAACACCCTCCTTGCAAAATCCATTGAACTCTAATAAACAGAAGTCCAATCTATTATCAGTATGCAGATGCTTGAAGTATGGTTCTCCACCAAGATCTTCCACTCTCTGAAACCCTGAAATGTCCCGTTCGTGTGCTTCATCATGAACACTCAAATCATCCTGGAATAATAATCAGTTATACATAAGAAATACCCGGCACCTCCTAATAGTGGAACACATGAAGGATCCTAACAATCGGCATGTATGTAGTCAAGTGTCTCCATCCTGTGAATTGCTTTACTGTATTGAGAAGTTATGGTTTCTTGAATATGCATTGCTCATAAAACTCCAACTTGGATCCTTTAATATCCCGATGAGACCTTTTTGGATGAGGATATCTATCCCCATTTGGTTCATGTGCCCCAACCGTATATGTGACAACTCTGATTCCGATTTCACGGCTTGGGATGTCATTGCAACTAAAACGATAATTGTAAACCAGTGAGTGACATACATGGTCTTATGTTTGTTGCCCTTAATAATAACCACCCCAACTTTTGGTAACATGCAGACCTCACCCTCAACGTTATATATATATATATATACATATATATACATATATACATATATATATATATATCCTTTACTATAAGGGATAACAGTTTTTTCTCATATCAAGAACACAAAGAACTTCTATCATTGTCCTCACAACTCCATCATGTATCTTAATTTTCATAGAGCCAATCCTTACAATTTTGCATGGAGCATTCTTCCCTATTATGATGTTTTTACCATATATCTTCTCATAAGCAAAGAACCACTCTTCATTGGAGGTCATATGATAGGAACGTCAAGAATCAAGTATTCGTGTACTATAAGTAACCTTTAAGGTTATCTCTTCCCTTCCACCAATAAATAAATTAATAAAATTTTCATATGATAGAAGAAGAGAAATCCATAAAACCAATGCAGCATCACCATCTTCTATCTTAACATCTATGTTTCTGAAATCCATTAACAAAGTATTTAAGCGATATAGATGTTCTTTAAGAGAAGTATCTTCTTGCATGGTGAGAGAAAGCGGGCGTTGCTTCAACAACTTGTTGGTCAGAGACTTCATCATGTATAAATTGTCAAGCCTTAACCAAACACTCGTGGCAATCTTCTCATCAGTAACCTTCGCAATAATGTCGTCGACCAAACATAGCATGATCATCGAATGCATTTTCTCTTCCTGCACCACTAACTCGGATGGCTTGAGTACCTTCACCCTCTCCTGGTCCAACAACGTCCAGATGCCATGTTGTTTGAGAAGGGCATACATCTTGATCTGCCATAAACTGAATCCATTCACGTGAATTTCTCAATCTTCAAATTAGTGTTCAAGAAAGCGACCAAGTAAACCGCATACTCATACTCGGTAGCTTTGCCACTCCGAGTATGATGAAGCGACCATGCATGCGGGTTGACCCGCATACTCGGCCGAGTATACCCCCTATGCGGCCACCTACTCGGCCGCCTTTCTAATATAAAATTTTTATTTAACCTAAACCCAAATAACCACGCTCGCATAATAACATAAAACCGTATACTCCACATATAAAATCGCGTACTCTCCCATACAAAAGTGCATACTCCCCGCATACTCTCCCGACTGAGGATATTAACATAGCATTAAATTTTATTTATATTTTTAAATAATAAAAAATGCCAAACTGCATACTCTCTATGTAGTGACCCCTCCGACTGAATATCGCATAGCGCCTTCCTGAACACTGCTTTAAATATGTGATGTCATCTTCTCGGTGATCCAGTCGAACATGATGTTGATATCAGTTTGTCGCAAGAAGCGAAAGCAAACAATCACAAATGCAGACAAGCAAACCGCGTACATACAGATTTACAAGGTTCACTTGTAACTAGGCATGTCTTTGAGAGATGATGATAGTTTTCACTATAAGTGGAGAAACGGAAAATATAGAGGATACAAGGAACCCTAACCCTAAGAAGTTTTCGTTGATAAATAGATAGCGGAAACAGAAATGATAAACAGAGCATAAATCTAGAATGATAAACTTGAAGAACAAGAAGATTTAACGTGGAACCCTACTCCGTGAGGAGCAAGATGAAACCACGGGAGAAGCCCTCAAAGGGGCATATGCTTCTATTGCTTTTCTCAATGAGTACAGGGGGGTGTGAGGATCCTTATATAGCCTCACTGACAGTCTGGAGTCCCAACGCTCATCCATGTGGGACTAAACATGAGTGGGGTAATTGGATCTTGGTGAGATCCAATTACCCACCTATTACATTCTCTAACACTCCCCCTCAAGCTGGAGCTGAGAAAGCTTCAACTTGCAACAACAAGAAAATGTATACAACACATCTTCACCCAATACATCACAAGAAGAATATGTTTGCTGCTGGTAGAAGACCTCGCTGCTTGCGGCTTTCAGGACATCGGAACGTATCTCTGTCATGCTTGTAGAACCGCTGCGATATCAGGTCACCGGAACGTATCTCTGTCGTGCCTGCAGGTCACCGGAACGTATCTCTGTCGTGCCTGGAGAAGAATCATTGCAGAAGAAGTCCAGTGCGGTAGTAGTCGGGTCACAAAAGAAGAAGTGTGTGCCATGTCGAAGAAGTTGATGCTCGGTGAAGACGGATGATATGAAAAAGCTCGAGTGATGATCTGTCAGTCGTGAATGGACAATAGAAGTTGTGAAGAATACATCTCTGACTCCCCCTTTCTCCCATACTTGATAGAATAAAGAGCTTGGAACATCAAGTTGGGAGAAACAAAACATGCCTTTTTTGTTTCATTCCTTTTTTTTGCACAATTTTTTCCTTTTTTTTCTTTCTTTTTTTTTGCTTAGCCGTTCCAATTTTTTCGGCTTTTGCAACATTTTTCTCAAATATTTTCTGCACGGCTTTTCTTTGTGCGTGCCCTTTTTTGAACAGCAATGCCCTTTTTTTGTACGCGCTTTTTTTAAACAAAGAAAATATAATAGCCCATTTGGGCTTACAATAATGTAGAGCTCTCTTCCTCTTTCTCTTTGTCTTTTTTTTCAAACCAAAAGGCCCCCCTCTCTTTTAGTTTTTTTTAACAACCTTCATTTTTCTTCATAAACAAATCCCTTTTTTTGGACTATCGCAACCAATCCACCCCTTTTTTTTCATTTGCGACCCAACGTGAGCCGAACTGCTGCCGGCCCATGTGTGTTTTATATTAGGGTTCCCACATCACGGGAACCCCCTTCGAAGGAACCCACTGCCCCTGGGACTCCTACAGCGCCATGGAGTACGCGCCGCCATGGAAAGGGAGCTTCGCCACAGGAGTTTCGATGCGCTCCTGCAGCGCTATGGAGATGCCCCGCCTGGGAGGAGTGTGCGCCAGGGGCGCGGGATGCGCTGCCTGCAATTGAGATGCGGTGTCGCGCCTGGGGAGGAGTGCGCGCTGCCAGCGGGTCCAACTGGGAGATGTGGCGATCTGGAGTCGCGTGGCCGGGGGACGCGCCTGGGAATCGTGCGCGCGAGGAGGGCGGCATCGCGCGGGCTTCGCGCACAGGGAGGAGGTGCGCCGCTAGAGGGATTTTTTTTGTTGCTTAATGAGGGCGCACGATTAGGGCGAGTGTGCCTCGCGCCTGGCTCGTTTCGCTAGGGTTGCTCTCTGGGGATCGCGCAGCCGCTTTCTGGGGATCTGGAGAAGGCGAGGTGCCCGCGCTGCCTATGCGCGGTGATGCGCGATGCCAGGGGTTTGAAGCCGCAGGTGGCGATTTCATATCGCCTGGAGAAGCGAAGCAGAGGAAGATCACGTCGGTGTTGAGGGAGATCACGCCGCCAGCGTGATGGGACTGCGCTGTAGGGGTGCTCTCGCAGTGTTTTCTTGAGATGGGTGCGCCTGTGCAGCACGGAGAGAGAGGTGCCCTCGTGTGAGGGCTCTGGAGATGCACCTCCGCCTGGAGGATTGAGACTCGCGGCTCTGAAGATCAAGATCCAGGAGGATCGACAGAGGGCTGGATCTGCGCCGTTTGGGGATGCCGCCTGTTGGATATGCCTCGCGCTTTGACGGCAGAAAAATAGGGTTTCAAAAATGAAACCCTAGACATAAATCCAGCCGTAGAATAAGAATGTCATGAAAAAGATCTCGAACACGAACAACAAATCTTCACCATAAAACGAATCTCGAACATATTACAAATGAATATAAAAGAAAATCCTCGAGAATCGACCCGCTCTGATACCATGTTGATAAGTAGATAGCGGAAGCAGAAATGATAACATAGCATAAATCTAGAATGATAAACTTGAAGAACAAGAAGATTTAACGTGGAACCCTACTCCGTGAGGAGCGGGATGAAACCACGGGAGAAGCCCTCAAAGGAGCATATGCTTCTATTGCTTTTCTCAATGAGTACAGGGGGTGTGAGGATCCTTATATAGCCTCACTGACAGTCTGGAGTCCCAACGCTCATCCATGTGGGACTAAACATGAGTGGGGTAATTGGATCTTGATGAGATCCAATTACCCACCTATTATATTCTCTGACAGTTTCTATAGTACTCCTAGTACAACGAATCTCAAACACCCCGCAGTGGCGGGCTTCGCTCTCTATTTTAGGGGAGGGTGCAAAAAAATGATTTTTCGACATGGTTCAGCATAACAAATGGTTAGGATATAAAGCATATTAACAATCAATCACTAGAAAAATTTCTCATATTCCATTTATATAAGTAGCGGTGTTCGTGTACATGCCTATTGTGTGAGTGATTTCGTAGGAAACTTGGGGATGCTTGGGTGGAGAGGGGGAGGTCAGTATATAATGCGAGGATTAAGAATGGATAAAATGTAATTGCTTGATCGGATGTTTTCTTTTGTAACTTCAATCTTGGTGTAACTATTTCTGTAAAATCTGAACATTATATAGAGAGCCAAGCACCGCTTATGGGAGGTATATCCAGTATGCTGAAGAGAGGACTGTCCCTGCTAGCCACCCTCTGGCTCCAGCCCTGTATATCAAAACCATTCGACCTATTTAAGGTCTGCACATGTGTGATGTGTGCATGGAAAATTGCAGATATCTTGGGGCTCTCATATTAGATAAAACTATTATGACCTCAAAATAAGATTGGCTGCAAGTATGACAATAGTTCCGGTGCATAAGATAGTGTTAGAATTGTAAATAGGAGTTAGGTGAATATGACATAGTTGTCATATTTTCTTAGTGCACATATTTCCTATTTTCCATCAGTCTCCGTTCTATATTGAGAGGCTTAGTGTTTGTAAGGAGAGGAGCTGTGGAAGCTGCTAATGCATCGATCTCAATGGACCTTTTTATTGAGGTTTGAGAGGCTTAGTGTTTGTAAGGAGAGGAGCTGTGGAAGCTGGTAATGCATCGATCTCAATGGACCTTTTTATTGAGGTTTGAGATGGAAACTGAAAAGTAATTAGAAGACCCTCGTATCATTTGACCTTCATAACCATCAAGTGGATGGATAAATGTGTCTGGATCCTTTTAACGCCATAAGCAACCCTACCACTGAAATATTTGGAGGTATTGTTGACCAATAAAAGATGGAAGTTGCCAGACTAGGGTCAGCTAATTGGTAAGTTGGAGAGAATGTTGATTGGACTGAAAATGAAGACACTACCTAGATGTGGGCATTTGACATTGGTGAAATCTGTATGGTCACCTATCCCGATATTTTTTTATCTCTTCGCTTTTTGATGTCAGCAACTATCTACCAGGTCTATGTTGGAGTATTCATTGTATGTGTCATGAGTTGTAACAAGGTAAATGGATCCTGAAGAAGAACCATTTACCACATCCATGTGTTTAATCATGTGTTTAATCCCACATCGTCTAGTGGTGGGACATGGAGGCTCTGGGAAGGCTATATAAGGAGCCCCAGACCTCCTGTATCCATTGAGAAAAAGCAATTAAGCATATGCCCATTTGAGGGCTTCTCCCGTGGTTTCATCCCGCTCCTCACAGAGTAGAGTTCCACTTTAAATCCCGCTGTTCTTTCTTGTTCTTTATCTTTTTCCATGTTTTGCTTTCGCTTTCTATTTCTTAACATGGTATCAGAGCGGGTTCGACTCTCGAGGGTTTATGTTCTTGATTTATTCGAGAATCGATTGATAGATTTGATCGTTGTTTATTGTTAGAGACTATTCGAGGGTTTCTGTTCTTGATTTGTTCATTCGTTCTGTGAGCAAGAGCATCAAGTTTTAGGGTTTCTCAAGAAACCATCATCCCTCATCAAGATATTCTCTGTGACGCTATCGTCCCAAGCGGCGAAACCCCGAACAATCCAGGCGCTTCCTTGCGCGATATCACTAGATGGTGATGCCCTCTAGGGACCTAGGCAAAGCACGTCCCGTTCTCCAGTCCCATGGCGCGCCAGGCATCACCCGTCGAGCCCTGCATCCAGTGAAGCAATACCCGGCTGATTATCCCGAATAGTCGGTCCGACTATGCGGTGCGGTGGGGTACCCGACTGAACAGACCTCCAGTCGGGCAATAGTCGGCCCGACCGAATAGTCGACCAACTATTCGGCCGACTAGCCCGACTATGAGGCCGACTGGAGTTTGACTCTTCATTTTTTTTATTTTTTTATTTTCAATTTTTCAATATTTATGGGTTACATTTTACCACGGTATCGCCACAAATGTCAAATTCTATATATCTATTATATTGATTGGTACTTTTATCATGGATTCATGTTAAATAATGACCATATATGTATAAAAATATAAGAATATATGTATTATAAATAATTTTTATATTAAAAATACAAAACCGAATAATTCCAAATACTCGTCCGAATACCGATTATTCTCTATTCAGTGACCCCTCCGACTGAATACCGAATACCATCTTCTGCAACACTGCCTGCATCTTTAACCCTCTCCAGTCTTGGCGGCTCCAGGCAGTATCACGGCCTCCAGGAGGCGTTCCAGGTGCATCCAAGGATTCCCGATGAGGGAACATAGGCGAGACTCCAGCAGTGTTGCGCAAGGCGGCAGGCCGTGCGCGCTTCCCGCGCAGGCCAACAGCTCCTGTCGACAAGGTCCTTCCACCGCGCACGCACGGGTTCCAAGCCCCCTTGCGCTTTGTCCCAGAGCCCCCCCCCCCTCGTTCTCCTGGCAGACGCGACTTCATCCAAGGCGGCGGAGCCCCTTCTCGGTATCACGCTACCTGCGATCCTCCGCGGCAAGCCCTAGCCGCCAATGGCGATACCACCTCTCTGCGCAAACTCCTCCCTGGCGGCGCAGAACTTCATCGTGCGAGCCCCTTACTGACGGTGCGCGATGGTGGAGCAGCCCCTTCCGCCCAGCAGTTGCGCCCTCCCGTGCGACCTCCTCCAGAACCATCCGCTCCAAGTCCTGCCTCCCCGCCCTGGCGGCGCTCCACCCTAGCGCCTAAACATCGAGCAACCTAGGCGGGAACCCTGCTCGCGCGTGCATCTCATGCGGCTCCAGCGGCCATGACCAGCAGCGGCGAGAGCAGTGAACCCCCGAGGGAGCAGCGGCATCCAAAGGAGACCCTAAGTCCAAGCCTGCTAGATATAAAAAAAATTAACCCAAAGTTGGGCTCAAGCATACGATTTTTTATTTAAGCCCAAATGTGGGATGCAGAATGTAGAAAGGGAGGATGAGGATGTTGGCCCAACTTTATGGGTCATGAATTTAAAAAAATGATGAGAAGTCGAGAGTAAAAAAAGTGCGTACACGGAAAAAAAATAGTACGCAAGGAAAATTTCAAAAAAATGATTGTTGGCTATTAAAAATTTTTTTGGAAATAGCCGGAAGAAAAGTTGCAAGAAAAGCCGTAAAAATAATGATTGAAACGGCTTAAAAAATGAGACGGCTTAAAAAAAGCCGCAAGAAGTTTTTTTTTAATGTTCATATTTTACCTCTATTCATCTTGTCTTCTCCCAACTTTGTCGATGTTGTCATTTTTCGACAAGTATGGGAGAAAAGGGGAGTACATGTGTAGAGTCACAAGTCTCAGGATTTCTCCATATTTCAGAGATATCAGATTCGTCAGACCAGATCAGAATTTTCAGACTCTACAGTTTTCAGATGAAGATTCTTCAAGCGCAATTCCAGACTCGAAGTTCAAATTCCAAGTCCCAGTTTGATGCGCAATTTCAGACTCAACATTCAGATTGGTCAGAGTCCAAGTTTGAGGCACTCCATGTTGAGGCCCATTTTCGAGTTCTCTAGAGAGACTCATTTTCAGACACGCACATGTATGCGGTCATTTTCAGATGAGCACATGGTTGCCATCTTTTGTAGTGGTCCCCATTTTTTCCTGTTGTTTCGGCCAGAGTTTTCATGTGAGCCATAGGGACTCCATAGTAGAGGACCATTCCCTATACCATGTTGGCAAGGGTTTTCATGTGGTATCATAGGTACACCAGAGTCGTGCACCATTCTCTGAGCCAGATGGGAGAGACCCAGTTCTCCTACGAGGAGACTTATTTTCAGACTCCATTCTCCAACGACCGTGGACTCCGACGAGGATTGCACAGCCACGGCTCCTTATTCAGTTAGGCCCTTTTCAGAGATGGAGCAGTTGTCCACATTATTGTGGCGAGCCAAAGTACTCCGATGAGGAGACTCATTTTCAGTTGCAGTGACTCTAACAGGCGCAGTTCATAGCACATGCTCTCCGACAAGGAGATTCAGCAGACTCACACTCTAGCCCGTTCGTCCTCCTCACCTACACGGCATGAGAAGCAACGTCCTCGACTGCAGCAATGTGCATGTTGGATTGATATTGTCCGTAGTGTCCTGTAGCGTTGAGTTGAGTTTATTTCTGTTTGTCCAAGCTGAGCATTGCATGCTCCAGCTTGAGGGGGAGTGTTAGAGTATTCATTGTATGCGTCATGAGTTGTAGCAGGGTAAATGGATCCTGGAGAGGATCCATTTACCTCATCCATGTGTTTAGTCCCACATCGTCTAGTGGTGGGACTTGGAGGCTCTGGGAAGGTTATATAAGGAGCCCCAGACCTCCTGTATCCATAGAGAAAAAGTAATGAAGCATATGCCCATTTGAGGGCTTCTCCCGGGGTTTCATCCCGCTCCTCACAGAGTAGGGTTCCACGTTAAATCTCGTTGTTCTTTCTTGTTCTTTATTTTTTTCCATGTTTTTGCTTCCGCTTTCTATTTCTTAACAGTCTAGAAGCATTGATGCGCAAATTCTCTTGGAATTCAAATAATATAGGGGACTTAACGTGTCAGACTGGGGCATAGTTACTTTGCCAAAAGACTAGAGAGGCATTGAAACATTCTGCATTAAGGAGATGAAGGAAGCATGCTTTCAAAGTGGATTATCTGTGTATGGGGCTGCAAAGACAACATACCTTGTCGATTATAGTGCACTATCTACAAAGAAGTGCTTTGTGTTTGACCTGTGAAGATTGAGTGGCAATGTGCATGCATCCCTCAAACTCAGCAAATTTTCCTATGTATTAGGGGTATATATGGTAATGTATGCATCCCTATAGCCTAACCCTAAGTCCAATCTTACAACATAAATAGGCAATTGGGCAGTCGTTCATTGCACTCCAAACATATATACATCTCCGATGAATACGGAGTAATCTAATGTAGTCAAGTCTTGTGAAATCCAATAGAGCTGATTTCTGAGTAGACTCTATCAATCCAGGCTCGCAGGCTCTTCTTTAGGAAATAAATAGCTTCACACAGCACATGTTCTCTCCCTCAACAGCGTAACCAGGTGGTTGTACCATATACCTCCTCCTCAAGATCACCATAGAGGAAGGCATTCTTGACATTTAACTGAAATATCGACTATCTCGTGTTGGCAACAATAGAGAATTACGTTGATAGATCACATCCTAACTTATCGGAGAAAAAGTCTCAAAGCAGTCCGCTTCATAGGTCTGAGAGAAGCCTTTTGCCATTCATTTGGCCTTTGTTATGTCTATTGAACCATCTGGAGCTTGTTTGGTTGTGAAGACCCATCAACCGACTACAAGAGTGATACATGTAATATGGCACAAGATCCCAAGTACCCGTAGAGATAAAAACCATATATCTAATCATCCATAGCTTACTCCCATCAGAGATCCTGGAAAGTCATATGATGATAGTGTGGAAGGGGTATGGCGATAAGAGCACATGCGAATATCTTATAACAACTAGATAACCCATCAATAGAATTAAATTGTAAAATAGGGTGCCAACTACATTGTTTTTCAGGCTTCCTCAAAATAATGGGAAGTTCTATAGATAAGGTGTTGGACATGCGAGCCAACGGTGAGCCATTATGCAATAAATGTTATTGCAAATATCATTCCTTGATCTGAAACGAAGAATAATTAATTTGCATAATAGGTCCCTCTGTACAATTAGGGTTATGTACCATGGCCATCTTGATGATCATGTAGCTGTTGATTTATTAAATGAATCATAAAGGCTGGTGTTTGGATGGATATCTAAAGAGTTAGATAGAGGACTCATCAAGCACCGTCAAATGATTATTAAGAGATGATCTCCAGCCTGAGTAGGAGATGGAAATCCTTTCTCACATAGGTTGATATCTGACCGACCTCTTGATGCAGGTCCTCTGCATAGGAATAGAGATTCGGAGGTGTCAGATTAGTTAGGTCAAAGGGTTGACTTAATGAGATCGAGATAACCTATGTTGAATGTTGTCACAGCATAGGCACACATCCTCTGACCAGAGACAAATATGTTACTATATGTCTGAGTGTGTACATTTGGCAGACTAATAGGTTGATGACCTAACCAAGGTCTATACACCGGCGCGCTGGTGTGCATGTAAGGGCATATGGGTAATACAATCTCCCAAAGGGATCATAAAGGTTCACTTATGAACCGGAAGACATGAGCTCACTCATGAGGTATTGGGACCGATCAAATTCCATGCATGGTCGTCGTGCTTTGGAGCATGACAAGAATTTGAAGGTATGATATATGCTTTGGAAAAGCATATATGATTGATACTGATTCCCAATGACCAAGATTGAGAAACTTGGTGATCAAACCCTGAAGAAGACAGTGTAAAATTGATTTTAATCTTCAGGCTGACCATAGGTCTTCCAGTGTGCAGGATGTACAGGTATTGGGAATACCTGAGGGTGATGTGATCATAAACGATTGCATAACCATGACGCTTCCATTCCGAGGAAGTGATGAAACAGGTCTGCATTTAGTGACTCCTCTCAGTAGAGAAGCAATCTGATCTTGGTCCAAATGTTGGACATTGGTCTGAATGAGATTCAGATGCAATGAGAAGATTAGATTTGCGGTCTTGATTTAATCAAGCATCTGTGGGATGTACGTAAGATCTAGATTTGAGATGAGATCTCAGCATCCAAGTCACTATATGTAGAACAATACAATCGCATGTCCTTATCTCCAAGTATCTGCGGAGAAAGCACATTATTCTTGAAGGAGTTCAAGAATAATTCATTTGATGAATTATGTATCCAAGCAACAAGATGTTGATAATTAAATGAGATTTAATTATCAAGAATAATATGAATGGGATTCATATTATGAGAATGATTATCCGAGATAATTAAATGGGATTTAATTATCAAGGAAATGCAGATTATGGATAGTGCTATCCATAATATCTGTGTATATATTTTAAATGTGATTTATAATATATTAGAGAGAGAGCACCTTTGTAAATAGCATTTGTTAATTGTTAATGTGAATTGGATTCACATTAAGCAATTAATTGAAATGTAATTTACAATTTAGTTTGGGTTGTGAATATGATTCACATACTTTCAATGGCATGATTGAAATATTCACTAATTAATTGGGAATTAATTTAGTGGATAATTTTGCAATAAATATGCACCAATTGATTTGGAATTAATTTAGTGGATAATGTTGCAAGATCAATAAGAGAAAATGATATAAATTAAAAAGAGGACAATCCATCAAACAACAATTATCTTTTTAATAAATAGGTGGATAATTATCTTTTTTTATCTAATCATTATCTTGTGATTATTAATTAATTTTATTGAATTAAATTATGTTGATGATAATGCAACATATATTTAATTTAAAATAAATTAATACATTGTTGTTTTTGAACAACAATGATCATGGCCATTGATTTAGTATACATATCAATCTAACGATTGATTTTGTATATGCCATGGATTGTGATCAATGGACTTCCAAACTGGTATATAAAGAGCGCAACCCTAGCCTCTTCAAAGTTTCAAACTACAAGACAACATTAAGAGTACACGCCTATTCTCTCTCTCTCTTTCTCTCATTCTCATCCTCTCTCTCTCTAAGGTGGTCTCCACCTTGTGCTTTGAGAGAACAAGCAATCATCTACACGTCGTTGTGTTGTCGCTTCGATTGCTCGTGGATCTCCATCGACAGATTTCGTTGGACGAAATCAGGAGATTCAAGGCTTGGATCTTCATCGAGGATTGCGAGATGAACGCGACTCATCATCGCTCCCGCAAGTGCCATCTTCGTAGATCGGACTTCAGTCAGGAGGATCTCTTGCTTTAGAGATCTTGTGATCACAACCACGCTTCAAGAGGTATTTCTAATACTTTGTGGTTTGATGAAACGATCCAAGAAATGTTCTTGTGATCATGTCGTTTTATCACTTGATTTAAAATTTTTAATTTCCGCTGCATCTAGCGACTAATGCTACTAGTCGCCCCGATCACATGAGATGCGATCAACACGCTTCTGTGATGCGCTTGAGGATTCCTCGTATCCTTCAAGTGGTATCAGAGCCTTAGGTCGGAAAAGATTTTGGATACGATCAGTAAACCTAGGACGACTTGGGTTTGAAAAGGTTGCGAAAATTTTTACTGCATTTCAATTTTCGCACCTCTGTTTAATTGAATTTTTCGACACTGTTTAAATTGTTTAAATACGAAATTTTCAATTGGATTTTTTTCCCCATCAAATAAGGAAACCATAGGATCTGAGTTTATGTAATTTGGATTTCATTTGCTCAAAATATGGCCCTTTAAATAAACATGTAATCACTGTTGCGGGAACTGCAAATCTAAACATGATTAATGAGTTAATTGTTGTTTTGATGCGCCTCGAAATGCATGAAATATCACTTGGATTATGTCATAAATCAAATTAGCAATCTTAGGAAACTGATTTTGCGTAATTTGGATTTAAATTGATCAAGATATGTTGATTTTAGTGAGTAGGGGTTACTGCTGAAAATTGACGAATTTGATCAGGAACCATGTGATGGTCATTCAAATAAGTTGATGAAAATAAATTGTTAATTTTCTGAAATAATTAGTGATAAGTATTTGTGAAATATTTAAAGAGATAATTATTTCATTGAATGACATTTTACTAGCCAAGATGATAAGATAGTTGATCTTGATCATTAATTGGCTGATATGAAATCATCAACAAACATTGTTTTCATGAAAAACCTTAGTTTATCCTACAATAGTTGTAGGACAACTTTTACATGCAAAACTCTCTTGCTTGAATAGGATTGGGGATTTGTTTAGCAAATCTCCTTATAATATTATCAAAATGTTTTTGATGAATATTATATGGTATAATTTCGGTTGAAAAATCGATGAGCATCTCAAAGTACATAATGATCTATCTGGCATTATCCTTTCCTGAGGTGGATATGGTGTCTAGTCGGGGAGCGTTGGGGTAGCGGGTTGCACCGGATGTGGTTCGTCCCACCCCGTCGGTACTGGCCATGACAGCGAGTAGGGACTCGATAATGCCGGAGAAGTCAAACTGTATTTTTCTAATTATTAAAATTCGAATAATACGTACTTTGAGATTATACCTATTATTCAAGTAATAATCAAGTTTATTGATTGATAATTGGATTGATAATTAATTTAATGTGATTAAATTGATTATATCCAATTAAAAGCACTCTATTATGAATAGATGTGTATTTCCCTTGGAAGAATTAATTATGTGAATATGATTCACGATAATTAATTATTACAATTTGAATATGAGATGGAGGATCACATAAGTGACATCCATGGCCTCCCGTCAAGGCAAAGGATTCCGTCGCCAGATGTTGTATATAGGAGACGTCTGTCCGAAGTGACACATCCTGTATATGATGTATTTGGATCGGGTTTTTTGCTTCTCGAAAGAGTACGGCCGTATACATAGTGACCCTAATATCGGATCCTAATATTATTGGGGCGATATTGGATTGCGTATAGCGAGTATTAAGCCTGTTGACGGTTGGTTCAATTAACAACGGGTCAACATCATCTTAGGGGTGGTGGGCCCGGATGTTAAAGACTGAATTGGGAAATGCAAGTTAGACTTGCAAGGCGGAATGTGTTCCCGCTTCTCTTTATTCGAGTCACAGGTTCTCATATTATTGGGATGTAATAAGGATAGAAAGAGATCCCAGATCCTGCTAGAGATATAATGGTAAGAATATCTCTTATATTGAAAGTGATTAAGGGAATGAACTTTCATTGTTGACAAGGCAAGACAACTTTGATAGAAAATATTCTTAAATCAAAGAAAAATATGTATATATAATATATATACCCTTATACAAATTTCTTATTTCAGATAATCCTTTATTAAACCCATTCAATGTTATACTCAATAATAACCAGTAAAATATCATGGATTGGACTCATGATCCAGATATTGTGCTTGCAATTGGACACATAATGTGAGGCCCGCTTCTTAACGGATCTGGGATACCCGTTTACATATCATCCGTAGTATCATATTCGCTAAAGATCACATTAGAGCACTAAAAATTTTTGGGAAATTTTTTTCTTTTTTACGAATGACATTCACAATTTATTAACAAGCCACAGGACTACACTATGTCACAATTATATTGCATAATTTCCATAACAATTGGCATGTAACAACGGAAATTGCATCATGTACATGCATCCCAATTATAGCAGAAGAGAAATAAAAAGCATAAAATATCTTGAATAAACTATCGCATGCGTACCTGATAATTGTAACTGCAAAAGCTGATGTTCAACTCTCCCAATACAACGGTGCAGGTATTTTGCCTGCAATCCATGGAATAGGGAGAAAAGGACATCAACAAACGTTGAGTACATCTAGTTAATTAAAATTAACAGGAATTTAGTGGTTCCAAAAGAAAGCAAGTAATTTGGCCCTGACAATTAAAATTTAAAGCTACTTGCAATGAAACATGCTTTCAAATTGTGTGGTATGTAAAACCCCATTTTACTCATCCTACACTAATTACCCGCATTTATCATTTATACAAATATTATATGATTCCTAGTGAACAGAAGTGCCTCAAGGATTGATAAGTTCTCTGATTCATATATACTTTTTATGATCGAGGTGATCCAGATCTCTTGCCGATGTCTACGAATAATGTAAATGGATCATAGTAAGTGTACATGATGGGTCTAGTGTTTTGGTTATTTTCTTGTTTAATTTCTCAAGCTTAGTGGATAGTCTGTGGTCTTGGTCTGGGTAAGACCTCACACTATGACTCTAAGGTAGTAAGGAAACCTTAGAGTTGGGGTGCCTCCGTAGGCATGCGGTGGGGTAAAATCTCTTGCCGATGTCTACGAATAATGTAAATGGATCATAGTAAGTGTACATGATGGGTCTAGTGTTTTGGTTATTTTCTTGTTTAATTTCTCAAGCTTAGTGGATAGTCTGTGGTCTTGGTCTAGGTAAGACCTCACACTATGACTCTAAGGTAGTAAGGAAACCTTAGGGTTGGGGTGCTTCCGTAGGCATGCGGTGGGGTAAAATGCATCCTAACTAAGTTCCCAACACGTCCACTAGCTATATCTTACAACTGTGGTAGTAGTTCAAAGTCTGATAAGGATAATTTTCATGATATGGTCTTTTCTCTTTGTCAGGAATTATTGGCAGAAAAGTAACTAGTTCAACGGAAACCAATTCAATTGTAATTCAACTTTAGCCAAACTCAATTGTGACTCAATCCAATCTCAAATGTAACTTTTCCAAATTCAACTGTAATTGATTCAGATCTAGCCATAGAGGATTCAGATGTATACATGGATGATTCAGATGTAGCATCGCCAAGTCTGTTGGCGAAAAGTAAACAAAACTCAAGCGGTGAGGAAGCTTACAAAAGGCTCTTCCGTCTCGCCCTCTAATTGGAAGGCGGTCCAATAGAGGGATAGGTCTACTCCAAAACTACGCCACTGAGACGGGTGAGAGAGACTCTCTAGAAAAGTCGCTCTAAAAGAAAAACCGGCCCGACCGGTTCGGGCTAACGAGCTCGAAAAACTAAAACCAAGGGTCCTCCTGCCTAGGCACCCTAAAGAACAAGGGTCAGCGGAACTGGTCTTTAAAAGAAACTTGTGGATCCCAGAGAGGCGTAAAAACTGCGAGCACTCGCGAAAAAAAAGAGAAAAGACTGGGATCCTAGACCCGCGCATCAAGCGGCCGCTGCCCTAACTGGGCTTTCTAATCTCCCGCCCAGGTGAGGGTCACCGCACCCTCGCACAGTCAGGCGTAAAGGTCACCATGACTGGCATTCATAATTATCGGTCATTGTTGAATTACCACAACTGACTTGATTCCTCAACTTTTCTCAATCTCTGTTGTGGTTGACTGTACAGATCTAGGTCTTTTGTCAATGATCTTATTGATACTACTGATTCACTTATTTGACTATTTCAACATTTCTTTAGTGATGTGTATAAATAATAGACTATACACAAGGATCATTAGATTGGGGATTTCTTTTTTTTATACAGATCTTGAGAAATCATTTGTTGACTTTGAGAGAAGAATATTAATATTTCAATCTCTTCAACAAGGTCATGAGATTAGAAGATTCCTTGGATCTGGAACTAAGTTCATATTGTTGCAAGATTTCCCAATTCCTCTTTAACTTATCAGATTTAGGGCTACCCATTAGATTTGGATCTAATTCAATTAGATTTCAGTTTTCTTATTTAAATCATATGATCAGGAGCTATGAGACCCAAATATAGATCCATCTTCTCTCCTAACTTATTATTTTGGACAGAGACTAACTTTAATTATGAATTTGAAAGAGCTAAAAGATCTCCAAATGCGAAAAGGAAATTGAAATGTTTTATTTTACTATTATGCATAGGGTTTTGCATTTAACTATGATGCATTTGCATGTAGACATCCAACTTTAATTTTATCTTAATAAATGAAAACAACTTATTTAAACGGTCTCAAATTTGTTAATAAATATAATATCCATGTTCATGACAGTAGAATATCGAACAGTCATGCCCCCGTACTTCTTAATAACTTAACAACATTTAACAATTGGTCTGAATTTATGATTAATTGTAAGTAGAAAACCCTTTTTCTTTAGCAAGCAAATATTCAAAGCCTTTTATCCTATTCATCATGTGTTCTGCATCCTAATCAATAGTTATTTACAATTCATTCCTCACATAGTTGTGAAGGAATATCAGTTTTTGTATTTCTGTTTCAATTCAATGATTCTATATACACTAATAGGAAATCTCCTATTAATCATAAATTATACTTTTTTTTCACATGATATGTTTCTGTCTAGAAGATATGTTAATATATGTCCTTCAAAGGTACATCAAGATTTAGACCTATGTTAAGAATCCACATAAGTTTTTTTTTAAATATATAATGAACATATTGAGGATAAGGGCTTAACATTAACAACAAGTAGTTTCCTAAAGGAGAGAAACTAAAACAATTCAGTATGCATTTGCCAGGAATGGTTAATGATAAAAAAATCAGATTACAGATGCATGGTTTGCCTTTTCTCAAGAATGTCGATCATAATCCATCCCCTATTTCTTTTGTGTAAATTCAAGAAGATGCATCAAGAATATGATAACTTTCCAATGGCAGAATAAGAAGTGAATTAGGGCAACATCATAAGTGATTTGGAACATCTCTTAATCCTCTCTTGATATTCATGATATTAAACCTAGTACAGAAACTCTTCAAATTGATAGTCAGGTACAGTTTTTTTTACCAAAAGAAATGGACTCAAAGAGGAAAAGAAATTAGGGTTTACATGCATTTGAAAGGAATCGATGGATCTCAAGGAATCAATAAATATCCAGAGCATGCATGATCAGATATCCCCCAAGGCACTCTCCATTTTATGAGTCACGTCAAATACAACAGATATGATTAGTATGCTGACGAGATCCATATAGAAGGAACCCAAAACACCACCTCCCCAATTGTGAAAAACTTCATGGAAGGCAGCAAGAGGAAGGTTTTAGATTGTACCTTCGGATTTCCCCCTTTTTTTTCATCAGACATGCAGGATCAGTTATAGTTGATGTTCTAGACTTCCAGCTGCTGCAGTAGTAGTAGGAGCTTCGACAGGGGCTTGGCAGTAGTAGGAGGAAGGCTATGGCTCCAGCTGCTTGGCTGGAAGGAGTAGCTGCAGTTGAATATTAGCTGCATCCAGCAGCTTTGAAGAAGAGCTGGAGCCTTCTCATGGCGGGAGGAAAATCGGGGGAGAATCTTTGGCTTCTCGGTGGAAAGGATTGGAAGAAGACGATAGAAAAGGGGTTAATTTGGGAGATATAAATAAGAGAAGGGGCTTCTTGGGGTGTTGACAACTGGTGGAGAGGAAACATCCGTGTAAAGAGGGCAAGAAGCCAAGTGCAGATTACTGTTCTGCTGTGCTGGATATAAAATTTTTTTATTATATCTATTTTTTTTACTTTTGTCTCTCTTTTTAATTGGAAAACCAAAGTCGCCCGCATTCGCATGTCGAGTCTCGGATTTTGATGTGCAATAGATCATTTTGACCGTCTCTGAATAACGATCAATATGAATATAATATTTATATACTTCGGATCGAAGATGAATTCCCGAAATTTCCGAGATATGGTCTTGGTTTGTGATTAAATTTTGTTATTTTAAAATATCAAACGACCTCCGATCGACGAACGGTCGATTTCATTGGTCTTATTTTATCAAACCGGTTTTTGAGTGGTCTCGGTTTGTTTCAGATTTCCGAATTTACGTCGCGGCTTTTTCGGGCACGCATTACGATGCGATCGATTTTTGATCGATTTCGTCCGAACAACTTTTGATTCACGATCAATTGATCGATTTATGTTATCGAACAATGATTAATAACTTTATTGAGTTATACGGACTCTAATCGGGTCGGGTTCGGGTTTATATAGATCCGGATGTTACAAATATAAAAACCTCAAAGGGAGTCTCGTCCTCGAGGCTCGAGTCAAGGTTACTTTGTCTTTTGTTTGGATCTTATGTGGCCATAAAAACCTCAAAGGGTTTTGAGCCCATAAAAACCTCAAAGTGAAAACAAGCCTTGATCTTTCAATATATATAATTGAATGGGCTTGTTTTGACAATTGCCTTAACGAGCTGTGGGTATCGTGCCTGCATATCCGCCTCTTTGACATCATGTCTGGCTGATTAGTGTGGAGGAAGGGTTACTCGATAGATCACCTTAAACATACGAGTAATAATCTCAAATGGTCCAATATATTGTGGTATCATCTTGCTAAGAACACCAAATCTCGGTACTCCGTTTATGGGAGATACTCGTAGAAACACTTAATCTCTTTCATGTGTTTTCAGGAATTTCCATCAGTATAAAGAATTGAGTTGAATATTGATAAGTTTCAATTTAAATGGATTAAGAGAAGAGGATCATACTACTTGAAATTCTAAATCTCTTTTTCGACGATATGTATAGCTTTTCTGAAGTATTGGTATGAACTGGTACTAGAAGTGCGATGTAAACCTTAAGTCTCGGTCAGACATTACCTTAGATGGTATATCATGAGGTTTGATAATGTTCTTCACATATAATCTAGCTAATCTCGATAAAGTGTATGTCATGCTGACATGTATGAAGTGGGATGAGTTGGTCAATCCGTCAACAATGATCCAAAAACATTGTGTCCATATGATGTCTTCGGTAGTCTAGTAACAAGATTCATAGAAATAATCTCCCATTTCTACTAGGGAAAGGGAGGGCTGCAATAATCTGGGTAGTCTCTTGTACTCAGCCTTGGCTATCTGACAAGTCAAGCATCTACTAACGAGATGTATTGCATCTCGCTTCATCTCGTTCCACTAGAATGTTGACGTTAATCACAATACATCTTGGTGTTGCTAGGATGAATAGATAATCGAGAACCGTGTGCCTCATCAAGGATGTCTCTACATAACTGTTCATCGTTGGGCATAGCTACCCGGCCAACTTTCCACAAAATGAACTTGGTTATTACAAAATCATCACCTTAGTCTTTGATGACACGCATGTATCTGTTTCGAATTCAAGGATCTGTTCTCTGACCTTCTAATATGCAATTCTAAAGACCGTAGAATCGCTGAGGCACGACAATATATATATAGATGCACTCTCATATGGATGCTAATTAGTCAAAGCTTGTGAGTACATTACACGTGTATAGCAAGTTTATCGTATGTGCATGAGCTCTAGTGGTAAGCGCATTTGCCACTGGTAAGCGCATTTGCCACCATGTTTCCTTTATCGAGATGGTAATACATCGTCTCATGTTTATCTCCTTTTGATCATAGATGTACTTTAAACCTTTACGATCTGTGAAAATTTTGAAATTCACCTCATAGAGATAGTAGAGCCGGATCTTAAAAGCGAAGATAACTATCACCGACGCCAAGTCAAGGATGGGGTAATTCCGTTCATGCGACCTCAATTGATATGATGCATAAACACTCACATGACTTGGCTGCATCAGAACCGTTCCTAAACCTTCTCTTGCAGCATAAGTATATACGGCATAATCCTGGGTGCGTGAAGGAAGCGCAAAGATAGGCACAATCGCCAATCTTTCCTTCGATGTCCTGACGCCTGTTCGCATAATAATTCCAAATGAAAGGAACTCTCTTCACGTGTCAGGAAGAGAATGAGTCAAGAAAAGCTACTGACGAAACGTCTGTAATAACTATCTAGTTCAGGGAAGCTTCAAATTCGAATGATTGTCTTGAGATGTTCCCAAGACATAACTTCCTTAATGTTCGTAGGGTCAACTGGCATACATGCTCCAGAAATGACATGCCCAAGGATTGGGATAATTAGAACTTACATTTGCTCGGTTTACAACTTGTACTTTTGAAGTATATCCATGTCTGTCTTTAGATCACTGATGTGATCCCTATTTATTTCGGGAATATATCAGCAACACATCATAGATGCATACAATTACAAACTCGTCCAAGTATGGACGGAAGTCCTGTTCATCATATCCATAAAAGTTGTAGGGCCATTTGTGAACCCAAATGTCATCACGACGAACTTGTAGTGCCCATATCTAATCTTGAATGTTGTTTTTGGAATATTCGAATATCAAATCCTCGGTTGATGGTAACCATGTCGAATGTCGATCTTCGAGGGTACCGAAGATCCCTGTAACTGATCAAATAAGTCATCTATGTGTGGCAGAGCATAATGGTTGTTCACCGTTTTCTTGTTCATCTAAATGTAATCTATGTACGATCTCATCGACCCATCATTCTTTCTGACAAAATGAAATGGAGCATTTCAAGGTGGAGTGTTCAGCCTTACGAAACCTACGTTAAGTAACTCTTGCGAATGCATCTTGAGTTTTCTTAAGTCGGCTAGTGCCAAGCGGCACAAAGCCATCGAGATTGGTTGTATATATGGTAGTAACGTAATTTCAAACTCAATCTTTCTCAGGTGGTAATCCTGACAAATCATTAGAGAATACACTAGGATAATCTGACACAATCGTGATGTTAGGAGCCATCGGCTCTCCATCAGATGTCTTTCCGATAATTACTAGAAATGTGTCGCATTCACGATCTATGAGTCTTTGAGCACTCAACACTGAAATGTACTCCATTTTGGAGTCATGTAAGGTATTCTTAATGGTAAACTCGGGTATGTTCGGAATCTTGAAGACAGTCGTCTTCATGAATTAATTACTTAAGGCATGTAAGCAAACATTCAAATCATACCCAAAGTTGGGTCAAACTTATTGAGCTGTAATAGCAGACAATCTGCTATCGTCTCATGTCCACCAATCAACATTGGTAGCTATCAGAGTATTAGTCTTATGATGATCAACTAGCCACCCGACCCATAATGTGACAAGGATGATCTAGGGCATCTGCACCTCTACCTACTGAAGCTAGAACTCGAAGTTCGTCTATCGCTTCAGAATCAATTAAAACAAAAAAAAAGCCGATTCAGGACGCCATGGTTCTATGTCAGAACCGATATCATTAGTGTTCATGGATATTTCTAACTATGCTTTTTCTCTTCTTGGGATACATATGGAAATTAGTTGCAATTGGTGACATCTGTGGTCATTAATTTTGAATGTCATATTTCCCCTTCAGACTCGTGACAAGTCAAAGGACTGTTGCAATCCGAAGATTTAATGTGATCAGAACAATAATATTACGAATGTATGTAGCGGGGTACCACTGCTCTGATACCAAACTGTGAGGCCCGCTTCTTAACGGATCTGGGATACCCGTTTACATATCATCCGTAGTATCATATTCGCTAAAGATCACATTAGAGTACCAAAAATTTTTGGGAAATTTTTTTCTTTTGTACGAATGACATTCACAATTTATTAACAAGCGACAGGACTACACTATGTCACAATTATATTGCATAATTTCCATAACAATTGGCATGTAACAACGGAAATTGCATCATGTACATGCATCCCAATTATAGCAGAAGAGAAATAAAAAGCATAAAATATCTTGAATAAACTATCGCATGCGTACCTAATAATTGTAACTGCAAAAGCTGATGTTCAGCTCTCCCAATACAACGGTGCAGGTATTTTGCCTGCAATCCATGGAATAGGGAGAAAAGAACATCAACAAACGTTGAGTACATCTAGTTAATTAAAATTAACAGGAATTTAGTGGTTCCAAAAGAAAGCAAGTAATTTGGCCCTGACAATTAAAATTTAAAGCTACTTGCAATGAAACAGGCTTTCAAATTGTGTGGTATGTAAAACCCCATTTTACTCATCCTACACTAATTACCCGCATTTATCATTTATACAAATATTATATGATTCCTAGTGAACAGAAGTGCCTCAAGGATTGATAAGTTCTCTGATTCATATATACTTTTTATGATCGAGGTGATCCAGATCTCTTGCCGATGTCTACGAATAATGTAAATGGATCATAGTAAGTGCACATGATGGGTCTAGTGTTTTGGTTATTTTCTTGTTTAATTTCTCAAGCTTAGTGGATAGTTTGTGGTCTTGGTCTGGGTAAGACCTCACACTATGACTCTAAGGTAGTAAGGAAACCTTAGGGTTGGGGTGCCTCCGTAGGCATGCGGTGGGGTAAAATCTCTTGCCGATGTCTACGAATAATGTAAATGGATCATAGTAAGTGTACATGATGGGTCTAGTGTTTTGGTTATTTTCTTGTTTAATTTCTCAAGCTTAGTGGATAGTCTGTGGTCTTGGTCTAGGTAAGACCTCACACTATGACTCTAAGGTAGTAAGGAAACCTTAGGGTTGGGGTGCCTCCGTAGGCATGCGGTGGGGTAAAATGCATCCTAATTAAGTTCCCAACACGTCCACTAGCTATATCTTACAACTGTGGTAGTAGTTCAAAGTCTGATAAGGATAATTTTCATGATATGGTCTTTTCTCTTTGTCAGGAATTATTGGCAGAAAAGTAACTATTCAACGGAAACCAATTCAACTGTAATTCAACTTTAGCCAAACTCAATTGTGACTCAATCCAATCTCAAATGTAACTTTTCCAAATTCAACTGTAATTGATTCAGATGTAACCATAGAGGATTCAGATGTATACATGGATGATTCAGATGTAGCATCGCCAAGTCTGTTGGCGAAAAGTAAACAAAACTCAAGCGGTGAGGAAGCCTACAAAAGGCTCTTCCGTCTCGCCCTCTAATTGGAAGGCGGTCCAATAGAGGGATAGGTCTACTCCAAAACTACGCCACTGAGACGGGTGAGAGAGACTCTCTAGAAAAGTCGCTCTAAAAGAAAAACCGGCCCGACCGGTTCGGGCTAACGAGCTCGAAAAACTAAAACCAAGGGTCCTCCTGCCTAGGCACCCTAAAGAACAAGGGTCAGCGGAACTGGTCTTTAAAAGAAACTTGTGGATCCCAGAGAGGCGTAAAAACTGCGAGCGCTCGCGAAAAAAAAAGAGAAAAGACCGGGATCCTAGACCCACGCATCAAGCGGCCGCTGCCCTAACTGGGCTTCCTAATCTCCCGCCCAGGTGAGGGTCACCGCACCCTCGCACAGTCAGGCGTAAAGGTCACCATGACTGGCATTCATAATTATCGGTCATTGTTGAATTACCACCACTGACTTGATTCCTCAACTTTTCTCAATCTCTGTTGTGGTTGACTGTACAGATCTAGGTCTTTTGTCAATGATCTTATTGATACTACTGATTCACTTATTTGACTATTTCAACATTTCTTTAGTGATGTGTATAAATAATAGACTATACACAAGGATCATTAGATTGGGGATTTCTTTTTTTTTATACAGATCTTGAGAAATAATTTGTTGACTTTGAGAGAAGAATATTAATATTTCAATCTCTTCAACAAGGTCATGAGATTAGAAGATTCCTTGGATCTGGAACTAAGTTCATATTGTTGCAAGATTTCCCAATTCCTCTTTAACTTATCAGATTTAGGGCTACCCATTAGATTTGGATCTAATTCAATTAGATTTCAGTTTTCTTATTTAAATCATATGATCAGGAGCTATGAGACCCAAATATAGATCCATCTTCTCTCCTAACTTATTATTTTGGACAGAGACTAACTTTAATTATGAATTTGAAAGAGCTAAAAGATCTCCAAATGCGAAAAGGAAATTGAAATGTTTTATTTTACTATTATGCATAGGGTTTTGCATTTAACTATGATGCATTTGCATGTAGACATCCAACTTTAATTTTATCTTAATAAATGAAAACAACTTATTTGAACGGTCTCAAATTTGTTAATAAATATAATATCCATGTTCATGACAGTAGAATATCGAACAGTCATGCCCCCGTACTTCTTAATAACTTAACAACATTTAACAATTGGTCTGAATTTATGATTAATTGTAAGTAGAAAACCCTTTTTCTTTAACAAGCAAATATTCAAAGCCTTTTATCCTATTCATCATGTGTTCTGCATCCTAATCAATAGTTATTTACAATTCATTCCTCACATAGTTGTGAAGGAATATCAATTTATTTCTGTTTCAATTCAATGATTCTATATACACTAATAGGAAATCTCCTATTAATCATAAATTATACTTTTTTTTCACATGATATGTTTATGTCTAGAAGATATGTTAATATATGTCCTTCAAAGGTACATCAAGATTTAGACCTATGTTAAGAATCCACATAAGTTTTTTTTAATATATAATGAACATATTGAGGATAAGGGCTTAACATTAACAACAAGTAGTTTCCTAAAGGAGAGAAACTAAAACAATTCAGTATGCATTTGCCAGGAATGGTTAATGATAAAAAAATCAGATTACATATGCATGGTTTGCCTTTTCTCAAGAATGTCGATCATAATCCATCCCCTATTTCTTCTGTGTAAATTCAAGAAGATGCATCAAGATAATGATAACTTTCCAATGGCAGAATAAGAAGTGAATTAGGGCAACATCATAAGTGATTTGGAACATCTCTTAATCCTCTCTTGATATTCATGATATTAAACCTAGTACAGAAACTCTTCAAATTGATAGTCAGGTACAGTTTTTTTTACCAAAAGAAATGGACACAAAGAGGAAAAGAAATTAGGGTTTACATGCATTTGAAAGGAATCGATGGATCTCAAGGAATCAATAAATATCCAGAGCATACATGATCAGATATCCCCCAAGGCACTCTCCATTTTATGAGTCACGTCAAATACAACAGATATGATTAGTATGCTGACGAGATCCATATAGAAGGAACCCAAAACACCACCTCCCCAATTGTGAAAAACTTCATGGAAGGCAGCAAGAGGAAGGTTTTAGATTGTACCTTTGGATTCCCCCCTTTTTTTCATCAGACATGCAGGATCAATTATAGTTGATGTTCTAGACTTCCAGCTGCTGCAGTAGTAGTAGGAGCTTCGACAGGGGCTTGGCAGTAGTAGGAGGAAGGCTATGGCTCCAGCTGCTTGGCTAGAAGGAGTAGCTGCAGTTGAATATTAGCTGCATCCAGCAGCTTTGAAGAAGAGCTGGAGCCTTCTCATGGCGGGAGGAAAATCGGGGGAGAATCTTTGGCTTCTCGGTGGAAAGGATTGGAAGAAGACGATAGAAAAGGGGTTAATTTGGGAGATATAAATAAGAGAAGGGGCTTCTTGGGGTGTTGACAACTGGTGGAGAGGAAACATCCGTGTAAAGAGGGCAAGAAGCCAAGTGCAGATTACTGTTCTGCTGTGCTGGATATAAAAAAATTTTTTTATTATATCTATTTTTTTACTTTTGTCTCTCTTTTTAATTGGAAAACCAAAGTCGCCCGCATTCGCATGTCGAGTCTCGGATTTTGATGTGCAATAGATCATTTTGACCGTCTCTGAATAACGATCAATATGAATATAATATTCATATACTTCGGATCGAAGATGAATTCCCGAAATTTCCGAGATATGGTCTTGGTTTGTGATTAAATTTTGTTATTTTAAAATATCAAACGACCTCCGATCGACGAACGGTCGATTTCATTGATCTTATTTTATCAAATCGGATTTTTGAGTGGTCTCGGTTTGTTTCGGATTTCCGAATTTACGTCGCGGCTTTTTCGGGCACGCATTACGATGCGATCGATTTTTGATCGATTTCGTCCGAACAACTTTTGATTCACGATCAATTGATCGATTTATGTTATCGAACAATGATTAATAACTTTATTGAGTTATACGGACTCTAATCGGGTCGGGTTCGAGTTTATATAGATCCGGATGTTACACATAATGTATGTGGTTACAATGTGCAACTTTCCTCAACATAATGAGGAATGACAATTAAATAAGACAATAAGACATCACCTTAGGGTTTGTATGTCTCTATAGTCTTGATCTTTCTTCGAGTGTACTTTGGAAGTGACATATCGATAATGATCGCAATTGTCAAACTAATCCTTATAAAATCTAAGAAGATGTTATGGCATACATATGTGCTGTAGACATTTAATCATGAATGACATGGCTCTCTGCATTATGCAGAATGGTAGCTCGAAAGAGATGATGTATTCAAAATGTTTGAATACCTACCTGAACCTAAGTCTCTAAAAGTTAAGATGTATGTAGATATGACGAGTGTCATCTTTCTACTATATATACTCAAGTCATTCATGAAGCTTCATAATGATCATTTTGTATGAATTTAATGAAGCTTGTATAAATGTTGAAGTGCTCTTGTATTGAAATCTGTTGAATTCAACATAAAATATTCTTTGTCTTGAACAATGGTTATTTATAGATGAAGAGAGCACAGTGGAAGCGTGGGTCGAACCCATGTGAGAAGGAAAGTCAAAGAGTTGATTGTACTTCTGTGACTTCCATATGACTTCCAAAGAGTTGGATGAATACCAATACTGCAATAAGTTGATGTGTTGATAGTATGACTATCAAATCTGTCTAAAATCCTTAGTGAAGGACTCAGATAGAGCATCGGAATAATCTACATATAATCATTGACTTTGACTTACTTATTTCATAAGATAAAGTCTGATAATTGTATCACAATCTTCTAATGACACTTGCAATTGGTTGCATGTATATATTAGAAGATTAGAAATTTGATCTTAAGGTTTAATAGTCATCTACATGGATATTGATGTAACTGTTGCAGTAATCTCTGTTGGATAGATAGACTTCATATTCTCAGTGGGAGAGCCCTTAGTCTTGGAGAATGTCTCTATGACCTAGATATTAGAATACACTCATTGTTTGTTTCTAAATGTTGAAAATAAACATGAATTCTGAGATAGAACTATCATAAAGAGTTATGATGGATACATTTCAGATAGTAATCTAACATCTAGTAGACTCCACAAAATTAGAAAATTAATGAATGGTTCATTAAGATTTCTAACATTGAAATTAAAACCTTTATAAGATCAATAGAAGGATGAAGATCATTTGGCAATGATTTGGCATCAACTTTTGGACATATGTCTGCTGATGAGATCAATAGACTAGTAAGAGATGAAACTTTAGAATGTCTAAAATTTCAAATCGTACATACTTATGAATATTGTATTCAAAATAAAATATCTAATACACCCTTCTTTTGGGAAAGCTGTAAGATGTCAAGGTATTCGGGATCTCATACATATTGATGTATGTGGATCATCTATATAATAGTGAACATTATGGATATGTGATATCTATTGATGATTATGTATGATATGAGATTTATTCTCTTCACCTGAGAAACCTTTGAAATGTTCAAAGATTTCACAATTTTGGTTTAGAACCAAAGTTTGAAGGAAGATTAAATGAATTTGATCTAACCAAGGTAGCAAGTACATGTTCGATGAATTCAAAGAATACCTTATGAAGATATGAATATCATTTCTATCTCAATCCTCCTAACACACCTAAAACTCAATGGAGTTGTCGGGAGATACAATTGGATCATGTGTGACATGATTTGATCAATGATGATTTTTAGCATAATTATCCCTTAGTTTCCAGGTATATGTGTGTAATAGAGACTACAATATATATCCTTAATAAGGTTCAATGCATGTAAGCTGGAATCTGGCATTTAAGAGTGCTACTTCACTAGGAAAATAAAGAATGGTATTGGATACATACTTTATAACCCTGAGATTCTTAAAAGATCTCATCTCTGAGAAGTGATTCTTAGAGGATGACTCTCTTGAGAATCAAGATGGAAATGAAGTGTAGGAATTCATTTAATCTTGAGAAGATAATGAGGCTCCTGATTTAGGACAATTAAAGATGAAACTAATACCTCTTCAAATGAGTTTGAGGATGTATTTCATGTGTCAGTTAAGTCTGACAATGATCGAACTTCATGTGATGAAGCTCCTGAGGGTCATGACATGGAAAGATGGATATTAGCAATAAAAGTCTAAAGTAGACTCCATATACAAATGTCGTACATGGACCCTCGAGGATCCGCCTATAAGTGTAAACCCGTTAAGGTGTAAATGGATCTTCAAGAGAAAGAGGGAACCTGATGAGAAGGTAGAGACCTTCAAAGCATGGTTCGTAGCCATAAGCTACACATCGGAAGAGAAGACATTGTTTGCAATGAGACTTGCTCTTCGGTGACCATGCTTGAAATCATCATAATATTACTAACCTTAGCTACACAACTTGACTATTGCATCTTCAAGATGTAAGTCAAAATTGCATTCCTCTAAGAATACCTCTCTGACGATATTCACATGAAGTAGCCCCAGGGCTTCATTATTGGGGAAAGTAAGGTGTGAAAGCTAAAGAAATCCATCTATAAACTCAAATAAGTCTTTTGTTGTTGAAACATAAGATTTGATGAAATTATAAATGTTATGATTTCAGATATAATCTTGATGAACCATATGAAGCTTAGTGGGAGTGCCATTGTGTTCATCGTGCTAAATGTAGATAATATCCTAATCATTTGGAATGATATAAGGATGATAATAAGTGTTTTATGATGTGGCTATTCCATACCTTGAGATATGATCTCAAAGATGCCTCTTGGATCTTAGTTCTGAAGGTGTTCAGAAGCAAAGAAAAGACGGTATTGGGACTGTCACATTTGTAGTACACCTTGGACATGTTCCATTTTCTGGAAATTCCAAGAAAGGCTTCCTTACCTTAAGATTGAGTATTGACCTATCTAAAGGGATAGCACCTCAAAGAGTTAAGGAAGTGAATGCTAAAATTGGTTGCCCTTTTGTGCATCAGTTAGAAGAAGCTGAAAGTATGCTAGATATGTACAAAATCAGATGTCTACCATGCAGTGGGAATAGTAAACTGTTACTAATCCTACTATGGAGATTGAACACTTGATTGCAGTAATAACAATATCTTCAAAGATGACAAGGCTTCAGAGATGGTGATCTCTAAGTCTTTTCTTTAAGAAATTAAGACTTTATAGATGGAGACCTAAAAGGTCTTAACTACGAATACCTTAGGAGATAGAGATCTCCAGGAATAAGGGTATTCTGATAAGGATAATAGAAATTACAGACTGGTTATAATAATAATTTTTTAGCTATAGTGTCAAGGACACTATGACTGACAAGATTGAGTATTGGTTGTATTAGATGCAACATTCGCATTAGATGCGAGCACTGTTACTGGGGATATGCAAGTGTCGTAAAAAAACTTGGCGTAGTCTCGCAGGAACGGAGTGACTGATCAGCTTACCTACCTATTTTCTAAATAGCCTATGATTGTCACATGAGTGTGGGTTTAAATGATTAGCCCATTAATGGCTCTTTGGGCTAGTGGGAGATTATTGGACATGCGAGCCCACGACGAGCCATTATGCAATAAATGTTATTGCAAATATCACTCCCTGATATGAAATGAAGAATAATTAATTTGCATAATAGGGCCCTCTGTACAATTAGGGTTATGTACCATGGCCATCTTGATGATCATATAACTGTTGATTCATTAAATGAATCATAGAGACTAGTGCTTGGATGAATATCTAAAGAGTTAGATAGAGGACTCATCAAGCACCGTCAAATGATTACTAAGAGATGATCTCCAGCCTGAGTAGAAGATGGAAATCCTTTCTCACATAGGTTGATATCTGACCGACCTCTTGATGCAGGTCCTCTGCATAGGAATAGAGATTCGGAGGTGTCAGATTAGTTAGGTCAAAGGTTGACTTAATGAGATCGAGATAACCTATGTTGAATGTTGTCACAGCATAGGCACACATCCTCTGACCAGAGACAAATGTGTTACTGTATGTCTGAGTGTGTACATTTGGCAGACCAATAGATTGATGACCTAACCAAGTTCTATACACAGGCGCGCTGGTGTGCATGTAAGGGCATATGAGTAATACGATCTCTCAAAGGGATCATACATGTTCACTTATGAACCAGAAGACATGAGCTCACTCATGAGATATTGAGACCGATCAAATTCCATGCATGGTCGTCGTGCTTTGGAAGCATGACAAGAATTTGAAGCTATGATATATGATGTGGGAAAGCATATGATCAATACTGATTCCCAATGACCAAGATTTAGAAACTTGATGATCAAACCCTGGAGAAAACAGTGTAAAATTGATCTTAATCTTCAGGTTGATCATAGGTCTTCCAGTATGCAGGATTTACAGGTATTGGAAATACCTGAGGGTGATGTGATCATAAATGATTGTATAACCATGACGCTTCCATTCCGAGAGAGTGATGAAACAGGTCTGGATTTTAGTAACTCCTCTCAGTAGAGAAGCAATCTGATCTTGGTTCAAATGTTGGACATTGGTCTGAATGAGATTCAGATGCAAATGAAAAGATTAGCGTTGCAGTCTTGATTTAATCAAGCATCTGTGGGAGGTACGTAAGATCTGGATTTGAGATGAGATCTCCGCATCCAAGTCACTATACGTGGAACAATACAATCACCATGTCCTTATCTCCAAGTATCTGCGGAGAAAGCACATTATTCTTGAAGGAGTTCAAGCATTTGATGAATTATGTATCAAAGCAACAAGATGTTGATAATTAAATGAGATTTAATTATTAAGAATAATATGAATGGGATTCATATTATGAGTATGATTATCCAAGATAATTAAATGGGATTTATTTATCAAGGAAATGCAGATTGTGGATAGTGCTATCCATAATATCTGTGTATATATTATAAATGTGATTTATAATATATTAGAGAGAGAGCACCTTTGTAAATAGCATTTGTTAATTGTTAATATGAATAGGATTCACATTAAGTAATTAATTGGAAATGTAATTTACAATTTAGTTTGGGTTGTGAATATGATTCACATACTTTCAATGGCATGATTGAAATATTCACTAATTAATTGGGAATTAATTTAGTGGATAATTTTGCAATAAATATACACTAATTGATTTGGAATTAATTTAGTAGATAATGTTGCAAGATAAATAAGAGATAATGATATAAATTAAAAAGAGGATAATCCACCAAACAACAATTATCTTTTTAATTAATAGGTGGATAATTATCTTTTTAATTATCATATCATTATCTTATGATTGTTAATTAATTTTATTGAATTAAATTATGTTGATGATAATGGAACATATATTTAATTTAAAATAAATTAATATGTTGTTTTTGAACAACAATGATCATGACCATTGATTTAATATACATATCAATCTAACCACTGATTTTGTATATGCCATGGATTGCGATCCATGGACTTCCAAACTAGTATATAAAGAGGGCAACCCAAGCCTCTTCAAACTACAAGACAACATTAAGAGTACACGCCTACTCTCTCTCATTCTCGTCATCTCTCTCTCTCTAAGGTGGTTGTCCACCTTGTGCTTTGAGAGAACAAGCAAATCATCTCCACGTCGTTGTGTTGTCGCTTCGATTGCTCGTAGATCTCCATCGACGAATTTCGTTGGACGAAATCAGGAGATTCACGGCTTGGATCTTCATCGAGGATTGCGGGAGGAACACGTCTCATCATCGCGCCCGCAAGTGCCATCTTCATAGATCGGACTTGAGTCAGGAGGATCTCTTGCTTTAGAGATCTTGTGATCGCAACTACGCTTCAAGAGGTATTTCTAATACTTTGTGGTTTGATGAAACGATCCAAAAAATGTTCTTGTGATCATGTGGTTTCATCACTTGATTTAAAATTTTTAATTTCCGCTGCATTTAGCGACTAGTGCGACTAGTCGCCCCGATCGCATGAGATGCGATCAACACGCTTCCGTGATGCGCTTGAGGATTCCTCGTATAATTCATAAGGACGGACCATCCAACTCTGTAGTGGGGTGACCATTTGGAGGAGGTTCAATATTCTGCAAGGTGGGAACAAGTAAAGGAACGGACTCTTTGCGACGCCTTTTGTGATATAGCTGAAGCGGAGGTGGGAACTCCAAGTATCCTTAACAAACTCAGAAAAGATATTAATATGTTCAAAAAAGGTGACATCAATGGAAAAGTAAAAACAATGCTCAATTAGGTCATAGCGCATGTACCCTTCTAGGTTCTCGAGCACCCCAGAAATACATACTTGATTACTTTTGTAGATAACTTGCCTCTTATATGAAAATTATGGGCACATGCAACAATGCAACCGAACATTCGCACAGACAGCGAAAAAATTAATCATTGCCAGATAGAAGGAAAACGGGGTCACCCTACACAGAACAGATAAAGGTACCCGATTAATTAGGTGAGTGGGAGTAAGGATGGTGTCGCTTCAGAAAGTTTTGCGAGCATTCACCGAAGTATGGAGGGTGTACATGACATCAAGGAGATGGAATTTCCTTAAGGAGGGTACGAGTGACATCGAGGAGATGATGGAGTTTCCTTTCCGCCACCCCATTCTACTATCAAGTGTATGAGCAGGATGTCTTATGTAGAATACCCAAACTAGTAAACAAACTAACTAAGTCTTGTTGAATAAACTCAAGAGCATTATCAGATCTGAAATTTTTAAAGCTTGTAGAAAGAGACCTCTTTATAAACTCAAAGAAACATTTGATGATTTTATTAATTTCATATTGTTCCTTCAATAAATAAACATGAGAAGATCTGCTATAGTCATCAACAAAAACAAAAAAACTTGTGGTCATCCATGCCATGAACTGGACAAGGTTCCTAATATAGAAATATACTAAAGAAAAGAGAGAAAAGCAACAAGGTTCAGTCCTGCGAGTAACAACACTCTGTTATGTTTTCCAAACTGGCCGGCCTTGCACGCAAAGGGCTCGAGAAGGCGGTTCAAGAAACATCTGAAAGAGAGCTTTGGAGAACGGTGTCCAAGATGAACGTGTCATAAGGGTGATCAACAACAACGAAAGTAGCTCCAACAAAACAGACGTGAGTAGGAATATTAAGATAGTATAGACCTTTATCCTCATCTCCCCCCACCATGAAAGGCCATATCGATATCGATATCATTTCGATATCATAACGATACGATATTTCGACGATATATCGGTGATATATAGTCGAAATATCGCCCATAACGACACACTGTTGTGAAGGAAATGTTTGAAAAGGAGGATATATCGCCATATCGATACCGATATTGGTCTCATCTCGATATCGATATATGGTCGATATGTCGCCGATGTATCGCAATATTTCCTTCCATGCCCCCCCACCAAAGATTTGCATCGTATAGATGTTCTGGAAATAATAGAAATGCTCATCAAAAATAACGCTACAATTTATCTCAAAATGCAATCTATGCATAAATAAAAATCTCAGGGAAAAGTAAACAACATAAAAAATGCTAGAAAGCTTATGCTTGGAAGAGAAGATACAATCGACTGAGGTAATTGGAGAAAGGGCATCGTTTGTTAATAAAATGAGCTTCATACGTATAGAAGGTAAGGCAGAAGTCATAAAAATACCTTCTCTTATCAGATGAATCGAGGCTCCAAGCTAAGGCAGAAGATGAGCAGAATTAGCTACAGTATCAGAGGTAGTAGCTAGACTGACAGTTGGTGCATGATCAATAGTAATTGCAAGGTTAACCTACAATAGCAGCATTACAACAACAACAAAGCTTCTTTCCACATTAAGTAGAGTTACCTACTTGGATTATTAGCCTCCATTTAGATATATCTTGACCATTCTCGAACTTATATCGAAATAACTAAGATCCCTTCCTTATTCCAACACTTCTTGGGCTTTCCTCACCCTCTTTTAGCTGACTCAGTATCTCAAATCTCACATCTTCAAACCAACGCATCAGCCAACCTCCTTTGCAAGTGATCAGACCATCTTAAGCGATTTTCTCCCATCTTATCATCTATTGGTGCGACACGAACTTTCCTTCTAATCATATCAATTCGAATCCGATCTTTACGTGTATAACCACACATCTACCTTAGCATTTTCATTTCCGCTAATGTCATTCTATGCACATGTCTATGGTTCACATGCCAACATTCGGATCCATAGAGCATAGAAGGTTTCATGACCGCTATGTAATACTTTCCTTTGATTTTCAAAGGAATCATCTTATCACAGCTCCTCTCCACTTTCGCTAACCTGCATTAATTTTATAAGTAACATCTCCATCAATCTCCCCATCATGCTGCAAACTAGATCCCAAGTATCTAAAATAACATCTCTTCTGAATGTTATTGTCTCCAATATTCTTCTCGATTCCTTCACCACTATTTCCATCAAATGTGCATTCCATATATTCACTTTTAGCTCTATTTATGCAAAAGTCGTTAGACTCCAAGGCATGCCTCCAAACCTCAAGCTTCGCACTTACTCCATCTCTAGTCTCATCAATCAACATAATATCATCAACAAACAACATACACCAATGTATGTCATCCTGAATGTGGCTAGTCAACTCGTCCATTATCAAAGTAAAAAAGAATGGACTCAAAGATGAACCTTGGTGCAGACCAATGTTGATGTCAAAATAGTCGGTATTCCTAAATCGGACCCTTACACAAGATGATTCCTTATAATACATATCCTTTATAAGTTTAATGTATAGGAAGGGTACTTGTCTCTTCTACAAAAGTCTCCATAAAATCTCTCGTGGGACTGAATCATAAGCCTTCTCCAAATCAATAAAATCATATGGAGGTTTTTTTTTCCTTTAGCTCTATAAAACTCCATTCTCCTCAACAAGTGATAGCTTCGATAGTTGAGCGACTTGGTATGAATCAGAATAGATTTTTTGTTATTTTGGAAACCGGTCTCAACCTTATTTCACACACATTCCTAAATTTTCATAATATGACTCACCAGTTTGATATCTTTATAATTTAAATAATTTTGAATGGCTCATATATTCTTATAAAGAGGCCATACGATGCTTCTCCTCCGTTCTTCAGACATCTTCTTACTAAACCAAATAGCAGTGGATAAATTTGTGAGCCAAATCAAACCACATTCACCTAGAACTCTTCATACTTCTATAGGAATGTCATCAGGTCCTACATTGTTCCCAGGCTTCATAATAGCCTTGAAAGCCTCCCATACTTTCTTCCTTTGTGTCTGTTTATAGCTTGCACGATTCAAGTATCTTTCGCTACTAGCTAGATCTACCAAAGTGATCTCTTTATTCCCTTCCTCGGTGAAAAGCTTATGGAAATACTACTATCTAGTCTATATATCCTTCTGAGTAACAAGCACATGTCCTTCCTCATCTTTATTGCATCTCACTTGAGAAAGTTCTTTGGTCTCCCTTCCTCTTGCTTTGGCCAATCTGAACATATCCTTCTGGCCCTCCTTAGAGTCCAGCTTTCTGTATAAAACTTCAAAAGCTTTTGACTTAGCATCACTTACAGCCTTCTTAGCTTCCTTCTTCGTTATCTTATAGTTTGTGACAGTTTTGCATGTTCTATCCTTATATATAGCTAAGATCTTTTCATTTTAAGCTTCTTTTGCACTCTTTCGCTCCACCATCAAGCCTCCTTTTGGCATGGGACTCCTCCCTTAGACTCGTCTAACATCTTTTTGGCTACCCTTTTCGGATACAAGATGCTACTACCTTACACATCTCATTCGCACACTCGTTATAATCCCAAGTCTTCTAAAACCTTCTCCTTGAATCTTGATTGCTTCAATTGAAGATTCAAACATCTAGTTGTAATGATCTTGGGAACCATCCTTTTCTTTACCAACCCTGTTAGTAGCACATCCAGGAGTAGCAAGCAATGTTGAGATGTCAAGCTCTCTCCTGGGATTAATTTGCAGTCTTTGCAACACAACCGATCCATTCTCCTCGTCACAAAGTAATCTATCTGTGTTTCAGTCGGGCCACTCTTATAAGTAATTAAATGCCCCTCCCCCTTCTTGAAGAAATTGTTTGCTATGAAAAAGTCATAAGCCGTTACAATATTCGGAATGACTTTTCCCTCTTCATGTATATCCCTAAAGCCATGGCCTCCATGAACAACAGTTGCATTAGTTGAGAAAAATTTGTAGAGGAGAGTTGAATTGTTTATCTCGGATCAATAGTCATCTCGATGGAGAAATCATCAGACCCGGCAAAAGCTTAGTTACAAGGGGCTTCCCAAACTTTTCCCAATATCGGTTAGATGTATTGACCTTTGTATTTTATGTTTCTTCTCTTTTCTTTTTTTAAAGGTCTATATTTGTAAGGGCATACTTATAGCTTCTCCCTTCTATATATAAATGGAAGGTCGCCTCCTCTCATGAGATACAATTGATTTTTCCCATTTTGAGATTCAATATGGTATAAGAGCCCTAGAGGACTCTTCCTCCTAGGTAACCTAATCTCCTTCTATCATATTCCTCATAGTCGTCGCCACCATGCCTCCAATACCTCGCCAGCATCTTCGCCACTGCCAGCAACTCTCATCAACTCCCTAACCAGCCACCATCGTTACCCTGACAAGCCACCATCGCCAGTAACCTCTCCTTCATATTCACCATTGCCAGCAACCTCTCATATATTTATTATCACCTCCAACCCAATCAACCCCAACCCTATAAGCCTCCATCGCCCTAACCCACCACCATTGGCCCCCATCAACCTCGTCTTCCTTACCTCCAGTAGCATCAGCAACAACAACACTAGTAGCAGCGATGGTGGCAATAGCATCGCCAGCAGCAGCAACAATGGCAACAATAGCAGCAGCATCGCTAGAAGCAGCGGCGGCGGCAGATCTGTTATTAGCATACAGATCTCCTGCTGCCAATGCCCTAGCCGATCTTGTTTGACCACGCCTTGTAGGTGTCTTAGATCTTGTTTTAAGTGCAACTCATTGCTATGCGAGTGTGACTTCAGATTGATTTGATTAGACATTATTTTTTTCCAATATTACCATGATTTGTGTGTGTAGAAAAATATGAAGCGGAAGCAAAAACATGGAATAAAGATAAACATCAAAGAACAATGGGTTTTAACGTGGAACCCTACTCCGAGAGGAGCGGAATGAAACCACGGGAGAAGCCCCTGAATTGGGCGTTTCTTCTATTGAAGTTCTCAATGAGTACAGGGGGTGTGGGGCTCTTTATATAGCCCCACGGACAGACCCAACAATGACCGGTCCCCCATGTGGTACTAAACACATAGGTGGGCTCTTTTCTTTTCCAACACTCCCCCTCAAGTTGGTAGCTGGGTCAGCTGCAACTTGCAACAATAAAGAAAAAATATACATCATTACATCTTCACTTGAAATCACTACAATAAACGTATGTATCCGCAACTGGTAGACAAACCCGCTTGCTGACGGGTATATCAGGTCACCGGAACGTATCTCTGTCGTGCCTGGAAGGTCACCGGATTGTCTCTGTCGTGCCCGCATGGTCACCGGATCTCTGTCTCAGTCGTGTCTGCGGGTCACCGGACTTTGTCTCTATCGTGCCTTGAAGAAAACAAATCCAGTGCGGAGTTGATGTCGAGGATAGAGACACCAGGACGAAGATCGATGCACAGTGAAGATGGCTTGATATTCTGTGAAATCCGGAGTGTTTGGTCTGTCAGTCAATGATGTAGGATGCATATGGCTTTTACTCCCCCTTTCTCCCAAACTTGTGAGAATAATGAAAATAATAGACAAGTTGGGAGAAGAAAACATGAATCACATTTTTTATGCGTACGACTTTTTCCTTGTACGCGACTTTTTTTCTCGATTTTTTTTGTATGCATACGGCTTTTTCTTGTACGCGTCTCTTTTTCTTTCTTTCTTTTTTTTCGGCTTCTACTTCGCACAATCCTTTTTTTCCTCTCTTTTTTTTCTTTTTTTCTCTTTTTTTTTTGAAAATTGCATACGACCCTTTTTTTATACGCCTTTTTTTGTTTTACCATACGGCCCCTCCCTTTTTTTCTCAAGGGGGAGTAACAATGGTCGCTAGGGCCAAGGAGTGGTGCGGCAACATCGTGGCTGGAGAGCCGCCTTGTTGCGGCGAACTAGGAAAGTGCGGGGAAAGGTATCGCCAGAAGAGCCCTCCGGTCTTTGCCGCAAGGGGATGCGCGAGATGTGGCTTCTGCGCGTGCCGCGGGTTCGAGGCTAGGAGGCCACCTGGAGTTGGGGCCGGTGACCTCGCCTGGGATGCGACAACGAACTGAGGAGGAGGACTCGCCGTCAGGAGCGCTATCCGTGCATGTGTGCAAAACTTCAAGCCTCGGGTGAACAAGAACGTGATGATCTATCTTGGAGGCACAACCTTCATAGAGATGCGGCCTTGGTGGGCTGCTGCCTGGAGCCGGCCTGGAATTGCCAGATCTGGAAATCATGGAGAGGATGCGCGTGTTGGAAAATATCTGGAGCCTCTTGGAACGGCTGATCTATTGCTTTCATCTAACAACCATGATGGAGATAACAACGCGGAGATCGAAAGCTTTGCACAGCAAGATCTGGAGCCTTTGATGCCTTCACCGGATAATTGCCGAGTAAAAAAAATAATCCCAGATTTAGGGTTTCAACATAGAAACCCTAGAACTTATAACAAATAAAAAATCGAATCTCGAACATAATAATGAACATGAAATCCTCGAGAAACGAACCCGCTCTGATACCATGTAGAAAAATATGAAGCGGAAGCAAAAACATGGAATAAAGATAAACATCAAAGAACAACGGGTTTTAACGTGGAACCCTACTCTGAGAGGAGCGGGATGAAACCATGGGAGAAGCCCCTGAATTGGGTGTTTCTTCTATTGATGTTCTCAATGAGTACAGGGGGTGTGGGGCTCTTTATATAGCCCCACGGACAGACCCAACAATGACCGGTCCCCCATGTGGTATTAAACACATGGGTGGGCTCTTTTCTTTTCCAACAGTGTGTATTGTTCCAAATTCATGAGAAAATGTCTGAAGTAGTCTATTCTTCGACTCAAGAAAGGGAAATGAAGATCCCTTCTTTGACCCCGTTACTATGTTGGATGGAGGCAATTATGTGTTGTGGTCCCAATCACTTTTAAATGTGATTAAAGGTCATGATAAAGAACACATTATTACTGAAGAGGCATTGAAATACAAAATGGCAAATATACAACGTGGAAGGACAATGCAACGGTTAAGGCTTAGATTATGAACACGTGTGGGCATCATATTACTAATGACATTGTGCACTATAAGATTGCTAAGTGCATGTGGGACAACTTGTGTCAAGCAGACTCTGAAGAGAAGAATCATGTTACGATGCTCCAACTCTATGTGGATGTCTCAGATGAAACAAAATGATTGCCCTTTGGCCCAATACTATTCAGCATTAATTTCAAGTTTTCAAAGATAGAATTCTTACATGCATGTTTACGCCTATGAGACTCAGAGTTCCTTTTGCTCTCAGCTTATGGTCGATTTATTTCTTGGGGTGCTAGATACGCCATATGAGGCAGCTAGAGAATAAATGATAAACTGCGTCTGAATTCCTTCGATGGAGGCTGCCTATAGTCGTTTGAGTCAGCTATTTATTGCAGCCACTACTTATCAAGTAGACACTACTTCGAACTTAGCAACTTCTTCCAGTAGAGGTCGGGGTACCTACTTTCGTGGTCGAGCTTGCGGTCATGATACCCCTAGATGTATTCGTAATGCTCATTTTTGTGGACGCATTGACCATACTGATGATCGTTGTTGGGGAAAGCATGGGAAACCTTCAATGGCACACCAGGTAACAGCTACTCAGCTAAATGACACTGCGGCAGCTATATCCAAAGCATAATATGATTATTTAATCCAGAGATTGAGTTACCACCGAGTCACCTCTCAACAAAGGCCTTCTACAGAGCCGTAAACCGTGGCATTTGCCAATCCTTCGGGTATATCTCGAAATGCCTTGCATGACATGATTTATTTCAATTTTCTGAATGGCTTGTTGATTTTAGAGCTTCGAGACACATATGCGACAACAAGGACAGTTTCTCTTCTCTTCAGTCTCCAAGATGTGTCTTCAGGACACAATATTGTAGTGGCAGATGGAAGATATTCACCAATTACTGGGCAAGGACATGTTCAAGTCACTCCACATATTCGATTTGACAATGACCTCTTAGCTCCTGAATTTCCTATGACCTTATTGTATGTTTCAAGACTTACTAAAAAGCTTAATTGTCGAGCCATCTTTGATCTTGTATCTCTTATTTTCAAGATATTCTGACGAACTAGGTGATTGGATGTGGACGTGAAGAAGGGGAGTTGACCATCTGACCTAGTCCCCACTTACCGGTCATGTGTCTGCTACCTCTAGGAATCGGTCTGCATATATCTAGCACCTTTGACTTGGCCATCTTCCTTTAACCAAGATGTGAAGAAGAATTCTACCACAAATTTCTATTCTACCATTTTCAGTGTGAATCTTGTCATTAAGAAAACACCACAAAACTTCATTTCACAGAAGTTCTTCTCATAGTGCTAAATCTATTTTTGAACTTGTTCATTTTGATTTTTGGGGGCCCAATCGAACTTCGGATCTGTCGGGACATCATTTTTACCATGTTGTTGATGATGACTTCACCCGTATTTCTTGGGTGTTTCTTGTGAAATCAAAATCTGAAGTAAGTAGTGTTATAAAGAATTTCTTTGAAGAGATGAATAATGTGTTTTGGTTACAAGCTAAGTATATTCACACAGATAATGCTCGTGACTTCTGCAACTCTTCTTTGTGCATCTTCCTCACCAAGAAGGGAATCGTCCACCAAACGTCTTGTCCCTACATATCCTAGCAAAATGAAGTTGTCGCAAGAAAACATCAGCACATCCTTAATGTGGCTAGAACTTTACTGGTCCAGAATGCTACATCTGGTGATGTCGTTCTTATTGTCACTTATCTGATAAAGCTGATGCTGCCTACTATTCTAGAAGAACATGCCCCCTACTCTCTTCTTTTTCCATAAAAGATGTTTCATGTGCAAGCTAAGGGCTTTGGGTACACTTCCTTTGTTCATATTAATTCTACTGGTCCGAACAAACTTGCTCCTTGCGTCGTGAAATGTATTTTTGCAGGGTACTCACAGATCCAAAAGGATATCGGTGTTATGACTCGGTCCATAGGAGATAGTATGTGAGTGCCGATGTCACCTTTTTTGAATATGTTCCCTATTACTCTACTTCAGGCTCATGTATGAATACTCCAAACAGTGAGGAAGTCTCCTTCATTCTATGTCATCTCCTTCTCTGCCTTCTTCTATAATCCCCTCCAGACACTCCATATCCACATAAATCATCTTTTCCAAGTTGTCCATCTCTTCCAGATGTCTCCCAAGATAAACCCATCAAGTGGATTTATGTTCGAAGGATGGTACCCCCCTAACGACCACATAAATCCCTGCTCCATGGCATGATAAAAGTAGTGATGATATTGTACTGAGAAATGAGCAAGCAGTCGATGAGGACATTCAGCATGGGCAACTTCATAATGATTTGTCAATTGCCCTCCGAAAAGGAAGGAGTACATGCACATTGCACATTATTTCCAATTATGTCTCTATGGATGAGTCGCCTCCAAGGTATCAACATTTGTATCTGGTGCTTCGGCCATTACTATTCTTGTCACACATCAACATGCGATCTTAGCTCCGGAGGGGAAGAATGCTATGATTGAGGAAATTCAAGCTCTACTTAACCAAGGTACATGAACCTTGGGCTTGGTTGAACCCCCAAGGATGCCAAAGTTGTGGGTTGTAGGTGGGTTTTTACCTCCAAACATCTTCCCGATGGACCGGTGGAAAGATTTAAGGACAAACTAATTGTTAAAGGGTACAATCAGACATACAGGATAAATTATTTGGAAGCCTTCTCTCCAATGGCACGACTTCCAAAAATATGCGTTCTTATTCCGATTGTTGTTCAGTTGTCATGGCCTCTATATCAACTTGATGTCAAGAATACCTTCTTGTATGGGGATCTTTCTGAAGAAGTCTATATACAGAAGCCTCCCGGGTTTGAGACCACAGGGCAGTATCATAAAGTGTGTCGCCTTCATAAGGCAATTTATGGTCTCAAACAGAGTTCGAGGGCTTAGTTTTAAAAGTTAGTATCTAAGATAGGTTTTACCCGCTCAACTACATATCACTCATTATTTGTTGATTTCAACAATCACTTGTTCGTGATTCTAAATATCAATCATTTTGAACTAAAATCGAACTTTTTGGTGGAATATTCACATTATGTATAATACCTTGACTTTCAATGGTTACATATAGATCTATAAAAATAGAAAAGAATGACGCAAGTGACGAGTAAGTGTGGGATGCATCAAATCCTCATATTTTTTCATTATAGGGAACCCGTACATGTTTAGCAGTACCGTTCATAGATACACCACCGGTATAAAAAGTTAAAGTTAATTGAGTACCCGATTCTCCAATTGATTAGACCGCTATAATACCTGCAGCATCCTCCAATTCAACCAGATGGCCATGGGTGGGACTCTAGCCATAACATAATTGGCAGATCCAAGATGTACTTCTGCAAGTAAAAGGTGTTCGAATATATATATTGAAAACAAGAAAATGAATCATTGTTATGTTAGTATATGTTGATTACATTATTCTCACTGGGGATGACACACTTGTAATTCCAGAGACCAAGAAGTACCTTGTGAAGCACTTTGTTACAAAGGACTTAGGCAAACTTCGCTACTTTATAGGGATTGAAGTAGCCAGGAACACTCGTGGATTGATACTTTCCCAAAGAAAGTGTGTCGTGGATTTATTGCAACAAACCAAAATGATAGGAGACAAATCAGCATCAATTCTGATGAATTCTAATGTGTCTCTCTACAAAGACACATCAAATCTCATTGATGAAGGACAATATAGGTGTCTGGTGGGCATGTTGCTACATGTCACCATTACTCATCATGATATTTCCTTTGTTGTTAACAGAGCGAGTCAATTTATGGCCAAACCTCAGCAAGTACAGTAGGAAGCTATTATGATGATCTTGACATACTTGAAGGTTGTACCAAGGAAAACTTCTCTTCATGTGTCGTAAGTCCATGGATATTATAACTTACTCATACACAGGCTATGTTGGATGCCCACTTGAGAGAAAATCCACTATCAGCTTCTGCACCTATATTGGTGGGAATCTAGTCACATGGAGGAGTAAGAAACAAGTCGGTGTGGCTCGCTCCAACGCATAATCTAAATATAGGACGATGGCCCAAGCTACCATGGAATTGATGTGGATCAGGTTTGTATTGAATGGCCTTCACTTACCAAACCCAAGTCCCATGACTATGAAATGCGACAATTTATCGTTAATAACCGACCTTTCATGAGTGCACCAAGCATATAGAAGTTGACTGTCACTACAATCGAGATATGATGCAAAGAGGATATATTAACACTAAGCCAATCACCTTAGAAAACCAAACAACTAATTTATTTACAAAACCTTTAAGCAAGTCACTCTTCAAAAAATGTATTTCCGAGCTAAGTATGAGGGACATCTATGCTCCAACTTGTGGGGGAGTGTTATTGTATTTTCTATTTCTTCCCTTTCCTTTTCTTAAAGGTCTATATATGTAAGGGCATACTTATAGTTTCTCCCTTCTATCTATAATGGAAGTGAGCCTTCTCTCATGAAATACATTTTTTTATTTTTTTTCATTTTGAGATTCAACAAGATGGATGGCCAACCATGTGCATTCATGGAGGATAGCTATATCCTCAACCACGTCCAGAATCATAACCTCAACCACCACAAATTGTATAACAACCGCCTCATCAGGATGATGCAATGAAAATAGTGGCTCACGTCGTCTGAACTTGGCCATAATGGCTTAAGAGTGGAATCAAGTTGTTGCACTCATTCGGATATCACTTGAAGCGACGGAAACATGTCGGAAGAAGGGAACTAATCCTTCACTATCTAGTAACGAGGATACCTACCATAAAAAATGGTATACCTACCATTCTGCTCTTTTTGCTACCTATTTAGGGAAGCAAGCTAGCTGGAACACATCAAGTTCCTCATGCAAACATGTGATATATTGATAGCAGTGAATAAGAGAGGACTCACCGTGAGAGATAGATGTCAGCAAGATGGGACTTGATAGTCTGTTGCAAAGATATTTGAGACAACCCACTATATCTCTTTGGTTGTCTCCTTGTATAGGAAATTGGTAATAATTTTCTGATCAACGTTATTGGTTAGTCAATTCATGACATGATAGTTATACGGTAACCGCAACTCATACTTTGAGTGAACCTTTTGTAAGAACATATATATATATATATATATTCCTCAGTCTGCCCAAAAATACCTGAAAGCCCAAGACTATAGTGGACAATTCTTGTACCTTTATGTTTAATAGAGCTCCCTTGCACCATAATAAATGAGATGGCAACTAGGGGTTTTGTCTTAGTGAAATGGCATCATGATCAGGTGGAAGATCAGAAAAAATAGAAGAAATTGATAGAAAATTTACATGAGCATTGAAATTAGATAGATTAGTCCAAAGAGATAACATTCTAGATCTTATTGCTAGAGGGGTTCCAGCCACTAGACCCTAGTGCAATAGAGAATCGCACAAAGAATGAAGGCTCCGGACATTAGTTTTAGCAGAGAATGTGTTTTCAGACATATTGGACCCATAGAATAGGGCTCCCATCCTTATCGGCCCAACAACTAGGGCTCCAAACTTGGCAGACTCGGTACCTGGCAACGATTGGTACTTGACTCGAAACCCTTCATTAGGCTCCAACACTTGGTTATGGCTCTAGCCTTGGTTTTAGAATTGACGAGGCGATGGCGCAACACTTGGCGATGGTGATGTCTTGCAATGGTGATGGCGCAGCAAACTTGCAATGGTGATGGCTCCAGACTTGGGGCTATTAGAGTTGCAAGACTTGGCGATGGTACAGCCACGGGCGATGGACTTGGAGTTGCAAGACTTGGGTCCTTGGTTGGTGATGACACCTAGAACTCTGGAATGGCACATCGAAGCACCAGCTCTCGTGGATACCAAATCTCTCGTCAATGACACCAGAAATCCAATCACCAAAATGCTGATCTTGGTGCAATTGCAAATCAGTCTATTACGTGAACAAAGGGTTAGGGCAACGATGGAAGGGTAGGGCTATGTCAAGAGGTCCTGAACTCTAGCCTAAGATTGTCAATTCCATACATGTGAGAGAAAATATGAGATGGAGCGAGATAATTGTATTCATGGGGTAGGGAAACCTATATAGATTGAAACCTTAAACCTTAATTACACAAAAATGGTAAAGCCTTCTCCTACTTTAATTAGGTTTGGCTACATGGATTCCTACTCAAATCCATGTTGAAAGATCCAACTATTTTTTACAATGGTTATCGGCTACCTAACGCAACTCCCACAAGGAGGGATTTGAACCCCGGTTTTTTAGGTGGTAGGCACTGCTACCAGATCATTGAAGTGAGTATAATAAAGTCCTTAATAGGACAACTAGAAGAAGAAAGAGCAAATGTCCAAAAATAGATAAATCACTAATAGAAATTAAGTAAAAAGATGAGATTTTATTCATGAAACGATAGATTGAAGACTATACAAGTGTACTATACACAATAATAGTCCAAGATACAAGTTTCGCATATGAACTTCAACTCCTTTAAAAGTGGTCTTCTTTTATAAGTATTTAAGAATACAATAATTTGAATATGAGAATAGTATCATAGGAGTGTATATGAGTGAAAATGAAGCTTTAAATTTAGACATATAGCCAACTAGGGGTTGGGTTAACTCCTCATCTATTTAGGTTCGTATTTTTTAGGATTTTTTTTAGAAACTGTAGTATTTTTTAGGATTGTTCATGCATTTATGTTAGTGCTATGTAAGAAGTGGTTTCATGTTAATTGGAGTAACACGAATAAATTAGAAATCAATGAAGTATTTGAACATATTTACAGGTGAATATATGCATAAGTGACTATTTCTAAATATTTTCTTGATTTTCTTTTCTTTATTTGTTGATCCGATCATACTGCCTAGATCTCTAGGGTTAAGGAAAATAAATAATATAGGAATCCTATTTGGTTTTATTTGTTTGTCAGTCTATTCAGGAATATCCTTCCTATTTTCTTGGTTTCCTAAAATTTGTAATTTTTATTTGATTTGTGTATTAGTTAGTTAGGTTTATTCATGCAGCAACCAATCATAAAAGCATATAATTAGCTTATTCTTGGTGTGTTAGTTACGAAATGGAGCTCAAAAGAAAGTAAATAGATGAATCTCATATAGTCATATTCATCAGTACAGTACTCTAATCTATATATAGCAAATGGCAGGCAAATGCAATTATGGCGTGATAATCACATAACCGTCTATTGCTGATAATTCATGTTTCATTAATGCACCATGCGGTGAAAATTGATTGCCACATCATTAGAGATCATCGAGAGGAGTATTCTTTGCATTGCCAATGCACCCTGCAGGTTATATCCATGCTTACTAAGGCAATTCGAAGAACTATATTTTAGAAGTTTGTAGAACATGATAAATATATATATATATATATTATCCAGCTTGATGAGTGTTAGAGTTTCGCCTTTGTTCCACGAAAGTCCGGAACGAGAAGTTTCAGAGAATTTTGAAGGATATTGTTAGATCCTCAAGCGCATCACGGAAGCGTGATCGTCGTATCGAATACGACGAAGAACGACTAGTCGCACTAGTTGTTCTATACAGCGGAAATTAAAAAATTTTCATGTGACGAAACCACATGATCCAAGAACACTTCTCGGATCGTTTCGTCTAAACCACAACCAAGTATTAGGTTTACCTCTTGAAGCGTGGTTGCGATCAAGTCTCTAAACGAAGAGACCTCCTGTCTCAAGTCCGATCCGTCGGAGGAGACGCTTGCGAGCGCGGGGATGAACCGCGTGCTTCTCGCAATCCATGTTGATGATCCAAGCGGCGGATCTCCTGATCTCGACACACGAGATCCGATGTCTTCTTCACGAGCGGGGCGCACCGAAGGAGACGGAGATCCACGAGCAAACCATCGGGCAGCATAACGACGATGCCGCGGCGATGGAGAACCTCTCTAGGGCATCCATGGTGGACGGCCACATGAGAGAGATGGAGAGAGGACGTGTAGAGAGAAGGAGAGAGAGAGAGATTTGTTGCCTCAACTTATGTGTCAAGAAGAGCAATGGGGTGCCTCTCCTTTTATAGGGTTTTGGGATCCATGGATCTCAATCCATGTGTCAACACAAATCCAATGGTCCACATCAATTTGTGTTTCTTTCAATGGTCATGATTTGTTGCTAAAAACACAACAACAATTAATTTAATTTAAATTAAATATATGTTGATAAGTCAACACAATTTAATTACAAAATTAAATCATCAATACATGGAGATAATGAAAGGAGAGAAAGCCTCCTTCCATGTGGAGAGGGGGGACGGCCTCCCTTTCCTAATGGGAGTGGCGGCCGTCCACCCTCCTCCATTAGGAAGGTGGCTATTTCACCTTTTATGTAATCTCCATTATTTGCAACAACTTTTGTTGCAAATTATTTCACAAAAAATAAATCCAATTTATTTTGTGAACATTGCAATCATGCCATTGAAAAATTGTGAATCACATTCACAACCCAAAACAAAATGTAAATTACATTTTCAATTTGATGTCCAATGTGAATCCAATTCACATTAACATTTAATTAACAAATGTAAATTACAAATAGCTCTCTCTTATATATTATAAATCACATTTATAATATATATGACTAATATGGATATTGCTATCCACATTATTCATATCCATGATAATTAAATCATATTTAATCATCTTGGATCTCTATTCTCTTGTGTCCAAATAATATGAATCACATTCACATTATTTACATCTTTGATAATTAAATCTCATTTAATTATCTAAGATAACTCTCTTTATAATATGAATCAAATTCATATTACTCATGATAATTAAATCACATTTAATTATCCATTTTCTCAATGCTCGAATACATATATCAACAATAGAATTATCCATGAACTCCTTCAAGGATAATGCGCTTTCTCCGCAGATACTTGGAGATAAGGACAGGGCGATTGTATTGTTCCACGTATAGTGACATGGATATTGAGATCGTATCTCAAATCCAGATCGCGGGCCTCCCATAGATGCTTGATTAAATCAAGACCGTAAATCTAATCTTCTCATTGTATCTGAATCACATTCAGATCAATGTCCAATACTTGGACCAAGATCAGATCACTTCTCTACTGAGAGGAGTCACTAAAATCCAGACCCGTTTCATCACTCCCTAGGAATGGAAGCGTCATGGTTATACAATCGTTTATGATCACATCACCCTCAGGTATTCCCAATACCTGTACATCCTGCATACTGGAAGACTCAGACTAAACCCGAAGTATTCGATCAACTTTATACTATCTACTTCATGGTTTTATCAGTAAGTTTCTCATTCGATCATTGGGAGTCGGTATCGATCATATACTTTCCAAAAGCATATATCATACCTAGGTCTTGATCATATACTTTCCAAAAGTATATATCAAACCTACAAATTCAGTCAAGCTTCCAAAGCGAGACGACCGTGCGCACGGAATTTGATTCTTCCCAATATCTCATGAGTGAGCTCATGTCTTCCGGTTCAGTAACTGAACCTGTATGATCCCTTTGAGAGATCGTATTACTCATATGCCCTTATATGCACACCAGCGCGCCGGTGTGTAGACCTTGATTAGGTCATCAACCTATTGGTCTGCCAAATGTACATACTTAGACATATAGCAACACATCTGTCTCCGGTCAGAGGATGCGTGCCTATATCCTGACAGCATACGATATAGGACTTTGGTTATCTCGATCTCGTTAAGTCAACTCTTTGACCTAACTAATCTGACACCTCCGAATCTCTATTCCTATGCAGAGGACCTGCATCAAGAGGTCGGTCAGATATCAGCCTTCAGAGATAAGGATTGTCATCTCCTACTCAGGCTGGAGATCATCTCTTAACAATCATCTGACGGTGCTTGATGAGTCCTCAATCTAACTCTTTAGATATTCATTCAAGCACCAGCCTCTATGATTCAATAGTTGAATCAACAGCTGTATGATCATCAAGATGGCCATGGTACTTAACCCTAATTGTACTAAGGGACCTATTATGCAAATTATGTAATCTTCATTTCAGATTAAGGAGTGAATTGCAATAACATTTATTGCATAATGGCTCGCCGTGGGCTCGCATTTCCAACAAATTTCACTGAAAATTTGTTGAAATCATTGGAAATTGTGTAAACAACTCTAAGCTGATTTTTCCATAAAAAGTAAGATTTTTTATCATTCCTAAATCAATATATAGAATACAAATACACAGTTGTTTGAAATTTTGAGGTATAAATATAAGTTTTGAAGTAGTATTAATTTAATAATAACCACATATGTTGATATGTCACAGCAAAGTATTGCCTAGAGTCAGAAGTGCATTCTCAACTAGATGTAAAAACCATAATAATAACCTTTTCAACAAGAATGTGGTGATATGTGAAATTATTACTAAATAACATAAGAATCAAATAAAGAAAGAACAAAAAAATATAAAGTTCTTCCATTAAAACTTGAATTTAACTCTTGGTTTCTAACTAATTTAGTTCACATTTAGACTTAAATTTTCAAAACTAACTCGTTAGAGTTATGGCATTTATGTTTTATGGCATGTAACCCTTAGGGAACTTATGTACTTTTTCCTCTTCTGCAGTTGTGCTCTCTAGAGTTTTCTCTATATGTATGACCCTAACCCTGTGGAATAAAATAATACATTCTCTTTTCTCCGCATGATATCAGAGCAGTGGTCCTAAACCGACGTTCTGACCTAAAATCTCCGCCGCCACCTTCAAGTCTTGCAAGAGCATGCGTGGGCCCTCTTCCCTGATCTAGGGCCTCGCACGAAGCCCTTCAAGCACCTCCAGGAATCGCCAAGGCTGCAACCCGACCACCTAGGCACTGACAGCACCCTCCAGCGCCACTACGACAAGGCCTACAGCCATGTTGCACCTTCGCCAGGATCTTTTATGGAGCCACCAAGGCAGTAACCCTCCATGGAGGTTCGTCGGACCTCCTACGGAGGCTACTACTGTTGCCAAACCTCCCTCAAAGGTTCACTGACGCCTCCAAGACCTCCCACAGCCGTCGTCAGCCCTGCAACTGCCCTCCACGTGTGCCATAGGTCTTCTCGGAGGTCCAAAACTCATCTTGGACCGCTGCCAGAACTCTAGATATGTTGTACACTGAAGTTTCAGCCCCTCTTTACAGGCAAACGCGAGTTCTAGGGAATTTTTTTAGCCCATATATGCATTCTTAGTCGATCACAAGATCTTCCTTCTGCTTCAAAACCACGATGGCGCCTCCTTCTACCAAGACAAAGCCCTTCGCCACGGATATTATGGCGCAAGGCACTACTATCAAACTCAAGGAACGGAAAAATATGTGTTCTGGTCTCGATCTTTTATGGTGTTCATTGGTGGTTAGAGAAAACTCTACATCCTGACTAAAGATTCTTTAGATGAAAAGGACAAAGAGTACGACAACTGGCAGACAGACAACTACTTGGTTATTAATTGGATGACCACCAGTGTTAAGGCTCACATTGTCTTAAATCTCCTTTACAAAAACACAACCAAGGTAATGTGAGAGGATCTCGAGCAAACATACTCCCAGAAGAAGACGAAGTCACGCCTTGTGGACATTTATAGGTGAATCGGGTTTGCATCTCAGGGCAACTCCACTTTCATTACGTATTACAAGCATCTCTCCAACATGTATGAGGAGCTTGCAATATTTCAACCATGATGTTGCACCAAACAGGTACAAGAGCGTTCTGACTGATAGGTATACCGCTTCCTTGACGGTCTGCATTCTAGATACTAGGCAACGAAGGACCAATTTCTTATTTCAGGCACGCTATCAGCGATGAAGGTCATCTTTGACCGACTTAAGGAACTCGAGACATCTGTTGCCCGACCTCCTGCCTTACCTTTAGGAGATAACTTTGCACACATCACCTCATCTGGAGAGGAGGCAAATAAGGCTTTCGACGAAGATGTAGTCGTGATTCCAACCATGGTCGTAGACGAGAATCTGGATGTGGACGAGGTCGAGACTTAAGTTGTTGTTGTGGACGAGACTCTATTGCCCCATGCACTCATTATGGTTGGTGAAACCACATGTCTAAAAGATGCTGGCAGAAGTTTGGCATACCTCCTATCACGCTAATAATGCTTATGATATGGAAGAGGTGACGCTTGCAGCAACCTCCAGTGGCATGACAGTTCATCTTAATGATGCATATTACTCCCGCCTGATGCAAATCCTTTAGACTCCAGGGCCTACCACCTCTAATGGCACTACCACTACTGCTATGGCAACTCCCTCGGGTATAGTAGCCAACATTATTGTCACTGCTGCTCCGGGTGGGATTATTGATTATGGTGTCTCTACTCATCTGACTGGAGAAGCTAGGGTGCTCACATCATCCGTACCATCTACCTCTGTGAAGTCAGTTCAAGTCGCTAATGGGACTCAATCACCAATTACTATTGTCAGAACTATGGAGTTCTCTTCCAAGCTCCGAATTTATGGGGTCTAATGTGATCCCAATTTTTCTCTTAGCTTAATATCAATTCATAAGCTTTGTGTTGAGCTTAATTATCGCGTGATATTTGATGAGTTTTGTTACTATTTTCATGACATATAGAAGAGGTAGATTTTTTGTGGGGGTCATGAGAAGAATGGCCTATATTATCTTAACATACCCTCGGATTCCAAGTTTATCGATGTTGCATCAATCTCCGAAGATATGCTCCTATGACATCTGCGCCTTGGGCATCCCTCTACCAAGGATATCTCCATGATGTTTCTTGAACTCTCTACTCTGAAGTCCTTTCAGTGCGAGGTGTGTAAATTCGGGAAACACCATCGAGCTTTGTTTCCTGTTCGTACCGAGTCTCGTAGTACTATTGTTTTTCATCGTGTTGATTGTGATGTTTGGGGACCTTGCCCGGTCCGAACATTAAGTGGTCATCGCTATTTTATAGCTTTCGTTGATGATTATAGTAGATCTTCTTGGGTGTATCTAATAAAGAAGCATTCAGATATTAATAAAATTGTAGAAATTTCTTTCAATATGTTAAAACATTCTTTTCTACATGTGTTAAGATCATTCCTAGTGGCAATGCTCTTAAGTTAACCCAACAAGCCTTGACCTCTTCTTTGTGTCTCAGGGAACTGTTCACCAAACCTCCTGTCCATATACCTCACAACAGAATGATATAGCTAAGAGGGAACTCCGACACTTGCTAAATGCTACCAGATCTCTTTTTTTTTACGCTCTGCTACCAGATCTCTTCTTAGTCAAATGAGTGTTCATAAACACTACTGGGGGATGCTATCCTTATTGATGCTATCCTTACTGTAGTATATCTCATCAACCGTGTTCCTTCGTCTATTCTTGGAGGGGGGGACTCCATTTTCCTTACTTTACCCTATTGAATCTTCCTTCCCTATATCTTTTCGATTTTTTTATTACATTGACTTTGTTCATAACTTCCATGCGGCTGATAAAGTGTCCTCTTACTTCATCAAAGATGTCTTCCTTTGACACTCTCGTACCCAAAAAGGCTATCATTGTTATGATCCTGTTGGGCGGCGATACTATGTGTTTGTTGATGTCACCTTCTTTGGGCAGACAAGTTATTTCACAGACTGTGAGTGGCATCCCTCTGGACCTCCCTCCACCAATTGTCTATATTCCATGGTTTCAGATTTCGTGACATTTCGACAAAATTTCGGCGAAATTTTGGTTTCGACAAGGAACCGAAACCTCGAGCGAAATGACGATATTAGGACAATTTCCAGTCATTTCTTCACAAATGGTGGTCGATATGGGCGAAATATCATCGAAATTTCAACGAAATTTCGTATCGACAGGGTATCGATACGATACCCGAAATTGATATTTATACCCTTGCTATATTCGCCAGCATACCTCTATACCTTCTACACCAGTGTTTGTATCTTTGTGTCCCTTTTATGCAAGATGTTATGACCATTTCGAGTGCTCCTACCACTGTTATCCTGGATGTTCCTGCGGAGCTTCATATAGCTCTACGCAAGCAAAAGAGGCAATTTACATATCACCTCATGTCACATTTTACCTCTACTGATGATTTTTCTAGCTATGACAAGAGATTTGTAGATGCTCTGAATGTTATTTCCATCTCTACGGATCATTTCAATGCGATGCAAGATCATGGTTGGTGACAGACCATGATGAGGAGATGGATGCATGTACCTCTCAAGGCACGTGGGATCTTGTGTTGTGCCCCCCAAGAGTTCGTCTTGTAGCTTGCAGATGAGCCTTCATAACGAAACATTCGTCTGATGAGTCTATTAACATGTTAAAAGTTAGACTAGTTGCCAAGGATTTCAGACAAACCTTTTGGGTTGATTATATTGAGACTTTTTCACCTATTGCCAGAATGGGGTCGATGCGTACCATTCTCTTTGTTGTTGCCAACAAGGCTTGGTCGTTTACCAACTTGATGTGAGGAATGCCTTTCTTTATGGTGACCTTAATTAGGTATATATGATACAAATGTTGGTTATGTAGTCGAGGGAGCATGTATGTCGACTAGGTGAGGCCATCTATAGCCTGAAGCAGAGCCTCAAGACATGAGTTGACAGGCTCACTACAGAGATCGGCACTCTTGGCTTTCAAAAGACAACATCTGACTACTCTAGATGGTCTACTTGCATTGTCATTCTTGTTGTCTATGTTGATGATATGGCTGTCACAGGAGATGATTAAGATGGTATTTTAGAAACCAAGACCTTCCTCCAGAAGGTCTTTGTCACGAAAGACATCGGACAACTTCATTATTTTCTTGGCATTGAGGTAATACGTGTTGTATAGGGGCTCCATCTTTCACAGAGGAAGAATTGTCTCGATATTCTGACTCAGACAGGACTACTAGGATGCAAACTTCTAGTATCTCTGCAGAAGTGAGAAAACATTTAGCTGATCCACCTTTTGAGGATGCAACACGGTATAGAAGCGTAGTGGGAAAATTGCTCTATCTCACTGTTACTGGACCAGATATATCGTATGTTATGAGCAGAGCTAGACAATATATGGAGAAGCCTCTTTACAGTTACTAACAGGAAGTTTTTCTTTTGATCCTTCGATATTTGAAGGAATCTCCCAAACGTGGACTCTTCTATGGGACGAATGGACACAATAATATCCCCGCCTATACAGATTATGAATATAGTAGCTCTCTTGAGGACCGCCGATTTACTATAGGATACACCATATTTGGTGGGGAAAACTTTGTCACTTGATGAAGCAAGAAGCAGACAGTGGTCTCCAGATTCAGTGCGGAAGCATAATACAAGGCAATAACTCAAGCCACCTATCAAATCATGTGAGTTGTCTCTTTCCTAACAGAACTTGGAATGTTAGTCATTGCTCATGTACCCTTATATTGCGACAACTAATCTACCACGTGCATCGCCATCAATCCAATTTTCCATTAGTGTCAAAACACATTGAAGTTGATTGTCGTTTCATTCGTGATGCAGTATGTTGGGAGAAAAATGAATCATACTTTAGAATAGACTGAGGGCTCTCTTATAGGCGAATAGCCCTTGGGTTAATCACATGATAAGTACCCAGAGAAAACAAAATACATGAAATAGACAAGGAAATATATTTATCTCAACACTCCCCCTCATGCTGGAGCATATATATCTATCATGCTCAGCTTGGAGCAACACCTCTGAAATGGACTTTTAGATAGAGCCTTGGTGAAGAGGTCAGTCGTTTGATCTCCTGTTGAAACATGGGAGGTGGATGAGCCATTTCTGGATCATATCTCTAGTGTAATGACAGTCCACCTCAATATGCTTTGTTGGTTCATGGAACGCAAGATTATTGGCAATAAATAGTGCAGTTTGATTATCACATAAAAGTTGCATAGGAAGAGGAACATCAATGGTAAGATCAGTCAACACCAATCTAACACACATCATCTCTGCACTCCCTTGTGCCATGGCCCTATATTCAGATTCTGCACTTGATCTAACCGCTACTGTCTGCTTCTTACTTTTCCATGAGACAAGTGAGTTCCCGACAAACACAGCAAAGCCCGAAGTAGATTTTCTATCCCTAGGACAACCTGCATAGTCAGCATCCCTGCTGAATAAGAGACCCGAACCAGGTGAGTTCTTCAAATATCTCAATATCATATAGACAGCATCCATATGAATCTTCATGGGCTGCTCCATGAACTGGCTAAGTTTCCTTACTGCAAACATTATATCCGGCCTGGTGATAGTGGCATATAAAGCTTCCCAACCAGTTCTCTATATCTCCTACTATTTGCCTCCTTAGTGCCATCATCATACAATTTCATATTCGGATCCATAGGAGTAGTAACAGGCTTGCATCTTGTACATGTCTTAGAGGAGATCCATCAAAAACTTCCTCTGGGTCATCACCACACCACGTTGGTTCCTGGCAAACTCTAACCCTATGAAGTATCGAAGAGTACCAAGGTCCTTAGTCACAAACTGTTGACCTAGGAACTCCTTGGCAGTCTGAATGTCTTGGGCATCATCTCATGTAACAACAATGTCATCTACATAAACAAAAATGGCAACAGTACCTTTCTGTGTCCTCTGAACAAAAAGTGAGTACTCTACAGTAGACCTCACAAACCCCTAGTGCTCAATCAACTCCGATAGCTTTTTGTATCAAGCTATTGGACTCTGCTTCAGGCCATAAATTGCCTTGTGGAGCCTGCACACCTTTTGGGACTCCCCCTCAGTAGCAAACCCAGGTGGTTGTTGCATGTAAACTTCCTCCTGAAGATCCCCGTATAAAAAGGCATTCTTCACATTTAGCTGGTACAATGGAACTCCTTGGCAGTCTGAATGCCTTGGGCATCATCTCATGTAACAACAATGTCATCTACATAAATAAGAATGGCAACAGTACCTTTATGTGTCCTTTGAACAAAAAGTGAGTGGTCTACAGTAGACCTTACAAACCCCTAGTGCTCAATCAACTCCGATAGCTTTTGGTATCAAGCTATTGGACTCTGCTTCAGGTCATAAATTGCCTTGTGGAGCCTGCACACCTTTTGGGACTCCCCCTCAGTAGCAAACCCAGGTGATTGTTGCATGTAAACTTCCTCCTGAAGATCCCCGTATAAAAAGGCATTCTTCACATTTAGCTGATACAATGGCTAATTCCATGAAACAGCAACAAAAGTAGAATGCGAAGTGTTGAATGTCTGGCCACAGTAGAAAAAGTGTCATGATAATCCACCCCGTAGGTTTGGGTGAATCCTCGTGCCACAAGTTTTGCCTTGTAGCGATCCACACTACCATCTGCTCTTTGCTTGACTGTAAATATCCATTTGCAACCCACAACAGAAGTACCTTGTGGAGCAGGTACAATGCTCCACGTCCCATGTGACCTCAAAGTTGTCATCTCCTCTTCCATTGCAAGGTGCCACCTATTGTCCTGTAGCGCCTCCTTATATGTACGTGGGATAGTAACCGCAGAGAGTCCCACTACAGACCTCATGTACTCATCTGAAAGGTGATCCAAAGAAACATGTACAGCAAGAGGATACGAGGCACACTTGCGTCGAGGCTTCCTTAGGGCAATAGGAATGTTCAGATCATCATCCAATTTGTCTTCTGAAATTAACTCATCCTGTGTATCATGTAAAACCCCAGTACCATCAGTAGAAATAATGTTATCATGACATACCTGAGGCGTGGTGGATGATGTGGACGGCATATAAGCAGAGGACGAGTAGAAGACCTGAGAGTGTAAACAAGGGGTAAGAATTTTGACTGGATAGCTAGAGGTGGAGGTGGTGGAGGCGGTGGCGGGTGGAGGTGGAGAAGGCTGAGGTGCAGCATGGGATTCATACGGTGGAGGAGATGGAGGAGGAACAACAACATCCTCCCCAGAAGTAGTATTTGATAACCCATCACTTGTAGGAGAGAAATACATAATTGATTCAAAGAAAGTGACATCAACACTCACATAATATCGTTTGCCCACAGGATCAAAACATCTATACCCTTTTTGGGTACGAGAATAACCAACAAAAACACATTTAACAGCTCTGAGTGAGAGCTTGTCACGACCGGGAGTGAAATTGTGGACAAAGGCAACATATCCAAAGACTCTGGGTGTGAGAGAGAATAGTTTTTTTCTCGGGAAACGCAATCAAGAAGGGAACCTTCTCTCCAAGAATGGTGGATGGCATGCGATTCATCAAGTAACAAGCAGTGAGAACGATATCCCCCCAGAAAGAATGAGGGGTACGACTCTAGATCAACAATATTCTTGTGACATCAAGAAGGTGACGATGTTTGCGTTCAGCCACATCGTTCTGCTGAGAAGTGTAATTGCAAGAGTTTTGATGAACAATTCCAAGAGACTTGAGAAATTCAGATAAATGTGGTGTGGAAACTCCAATGCGTTATCCGTAAGAATGAATTTCACATTGGCAAAAAAAAATATTTTTGACTACAATAAGAAAAGTTTTAATGATAGCACCTGCTTCAGACTTATGTTTTAACAAGAACACCCAAGACAGTCTAGAATAATCATCCACTGCAACCATATAAAGCCGATGCCCCTGATGATCAGGGACACAACTAGGACCCCAAATATCAAAATGAAACAAGGACTGACTACTGTGACGACGTGGACGACTCGGAAACGAGGAGCGATGGTGCTTCCCAAGCTGACAGGCTTTACAATACAAGGTGGTATGAGTATATATCTGCGGTAGCACATGACACATCTTCTGAAGATGAAGGTGGCCAAAGCGAAGATGCCACATGAAGGGAGAAACAGATCCAGAGAGGGAATAGTAGCGATTCCAGCACATGGTGGTACAGCAAGCTTATACAAGCCTCTCTGCTCACGACCATGACCAATCACCCTGCCAGTCACTATGTCCTAAAACACAAAAGAAGAGGGATCAAAGATGGCACGGTAATGTAAATCTTTCATAAGTTGACTAATGGACAAAAGATTCATCTGAAAGTCAGGAGCATATAAGACATTCTGAAAATGCATAGAAGGGGCTAGGGCAATCTCCCCCTAACCAACAATGGGCAATCGAACCCCATTGGCAATGACTATGGATCTGCCAGGTGAAAGTGCTCTGTATGAAGTAAACTGCATTCAATCGCCACACATATGATGGGATGCCCCGGAATCCATAATCCAATCAGTCAAGTCTGGACTGCTACTACTAGTAAACACATAATGAATACCTGATGAACTAGACGATGTCGTGGCAGAAGCTGCTGCATCTGTGGAACTTGGAGACGGAGTCGTAGGAGTGCTCATCATCTTATGAAGTCTGGAGATAATGTCATCGAATCGAGTATCTGGAGTAGGCGTAGAGGAAGTCTCAGTCTGCTCAGCAATACGTGCAGATGCTGAATATCCATGCTTCTGAAAGCATGTCTCCTCAGAATGACCAAGATGATGGCAATGTGAACAAGGACCACGATGTCGGCCTCCCCCTCGACCATGCGGTCCACGGCCACGAAATTGGGACGGCCCTCCCCTGCCTCGAGTAGCTGCCATAGCAGAAGGAGTAGTATGTGTCGTAGTGGTTGATGTAGTGATCCTACTCAATCGCTTGTAAACCTCCTCCATTGGTAGAATGGTCTCTCCAGTCAGAAGTTGAGTACGAGTGGCATCATACTCAGAGTTAAGAGAGGACAAGAAAACTCCCGTCATTGTGGCATTCCGATATGCATGTTGTTGCTATGTGCTGGTGTTAATAGGCATGAAGCTATGTAATTGCTCAAACATGCCACGTAGATGAGAGAAGTATGCATGGAGGGGAGATGAACAAGAAGTCGGGGGAGGGGGAGGAGGAGGGATTGGTGAAGGGTGAAGAGAAAGCTCTCGATCGACCATTCTGTTTGGTGGAGAAAATATCGAACTGCAACTGAAGAATCTTGCTTTCATTCTTCATCTGCCCATATGTGTTCGCCATTATGTCCCACACAGCCTTTATAGTTGGCTGATTAACAATATCATTAGCGATCTCCACGGTAAGTGTCTCGGAGAGCCATATACGAGCATAGGCATCATCTTGTTTCCACAACGCATTTGCCCCAATCTTGTCCGACGGCTCGGAATCAGTCAGAATGTGCTCCTTATTGTGGCACAGCATAAGGTACGAAGCTGCATGGACCATAGATCATAGTTGGTCCCATTCATCTTCATGATAAGAACCGGGCCCTTGAAGGCACCAGAAGAGGAGAAAACATCACCCTTGTTCTCTGACATTGTATGAAAAAGCCGAAACTCGGAAAGACTGAGGGATAAATCAAAGCAAGCGTGCCTACGGAACCATAGGAAGGATAGTTGTATCTGTAGACTCATACAACCATCCCTAGTTCCCACGCGAGGTCTGGGGCCGCTAAATGTGATAGAAATCAGATGCTATCACGATGCGTAAACCCCAACATATCTTAGATGCGATCGCGAAGCGCGCTTAATGATGCACAGGATGCGTCAGGACCCTAGCGGGTGCTGGACAGATCGTCGATGGCCTTTGGGGCAGCGTAGTGGGTGATTTGGGGGGGCCATGCGGCGGTGGGGCTGGGAGCAGGAGCCCCTGCAGCGTCGCGGGGAATGGCCTAGATTGCGGAGGGAGGCGGTCCTTCACGCGCGGCGGCGCCGAGGGGGGGTGGCAGCGTCGGGGGGGGTGTAGGGTTGGGGTTTTGGGGTGGGATACGAGAACCCCGGTCTAGGACCGTTGCTTCGATATCATGTTGGGAGAAAAATGAATCATGCTTTTGCATAGACTGATGGCTCTCTTATATAGGAGAATAGCCCTTGGGTTAATTACATGATAAGTACCCAGAGAAAACAACATACATGAAATAGACAAAGAAATATATTTATCTCAACACAGTACAAGAGGGACAAATCAGTACTCCACAAATCTCCACCGAACTTCAACTTGCAGATATCTTCACAAAGGCCCTTTCAAGAAAGCACTGCATGTACATAGTGTCCAAATTGGGCATGATCGACAGATATGCTCCAACTTGAGGGTAAGTGTAAGAGTTATTATCTTTATTTTTTATGTTACGTAAACCTTAGGGATACTTATGTATTTTTCCTCTTGAGCTCTCTAGGGTTTTCTCTATATATAAGAGACCCTAGCCCTACGGAATAAACAACTCATTCTCTTTTCTCCACATAATTAAGAAACTTCTTCAAAAAATTATAAAATTCTCTAAGAACTCGTCACATAGACAAATAAATGGTTGAAAATTCAAAAATATGGACAAATTTCGATGAAAGAAAGGGTAGGTTCTCTTATTTTTGTCGTTTTACGGAAAAACATGCAATTTCGATGACATTTCGTCAGTATTTTGTCGAATCTTGAAAAAAAATAAGATAGTGTTTCGATTTCGCTGACCCGAAGAAATGGAAATTTCAGAGAAATTCAACAGAACTTCAACGAAATTTAAGGCCATGAAATATGTAACTAGGCAGTAGTATATGCCCCAATAGGCCACCTCAAGTATTCACCCAAATTGACTATTATGAGTTCACTGCATAAAAAATAAGATTTATCACATGGTTTATAACGTCAATTTAATATTTACAGCATGTTAACGCAAATACAACTAGGACTTATTTTAATTGATATCTATGCAGTTAAACTACAACTTTTTTCAAGAATGTTGCATGCACGAATGATGAGCTCTGAGCATAGTATGAATGGGTATTAACGGGACTCTTAGCTCTATGTGCGAGAAAGCCACCTGAGAAAAAGCAAGGCAAAGCAGAGAACATAGGAAAAGCTGGAATGGTCGGGCTAGAACTAAGGGAAACCTAGAGCCAAGGACGTGAGTTTGACGTGAGAAGTGACTGAAGTAGATAGTGAGCTGGGATCTCTCTTCTCTATCTTTCTCCGCAGTTCGAACTAAGTCGGAAGTCAGAGAGGGCAATATAAGTATAGATGGATGCGGTTAGCTAGAAGTATTGTTCGAGTGAGTTGGATAATCTTGATAGCTTTCCCGGAACTTCTCTTAGCTTACGCACCTATCTGATCTTCTCGTTGCTCCGCATCCTCCCTTCCCCTCAGTCCCTAGCCTTGCTACTTACCGACTACTCCCCTCACGGAAGATGTGCACAGCTGCCTTTCTTAGGTCACCTCAATCTACATATTCTAGATAAAAGCCTGCCCGCACAGACTTCATAGTTAAAGATTGTTCACAGGATGATAATAGCCGATGAAAGACCTTAGCACCTACTATTCGATGCCAATAGATAGATAGAGAAATCATGATCTTGAAATATCAGGTACGTACAATATAAATATGTAACCTCATTTTGTGATGTGATTTAAATCCCTAATATATTGGTATAAGGATTGAGAGTTCTTAACATATACAATATAATTATGTAACCTCATTTTGGGGTGTGATTCAATCAAATCCCTAATATATTGGTATAAGGATTGAGAGTTCTTAATATATATATAGCAAGCTTGTAGACATGTATGGCTCGATTGTGTAAAATAAGTATATCTTTTTATACCATTATGTTATATTATTAATTTTTGAAATGCTATTTGGAATAAGTTTTGACATCATAAAACAATATATTGCAGGAGAAAGTAACATAATATATGACAGGAGCAAGAAACATAATGTAAGAGTAAAACATATGTTAATCACATATACCATGTTTTTCCTTGCATGTTATCCAACCTTTCTTATTATACATGTGGCAGAGTGGCATATATTTGATCACTCTTGCGATACAAATGTTCAATCCTTTTATTGCATGCTCCATATATTTGTATAGAGGAAATTTAAAGTGGAAATTGAAGGGAACTATCCTAAAATTTTCGACAAGAAGAATGGCAATTATATCATTACGAAAAATTTTACAGCAAGAGATGTGTTGGAAGCTGTATTTCAAAAAGGATCAGGAAGGCATCCTGAGTGGTTAATGGTTACTTGTCGAATGAGCATGATATCGGAACCAAGGTTTTCAAAATGAAAGGCAGAACAAGCTATTTCCTCGAAATTGAGGCAAGGCATTGCCTCGATATGTAAGCATCATTATTCCCCCAAAATTTGCATATATTAAGCAAAAAATGTATTTAATATTCAGAAAATAATATTATAAAATAGATCTCTATATATTTAAAGCAAATACGAGATTTTAATGTAATTCTTCAATGTCAAAGAGGATTACGGCTCGTTACAAAGCTCAGCATGTAATCTCCCTGAACACTAGCAGGCGAACCCGCCATCTAGATATGGGTTTCATTGCCCAGTTTGTGAGCCTGGAGAAGCAGATGCGCGGGAACAATTTCACCACAACAAAATTAAGTTTATGAGCCATGTTTGCTTTGAGATTTATGGATCTATTTATACGAGAGCGCTACATAAACCCCCCTTTAAGCATGTAATATTAAGAGTTTATTGAAATAATAATAAATATGAACAAGAAGTAAATATAGGCATTCATCTTTTACAAATATATCTTAAACAATCACGCCTTTATAAGCATCTCAAACTACTAATTCAACAGTTGAAGTCATCAATAAAACGCTCTGAAATGCCCTAACGCATTATAATGCGTCGCAATATTTTACGCCTCAGTTTCCTGGCCAACATTTTTTAAGCAAACTTAATCTAAGATGCCTAATGTGAAGGTTATGGGAAAACCTTATGCGCATCATGAAAGCATGAAGATTGTGTCATACGCGATCGGGAGCGACTAGTCATACTAGTAGCTCGGGGCAGCAGAATTTAAAATTCTTATGTGATGAAACCACGTGATCCAAGAACACTTATTGAATCATTTCATCAAGATCACAAACAGCAATTAGCATTACCTCTTGACGCGTGTTTGTGATCGTATCTCTAAACAAAGAGACTTCCTGTCTCAGGTCCTATCCGACGTAGATCACACATGTGGGCGCGAGGATGAATAGCGTGCTTCCTGCAACCTACGTTGATGATCCAAGCAACGAATCAGCTGATTCTATCTCACGAAATCTGACATCTTCTCCACGAGCGAGAGGCACCGAAGAAGACGGGGATTTAGGAGCGATCGAGACAGCAGCACAACGGCGTATTAACGACGATGACTTTTTCTCCAACACAATGTGGACGGCCACAAGTGAGAGAGAAAGAATGGACGTGTAGAGAGAGTTCCTCAAGGGAAGTATGTAACACAAAAGGATAGGACTATCCCTCCTTTTATACTAATTTGATGTCCATGGATCTCAATCCATGTGCACACAAATCCAGTAGTTGACATTGATTTGAGTTTTCAATCAATGGCCAAGATTTTGTTGTGTTTTAATTAGCAACAACAAATTTGTTGGCTTCATATTAAATTAAATATATTGACATCAACCAATATATTTCAAATTAAATCACACCAACATTGATGGAATTAATTGGAAGTGACGAGCCCGCATTCCTTACATGAATTGGACAATCATCATATTGAGATCTCAACATGGTCATCCCCTCCTCATGTAAGGAAAGATGGCTCTTCATTCCCAATTTGTTGAGATCTTATTCTCCGACAAAAATTCTACATATGCAATAACCATTATTACATATTTATTTAACAAAATAATTCTAAATTAGTTTGTGACAACTTCAAACATGCCATTGAAAGAATGTGAATCATATTCACACATCCAAAACAAAATGTAATTGCATTTATAACTAATTGTCCAATGTGAATCCAATTCACATCAACATTTAATTTGTAAATACAAATTACAATTAGCTCTCTCTAATATATTATAAATCATATTTCTAATATCCATAAATAATGGATAGTGTTATCCACATTATTTATATACTTGATAATTTAATCACATTTAATCATCTTGAATGTCCATTCTCATGCGCCCAAATAATATGAATCAAATTCATATTTTTCATTAAATCTCATATAATTATTTATTTTGCTCACTGCTTAGACGCATTATCAACAACAGAATTATTCCTGAACTCTTACAAGAATAATACGCTTTTTCCGCAGATACTGAGAGATAAGAACAAGAAGATTGTACGCTCCACGTATAGTGACTTGGATATTGAGATCATATCTCAAATCCAGATCACGGGGACCTCTCAAAAATGCTTAATGAAATCAATGTCATAAATCTAATTTTCTTATTGCATCTGAATCACATTCAAATCAATGTCCAACATTTGTATTAAAATTAGATTTCTTCTACTGAGAGGAGTCACTAAAATCAAAACATGATTCATCACTCCCTCAGAATGGAAACGTCATGGTTATACAATCGTTTATGATCACATCACCCTCGAGTATTCCTAATATATGTACATCCTGCATACTGGAAGACAGAATAAACCGGAAGCTTTAGATCTTATTTAGATTTTCTTCTTCAAGGTTTTATCATTAAATTTTTCATTTGATCATTGGGAGTTGGTATCAATCATATACTTTCCAAAAGCATATATAATACCCAGGTATTGGTCATATACTTTCCAAAAGCAAATAGCATACCTATAAATTCAATCAAACTTCCAAAGCGAGACGATTGCGCAAAGAATTTGATCTCAATATCTCATGAGTGAGCTCATGTCTTCAGGTTCAATAATGAACTTGTATGTTCCCTTTGAGAGATTGTATTACTCATATGCCCTTGTATGCACACAAATTCGTCGATGTATCTTGATTAGATCATCAACATATCGATCTGCCAAATGTACATAAACATATAGTAACACATTTGTCTCCGATCAAAAGATGTGTGCCTAATCATGACAGTATACGACATAGGTCTGGGTTATCTCGATCTCGTTAAGTCAACTCTTTGACCTAACTTATCTAACATCTCCGAATCTATATTCCTATACAGAGGACATGCATCAAGAGATCGGTTAGATATCAACCTTTAGAGAAGAATTGTCATCTTCTTCTCAGGCTGGAGATCCTTACTTAATAATCACTTAACGACGCTTGATGAGTAATCAATCTAACTCTTTAGATATCATCCAAGTATTAGTCACTATGATTCAACATTTGAATCAACATCTATATGATCATTAAGATTGCCACAATACATAACCCTAATTGTACTAAGGAATATATTATGCAAATTAGTTATTCTTCATTGCAGATCATGGAATGATTTGCAACAACATTTATTGCATAATGGCTCGTCGTGGACTCGTATGTCGAACATAATGTTTGATTAAACTCAATTACTTCTTTTATTTTATTATGATACAAAATCGACTAAAGTCTAACAAAATCCGAGTAGTCCTCCAATTGCAATTGATCATAGTCAGTGACCCAACTGACCCGGCCGACTGAATATTATTTACCAAATTTTACAAACTTTTTGTGTTGATATTTTATCTATTTAAAGGGATCCGTTCGTACAAAGGTGCTATATAGGCCCCCTCAAGGTTAGGATTGATCTCCATCTTCTATATTACCGGTCTACCACCATACTAGAGAAAGATTTGTCGTTGACATTGATGGCACGGCCCAATTGAGGGTGAACATCGTAAATCTCGTGACGTGGTTGTTTCATGCTCGCTTGTTGGATTATTCAATGTGTTTTGCTACATGTAAAATTCTGATATCAAAGCTTGAAGGTTTGTCTGAAGCAAGGAGGAGATGATGTTGTATAATCTGAAGATCGACAAGTTCCTCGAGAGGAATGGCTTATGCAAGTCAAGATAAATTATCCTTGAAAATGCAAGTCAAGATACGTGATGAGATGGAGAACAGTTCCAAAAGTATGGCGTATTCCATATTAAGAAAGAATCTAACATCCTTTATAGTCTTGGACTCTAAAAGATATAACTAGAATGTTGTAGGAGGATTCTTACAAAGTAAACAATGACAGGTAGAGCCAGAGGTCATCAAGATATTATGCAGGACCTTTATAGTCTTTAGGGGTCTACAGTTACTTATTTTATTAAAGTGGTATCTACAACTGTGAAATCAGAATCTAAACTCTAGCATAAGTGGTTGAGACAAATGAGTCGGAAGAAGTTAAAACCATCAATCAAAAAGATCTTCTTGGAGATCTTAGATGATCCAAGTTATAATTCTGTTAGGAAAGTAATACATAAGTAGTTCAACAAAATTTACAGGATTACGAAGGTGTTTAATTATATCCATGTTGATTGCTAGGGATAGGGGCACTCTTGTATTTCCTCATTGTGAGGTGTTAGATATTTCTTATGTGTGGTCTATGATTACTCCTGGATGAATTGGATAATGATGACAATGCAGAAGAATGAGGCATTCAATACTTTCAAACACTGGAAGATCTTTGTGGAGGGTCATACTTCAAAGAAGGTAAAGTATTTGTGCATTCATAATGACTTGGAGTTCTATTCTCAGAATTTAACGAGTTTAACAAGGAGGAGGATGTTGCGAGATTCCACATTGTTAGAAAACACCACAACAGAAAAGAGTTGCAGAATAAAGAACAAGACACTTGCTCTCAAATGATGGTTTTAAAACGACATTTTGGGCTGAAGCTACGAATATAGGTTGTTACTTGATGTATCAGAGTCCTATATTTACAATCCACTGTAAGACACCCTTTGAGGAAAGGCATGGTAATCATGCCCATTACTTTATTTTGTCTTTGTTTGTAGACGACCCTACTTAATTGTGGGAAAAGACCTTGTTATTGTTGTTTGTACTGCATAAAAATATGTTAGTGAAGGGAATCTAAATCTAAGGATAAAAAAGGGGATGTTTATAAGTTACAGTATAGGAGTGCAAAGATCCAGAATCTGATTTTACTCTGAGCAAAAAATCATCCGTAGTAGGAATTTTACTCTTAATGGAGGTTGTATACTTCACTAGAGGGTCAAGTCTATTAATGTAGGAACAAATGATGAAAACCACGAAGAAGTGGATTTGACTTAACACCAAGTAATGATCAAGTAGATGATTGCACCAATTTTAACCAGGCAAGATGCTAAACAACTTGAAGTTGAGCAACCAAAGTGGAGGCCTCAAAGCATTGATATTTGATCGGCCCTCGCAAAAGATGCATTCTCAAAGATATGATTTTGAGGGCATGGTAGCATTTGCACTACAAGTTGCTAAGGAGGCAGAGACTCTAAAGTTATCCACTTGCTAAGAGGTTATTATAGGAGTAGAATTCAGACAATAATTGCTATTACAGGTAAGGAGATGGAGTTTCTTTACAGGAATGAAACTGGGAGATGGTCAAGTTGCCAAAGGAGAGAGAAGTTGTTGATTACAAATGGATCTTCAAGAAAAATTTATTCGCATGTGGTAAAGGTACTAGATACAAGGCATGCCTAGTGGAAAGATCAAAAGGAAGGTGTAAATAACATGTTCTCTCTCGTCATGAGGCACGTGTCCAGTGATCACTACTAGCTCTTGTAAAGCATTGAGACTAATGTAAAGGCACATTCTAATGAGCCAATCAGAGGGATTTGAATTTCAAGAGATGGAAAATCATGTGTGTAAGTCGAAGAAATACCTATATGTACTCCAGCAAACTTCTAAGCAAAAGTACAAAAAGGTCTGATTGCTTTATGGTCGGTTTTTGATTCAGCAAGAGACCGTATGATTGTTGTGTTTACAACAACAAGATCGAGAATGTGTCTTTTCTTTATTCTTTGTTTTATATATATGATATCTTGATTGCTACTGTTGGAGTATATGTGTCACAGTAGTATGTAATTGGATCCATCCGGGGTCCAATTACTACATCCAGTGGTTTAGTACCACATCTACTATTTATGGGACTCGGAGACTCGGTGGGGGCTATATAAGAAGCCACACACCCATTGTATCAGATGAGACAAGTGAATAGAAAACACAAGCCCTTTGAGGCATTCTCCTGTGATTTCATCCCGCTCCTTATGGAGTAGGGTTCCACGTAAAATCATGATGTTCTTCATGTTTATTCTATTTCTATGATATTACGCTTTCGCATTCTAGATTTTAACATGGCATCAGAGCGGTTTTGATTCTAGAGGATTTTTTATGTTCTTAAATTGTTCGACATTCGATTATTAGAGCGGAATCAATATTGGTAATTCTTCCTGAAGAACTATTGTGCATATTCGTTGATTTGTGATTCAAAAAGATTCTATGGTTTTATTTTAAAAACCTAATACTGTAGAAGATTCAACTGCATCACAGCAGCAGTTTGTTCTTGTTTGAGGGCAAGTTCAATCGATTCCAGGAGACTTGATTATCTTTCCAGATCCAGTAATTCCCATGACTTCTGAATTTCAACCATGCCAAGTTCTCGAAAACCAGGGTTCATGGACCCCCAATTCTGAGTTATGCATGGGGTTCTCAATCGAGTATCGCTTTCATATGCATAAGACTATCGTCAGTGAGGAACAATAATTACAGGCAAAAACACAATCGATGGTGATTTACATACATATGATCTGAAGCAACGCATTTGAAGCCCATTGCTCTTGAGTTTAGTGCTTAAAAAGGATTTTTACTGCATCCGAAGAAGAAAAAAAGAATCCCCAAATCAGGAGATTGAGAGTTCCAGCCATGTCACACCTCTCGCGATTCCAAACCACCTAGCAGCATCTTTGATCGTGCAGAAGTACTCCTCTCCAATCTCCTCGAAGCTCAGGGAGTAGCGACACAACTGCCTCCCCTCCAGTTCCATTGTTCCTCAGAACCCAGACTCCATGCGATGGCGGTGACGCCCGCACCTCTGCGCATTGCACCTCCGATCACTTTCAAACCCGCAAGGCGGCGCTCCCTTCTAGCAAAGCATAAGACCTCATCCTCCTTCTAAGCGACGATGATGCTATGAGAGAAGTCCCATCTGTCGTAAGGTGGGTTCCCATTGGTAGGGAACCCTAAATAGTCGTCCATGGGCCTATTTCGAAGTTAGAAATTTTTTTTGGGGGGAGGGGGGGTTAGGTAGGGATGAAAGCGGATCGGATACGGATCAGATATGCTTATTTCCATATCAATATTCACTTCACCTCTATCGAATACGAATACAGATACGGATATGATTCGGATATGCATTAAGGAAACCATATCCTTAAAAATACGGATACGAATCCAAATCGGATATATATCGAATCCGTATACGGATCGAATAAATACCAAACCCGAATACGAATCAAATAAAGAGCTCATCCAAATATAAATCGAACAAAGAGTGAAATCCAAATATGGATCCAATAAACATGGAATCCGAATACGGTTCGAATAAAGACTACATACGAATACGAATTGAATTTTTTTATCAAAGTTCATAATGATTTAAAAAATGACAATGAAAAACAAGTTGCATCATGACAAAAAGGATGTCAATGTGATATGCGTTCTTGAGCGGTAGCAAAAAGGGGAGGTGATTTCGTAATTTTTGTTCGTGACTATCTCCAAATAATAGGGAGTTTATTAGTAACATTAATACATTGTATTTTATCATGTATAATACTAATATAATAACATGAAGTGGTGGCTTATATTATATTAACTAATATATAAAATAATATTCAATATTAAATTTGGATATCCGGATCCGAATCCGGATATTCAAGCCATTACCATATCTGTATCCGTATCCGGAAAAGTTTTACAACCCATATCCATATTCGATCCATATTCGATTAATATTCGGAGACGGATATCCGTATCCGGTAATTTTTTTAATATGGTAAGCGGATATACGGATATCTGTATCCGTTTTCATCCCTAGGGTTAGGCCCAGTTCTTTTTCTGGGGCCCAAATAACCTGAATTTTGAAAAAAAAAGAGCATTTAATTTATTGCAACACCTTTCTAAGGGCATCTATGTAATTTCTCATTTTGTATCCTCTCTAGGGTTTTATGTTATATAAAAACCCTAGAGCAATGGAATAAACATGCTTTTTCTAAAAAAATAGCCAAAATAATTTGAAAAAAATACGAGAAGAAAAATGGAAAAAAAATTTAAGATCGGCTTATGTGATTTAATTCTTTTCTCTCATCTTTCATGTCTTCTCCCAAGTCCCAACTTGGTCGAAGTCACCTATTCCGGCCAGTATTGGAGAAAAGGGGAGTATGTGTAGAGTTTTACAGGTCTCCCATTCAGATTATATGCCACATGTCAGACTTTACATATGGTCAGACTCAGACACTACATTTGATTCAGAGTCTTCAGTTCAAGGCGCACATGTGTGCGTTCTTTGTTTGAGAGATCCCCATATCTGATCTAGTCGGCTCAGGATTTTCATGTTGTTTCATAGGGACTACAAAATAGTGATCCCATTCTCTGAGGCTTTAAGCCAGTATGGGAGAGAGCGAGTTCTCCAACGAGGAGACTTTCAGACTCCATTCTCCAGTGATTGTGGACTCTGACAAGGATGTTTCTACAGTTTTTTTAGTTCAACCCTTCAGAGATGGAGAAGTTGTCCACATGATGTACAATCTTCTACATGTGACGGTCCAGAGTACTCCGACATATAGACTTGTTTAGTTTTAGTGACTCTAGCAGGCTGGTATTAGAGCACACCCAGTTCCTTTTGTTCCTCCTCACCAGCACGACATGAGAAGCAACGTCCTCGGCAACAACCGATAGTAAAGTATGCGTTGAATTGATATTGTCTGTAGTACCTTGTATTGTGAGTTTAAGATTTCTTTCTATTTGTTCAAGTTGAGCATTGCATGATCCAACTTGAGGGGGGTGTTGGAGTATATGTGTCACATGTAGTGATGGGTAATTGGATCCTTCCAAGATCCAACTACCACATCTAGTGGTTTAGTCCCACATCTAGTATTTGTGAGAATTGGAGACTCGGTGGGGCCATATAAGAAGCCCTACACCCATTGTATCAGATGAGAAAATAAAAAACACAAACCCTTTGAGGCATTCTCTTGTGGTTTCATCCCCCTCCTTAGGGAGTAGGATTCCATGTAAAATCCAATGTTCTTCATATTTATTCTATTTCTCTGATAGTACGCATCCGCATTCTAGATTTAACGTACTAAAAAAAATATCGTAGATGGTTGGAAAAGCTCTTCGATTCAGAGTTGACAATAAATATTTAGGATTCTTGGGATGGAAATCATCAAGGATCATGCAAAAGGATAACTCTTCCTATCCCAAAAAGAAATTGAGAAGGTATTGGCGAGATTTGGGATATCCCAATAAAAACCATGAATACTCCATTTGACGTAAGTATTCATCTTTCAGTATCTTTTGTACACCATTCTAATATAAAGAAGGCACGCATGTCATTATATCTCTGTATTTTTTTAGTCATGCCATTATATTCTTGTGTTATTACGATTGGGTGCTTTATATATGTCATACTATGCACAATACTAAATACCATTCATGTTGTGATCGATATTACCATATTCATGGAGAATCATGAGAAGGAGCATTGGCAAACAATCTAGCAGATGTTTCATAATATAAAGGGAATAGTTTATATTGGTCTTATCAATGGAAGTGATTCAGAAAGAATGTTGCCAGATTTTCACATTCACACTATGCTACAGATGTTGATGTAAGAAGAACGGTGACATGATATGTCATTGCATTAAAGAAATGTGTTATTAGTTGGAAGGCTACTTTACAACATTCTACTACTTTCTCTATCGCATAAGCAGTGTATATAACTTCAACAGAAGTTGTCATAAAAAGCTCCTGGTTGGAAGACTTAGATGAAGATCTTGATCTACAATAAGATTAGGCTATTATATATTGTGAAAGTCATAACTACGCCTAACCAAGGATTAGGGACATCAAGATAAGATCTAACATATTGATGACAAGCCTCACTTCATCCATACTGAGAAGAGGATCAAGGTGAAGAAGGTTGGAACGACAGATAATTCGTTAATATGCTAAAAAAGGCAGCTCCTCTAAGTAAGTTCATAAATTTCTTACACTTGCTCAATGTCGTGATTATCAACGCCTAGCAGTATTCCAATATTCCAATAGAGGAGAAGGTGACGTTATATTCTACCAATTGCTTGCTTTTCTGCATTAAGATGATTCAATTCAAGGTGGAGACTGCAAGGAGTAAATCCAAACACCGAATAGACTTGCTCAATGCCAATCGTCGGTAATAACCCCATGGAGGGAAAGAATGCCAGTCTGGCAATTCTTTTATTGCACTATGAGGATTTAATTCAATACAAAGATTGTCCAGATGCCTTAAATCTTAACCTATTCACCATGATGTATCGCAAAGCTCATTGTGTGATCTCCCTCTCATCACAGGCGAGAAATACCCACTCCTTAAAAAGAGATTTCGTCGTCTCATCAGTGAGCCTGTAGTGGGGAGGGGGCTAGGGGAATCAGGTATGCCTCCTTCCCCTCCTGTGGGGGCTGGGAAGCAATGCATTTTGAATGAAATTTAGCATTCAGGTCCTACTTATATTACGATTTGAGAATCTGCTTGTTTAGGTTTATCCGACTATATGGAAGTGCTACATAAAACCTCTTTGGATTAGAGTTAATCCCTATCCTTTATACTAATGTTGCATCACATTGCTGGAGAAGCATGTCTCCTCATCGAGGATGTACTCCAGTTAAGGTTGAACCTCGTAAATCTTGTGTAGTCGTTCTTTCATGATTGTGTGCTTAACTGTTAAAGCGAGCTGAGCCTTGATTTTAAGTCTAATAGCTGCAAACACCCAATGTTATAATACCATGATTTAATAAAAATGAAGTCAAAATAAAAGGAACAATGGTGCTTGAGTAGCGAAAATCACTGGCTATGTTGAGTCTCCAACCAAGCTTGAATGGTTATGTGATTTATGACTGGAGCCCCCCCAAATTGAGGTGAAAATGGAAGATGAGGAAACTCCTAACCTCGCACGGTGGTCAAGAGGTATAACGCATGGTTTGTGTGTGCATATTTCATCGATGATGGGTTGGAAAACTCGAAGTGTTGGGACCTCCTGCAAGTCACCATATAAGAATGCATTCTTGACATCTAATTGGTATAGTGGTCAATCACGATTAACCGCAACAGAGAGGAGGATCCGTAGGGTGGAATGGCGAGCAACCGACGAGTATGCATCAAGATAATCCACCCCATATGTCTGTGTAAAGCCACGAGCAACCAGACGTGCCTTGTATCTGTCAATGCTGCCATCTGCATCCTGCTTAACTGTAAAGACCCACTTGCAGCTCACTGTAGACACATTAGATATAGTAACAAGGCTCTAGGTACCTCTTGACTGAAGAGCAGTCATTTCTTCTTCCATGGCTAAACACCATCGACTATCCTTCAACGCATCTTGGTAATTCCGTGGAATATCCACCGCCGATAGTGCAATGACAAAGCTCTTGAATTCTCCAGTTAAGCGATCAAAAGGCGTAGTGGATGCTATTAGATATGACGCGCAGCTGCGCTTCTGCTCCTGAAGTGCAATAGGTAGATCCAAATCAACTGCCTCCTCATTTGGCCTCTGTAACACATCCTGTTCAGGGAAATCGTCAAATCCATCAGTATTGATAATATTCTCAGAACATACCTCAGGCGAGCTAGATGATGAGCGGTGACCATGAGCAGAAGCAGGTCTACGGGTATAGTGGAATGGCAATGGGGAAACATGAACGGTAACATGAGGTGTAGGGGATGGTAGTGGTGGAGATGGTAATGGTAGTGGTGGAGGTGGTGACGGTGGAGGTGGTGATGGTGATGGTGATGGCATGTATATAGCTTTAGTAGTGCCAGAGGATACCAAATGATCATCTGTAGAAGAGAAGTACATAACAGACTCGAAAAAGGCAACATCAGCACTGACAAGATATCTCCTGCGCAATGGATCATAACACTTGTACCACTTTTGTGTTTTGGAGTACCTGACGAAAACACACTTGACAGCCCTAGGAGAGAGCTTGTCAATACCTGGATACTGAGCCAAACATATGAGGAGTGAGGGAGAACAATTCGTTTTCTGGAAAAACAAGAGAGAAAGGAATCTTCTCACCTAAGACAGACGACGGCATACGATTAATGAGATAACATGCCGTAAAAACAGCATCGCCCCAGAAAGAATGAGAGGCATGACTCTGTATGAGAAGCGACCTAGTGACATCAAGTAAATGACGATGTTTCCTTTCGGCAAACCCATTCTGTTGGGAAGTATAGGTACAGGATGTTTGGTGGATAATCCCTTGAGTTGAAAAATAATTGGAGAGAGTATATACAAAATTCTAAGGCATTATCACTTTTCACAATCTTTACAGATGCAGAAAAAATATTACGAACTTCATTGATGAAATTTATGATAATATTCCTCGCTTCAGAGAAATCATCCACAATAACCATATAAAACATGTGTCCCTGATGATCAGGAACACGACTAGGACCCCAGATATCGACATGAAACAACTCAAACTTGGAGGTACTACTCCGACTCTGACGACTGGGAAAGTTAGACTGATGGTGCTTTCCCAACTGACAAGCCTCACATTGAATGGACGTGTGAGGAAAAACCTGGGGTAACACACGACACAGTGTCTGAAGCGGTAGATGTCTAAAGCGCAAGTGCCACAGGAATGGGGAGATAGATCCAGCAGGTAGAGAGGAGGCTCTGGCATAAGGGGTTCGACTGAGACGATATAGGCCGCCTTGCTCATAGCCACGCCCAATCACGTTGCCCGTAAGGATGTCCTGAAAAATGAGAGAAGATGGATCAAAAATTGCTCGACAATGTAAATCCTTTGTAAGTTAGCTAATGGATAATAAATTCATAGAGAAATCACGTGTGTGCAGCACGTTCTTGAGGTGTGTAGAAGGTGTCAGGTTAATCTCCCCCTGACCAGTGATAGGAGAATGTGTCCCATTGGTAATAACCACAGTACGATCTGGAGGGACCTGTCGATAGGCTATAAGTAGGTCTTGATTACCACACAGATGATGTGTGGCACCAGAATCCATAATCCACTCTAAAGTATCTGATCCACTGCTGCTAGTAAATGTATAAGTGCTACCTGAGGTATTGGTGGATGCAGAAGCAGCAACATCGGAGTGACTATCAGAAGCAGGTACTGATGCAACTGGACTAGATGGAGGAATAATGCCCCCCAGACGGGTAACAAGGTCATCAAAGCATTGATCTAGAGATGAAGCAGATGGGGGCTCAATCTGTTCAGCTACTCGTGTAGAAGCAGGAAATCCATATTTGGAATAGCACGTTTCTTCGGTATGCCCAGACCGGGGAAAAAGCGCATGTTGGCCGAACACGACCCCCTCTACCCCGAGGTCCACGACTACAGAGCTGATGGTGACCTCCACGACCTCGATTTGCTGCCATGGTTGAGGCAGTCGGATTTGCAGTGGATGAAGGAACAGTAATACGACTCAGTCTATGAAATGCTTCCTCCATCGAAGGAATAATGGAATCTGCCAAGATTTGAGAATGTGTTGCCTCGTACTCTGGATCAAGGGCTGCCAGAAATGCACCAACCATAGTGGCATTCAGGTATGTCTTATGTTGCTCAGGAGTGGTTGTAAGAGGCATGAAGCTGTAGAGCTTCTCGAACATTCCACGTAAAGACGTCTATAATGAGTGTAAGGGATGGCCATTCTGTTTGATTGTGAACATATCATGTTGTAGTTGCAGAATCTTCGTCTCATTCTTTGCTTGTGAATATGTAGCAGCCAGAATGTCCCACATTGCTTTTGTAGTGGGCTGATGGAGAATATCGTTGGCAATCTCAATTGCCAGAGTTCCTGTTAGCCAAACCTTGGCATATGCATCATATGCCTCCCATGAGGCGTTGACCCCAGTCTTCTCAGCAGGCTCTTCCTCAGCAAGAATGTGCTTCTTACCGGTTGACTTCATCATACTCATGAACTGCATTGCCTGCGGTTCGTAATTTGACCCATCCATCTTGACAATGGGCGTTGGACCTCTGAAGGCACATGTAGATGGAATATCTGCCTTGCTCTCTGACATGATGATAATAGAAGACTAGGGTAGTAGACTGAAGATATAACCGTCTACATGGACATTCACGAGTTTAGTTGCATGTGTAGACTCAAGCAACCAAACCCATAGGCTTGAAAACTCGAGCGAGAGTCTCCTCTATCACGAAGGTACCCTAGGGTTAGGCGAACCCTAGGATATGAGACCGCTCGCACAACCACCGAAGTATGCGCACGCGCGGAGTTAGGGATGCACGCGTACGCGCGCAGGAGTTAGGCACACAGGAAACGACGTTGTGCTTGGGCGACGCACAGGGGAACCCACACCAAAGAAAGCCCGGTGCCTGGACGACGCTAACCGGAGCTGCACACGCACAGGAGAACCCGCATCGGAGGCTGCACTGAAGGTGTGATGCTTGGGTGCGCAAGAGACGTGCATGGGCTATGCGCAGACCTGCACGGGGTACACAGGGGCAGCACGTAAGGCCGTACGGAAGGCTGAGGTGGCGGCGCACAGGGGCCTAGGACCGTGCAGGAGGCCGAGGCGGCGATGCACAGAGGCCGAGGCGGCACGAAGGGCTTGGAAGTGGAGGCTAGGGTTAGGATTTGGTTCGAGAACTCCAGTCTAGGATCGTCGCTCTGATGCTATGTTGGGAAAAATGAGAGAATTGTTTATTCCATACGCCCTAGGCTTTTATATATAGGAGAGTAGCCTATAGGTAAAATACATCAAGAGTCCAAAGAGAAAAAGAAAATACGAAACGGTACAAAAGAGAATAACATATATCTCTACACAAAAACGCAAATCATAATCGTTGAAATAACATGGAATTTGGGGGAAATGATGCTAACTGCTACAAAAATGAAGAGATGAAGTGGATTGGACTGGTTAAGGAGATATCCTCCTCCGATGATGGCAACTCACTTAGTCCTAATGATGGAAGCCGAACTCGCCAAATAAGGGGGCTACGGAGCAAGATTTGTAGGTCTAGACCTCTCTCCATGTGCCTCCCCTTACTGAAGCTCTAGGTCATGGCCATGACCTCTGTCACTAAAGGGGGGATCTGTCGTAGCTAGATCAAAAGTAAGCTTAAATAAGAGGAGATGATGTCTTCGATGGTCAATTGTTAGATCTACTTCACAAAACGACTTTTAACATGTTTTACAATAAGAGAAATTTACAAGATAAAAATATAGTTGGAGAGATGTGTTTAGAATTGTAAAAAATATTGTAATTTTATTTTGAAATATTTAAAAGTACTTAATATATTTTTATTTTAAATAGAAATATTTAATGATTTTGGACATGTAAAAAGTCAATGTGCTAAACTTAATTTTAAAGTTCGGATTATGGAAGTATAATAACTCTAGATGTGATGCTTTTATTTAAGGCAAGAAAAAGAAATATTCGTCAAGGTAAAATTATGACAAGATAAACGATGTCAAATTCATAGTGCATCTGATGCATTAGTAGTACTTTTTACCTCATAATATGGCAGGAGATGGTATTTTTTAATTAAGATATGAAAAAGAAACTATCTGATATGATTATGACAATGTAAAATGATATCAAGTTGACAGATAAATAATGGAAGTCTTCCTAATAACAGGTAGAATACAAGTATGGCACGTTACAAGATAAAAGAAGCAATAAAATACCGAATGTATGTCGATTTTAATTTTATAGCAAGTGTAGAAGAAAAATATAGCGCTGAAAACTGGATCCCTAATATATTTTCAGATAGAAACACATAACAATTTTGAACTTGTAAAAAGTCATTGCGCTAAACCTAATTTTAAAGTTCGGATTACAAAGTGTAGGTAATGCAAGTTATGATATCGTTGCTAATGCAAGAAAAAGAAACATCCGACAAAGTAAACTTAAGACAAGATAAATGATGCCAAATTCACATATTTATAGGGCACATCATCCCACAATATGACAGGACGTGTGCATTAAGAGTACTTTTATTTATAGAAGACCTTCTTGCAATATGGCAAGAAGTGGTACTTTTAATTGAGATAGGAGAAAGAAACTATCTGATAGGATTATGACAATATAAAATGATACCAAGTTGAAAAATAAATATCAGAACTTTCTTCCTAATGATAGGTGGAAATACGAGTACGGCATGCTACAAGATAAAAGAAGCAATAAAACACCAAATCTGTATGGATTTAATTTTATAGCAATATAACAACAACAACAACAACAAAGCCTTTTCCCACAATTAAGTAGGGTCGGCTACATGGATTCTTCGCCTCCATTCAGATATATCTTGGGTCAATCTCGGGCTTATATCTAAAAAACTAAGATTCCTTCATATAATCTCTTTTCAAAACTTCTTGGGTCGTCGTCGCCCTTTCTTAGCCAGCTCAACATCCCAACACTCACATCTCCTAATTGGTGCATCATCTGATCTTCTTTGTAAAATAATATACCATCTTAAGTGGTTTTCTCGCATCTTATCCTCGATCAGAGCTATACCAACTTTCTTTCTGATTGCATCATTCTGAATCTGATATTTACATGTGTGTATGTGTCCACACATCCACCTTATCATTTTCATTTCAGCTACAGCCATTCTCTGCACATGTCTATGGTTCACATGTCCATAGAGCATAGCAGGTCTTACGACTGCTTTGTAAAACTTTCCTTAAATTTTTAAAGAAATTTTCTTATCACAGAGAATAGCATAGGCTCCTCTCCACTTTAGCCATCCTGCATTTATTCTATTAATAATATCTCCATCAATTTTCCCATCATGTTGCAAAATAGATCTCAAATATCTAAAAGAATCTCTCTTCTGAATGCTATCATTTAATTTTATAGCAAGTTTAAAGAAATTTATAGCCGTTCAAAAAAATTGAGTAGTTATCACATTCTCTAAATTTATTCAATGTCCCACTTTTATAATTTATGGGAAATGACTAATTTACAAAAAAAATTATAGCAAGAATTTCAATTGTGCAATGTGTGTACGGAAAAAATGCAGTAGTTCACCTAGACCAGCACAAACCAATTAAATAAATGAATGAGAAGCTTTACAATTTAAAAATTCAAAGATATCAAATTCTAGCATTTATCACCCAACACAAAAAAATGACGATATAGGCATTTTTCTTCAGACGAAAAACATGGTTGATGACAACAAAGCACTATAGCATGTGCTCAGTTGCACCAATACATTCCATGGTAACAGCTCAAGTCAATTGAATACATCAAAAGCTGCAAAAACTCAAAGATTCAAAGAAATCAAATCATGCATTTACCATCTAACACGTATAAAAAACCATATGGGTTTCTAATTCAACCTATCCAAATTGCACTTTTACCTCTTCAAACCAAAACTAAATCGTTTATAACGCCATAATACCCACTCCCCTTCACAATCCTTTCCAAAAAATCCAATAAGGAACCATCCTTTCTTTAAGAGAGGACGAAGGAGGAATGGAGTGCGCAAGAGAGAGGGAGAGAGAAGTATAGCGGTGGAGGTGGAACCACTGAGTTAGAGATGCGTGGTGCCATAAATCTCGTCGGTGTTGACATTGTTACTCTTTTTGATGTCAAAATAACATGAGGGATAGTTGACGGTGCAGCAAAGAAGTTTCGTAATGGCAAAGCAAAGCACGGAAGCTGGTGGCATGGAGATAGAAAAGATGATAGTCACGACAGGGAGCGGCGAAGAAAAGGAAGGGATGAGGATGGCAGCAAAGAGGAATAGTGATCAAATAGGACATGGAAGGTGATGGTGTGTAAACGAGGTGTCGAGATAGAGGGTTGGACGTGGAAGATGAGGGTGAAGAAAGAGAAAGGGTTGGCAGAACCTCAGAGGTGTCGAAGTGGAGAGTTGGCCATGGAAGACGAGGGCAGAGGTGAAGGAGGGTTGGTGGAGACGTCCGAGGGAATAATGTTCCGAGTGAGGAGGTTGGGGTTTAGGAGGTACAACTTGTGGAAATCAAATAGTTTGCTACATTTGCACACAAGGGTTGGCGGTCCTACCCACATGGGTCGGGTGAGATTTTAGGTGCATTTCCGAGCACATGCACCATTTTCCTAAGTAACAAGGAATTGGGTGGAAATAAGTTATCACATTTCCTAATTGTACCTATTTCCTATTTCTCCTTAGCATCTATTTTAGATTCTCAAGGCACAGAAGAGTTCAACTCCACTTTCAACACCAGCAAAAATAGCCTCCAAAACTCATATTCTGCTAATCTAAGTTAGCGATGAAAAAAACCGAGAACAATAGCCGTTAGGTCAACAATAATGGCAGACTTGTTTGAAAAACATGAGTTGTAACTTTCTAAATTTAGGCAATGATTAATGAACAGAATGTACATGTATAAAAATATCATTGAACTCATTGGTTGAATACTATATTGCCACAGACTACAGCATGGCCAGCCACCCCCCCTCTCCCTTTCAGGAAAAAGTCAAGCCTATCAACTTCAGGCATCCCCAAAGGGATAAGGGACCTCTTAACCATACAAGTGGACTTCCAAGAATAATCTATCTCAAGCATGCCTCAAAACTAAAATTAGATCTGTGATAATGTTACTCAACCTAAAACTGTCTGACATCCTTTTCTAAATTCACAATCATCTTCGTTGCTATGCATATATTTTGGTACTTCATTATTTTAGTTTACGTATGCATCATGCTGCCAAAATTATCAGAGATGCATGGCAACAACCATTATTAAATACCAGTCCATGATTTCATATCATCACAAATAAATAACCATCCGTTAAGATTTTTTAAAGGATAATTGTGATAAAGATGTCCAAAACAAAATTATCAACTAAAAGAACATGGCTAAAATACCTGAAAATGAGAACTGGTGAGACAGCGAGCTACACGCTGAAACGCCGGGACCATAATAGTCTGGAACTCAAGCGCATCTGTTGTTTCCAAGATCTCCTCGAGCTCGCTCAAGAACATCACTTCTTTTTGGCTACTTGTCACCGGCCAATATTTCAACAAGCCCATTATCACTGTGCTTGCTAACTTCGGTTCCTTCTCAATAAACTGTGATATGCAGAAAGTCAACTGTTGAAAATAGCCACCTAATGATTTTGCCTTGTGCAAGGGAATCAATGTTCTCCAGAGGAACATCTTGTGTTCCTCCTTCAGAGGCAAAGCAAAGCCACTGATCACACTTCCAAGGACCTCCAACAACTCCCCTATCCCATTGTGCTTCTCAGTCTCAAAAACAAACCTGTGGACTATGTTGCCGATTGCTTTCCGAATTAAAGGCCTATGGACCATGAACTTCCCATATATTCTGTGGAGGATGGTCTTCACACAGTCCCTTTCTCTGGGATCCTCGGAGTCAAAAAGGTCGAGCAATCTTGTTACGAATGAGTGGTCGAAGTACTTTTTGGCAATCTTCGCATCGAGAGATGAAGATGCGATAAATTTCAACAATAGCTCATAGATGACCTGCAAATGTGACCATGCAGGCTCAAATGCAGGCTCATCCTCATCATTCTCACCTCCTGAACTCGGCCTGCGAATCGGGGGGAACACTCTGAACAGATTGACCATGAACATCTGACAGCTTGCGACAATCACCTGATCATTGAACCGGGTATTCCCCGTAGAAACAAACTTCACAAGCTCAACCAGGGTCTGCCTTTTCAGCTCCTTCTCCGCCGTGTTCTTTGTGGAATCCGAAAAATCAAACACAACACAGCATAGGCTCAACTTACTGACGAAAAGATTCTGCCTTTCCTGAGAGGGCACATCCTTGAAGGACAACAGGGGCTCTATCCCAGCTACAACACTTGACGGAAACACGGCCGACATCCGCTTCAGCGTAGAGGCGGACCTACTAGAAAGACCATTACCAATAGCACTACACGCATTCTCCCCATTGCCGTCGCAGCTGCTGGAGGTGGGATCTCCCTCAAAATCAGATTTTGAGGGCTTACGAGGCAATTTGCCCAAGTACTTCTTCCACATGGGTACCCTCAACAATCAAAACAATTCAAACCAAATAACCCCATCGCCAAGAGTAATCTCAACAGCATGCAATGAACAATCTGACAACTTTGAAATGAGACACCTTCCCCACTTGTCCCACATTTTTCGAAGAACCCAATTGAAGTTCCAGGACTCAAGCATGAAAGCAACGCAAATAAACCCACTTAGGTCTCACTCTGAGCTCAAAAAAGGCGGCACCTTTCTGCATTTTTCTGAGTACCCACGAAACTAGAAACTAATCACAGGTAGCAAAAGAAGATATCGAAGTGAAAGGAGGAGGATAAGGAACCCTAGAGCGCGATCTTGAACTGGAGGTGGAGATCTTGAAGTGAGCTTAAAGATATGAAATGGAACAGAGTATTGAGGAGCTGGGAGGAGATTCGGAGCAGTCGAGACACGACCGACCGTCGGAGAGAAAAGAGGACTAGAGATCTCGCATTCCGACCACCACTGATGGCTTCTCGTCTTCTTCACTTCTTCGCATTACAGAGGGGGGGAGAGGGCCACGAGGATCAAACGTGCGCCAAGGGCGTTGAGACTGGGAAAGACTAACGTGCGCATCTCTGGTGGAGGGAAGATGGAGAGCCCTTGGATTAGTCTAGTGGATGTATCGGACCGTTGGATTTCGGGGGTGGGGGAGGGGTTTAGATAGAATATGGCACCGTTGGATTAGGTGACGATAGGAGGATCGTTGCTATCTGCGTGGGGATGTTCCCAAATTAGAGCTCTCTGTCGTTTCCTTTTGAAAATGAGGATCGCAATCGGCCTGTTGAACTGGTCAAATCCCTGATTTTTTTTGTTAGTTTAGGGTTTTTTTCAAATATATGGGTTTGCTTAGCTTAGTTGAAAATGTTGGAAACCAATGCATCACCCAGGTTGAACATGATGGCCCAAAACAGACCATTGAAACAGAATTACACAAGAAACAAACCTCTTACTTTCCTATTTGAATCTGTGTGATCGGGGTGTGCATAGTTAATAGGTTATATGGGTATCCGTCTCGATCTATACGGGTCGACCTTAAACTCGTGACAACAACAACAACAAAGCATTTTCTCACATTAAGCATGGTCGGCCACGTGGATTATTTGCTTCCATTCAGATCTATCATGGGTCATCCACGTGCTTAGATCCAAAAATCTAAGATCTCTTCGTATAGTTTCATTCCAATACTTCTTGAGCCTTCCTCGTCCTCTTTTAACCGGCTCAACATTCCAAAACTCGCATCTTTTCACCAGTGCATCAGTTGACCTCCTTTTTAAATGGCCAAACCATTTAAATGGCCACCATGTAAATGGCCAAACCAGTGCATCAGTTGCCTCTTTTGATGGCATTCCAAATTCGATCTTTACGTGTGTGTGTGTGTGTGTGTGTGTCAACACATCCACCTTAGCATTTTCACTTAGGTTGTTGTCATTCACTGCACATGTCTATAGTTTACAGGTCAACATTTAGATTCGTAGGGCATAGCATCCCTCACAGTTGCTTTGTAAAACTTTCCTTTTGTTTTCAAAGGAATTCTCTTATCACAAGGAACAATAGAGGCTCCTCTCTCCACTTTAGGCAGACTGCATTTATTATATTTGTAACATCTCTATCAATATCCGCATCATGTTGCATAGATCTCAAATATCTAAAAGAATCTCACTTCTAAATAACATCATCACCAATCTTAACCATGATTCATTCACCATTGCTTCCATCAAAAAGTACACTCCATATATTCTGTCTTAGCCTACTTATACGAAATTCTTTAGTCTCCAATGCATGTCTCCAGACCTCAAGCTTCTCATTTACTCCATCTCTAGTCTCATCAATCAATACAATATCATCAATGAATAACATACACCAAGGTATCTCATCCTGAATGTGACTTGCCAACTCGTCCATAATCAAAGTAAAAGGATTGGACTCAAAGTTGAACCTTGATGCATACCAATGTTGATGTCAAAATAGTCAGTCTTCCTAAATTGTATTCGTACATAAGATGAAGCCTTATCATGCATATCTTTTTATAAGGTTAATGTATAGGACATGTCTTGTATCTTATCCAAAACTCTCCACAATATCTCCCGTGGGACAGAATCATAAGCCTTCTCTAAAACAATAAAAATCATATGGAGGTTCTTCCTTTTAGTTCTGTAAAGCTCCATTATTCTCCTCACCAAGTGGATGGCTTCCATAGTTGAGCGATCTGGCATGAAACCGAATTGGTCTTCTTTTACTTTTGAAACTTGCCTCAACCTTATTTTGATCACACGTTCCCAAAATTTCATAGTGTGGCTCATCATCTAGATACCTCTATAATTTGAACAATTTTGAATGTCTCCTTTGTTCTTGAAAAGAGGCACCACGATGCTTCTCCATTCTTCAAGTACTTTCTTGCTTCGCCAAATAACATTGAATAAATTTGTAAGTCAAGTCAAACCATTCTCATCTAAAACTTTCCAGATTTCTATAGGAATACCATTAGGTCATACACCTTCCCCATGTCTCATAACCTTCAAAGCCTCCTCTACTTTCTTCCTTTGTATTCATCTATAGCTTACATGATTCAAGTAACTTTCGCTACTAGCTAGATTTCCCAAAGTGATCTCTCTATTTCCTTCCCAGATGAAAAACTTATGGAAGTACTATTTTCATCTAGTCTATACATCCTTCTGAGCAACAAGCACGTGACCTTCCTCATCCTTAATTCATCTCACTTGAGAAAGATCTTATTTTAGCCAGCCTGGATAGATCTTTCTATCCCTCCTTAGAGTCAAGATTTTGTATAAAACTTCATATGCTATTGACTTAGCTTCGCTTACTACCTTCTTTGCTTCCTTCTTCATTATTTTGTAGTTTGTGATAGTTTCATCCATTCTATCCTTAGACATAGATTTAAAGCCAGCTCTTTTAATTTTGAGCTTCTCTTGTACTCATTCACTCCACCACCAAGCCTCCTTTTGGCCTGGAGTTCCTCCATTTGACTCGCTTAACATCTCTTTGTATACCCTTCAGATATAAGATGCTACCGCCTCCCACATCTTATTTGCACTTCCGTTACGAATCCCAAGATAATTCTTCTAAAATCTTCTACCTAAAACTTGATTGCTTCAATTTAAGATTCCACCATCTAGTTCCAGTGATCTTCAAAACCCTCATTTTCTTTACTAGTCATTTTGCACATCCATGACTAATAAGCGGTGTTGGGTGGTCAGACTCTCTCCTGAGATTACATTGCAGTCCTTGCAACACAACTTATCTCTTCTTCCCAACATAAAGTAATATATCTGGGTTCTAGTCGAGCCACTCCTATAAGTAATTAAATGCTCCTCCCTCTTCTTAAAGAGTATTTGTAATGAAAAGATTATAGTCGTTATAAAATCCAGAATGACTTTTCCCTCTTCATTTTTATCCATGAAGCCATGTCCTCCATGAACACTAGCATACCCTGAAGCGTCCTTTCCCACATGTCCGTTAAGATCTCCACCTAGATAAATCATCTCTATTGTGGGATACCTTGCATAATCTTATCCAAATCCTCCCAAAAGCTTATTTAATCATATCATCTAAATCAATTTGTGGTGCATATGTTGAGATGATATTCAGAATTTCTTCTTCGAGCACTACTTTTAGTAAAATAATCCGATCCCCAAATGTTTGCACCTCAACCACACAGTCCTTCAAGTCCTTATGAACAACCACTCCAACACCATTTCTTCCCTTATCTTTACCTGAATACCAAAGTTTAAATCCACTCTTCTCAATCCCTCTTGCTTCTCTCTCCAACCCATTTTATCTCTTGTAGACATAATATCTGAATCTTCCTTCTTTCTATTGCGTCAACTATCTCCATCGAATTGTCATTCAAAGTGCTAATATTCCAACTATCTATCCGCAACTTCCTTTGTAAGATCTTTTGGACTACCTTCTTTGCCTGCATGCGTCCATCATGCGAGAACCCTTACAAAATTTGAACAGCGTCCGACGGCAATTCAGCGGAAGTAGCTTATTTACTCGCATGTGTTTCTCATGTGATAACACTTGCAAAATTTGAACTACGTTCGGGCAATGATGTAGCAACCCTTGCAAACTTCTCATTGCATTCGGACGATGAAACACATCGCAAGTAGGGAACACCCTAACGAAATCTAGATGTTTTCTTAAATCCATTTTAAAAGTTTTGAACGGGTTCGAGATAATTTCCTAAATAGTGTTCTCAAGAGGACACTATTCAGGAATTTATCTGAATGGTTTTTAGACAAATTCTTAAATAGTGTTCTTAAAAGAATAATATTTAGGAATTTATCTCTCCTACGCTGGATGTCGGCTATATAACGTGCAAACCTCCTCAATTTACCCGGACTTGGGACTGGCCATGGCTGAGTTGACATTAAATTCGTGAATAACCAAAAAAGAATTCCGGATTAGATAGCCCATACTATTTAACCCATAGCACGTGGGGCTCCAATTGCATTGTTCTTATTTTTTCATCATTATATATGTATTCATAAAACATGACATCCATAAAAAGAAGTATTATATCATATTCATTTATAAAACATTCTTATCTTATTGCCTATGATATTTGACTTGTACATATATAATATCATCATATGGATCATTAATAAACATAAGTATTCATAAGAAGGGTAATATGTTATATCCGTACATTGAGTACCATACTATCTTATATGTCCTTAAATTTACCATATATGTGCACACACCTTCAAATTTTCATATTTTCTCATATTCATTTAACATTATCATAACTGCATATATACCCTTAGCATTATCATAAAATTGCACATATGATCTTAACATTATCATAAATTGCATACATATGCGTATAACTTTATCGCAATTGTACATATATCCATAAAATTAACATAATTGCATATACACCCATAACATTATCATAATAGCACATATGCCCTTAACATAACTAGTGTTTAGAGTTCTCTTAATTGTTAAATCCTTAAGCGGCTTTGATGGCTTTATCGTCGACACAAGAAGTCCATAATATAATATGATAGTGTAGCTACAATCGTAGATGACTTATCTTTTGGCTCACGTCCCCGAACGGCGTTGGCTTTTGAGGCCCCCCCATAAACGGGATCTATAGGTGGCTCCCACCATTAGGCGTAGCGCTTAGTTCCACTTAACCTTTTAGTGTCACTATTCATATTACGGAAATTTCAATCCTTTTACAACAAATCTTTTTCACAATGTTGAAAATAACTCTCATTTAAGTTAAGTTGGTGCCAATCATCTTAACTTTAGTTTCTTATGGTATTAATTAGTTGTTATTAAAGGATATGGAATTATCCTTAAGCGCATCACGGAAGCGTGATCATCGTATAGGATACGACGAAGAACGACTAGTCGTACTAGTTGTTTGGTGCAGCAGAATTTAAAATTTTTATTCGATGAAACCACATGATCCGAGAACTATTCTCAGATCGTTTCATCTATAACCACAACAAGTATAATGCAATACCTCTTGAAGCGTGGTTGATCGAGTTTCTAAGAGAAGAGACCTCCTGTCTCAAGTCCGATCGTCGGCGAGACTTCTTGCGAGCGCGGGGATGAACCGCGTTGTCCTCGCAATCCAAGAAGTTGATCTAAGCGTGGTTTCTCCTGATCTCGTCGCACGAGATCGAACATCTCCTTCATGGGCGTAGCACACCAAGAAGATGGAGAACCGAAGAACGTCGAAGCGGCGGCGCGGTGGCGATGGCGTCGACGATTCTCTCCTCTAGGGTATGGTGGACGGCCACCAATATTAGAGGGAGAGAGAGGGCTGCCGTGTATGAAGAGAGAGGAAGAGAGAGAGCTCCAATATCACATGTAAAGAGAGAGCATGGAATACCTCTCTATTTATAGGATTTTGGGATCCATGGATCTCAATCCATGCGATATATAAAATCAATGGATGAGATTGATTTATGTCAATCCAATGGTCAAGATTGTTGTTGGTAAAACCAACAAATTTAGGTTAAAATATATTTGACAAAATTAAATATAAATTAGTCCTAAATCAAATCCATAAAAAAGGAGAGAATGTGCATGGAGATTTCATCTCCATGCACCATCCATGTGGTCGGCCACACATTCCTATTAGGAATGGTGTGCCGCCCACTATTTTCCATGGAGAGAGCAATCTCATGGAAATCCATGAGATTGCATATCTCCTTGAAAATCTCCTTTATTTATTTCCAACAACTTTTGTTGGCTTTTATTCTTCAAAAATAATTCACAATTATATTTGAGAATATTGCAATTTTGCCATGGAAAAATTGTGAATCATATTCACAACCCAAAATAACATATAATTTACATTGTCAATTAATTACACAATGTGTATCCAATACACATAATAATAATCAACACATATAAATTATAATTTTCTCTCTCTAATACATTATAAATCACATTTATAATATATTATGAATAATTGGATATTTCTATCCACATTATTCTTATCCACATTAATTAAATCACATTTAATTATATTGGATAATTTCTTCATACATCAAGATGATTAAATCCCATTTAATCATGATTTCTTCAATGCTTAGATCTTATGGAATTATTCTCGAACCATTCAAGAATAATGCAATCTCTCCGCAGATACTTGGAGATAAGGACAGGGCGATTGTATTGTTCCACGTATAGTGACATGGATATTGAGATCATATCTCAAATCCAGATCGCAGGCCTCCCATAGATGCTTGATTAAATCAAGACCGCAAATCTAATCTTCTCATTGTATTTCAATCACATTCAGATCAATGTCCAACACTAGGACCAAGATCAGATCACTTCTCTACTGAGAGGAGTCACTAAAATCCAGACCCGTTTCATCACTCCCTAGGAATGGAAGCGTCATGGTTATACAATCGTTTACGATCAAATCACCCTCAGGTATTCCCAATACCTGTACATCCTGCATACTGGAAGACTCATACTAAACCCGAAGTATTGGATCAACTTTATACTGTCTACTTCATGGTTTTATCAGTAAGTTTCTCATTCGATCATTGGGAGTTGGTATCAATCATACACTTTCCAAAAGCATATATTATACCTAGGTCTTGATCATATACTAAAAGTATATATCAAACCTACAAACTCAGTCAAGCTTCCAAAGCGAGATGACTATGCACATGGAATTTGATTCTTCCCAATATCTCATGAGTGAGCTCATGTCTTCCAGTTCAGTAACTGAACCTGTATGATCCCTTTGAGAGATTGTATTACTCATATGCCCTTATATGCACACCAGCACGCCTGTGTATCGACCTTGATTAGGTCATCAACCTATTGGTCTGCCAAATGTACATACTTAGACATATAGCAACACATCTGTCTCCGGTCAGAGGATGCGTGCCTATATCCTGACAACATACGATATAGGACTTTGGTTATCTCGATCTCGTTAAGTCAACTCTTTGACCTAACTAATCTGACACCTCCGAATCTCTATTCCTATGCAGAGGACCTGCATCAAGAGGTCGGTCAGATATCAGCCTTCAAAGATAGGATTGCCATCTCCTACTCAGGCTGGAGATCATCTCTTAATAATCATTTGACAGTGCTTGATGAGTCCTCAATCTAACCCTTTAGATATTCATCCAAGCACCAGCCTCCATCATTCAATAGTTGAATCAACAACTGTATGATTATTAAGATGGCCATGGTACATAACCCTAATTGTACTAAGGGACCTATTATGCAAATTATTCATTCTTCATTTCAGATCAGGGAATGATATATGCAATAATATTTATTGCATAATGGCTCGCCGTGGGCTCGCATTTCCAACAATCTCCCACTAGCCCAAAGAGCCATTAATGGGCTAATCATTTAAACCCGCACTCATGTGACAATCATAGGCTATTTAAAAAATAGCTAGGTAAGCTGATCAGTCACTCTGTTCCCACGAGACTATGCCAAGTCCTTTTACGGCACTTGCATATCCCCAGTAACAGTGCTCGCATCTAATGCGAATGTTGTATCTTATGCAATCAATACTCAATCTTGTTAAAAACTATAGTCTCCTTGACACTACGGCTTAACAATTATGATAACCAGTATTTCCATAATCATTATCAGAATACCCTTATTCCTGGAGATCACTATCTCTTAAGGTATCTACAGTTAAGACCTTTTAGATCTCTATCTATAAAGTCTTAAGCTTTTGAAGATAAGACTTTGAGATCACTATCTCAAAAATCTGGTCATCTATGAAGATTTTGTTATTACTGCAACCAAGTGTTTTATTTCCATAGTAGGATTAGTAACAGTTTACTACTCCCACTGCATGGCAGCCATCTGGCTTTTGTACACATCTAGTACACACCCGGCTTCTCAGAATTGATGCCCAAGGGCAAGTAGTTCTAGCATTCACTTCCTCAACTCTTTGAGGTGCTATCCCTTTAGATAGGTCAATACCATATCTTTAAGGGATGGAAGCCTTTCTTGGAATTTTCCATAAAATGGAATATGTCCAAGATGTACTATTAATGTGACAGTCCCAATACTCTCTTCTCTTTGCTCCTGAACAACTTCAAAACTAAGATCTAAGAGGCATCTTTGAAATCATATTTCAAGTTATGGAACAACCAGATTATAAAACACTAATTATTATCCTTATATCATTTTAAATGATTAGGATATCATCTACATTTAGCACGATGAACACAAAAGCACTCCCACTAAGCTTCATATGGTTCATCAAGATTCTATCTGAAATCATAACATTTATAATTTCATCAAATCTTATGATCCAACTTCAAGAAGCTTATTTGAGTCCATAAATGGATTCCTTAGCTTGCACACCTTGCTTTCCTCAACCATGAAGCCCTGGGGCTACTTCATGTGAATATCCTCAAAGAGGTATTCGTAGAGGAATGCAATATTGACTTACATCTTGAAGATGCAATAGTCAAGTTATGTAGCTAAGGTTAGCAATATTCTGATGGTTTTAAGCATGGTCACCGAAGAGCAAGTCTCATTGCAAGCAATGTCTTCTCTTCCGGTGTGTAGCTCATGGCTACGAACCATGCTTTGAAGGTCTCTACCTTCTCATCAGGTTTCCTTTCTATTGAAGATCCATTTACACCTTTACAGGTCTTACCTATATAGGTGGATCCTCGAGGGTCCATATACAACACTTATATATGAAGTCTACATTAGACTTTTATTGCTAACATCCATCTATCCATGCTATGATCTTCAGAAGCTTCATCACATGAAGTTCAATCATTGTCAGATTTCTCTGACACATGGAATCCATCATCAAACTCATTTGAAGAGGTATTAGTGTTTCATCTTTAATTGTCCTTTTAGTTTCCAATTTCAGGAGCCTCATTATCTTCTCAAGATTAAACGAGTTCCTATACTTCATTTTATCTTGATTCTCAAGAGTCTAAACCTCTAAGAATCTCATTCTCAGAGATGAGATACTTTAAGAATCTCAAGGTCATAAAGTAGGTATCCAATACCATCCTTTATTTTACTAATGAAGCAGCACTCTCAAGTGCTAGATTCCAACATACATGGAACCTTATTAAGGATATACATTGTAGTCTCTACTATACATATATACCTGGAAACTAAGGGATAATTATGCTAAAATTCATCATTGATAAGATAATGTCACACATGATCCAATTGTATCTACCTATAACTCTATTGAGTTAAGGTGTGTTAGGAGGATTGAGATAGAAATGATATTCATATCTCCATAAGGTATTCTTCGAATTTATCTAGTAGGTACTTGCTACCTAGATTAGATCAAATTCACTTTATCTTCCTTCAAACTTTGGTTCTAAACCAAAAATAATGAAATCTTTGAACATTTCAAAGGTTTCTTAGGTGAAGAGAACTCGTATCATACATAATCATCAATAGATATCATATATCCACAATGTTTACTATGATATAGATGATCCACATACATCAATATGTATGAGATCCTGAATACCTTGGCATCTTACACCATTCCTAAAGAAGGGTGTATTGGACATTTTTTCTTTGAATACAATATTCATAAGTATGTAAGTTTTGAAATTTTAGACATTCTAAAGTTTCATCTCTTACTAGTCTATTGATCAAATCAATAGACAAATGTCCAAGGCTTGATGCTAGATCATTGTCAAATGATCTTCATCCTCCTATTGATCTTAAGGTTTAATTTCAGTATTTAGAAATGTTAATGAACCATTCATTAATTTTCTAATTTAGTGGAGTCCACTAGATTATTAGATTAATATCTGAAATATATCCATCATAACTCTTTATGATAGTTCTATCTCAAAATTCATGTTTATTTCCAACATTTAGAAACAAACAATGAGTGTATTCTTATATCTAGGTCATAGAGGCATTCTCTACGACTAAGGGCTCTCCCACTGAAATTAATAAGTCTATCAATCCAACAGAGATTGTTGCAACAATTGCATCAATGTCCATGTGGATAACTATAAACCTTAAGATCAAATTTTCTGGTCTTCTAAAACATATGCAACCTATTGCAAATGTCATCAGAAGATTGAGATACAATTATTTGACTTTATCTTATCAAAAAGAAAGTCAATTTCAATGATTTATGTAGATTATTTTTGATGCTCTATCCGAGTCCTTCTCTAAGGATTCTAGACAGACTTGATAGTCATACTATCAACACATCAACTTATTACAGTTTTGGCATTCATCCAACTCTTTGGATGTTATATGGAAGTCACAGAAGTCCAGTCAACTCTTTGACTTTCCTTCTTTCTTGGGTCCAACCCATTCTTCCATTGCGCTCCCTTTATCTATGAGCAATCATTGCTTAAGACTAAGGATCTCTTACGTCAAATTCAAAAGAATTCAATGTAAGATCATTTCAACATTTATACATGCTTCATTAAATTCATACAATATGAGTATTACGAAGCTTCATGAATGACTAGAGTATAGATAGTAGAATGATGACACTCATCATCTACATCCATCTAAACTCTTAAAACATAGGTTCAGGTAGGTACTCAAACAATTTGAATACATCATCTCTTATAGAGCCACCATTCTGCATGATGCAGTGAACCATCTCATTCATGTTAAATGTCAAGAGCACATATGTATGCTAGAATATCTTCATTAATTTTATAAGGATTATTTGACAATTGCGATCATCATCGACATGTCACTTCCAAAGTACATCCGATGAGAGATCAAGACTATAGAGACATACAAACACTAGGGTTGTAGTCCTATTATCTATTTAATTGTCATTCCTCAATATTATGAGGAAACTTGCACATTGCAACCACATACATTATGTGTCCAACTGCAAGTATAATATCTGGATCATGAGTTCAATTCATGATATTCTACTGGTTATTATTGAGTATATCATTGAGTGGGTTTTAATGAAGGATTATCTGAAATAAGAAATTTGCATAGATGTATGTATTTATATATATATATATACATATTTTACTTTGATTTAGGATTTTTTATATCAAAGTTGTCTTGCCATGTCAACACTGAAAGTTCATTCCCTTAATCACTTTCAATGTAAGCGATATACTTACCATTATATCTCAAGCAAGATCTGGGATCTCCTTCCTTATCTTTGTTACATCCCAATAATATGAGAATATGCAACTCGGATAAAAAGAAGCGGGAACACATTCCACCTTTTAAGTCCAACTTGCATCTCCCAATTCGGTCTTTAATACCCGAGCCCACCACCCCTAAGGTGATGTTGACCCGTCATTAATTGAACCAACCGTCAACAAGAATACAACTCATTATGCGCAATCCAATATCGCCCCAATAATATGAGGATCCGATATTGGGGTCACTACGCATACGTCCTTACTCTTTCGAGAAGCGACGAGCCCGATCCAGATGCGCTTGCATACAGGAGCTGTCACTTCGGGCAGGCGTCTCCCACATGCAATCCCTGGCGACGGAACCCTCCGCCTTGACGGGAGACCATGTATGTCGCTTATGTGATCCTCCATATCATATTCAAATTCTAATTAATCACTATGAATCATATTCATTATGATTAATTCTTCCAAGGGAAATAACATCTCTATTCATAATAGAGTGTTCTAATTTTAATTGGATCTCAATCAATCTAATCATATTAAATTAATGATCCAATTAATATCCAACAAACATTTTATTGTTACTTGAATTATGGTATTATCTCAAATACGTATTATTTCGAATTTTAATAATTAGAAATACATTATGATTTCTTAAGCATTATACTAACCCTACCCGCTGTCATGGCCAGTACCGATGAGAGTGGGACGGACCACATACGTTGCAACCCGCAACCCCAATGCTCTCCGACTAGACACCATATCCACCTCGGGAAAGGATATTGCAAAATAGATCATTTTGTACTTTGAGATGATCATCGGTTCTTCAACCAAAATTATACCATATAATAATAATCAAAACAATTTTGATTAACATTATAATGAGATTTGCTAAACAAATCCCAAGTCTTATTCAAGCAACATGTTTGTTGGAATGTTGATCATGTAACCAATTAGTGATCTAGATCACATCTAATCAATTATTGGTTAAGGTAATGTCATTTAAGGGAATAATTATCATCAAATATTTCACAAATATTTATGCACAATTATTCTAAGAAATTAAACAATTTAATTTCACCAATTGATTAAATGACAATCACTATACAAGCATCAAGTTTGATGAATGTGTTTCCAATTAAGATTTAGATCAAATCTAATCAATTAATTGGTTGAGGCCAAGTCAATTATGTAAATAATAATATTCCAATATTTCACAAATATTTTTCATGATTATTTCACGAAATTAACAATTAATTTCACTAAATGACAATCACTTGGTTCTAGATCAGGACTGTAATTTCAGCAGTGACCCCTACTTACTAAAATTAGCATATCTCAATCATATTAAATCCAAATTAGACAAAATCAATTAATAGATTGCTAATTTGATTTAGGACATAACTCAAGTAATGTTACACGCATTTCGAGGCAAGTCTAAACAGTAATTAACATTTTAATCACGTTCAGATCTACAGTTCCCGCAACAGTGCATACATGTTCATTAAAACAACCATATCTCGAGCATACGAAATCCGATTTACGCAAACTCAGATCCTATGGTTTCCTTATTTAATGGAGAACAAAATTCAAGTATTAAATACGTGTTTAAACAATTTAAACAGTGCCGAATTTATTTACTAAACAGATCTGCGAAATCAAATGCGATAAAAACTTTCGCGACCTTAACGAACCCAAGTCGTCCTCGGTTTGCGAATCATATTAGAAACCGTCGACCTAAGGCTCTGATACCACTTGAAGGATATGGAATTATCCTTAAGCGTATCACGGAAGCGTGATCTTCGTATCGGATATGACGAAGAACGACTAGTCGTACTAGTTGTTCGGTGGAGCGGAATTTAAAATTTTTATTCGATGAAACCACATGATCCAAGAACCATTCTCAGATCGTTTCATCTATAACCACAACAAGTATAATGCAATACCTCTTGAAGCGTGGTTGATCGAGTCTCTAAGAGAAGAGACCTCCTGTCTCAAGTCCGATCGTCGGCGAGACTGCCTGCGGACGCGGGGATGAACCGCGTTGTCCTCGCAATCCAAGAAGTTGATCCAAGCGTGGTTGCTCCTGATCTCGTCGCACGAGATCGAACATCTCCTTCGTGGGCGCAGCACACTAAGAAGATGGAGAATCGAAGAACGTCGAAGCAGCGGCGCGGTGGCGATGGCGTCGACGATTCCCTCCTCTAGGGTATGGTGGACGACCACCAATATTAGAGGGAGAGAGGGCTGTCGTGTATGAAGAGAGAGGAAGAGAGAGAGCTCCAATATCACATGTAAAGAGAGAGCATGGAATACCTCTCTATTTATAGGGTTTTGGGATCCATGGATCTCAATCCATGTGATATATAAAATCAGTGGATGAGATTGATTTATGTCAATCCAATGGTCAAGATTGTTGTTGGTAAAACCAACAAATTTAGGTTAAAATATATTTGACTAAATCAAATATAAATTAGTCCTAAATCAAATCAATAAATAAGGAGAGAATGTGCATGGAGATTTCATCTCCATGCACCTTCCATGTGGACGGCCACACATTCCTATTAGGAATGGTGTGCCGCCCACTATTTTCCATGGAGAGAGCAATCTCATGGAAATCCATGAGATTGCATATCTCCTTGAAAATCTCCTTTATTTATTTCCAACAACTTTTGTTGGCTTTTATTCTTCAAAAATAATTCACAATTATATTTGAGAATATTGCAATCTTGCCATGGAAAAATTGTGAATCATATTCGCAACCCAAAACAACATATAATTTACATTGTCAATTAATTACACAATGCGTATCCAATACACATAATAATTAATCAACACATATAAATTATAATTAGCTCTCTCTACTACATTATAAATCACATTTATAATATGTTATGAATAATTGGATATTTTTATCCACATTATTCTTATCCACGTTAATTAAATCACATTTAATTATATTGGATAATTTCTTCATACATCAAGATGATTAAATCTCATTTAATCATGATTTCTTCATTGCTTAGATCTTATGGAATTATTCTCGAACCATTCAAGAATAATGCAATCTCTCCGCAGATACTTGGAGATAAGGACAAGGCGATTGTATTGTTCCACGTATAGTGACATGGATATTGAGATCATATCTCAAATCCAGATCGCGGGCCTCCCATAGATGCTCGATTAAATCAAGACCGTAAATCTAATCTTCTCATTGTATCTGAATCACATTCAGATCAATGTCCAACACTTGGACCAAGATCAGATCACTTCTCTACTGAGAGGAGTCACTAAAATCCAGACTCGTTTCATCACTCCCTAGGAATGGAAGCGTCATGGTTATACAATCGTTTACGATCAAATCACCCTCAGGTATTCCCAATACCTGTACATCCTGCATACTGGAAGACTCAGACTAAACCCGAAGTATTGGATCAACTTTATACTGTCTACTTCTTGGTTTTATCAGTAAGTTTCTCATTCGATCATTGGGAGTTGGTATCAATCATACACTTTCCGTAAGCGTATATTATACCTAGGTCTTGATCATATACTAAAAGTATGTATCAAACCTACAAATTCAGTCAAGCTTCCAAAGCGAGACGACCATGCGCATGGAATTTGATTCTTCCCAATATCTCATGAGTGAGCTCATGTCTTCCGGTTCAGTAACTGAACCTGTATGATCCCTTTGAGAGATCGTATTACTCATATGCCCTTATATGCACACCAGCGCGCCGGTGTATAGACCTTGATTAGGTCATCAACCTATTGGTCTGCCAAATGTACATACTTAGACATATAGCAACACATCTGTCTCCGGTCAGAGGATGCATGCCTATATCATGACAGCATACGATATAGGACTTTGGTTATCTCGATCTCGTTAAGTCAACTCTTTGACCTAACTAATCTGACACCTCCGAATCTCTATTCCTATGCAGAGGACCTGCATCAAGAGGTCGGTCAGATATCAGCCTTCAAAGATAGGATTGCCATCTCCTACTCAGGCTGGAGATCATCTCTTAATAATCATTTGACAGTGCTTGATGAGTCCTCAATCTAACCCTTTAGATATTCATCCAAGCACCAGCCTCCATGATTCAATAGTTAAATCAACAACTGTATGATTATTAAGATGTCCATGGTACATAACCTTAATTGTACTAAGGGACCTATTATGCAAATTATTCATTCTTCATTTCAGATCAGGGAATGATATATGCAATAATATTTATTGCATAATGGCTCGCCGTGGGCTCACATTTCCAACAGTTATACTAACTCGATGTTTAACCCCCGCCTTTAATCTTTCTCGAGATAGATCCGATAATCAATGCCTGAATTGACCATTCCTTTTTGATATTCTTATTTCTTATTCACATACCTTAAATTTCTTTACAACCTTGTCATGCCCGAAATAAGTGGAACTGACCAACAATATCATGCAAATTCATATCCTTGAGAATATGTCCAACGATAGTGTTTCTCTCCTTTGTTTTTTTCATTTATATCCATATATAATCTCTATAAATATTTCTATTTATCTATAACCCAACCTTAAGAATGAGGGTTCAACCAACATCGTCCTTGGCAACTTAATTTATAAATAAAAGGTATCTCCAAAACATCCAAATTTCTCTCCACACAGATATGTGCATAACCTTTGTCAGTATCCAACTTAGTCAAAATATATTCCTTTAATTAAGTACGCCATTATGTGATTATCATAATTTTAAAAAAACCTCTGATCATCACGATCAACCATCAAGTCAATCTACATGATCATCACATCAGACGTAAGATTTTTGTCCTAGGGTAGAAGGCATGGTTATTTAATGCCGGGTTGAAGATTTTTCAAGGCAAGTTGAAGTCCAAGTGGACATGATCCTTCATAGTCAGGGAAGTGCAAACAAACGACATTGTATAGTCCAAGTGCATGACCATTCCTCGTAAATGGGTAATTGCTGAAGTTTTTTATAGGATTATATGAGCAGTAAACCCATGTTGAGGAGATCTCATTCATGCGTATCAAAGAATCCCACGATACACTCTTAGGGAATGCATGAATTCTCACTACTTCCACCATCTCCATGCATCTCTTTCCCCACTCCCCATTCTCTTTGTATATTCCTCAATCCCATTGGTTCTCATGCTTACTCTTGTCCTATACTTAGGCTGACCATAGCCTATGTATAGGGGGTACTGATGCCTACCCCGTATATTTTCATTCATTTCTCCTCTTGACTTCGACCACCCAATTTTTGCTCTTCTTCTACACTTAGGCTGATCGGTGCCAAAGTAGGGGTCGAGGGATGAATATGCATTTCATCATCTCTATTCATTTATTTTAGCTTAGAATCCCTTATAAAGCACCTATAAATATCGATAAAGCTATTCTTTTACTAATCCTAATTATTGTGTAAATATTATATATTTATCATTATTTTAATCTAAAATGAATAAATAAATAAAAGAAAAACAAAGAAAATAAATGACTTTATATATGTAATAGATACAAGCTGACTCTGACCTTGAGAGAAGGTCAAGATTTGACCTGATTGACAAGGAATAAAGTAAGGGGAGATGACACCTAAATACCTAAAATTCAGAAAATCATTATCCATTTTTCTATATTCATCATCTATACATTACTGTATATAATACATTTTCCTTACACTAGTTTATTTATACTCAAATTAACCTCAAATAAAACTATTTCCTTCTTGAGATTTGTAGATAAAAATATTTTGTAAATAATAAAATAATTGCAAAAACATGCTGTGTATATTGTGTAAATAACAACACTCTGAAAAGGCCACAAAGCTAAACTTGAAAGGTTAATATCTTTTTCACCAAGAAACAAAATCAACCTAACTCACTTTCATTGTACCCCAAATTAAATAATATGTAAAATGGAATAAGTTTCATAAAAATCAGAGTTAAGGTGTGAAATGTAGTTTTTTGGGGTGCTATTGTATATTATTCCTATGTATATTATGTATATTATTACTTATTTATTTTCTTGTACATAGTTGTAGATATTATATTTTTAATTAATTGTAAATATTGTATTTGGCCTATATAAAAATAAAATAAAAATTTAAAAATAAAAAATCAATAAAAATAAATTCATGAATATATTGTATATGTACCCTGACGTATATATTGTAAATACACCTATTTATTTTACCTAATAAACGACTTCATAAAAATCAAATAAAAATATCACTAAAATCCTTGTAAAATATTTCAAATTAATATATTCTTCCTTCAATCCACAAGATCGGAGGTGTTCCGATCATCTATCATTCAGTCCGACTACCCCCACACATTTACCGCATCTCAAGATCACATCGGATCTGGAGATTGGCTCCTATTCTGACCATTCTCACCGGAGCCTTCATCCACCCTCCATTTTACTTGTGTTTGGCCGATTGACCTTGGCCGGATCTCCATCTTCGAGTAGGACATCTTTAGCATGTGGCATGATTGTTATAGGAACATTAAATCTACACTCGGATACCTAGTTTGACTCACCGATCAACAGAGCTCCATATCCTCAGATTAGGGATCTTTGAGCTTCATTGCCATAACCAATCGACGTAGGGAATCTAAAGGAGTGTGTCTACATCTTTAGGAGGAGATTCAGGTGGATATTGAGTGATCTTTGTTCTATAGAACTTCGTCGGAGATCTCCTTCAAGCCAGTTCATTCAGATCGCTCTAGAGTCGCAAGATCAAGAACACGACTTCCAATTTCAATCTTGGTCGTCCAAAAAGCCCTAATTCATCATCGTGGATTAAAGCTCCAGATTTTATCCATTCCGTCCATGCGTGCCTTAATCATCACCGTCCTATAAGAGCCACCAAGTTGATCCAACCGTCGCTTTTTCCACGTGGAATAATATAATAATTGCACTCCTACCCATGCTTTGTTTCTATTTTGCAAATAAGTCCACTTTGTACATGTGTCTTCTTGTAGTTCATTATATATTAGCACTTATTTCCCTTGTATTTATTTTAATTGCATTTCGGTCCTATTTGAACTGAGCACATGCATAACACGTATTTTATCGTGAAAATTACAATAAAACTCTACTTATTTTATTTTTACTTTGTGTCCCCTAAAATTTAATTAATTGCAAAAAGGTCTAATCCAGTGCCACTCGCATGTCTCCGCACGCATTTTTCTAGATAAATTGCACATTTGGCCTTCTATTTCTTTATTTGTTCATCATTTAATCCATAAACTATATTTCTTTGCATCTATATCCTTGTGCATATGTATTTATTTTGCATGATAAAATGCATTACAAAATAGCAAAACTTCTTAAAAAAATCCAACAAAATTATGGTATCTCTTCGTTAATTGGTCTTGCATCATTATTTTATATTTTGCATTCATTTTTCTTATTTTTAAAAATTCAAAAATAGTACTAAAGTTTCCTATTTGCATTTAAAAATCAATAAAAATATAAAAACCTTTAAAAAAGTTTTAAAAATTCTTGTATATATTTTATTTAATTTCTGTACCATTTTCGTATGGTTATTCCTCATAAATACCAATAATCTGCAAAACATTCAAAACACCAAAAAATTAATATAAAATCATAAAAATATCAAAAAACCATAAAATAGATTTCTAGAAAATATAAAAATTCATTTCCCTAGTCTTGCGCATTTCATTCATTTTTTATTTTATTTATTAGTTTAGAAATCCAAAAACATTTGCATTGTGTTTTGTGTCTTGTTTTTCCTATTTTACATTTATTTGAAATTCGTAAAAATTATGAAAATTCTGAACAAATTACAAAAACATTTAAAAAATTCAAAAATCCAAAAACAATCTTATTTGAATTTTCTATTTATTTTTTTATAATCTAAAAACCAAAAAGTTGCCTTTTTCTTCCTTTTGTATTTATTCCTTTTATTTATCTTCTTTAATTATATTTTTAAAAATAAAGGTCATTTATTAAATTAAAAAAGTACAAAAAATATAAAATTAGAAAACCGAAAAATATTTAGAAACTAATAAAAAATTATAAAAATTTCAGAAGCTAAAATTTTTTACAAAAAACAAGAGTAGTACATAGAGTTCCTTATTTTATTTCATTGATTTTTAGTTGAATTAAATAAACTTTAGGATTTTGTAGGCTTATTGAGTTCGACCCTGTACGCTATTTAGGTAAATTAAATAGCAAATTTCTCTTGATACATTTTCTTCATTTTATTTTGGCTTGAGAATCAAATAAATTTTTGTTGAGGGATTTTTAGGGTTGCAACATTATTGCAAATATTTCCATATAATTAAAACCCCGAATATTCCTTTTCAACAAATTGGCACTATTCCTAGTGAGGCACGATAAGGGTAGCTAGATTTTTCTCTTAGTCTGCTATTCTTGGATTCTGTTTTTCTTTCTTTCTCTCTCTATGTGTGATTAATTTAGTATCTATATTCTAGTCAGTTTTCTTTATTATTTGTGTATATTTTCCGTATATATATATTGTTATGCATTGCATCTTGTTGAGGAGTGAGCACTTACTTTGAATTTTGCGTGTCGTGAGGGAGCTTACGCAACTCCTGTAGGATCCAATTTGTTGGATATCAAAAGCTCCCTAAAATTTGACTTAGGGATTCATTTGAGATCCATTTCACTTGCTCTTCTCATTTTTCCTCTGATGCACCTCTGTGTGTGACTTGTTTGTCGTTTATATTGTCTACTTTCTTTTCTTATATTTTTACTCATATTATTATAACTTAGATTTTACACATTCTTGTGTTTCCTCTTTCTTGCAAGGGACCCATGACATAGGGAAACATTCCTAGTAGCTCCGTCACTCCCGAGTGAAGCAGAGGTGGCCCATTTCTTTACCGAGCTGCAAGGAAGCGTAGGAGGAGGAATTGAAGATTTGAAAGAAGCATATTTCTTGGAACATCTTGCGCATATAGTTTTTGTTTTATTTTTAGCATTTTATTTCACATTATTTTTGTAAAATAATTCATCTGGCATTTGCCTTTTTTTCTATTTTCTAAAAGGCCATTATATACCTTGTGTGTGCGGCTATTTCGCTAAGTGCTAGTGCACTTGGGGGACCTCACCCATTTTATTTTCATTGATGTATTTTTATTTGTTTTCTCATGGTTTTGTGTGCTTGAGCCCTTTGAAGAAGGTTTTATTATCTTGCTTGAGCTTGCTAAACGATTAAGTCCGAAGCTCCTAAAATAATATCTGTTCCTATAGACTAGATCGTAGGATTGGACTTAGTCAAATTAATTGGTTCTTGCCTACTAGTAGAAGTTACTGCTAGGATGGTTCTCGTGCATCGTTCATGTTAGTTTTATTTTTGTATTTATTTTATGCACTATTCACCTTTCTTGTAGAGTGCTGGCGAAGGTATGCATCTCTTCCTCTGCATGCATCATTGATTTCATCGCATATCAACTTTTCCGATTTCCTTCTTTATTTTCACTCACACAAGATCAAAAGGAATTGGAAAATTTGTAAGATAATTTACGTGAAAAAAAATAAAAAAGTGAGAACTGTATAAAACTGAGAGTGCTAAAGGAAACTCGACCCTAAATGAAATGTAAGGACAAAATCATTGTTTTAGGGAGAGTGACCCCCTCATTATTTGTAGATACTTACCTCCATATAGAGTAGGTGAGGACATAACCCCGAGGATAAAGCTCAAATCCCTGGACTTGTGTCCTATGCTTCTGTCATTACTCTTTGGTGAACGTTGAGATGCAAGAACTTGCCTACGACCATAGAAAATTGTTTTGGTGTGCTAATCTTCTTATCTCCCTTTGGACCTGATATTGAACGTGGTAGTCCAAGAATATTGTACCATTGATTAGGGAGGTATGAGTATGCATGATGGAAGATAGCGGTGACTCACCTTGTGTGCTTGGTAGTAAGTAATTTCTTGTAGATTCACTAAACTTAAAATTGAAAAGATAAAAGATCGAATGATTAAGGTCTCCACTTGTGTCCAGTTGGTGAACGAGGGTTTTTATTGCTTTTGTTTGTTAGTGTAAAGATCCTTCCTTGCCTTTTATGCCTTTTCTTCATTTTCTTCTTGTGTTGACTTCATGTTCTTGCATCTTTCCTATTGTCATCAAGAGTGTCAGATTGGAGCATTTGTTGTTCGGACTTTGCGAACTCATTTCACACTCCGATTCAATCATCTTCTATTCAGGAAGACCACTTCCTGAGTATTCCTATTTCTCCACTTCACCATTCACCACATCGATCAATCCATTGTTTAAGAATGAATCTAATCCTGAACTATCATTTGAGGCTCCACAATTTTTGAGGACTAATCCAGTGCCATATACATTTTCATAAATTGAGTAGAACACTTGATGCCACCAAAGGGTAAGGGTTCCATGGCTGAGCAGAGCAAGATTAACAACATGATGTTAGCTTCCATATAGGTCATTCAAGCGCAGTTAATTGAACAAGTCAGCATCCATACGGGATTGAGAGATATGATCTTAAAGATGAGGAATGATAGACACGATAGGAGAGAGGAGGAGATGGAGGTGGAAATGGGGGAGGAGGAGCTCCACTCAGTGAGCCAATGGCTAATCTTACACTGAAGGATGCCTATAATACATGGGCATAACATACAAACACATGAATTAGGATCTGTACGATTCATGGGCATCTTGAGTTTAAGCCCACAATTTTACTCCTTCTCCCAATATTCTATGGACACATGAAGAACCTTGTGTACACCTCCAACAATTTGATCGTATTCGTGACACAATACACTACCCGAATGTTTCCAGTAGAGGTAGCGAAGATGACAACTTTCCCATTCAGTCTCATGGACAAAGCCTTATATTGGATAAACCATTTGGGAAAGATTGTCACAACTTGAGAAGAGTTGAGTTCCACTTTCTTAAGAAAATATTATCCACTTGGAACTTTCAAACCAAATGTGATCTTTGATTGCCAACTTCTCCCAAATGTCCTATGAGCCTATTCACAAGGAATGAGAGATTCAAGGATTTAACGGAGAAGTAACCCATCACGATATTCCAAAGATGATCCTTGTGCAGAACTTATTTGGGGGTTTGAGCATTGTAAACCAGAAGTTGGTAGATGCCGCTTGTGGGATCCCACTTCAACAAGGACAAGGATGTCCTTTATTAGATTTTTGAGGAGATGGCAGAGAGCTCTGGAACATCTTCACATGCTTTTTAGAAACATCCCATTACCTATCCTTCAGTACCCCATGAGGCTGTCAATTATGACATCACATGATGTGGATAGGTGGACGGTGCAGATCTGATCATTATAGGAAATCACCTATCCAAAGTGGACATAATGAGAAACGATCCAAGGAGATTCAGAAGCTACATGTGATCGAACAGAGGACAAAGAACATGTATAAGCTGAATGAAATCACAAACCATTTGGAGCTTCTTGTTAGTACGATTAGTGCATCTTAGAGTGCGAGTGCAAAAACTGATACTTCTACTCGTGAGCAGACTTCTTCCACTTCAGCAAAACAGAGTACCGAAGGACCATTTATAGTTAAACACATTTACAACGTGCAGATCCTTGACCATGTCCAACATCAGTCACATTAGATTGTACCGTACAAGAAGGAGCCTCCATATATCCCTGAGCAGCAATCTCCACCTCCAGCTCTCATTCAAGAGGTAAACGGTATTTGGTTCGATCGAGAGCACAACCAACCCTATCTATCTATCACGGCAAGGTCGATTGGGTTCATTGCAAAGTTAGAGTCCCGCACACCATTTTCAGGGAGGGAGACCATACTCCCAGCACCAACAGTTACAACCTTACTTCTCGTCTCCACCACATTCCCAAAACTGGAGACATCGACAACAACGGATGCAGCCTGCATATCCTCATCATCCTTACTTCCAGCAACAATCTGCATCATATGGATAGTTTTCACATCCTCCTCCTCCTCATTTTTATCAACCATAGTCGTATGGATACCAGTAGCCTACTCACTACTAGTCTCAACGATAACCTGCCATTGAGCATCCAGAGGAACCTCCGATGAATCTCGCACTAGATCGGCTTGTTTTACTGATGAAGAATATGAATGACCTGACTCAGAGGCTTGTCGACCTGACTGCCACCAAAGCATTGATACCATCCCAGGTCCAGGCCAATCCCAACAATTTCAGATGTAAGGAGTAGGTAGCTCATTTCCCACCCACTCCCGAGATAGGCATGGCCCTTAATTTTACTTGTTTATCTAACACCATTCATCTCAGGAGAGATAGGAGATTGTCGCTGCCCACACAACAGTTGGGATTGGAGAGAGATATTGAGAGAGCTTCACCGACTTCATAATCTTCTTCACCAGCTGAGTAGCGATCTTGTGTAGCAGAGCTAAATATTGGAGTTTCACCACCTTCTTCTTCACCACCACCACCACCTTCTTCACCATTATCACTCAGAAAAAGACAAACAGGGAATAAAGAAATATGTAGTGCATAGTCAACTGTGAAAGAGAACACACCAGCGTGGATTCTTCTTTTACACCAATAGACCAAGCAACCCGTCATGTTTTTCCTTTTGTTCCTTCCATCCCTTTAGTGGATAACATTGTACAGACTGAATCTGGTTGTCCACATGTACAAGATGACTCTATTATGAATAGGATAAATGAGAAACATAACATTTCTTCTAATTTTATGTCATTTCCCTTTAGCTTTGAATAAAACCAGAAACTTCCAAAAATTAAAAACATCACTATTTGATCCTGGAGTGGTAGAGATCCTTCAAAATATATTTTTAGAGATGCCACTCCTAAAGGCCATTGAGTACATTCATGCAGTCAAAAAGGGAATAAAAGAAGCATGGACTCAAAAGCATCAAGCAATGCAGAACACATGAAAGAAAACATAGAACTACATCTTAACCATGCCTGCAGTTATGTTTGAGTCATCTTCTCTTTCAAAAATATTAAAATTAAAAAAATAAAAAATTATATATAAATATTTTCTTTAACATTTTTTTGTAGGATTAAATAAAAATAAAGTTCTTTATGTTTCTATTTTACAAAAATAAAAAATTTAAAAATTTAAAATGTAGCGGGCGGCGTCGGCACTCTCCACACCGCCGACCACCACTGGAACCCCTGTTCAACAATCGCCAGCCCGCCTCACCATCCATCCTCCTGAGCACCGCCACCTTAGATCTCCACCACTCCATCATCGCAGGCAGCGTCTATCGTCGAAACACCACCCGACGCCGCTGCGAATCCAGAAGAGTGGTAGAGTAGCCGTCGACCACCGCTCCTCCAGACTCCACCGTCCATCCTCCACTGCATAGTAGCCTAGCCGCGCTTCACCCATACGGAGGCTCACAACCGCCATTCCACGTCCGCCATCGCACCTTGCCCTTGCGCACAACATCGCGTCACCTCTTGCCACCCACACGAAGGAGCCATCCTCTACGAGCCCGTCTTGCCTATCGTACCTGCGAGCCACCGACATCGCCCTGCCTGGCAGAGCTCCGCCTGATGCTCCATTACCGCACGACTGCCACCCCCGTATGCCTTGCTTGGAAGAAAAGAGAAGGGAAGGGGTGGCGCGCCCTCTTCCCAGTTTTGGCTTAAGAACAAAGATAACGGAGAACGCTAGAGGAATAATATTAAAAAATTGCAAAATTTACAAAGAAGCTCTTAGAAGTTCTGAAAAATACAAAGAGGCCCCCGCCAGATTCAATTTCACTGGGTAACTTTCTATTGCAACCTTACACTTCTGTGTATTTGCTTATAGATCTTATTTAGCCACTTACTCACGTGATACACACATTCTTGGTAGTAAAATTGCATGTAAGCTGCTTTATTTTTGTATTATCTATTGCTTGAAATATTTTCAGAAATTATAGTTCAGTCCCTGATATCCAGACTTAGAAATTGCATGTTCATTTGATTGAAACAAATAGCAATTTTTCTCCATAAATTCTGTAAAAATTAGTGTGATCTCCTGCTTAGTAGTTCTATCTGCATTAACTTTTTTATTGCATTTATTTTAATTTTCTATTACTAAAAAACTAAAAATATGTCATTTTTCCTTGTTTGTACTTTGAAAAATCATAAAAATTATAATATTTCTTAAAAAAATTCCAAAAAATTAGATTAATTTTCTTTTGCTGTGTTTTAATTTCTACCCAAATTTTGCGCATTAATTATTTATAAAATCCAAAAAAGCAAATTACTAAAAATCTTATAAAAACATAAAAAATATAGAAAAAAAATCCAAAGATAATAATTTCAGTTCATGTGTGTAGATATTTGTCTATATTTAGCATAAAAATAGTTGCCAGAAGTTTTGGGCATTAAAATGGTTTTAAGTTGCAAATTACTCTAGGTTGCGCATTGTTTATCATTTTTGCCACTATTTGATTTTTAAAAAAATACAAAAACATATAAAAATTCTATAAAAATTCCCAAAACATTTCAAAGACGTTAAAATCAAAAATATTTTCTTTGGATTTTTCTGAGCACTTTTGATTTAATTGAAAAATGTAAAAAAAGTGTGATGTGCACATTTCTTCCCTTGTGCATATTGTTCCTTATTTAAAAATTTAAAAAAATTACAAAATTAAAATCACTAAAAATTTGAAAATCAGAAAATAAAAAAATAGAAATTTAAAAAAAATTTAAAAATCAAAAAGAGAAAAATTTCACAAACACCAAGGTTGGTTTGCATTTGATATCCCTTTTTCTTTTAATTGATTTTTCTTGATTATTTGAATAACCCTCGGGAATTGTAGCCTCCCTGAGTTCGATCCTATCTACTATACATGTAAATAAATAGCAAAAAATTCTCTTGCTCCACCTCATTCTTTGCAATTATTTCAACGAGAGAAAGAAAAAAATAAATTTTTTTGCGGGATTATTTGGGACACCGACACTTTCATATTTTATTTAAATCAAAACTTGAAAAATCTCGATCAACAAAATGGCGCCGGTTGCAAGGGAGGCGTGGCAAGGGTAGTTAGGTTTCTCTTTTGACTTACTATTCTTGGTTTTAAATATCTTTTTATATTTTGACACATTACCCCACTGTTCATATTTATTGTTTTTTTTAGTTTTTTCTGCTTATATTTATAATTGTGTTTCCTACATATTATTTCTTTCTTTTTTCTTGCGAGGGTCCATGGAGCGAAGGAGGTGATTCTAGGAGAGCTGAAACACCAAAGTGAAACCGAGGCGACTTGATTCTTCACCGAGCCGTATGAGAGCACATGAGGAGGAGAAGAAGATTTTGAGAGAGACCATCATTTGGAGCACAGATAGTTTTTTTATTTATTCTAGCATCTGAACTCTTGTAAATAGACATTCATCTGTTGTATGGTCTATTTCACCAAATACCAATGCACTTGGGGGACCTCACTGGATTTGTTTTCATTGCGTTTTTTTCTTTGTTTCACGTGGATTTTGTGAGCTACCTATTGAGATTTATTTAATTTGCTTGAGCTAGGTAATTAATTAGGTCCAAACACCCTAAACAAGAATTTCTGTACCTATAGAGTAGAGCGTAATTGGACTTAGTTAAATTGAACTGGTTCTTGCCCGTTAATAGAAGCTATTGTTAGTACGGTCCACTTGCATCATATAGGTTAGTTTTTTTATTTAAATTCTACACGGATCATTTTGCATGTAGAGCGCTGGCGACAAGGTACACATCTCTGACCCCTGCATGCATCATTTTTTTTAATCGCGCATTGACATTTCTGATCTCCTTCCTTGTTTTCACTCACATAAGTTAAAAAGGAAATTGGACACTCGGTAGGCGATTCATTGAATATAACCAAGTGACAACTGTGTAAAATTTGGGTCTGTTAAAGAAAACTTGACCCTAAAATAAACTTAAGGAAAAATCATTGTTTTGGGGAGAGTAACTCCCTCATTGTATTCATTTTAAATTGCTTGCATACACACTAAGGTTAGTGCCCAAATCGCATAAATCAACCTAAGTGTTTGTACAACTTTGTGTTTGATCACCTAACTCTAAAATTGACGAGATAGAAAGAACGAGCTTTCGCGGTCTTCACTGAGTTGAGTTGGTGAATTGGGGGTTTGTATTGTGTTTGATTGCTTATGTGCATACTAGATCCTACTGTGTATTTGCACCTTTTTCTTCACATCTTTTGACTTGAGTATCGTGTTCTCTCGATCCCCGTCTTTTGTTTCGAAGATGGCCGACTAGAGTTATTTTAATCCGTTTTATTGTACCCTCCAACCCATCCGCCTTCCTTTTTCTAGGAGGACTTTCCTCCTAATTTTTGTGCATATATGCCTAACCCATTATTTCAGGAATCGGATTCTGAGTTTCACCCACCCTCATCCCACTCACCCGATCTTGGTATTTTGGAGTCACCTTTCATGCTGTCCAAACTTGAGACCTTGATCCAGATGACGGAACATATGAATTCAAAGATTACCTATTATTTAACATAAATAAGAGCCAGAATGCTGCTCCACTATTTGAGGATATGGATTCTCTTGAGTATAATCATGAGATCTTACAATCACCCAAAATACAAAAAATGAGAAAAATTCAAAAATCCAAAAAGATTTCGGGAGACACTTTGTCGATTTATTTTGTGAGGAGTGGGCACCCGTGCCAAATCATTTTCCCACACAGTCATTCACCACATGTACCAACTTTGACCCCAAGGATGCCACTGTACAGACTGCCCTTGTCAATCCTCGTGTATATGCTGATTCTGATCTCCTCCCTTGTATGGAGGAGGTCCACAAATTCAAAAAATCTTGACTGAACTCGAAGTAGTGGACACTATTCACGAAATCATTAAAGACCCACTTCAACAGGCCATGACCCATTTATCTGCTCCTCAACCCAAGAAGAGAAAGCGGAGGAGCAGATCTAAGAGTCACATATTGACCATGGCCACTGCCTACGCCATCTCTCATTGACCACATTTTAAGAAAGATAACATTGCCATACCTCTTGTGAGTTGCTCCGTCTCTGACTATTCTTGTGACAATACTCTCCTTGTTGGCGATGCTTCAATTAATATAATACCCTTCTCTATGGTACAATCTCGTCATCTTGGGACTCTCAAGAAAACCGAGATGTCAGTTCAAATTGCTAATGTATATATTAAGAGGCCGAAGGGTATTTACAAAACACTGTCATTCTTATTCAAGGCATGAAATTCACTTCTGCTTTTGTCGTATTGCCCATGGAGACCTCCACCCCTATGGAGCACCCTTTAATCATCCTGGGACGGCCTTTCCTCACCTCTACGAGAGCCGTTATTGATTATGGATAAGGAGAGATTCACTTCCATTCTGATGTAGGGAGCGATGTGTTGATCACTACACCCACTACTGACCAGAGACCTGCATCCCATGAGAGTGTGCCTCTGTTAGACAACCCAAGGACTTTGACCTTGATGATACTACCATAGATTTTTGCTGTTTGTTGGATGATAATGAGACCCAAGAATTCCTCTTCAAGGAGGAAGACTTAGGAAGCATAGACCTTGGAGTTCCCCCTTCTGGTACGTGGTGATGCATTGATGACATCCGCGGGATTTACACTATTGATACCCTAGAGTGGAGGGCAGACTCTGAGAGAGGACATGATGGACATGATTTGACTACTTCCACTGATGAGTACATTCCTATTTACCTTGATTTAGATGAGACTGATAAGGCCAAATTTGATTTGATTGCTTTTATAAAAGAACTCAGGACTTTTGATAAATATGATGATCAAATAAAGGCTCGCCAGGCTGGAATTGATCTTAATTTTTCGGATAATGAGTTCGAGCCTTTTTACTTTGATATTTGCGAGACTTCCCAGTCCGAACATGACCACACTATTCCACTGACCGGTTTAGGCCTGTACACTCTGAGACTGTTGAGGATACATTCTTGGTCGATCCTGATCAGTTTATGTCTAATGATGACGCCAATATCGACCTACACCTTGTTAGATCCATTCCTCAGCGGTCCCGCAAGAAGGTTCTCTTTTGACCTTCTTGACCTTTGTACATACATTCCTTTTGTATATCCTTTCATTTTATGCTTTCTTCTCCCATTTTATCGTTCACCCCTTTTCTGTGTGTATATATGCTATAGTTAGGATGTGCTTTATCCTAAGTATTGGTGGAAGAAGGATTTGTGTGGTTCATATCCATCCTGTTCATCACTCCTGTTGTTGCTTATACTTAAGGATACTTTACCCTAAGTATAGGGGGAGTGACGTTTTTCATATAGTCTTTTTTGTTTTTTTGTTGAGTCCGTACATTCTCTTCATCGGTTTTTTGCTTTTGTACAGTCTTCTATACTTAGGATTACTTGATCCTAAGTATAGGGGGGATCACCGACTTTTGTTCTTTTCATATTTTCTTTGAGTTGTTGTAGCACAAGAGTCTTTTCACTTTTCTACATTTTCTTCATTTTATTTTGGCTTGAGAATCAAATAAATTTTTGTTGAGGGATTTTTAGGGTTGCAACGACATTGAAAATATTTCCACACAATTAAAAACTCCAAAATTCCTGTTCAACAACGGGTCGACTTCTAGACTTTTCATTCTTTTTACTCTCCTACGCTTAGCACGAGCTATGCCTTTTCCTCACTCTTTGTGCTATGAGGTCATAACACCCGATAAGTATAGAGGTGTGGTATATATTACATATATACTTTACCCATAGCTCATAATTTTGTGTATTTTGTTATATATTATACAATAATTACAAGATAAGTAAAAATGGTTAAAAAGAATGAAAAAGTGTAAACTATGTAAAATACATGGATACTTGTATAATATGTATATTGTATACAAGATGTAAAATTTGTATAATGTGTATAATATCCTCCCTATAAAACTTGTACAATCTTGTAAAATCCATGTAAATTAATAGGAGGTATACCATAGAAAACCAAAAAAAACTTTTTTATGCAATAAAAGGGCTTCTTATTTACTCTTACATATAATTGTTGCATTAAAAAAATCATCTTGCACTTCATCCATATGCATTTCATAACACCTGCATTTCATTTGCATATCTTGCATATGGAAAGTGAAAAGTTAGTGGGTTCTGAACCGAGTTATGCATAGAAACCGAGGATGGACCTGATTTGACCTTATTCTACTTAATTTAAGATGAACCTTATAAGAACTGGAGTTTAGAATTTTCAGGTCGAGCGACTTAATTCTTTGAGTCCACAAAACTATGTTCACATGTCACCTTGATTGGTCTAAGTAGAATGTTTCGTACACACGCATGATTCTTTTTGAAAGTGACCTAACTTGGACAAGAATCGTGCATGTAGCTCTTCATTGATGAGGTGGTGCGGGTAGAGTCCTTTAGAAAGAGATGCACACGAATGGAAACATATACAATCACTTTGAGTGTCCAGTACACCCCAACCTAGCCTAGTGGCATGGACCTCTAAAGACAGGAGCTGTGGGTTGAAGAGAGATGGTCTGCTAGCACAATTTTTTCAAAGACCCCAGAACATGTACGGAAAGAAAGATTCTATATCCATAGGGACACGATAAGATCAATGTAGTTTAACAATTCTTTCCACCAAATAGAAGCAACTGTATTCAAAAAAGGAAAAAAAAGAATAATGATATGTATCTTAACCATAATGGTCCAACTTCAGAGAGTACAAATCTTTGTGGCGACTTGGCTACACTGGTTGGTACCACAAGGAGATGTGGCTACACTGGCCACACTCCACTTCTCTTCTTATTCTTCTATCTTCCCCCCTTTGATTGTGGACACAACACATACCTGAACTTAGAAGGAAATGCCCCGCTCCTCGAGGAAAGTGTAGCTAGACTGAGGAATTAGGGTCACCTTACTAAGAGAAGGTTGTTCTTCATCAATTCTGATGAGGAGAGCTATATTTCACTTACACAATACAATTAAGATTCACAGTCATAAGCATTTTCATATGAGGACTTGTTCTGACCTAACTGTTGAGGCGACTTGAATAGAAACTTGTTGAACTTAAAGGAAGTTAAGTCTTAAATCCTATTCCTAATAAGGTTCCGTAAAACTAATAGTCCAAAAATTGAGTGAATCTCTATATTCACCTTTTGTTCATGACCTTGGTATGGCACCCAAAATTATTTCACCTTTTCATTTCATTTTAGTTGCTCGGGGACGTGCAAGGCTTAAGTATAGGGGGCTAATGAATATGTGATTCATCACGCTAAAAGTTGAAAATAGAGCTTCATTCTCAAGTAATTAGCTACATTTCACCACCTATTCTGTATTTTTATCATTCACACACTTAGAAATAATTTCTGCATTTTAGCATGCATAATTGCATGAATAAGAAGCCCAAATTCCTGTGAAAAAATCACATGTATAATACCATATCTTTCCCTATTTTTATCTATTTTTATCTAATCCAGAATTGAATAAAAATCAACTCTATAGTGTACACATTACTAACACTAATAAACGAAGAATACTAAAAAATACAAACTTGTAAATTTGCCCAATAAAACCAAATCCTAGTTTGAGACTAAAAGCCTTAAAATGTGAATATCTCTCTCATAACATCTCCTATGGACCCCTACTTATTTTTTAATTAATGTACACTCAATTATCTACAAAACAAAATCAAATTCAAAAGAATCAGAGTTTGTATGTGAAACTTAGGCTTTGGGCCCTTATTATTTACAAAAATATTGACTAAATTGACCTTATTATTTTATGTACAAAAATAATCCTCTTCAATTTATCTCTTTTGCATTAATTGCAGTTTATTTATGCTTTAATAAAACGTGTAAAAATCTAAATAAGAATTGAGGAAAAATCAAAGAAAATAAATCTCTTTGAGTCCATATATAAAGTCTGCACATATATTCTCTTTATTTTATTTCTTTTATTTAGTTATTAAAAATACAAAAATATATCAAACTGTATAAAATTATTTTATAAGTTCTCTAATTATATTTTTTTGTTATCTTATTAAAAATGATAAAAAATGGCAAATTAAAAATACAGTATTTTAGATCTATAGGATGCCACCAAAAGTACTCTTTATACTATGATTTCTTTTGGTTTTGGATCCTTCGTAAAAGTTGTAAATCTTATCGAGACGAACAACTTTAAGGTTGACCACTTTTTTATTTGAATTTATTTGATATTTATTTTTTTATTTTTATTTAGAATTAATTTTGAATTTTTTGGGAGCGATACATGGCAATTGTTGGAGGCGCCATGCATCATCCCCATTTTCTCTCTCTTTTTTTTAATTTTAATTTAGTTTTATTTATGCTATTATTATTATTTTCATTCATTCATTTTATTTATTATTTAAATTTAGTTATTTTCATTTTATTGATTTATTGATTTATTTATTATTTTATATTAAGTTTAATTTTTAACCTAAATTTACCACCACTTGGCCACCCCTACGCGCACCACACAACACCCTCTCCTTCCACCCTTGTTTCCGCTTGCCAATCTTCCCCGTACCCTTAGTTGCTCCCCCACGCATTAGTTGCGCAACTACCACCCGTGCACAACCCACCTGCTTGAAGAATTTGGGCTTAGACCCCTTAAATCGACATGAACGATCCTGTAGTTTGTGGATCGATACATCAAGCGACCCATAAGTTTATTAGAAATGTTATCGTGACCATACAGGACATGTGCTTCCCTGTAGCTTTTGTCATCTTAAACATGGACTCTCTTGCACATTTGCTCCAGACTCCCGTCATCCTTAGCCGACCATTCCTTCAAACTACCAAAGCGGTCGTCGACTACAGGTTTGGAAAGATCACATTCCACTCTTGCACTGATAAGTTCACCATGGACATGATCAACAAATCAAAAGCTGCATCTGATGAAGGAAAGCCATCGACAGCTAAAGACTATTACATTATTGACATTAGTGATTAAATTTTTTTTGAATGATATTCTAACATAGGAAATCCTCTCTTCAAAGGAGGAACTAGAAAGCACAGTCAAGCCTCGCTCGCTTGTCAACTAGGAGATATATACAATCAAAATCATTGACTAACTTATTTGAAGAAGATTCATGCCAGACCAAACATAATAATTCATTGCAGATATGTCTGGCACATTTATATCAAAGCTAGTAGTGTCAAAAGTGGACATCACTTCATTTAATTCAACAGATCAATCAACTACCATCATAGTTTTCGAAGTGTCCACAGAGTAGACTCCACAAGTACCTGAACTCAAACATCTCCTAGCAAGCATGAAGTATGCATTCCTAATAGGTGAAAAGAACATATATCTGGTTATCATTAATAACAAGATGACCCCGGATCAAAAGAATCTCGAATTCTCAAGGTTCTATAAAAGAACCATAGGGCACTTGCTTGGAAAGTTTCGTATCTCCGAGGGATAAATCCAGCCTTGTGTTCACACCATAATAGTCTTGAAGATGACTACAAACAATCCTGCAAATTTTAGCACACCTTATACCCTAACCTTCAGGACGCAGTGATGAAAGAAATCACAATATGGTGTGAAGTATGCTTTATTTATCCCATCTCTAACTCTAAATGAGTGATCCCCCTGCATTTTGTTCCAAAGAAATTCGGGCTCACTGTGGTTAAGAATGACCACAGAGAGGAGATCTCTACTCGAGTACCGACATCTTGGCATGTATATGTTGATTACTGCCTCCTCAATTCAGCTACAAAGAAAAACCTTTTCCCACTATTATTCATTATTTAAGTGCTCGAAAGACTAGCAGGTAAAGAATTCTTCTGCTTCTTAAATGGGTACTTAAGGTACAAATAAGTGGCAATCACTTTTGAAGACCAAGCGAAGACAACATTGACCTGCCCATTTGGTACATTCCAAAGGTGCATGCTTGCAATCTTTGCCGACATGGTCTGGAGTTTTATCGAAGTTTTCATGGATAATTTCTCCATCAAAGGTGACAATTTTGATTCATGTATTATGAACCTAGATAGAGAATTATAGAAGTGCCATGAAATCAATCTAGTGCTATCATGAGAAAAGATCCACTTCATGGTAATTGAAGAAATTGTGTTGGGAAACGTCGTTTCCAAGTGAGGCATGGAAGTTGACTCGATGAAGGTGGACATCATTGCTAAGTTCGATCCACCTCAGAATGCAAAAAATGTGAGGTCATTTCTTGGGCATGTTGGTTTCTACAAAAGATTTATCAAGGACTTCAACATGCTTGTCCGACCTCTAATAGATCTTCTTTACAAGGAGACTGAGTTTATTGTTGATCAAAAGGTTCTTTACTCATTCTATCAGCGAAAAGAGCTCATCATTCAGGATCTAGTCTTACAGCCACCCAATTGGTCTCTTCCATTTGAGATAGTGATGGATGCTTCAAATTTCACACTTGGGGTTGTCTTAGGATAAAGAAGAGATAAATTGCCCTACATCATTCACTATGCCAACAAAATGCTTCATGAAGCACAAACATTTTTTACAGTTATAAAGAAAGAATCGCTGGCGGTTGTCTTTACTTTAGAGGAGTATATATCCTATATTCTAGGATCAAAAGTTATTATTTTTACTAACCACTATGCTATCTGATACCTACAACAAAAGAAGGACGCTAAATCACATATACTTAGATGGATCCTTCTCCTCCAAGAATTCGATTAGGAAATGAGAGATAAAGTTAGAGTTTAAAATGTGGTAGTAGATCATCTGTCTAGAATAGAATGCCAAGATACTCAACTGAGTAGTGCACTGATCATATAGACCTTACCTAATGAATCCATCCTCAACAGTGGATCTCTCCCATGGTATGATGATGTTGTTAACTACCTCATCTCTGGGGTAGTCCCTCAAGATTGGACGAGAATCAAGAAGGACGAACTTAAGTTCGATATCCATTTTTACCAATGATAAGATCCATAGTAGTTCAGGGAAGGATCTAATTGCATTTGGCATCGGTGTATTCCTTAGAAGGATTACACAAGTGTCCTCGGGCACTACCATAAGCTCGAATCTGGTGGATACCATTCTGGAAGTCAAAGAGCAACAAAGAAACTATAGTGTGGCCTTTGGTGTTTGATACTATTTAAGGATGCAAATGAATATGTCAAAGCCTGCACTAATTGTCAGAAGATGGGAAAATCCCTTGGTATCAACAATTCTAGGCCCCTTAAATTCATCTAGATTTTTGATGTGTTTGATTCACGGGGCATTGATTTCATGGGTCTATTTGTTAACAATCAGGGTTACGAATACATTCTGCTCGCCGTGGACAGTGTGAGTCATTGGGATGAAGTTATCTATGCTCGAGCCGTAGATAAACCCACAATGTGTCGATTTCTAAAAGGGAACATCTTTCCGTGATTTAGAATTCCAAAGATAGTGATATCAGATGGGGGTAGCCACTTTATAAATAAAGAGGTTAAGAAACTTGCCAAGGAGTATGACATCGATCATCGAGTCACATCTCCTTATCATCCTCAGTCAAATATCATGGTTGTATTATCCAACATAGATCAAGATGATCCTGCAGAAACTTGTGAGGCTAGATAGAAAGAACTGGTCACAACTCCTGGATCCAATTCTCTGGGCATACAAGACTGCCTACAAGTCTCCCTTGGGAATGTCACTGATGAGTCCATGATTCATCTATTTTATATGAAAATCTTAGCAAAATACTCTTATTAAATCACTAATTAAATCTACTAAAATTTATTTATTAACATTTATCAACTCTACTAAAATTAGGGTTAAATTTTGTAATTAAATAACATGTGTTTTTGGCCTAATTTGAGCCAATTATTTTATGCACAAAAATTAATTATTTTTATCTTATTTTTCTATTATATTATTTGATTAATTAACTAAATAGCATAAATATTCAGAACTCATAAAAATAATAAAATCAGAGGAAAACACAAAAATCTAACATTGTATATTTTGTACATATTTAGTTGATTTTATTTTATAGTTTCTTAACATATAGAAACTTGTAAAAATTAGATTTAATATATATATATATATATAATGTGTGTGCATATATATATATATAGATCAATTCACTAATTAAAAATCAAATTAAAATAAAAAAATCACAAAATACAAAAATGCAGTATATTTATTATCTATAAAGTACCTCCCAAAATACTTTTTGTACATATGACCTCTTTTGGTTTTGGGTTCTTTACAAAAGTTTTAGGTCTCATCGAGATAAACAATTTTCATGTTGACCACTTTTTATTTTGACCTTTCCTTCTATTTATTTTTCTGTTTTCTTTTATTTTACTCTTTAGTTGAACCCCCTGGTCAACAGTCCATTCCACGTAGCAGGTCTCCATTGGCCCTCTTAGCGCCCAATCAACAACTTCTTGATATGGTAATCGTCCCTTAACACCTCCTATCGAGAACGTTGTATCTATCTGAATCCAACGGTTTGAATTAATCCCACCTATTCAAGCCCCATCACATGCGCCCCACATGCACTTTACACATCTGATTCCTGACCACCGCTCCACCATTGGATCAGATCTGATTCAACAACGCCTGCTTCATCCCCAGCCGCCAGCCATTACACCTTCACCGTGTTGTCCATGTCTTCTCCATTAATTCCCCAACGCTTATCACCATCAACCTCCATTATGCCATCACACATGTAACCTCCGCTCAGACCTCACCCTCACCGACTCATCAGGTCGACCCTTACAACCATAAAATCCCCTCTCCATCCCCCTATAAAATCTCCTCCACCATCTCATTCCAAGCTATCCACCAACTTATACCTTTCGCCTCCAGCCCCAACCTCCACATCTTGTGACAGTAGACGACGAGCTCCACCAACAGGAAATGACAAGACAGGGTGGTGCGATCTATAGCCTTCATCTAGCCATGTAGCATCTCCACACAACTACAGGAGCTCGGTCCTCCTCTTACAGGGGCCTTGAGCAACAACTGGTGGAAGCTCCTCCCAGCTTCTCAATTTCAGGAAACACCCTGGTATACCGATCTCATTCACACCATCTCACCTTTCTCCCCCTCTTCGATTGCCATCTATCTTTCATAATCTCCATCCACCTCCGGCCTTAAAAAGGTTAGAGCTTTGCTCCGTTCCCTTGCTCTTGTTTTCGAAAATTTACTCCCCATACCTAGCCCCTCACTTATTCACTAACAATCATAGATATCACCACCTCCATGGGGATGCAGCTCCGCCCCGCCCTTGCGCTCCCTCGACTCCATCCACTCCACCTTTAGTACACTTGATTATGCATAGAGTAGCTCCTCCATCTTGACCACAACTCCTCCATTCTTTACAGCTTGCCTCCACCTCCAGTCTTGTGTCTACGAAGGTGGAGAATAGAGCCATACCACCTCTTCCTTCCCTCCATAATGGAGCTCCAATGACTTCCACATCAGACGCATCGCCTTGGCTCCACCATCGACCAACTGCACCACTAGTTGCCTCCTCGATGCCTTCAACATCTCGATCATGTGTCAGTTGAGACTTCTCCTTGCATTGCCACTGGAGCACAACACTCAGCCTCTAGCTCCGCTCGACTCCTATGTCGTGACCTCACCTTCACCAGCAACATACAAAAACCATCGGATCGGGCTTCTAGCCTTGATCTAAAGACCCCAAAGTCCCCCACGCTAGTCAACTTCATCACCGTCAGCCTAGATGGGCCCGAGGCTTCTCCCGCAATCCACGTGTAGGTTTGGGTTCTGTTCCTCAGCCTTTGCTCCAAGCCTTAGTCGAGCCTCCTGCCGCCAGCCACCTGGAGGATTAGGGGGCATGAACCTCAACTCTGCCACTCGAATTTCCTCGTCATACACCTCGCATATACGATGGGAGGGGATTTTATAACCAACACCTTATTTCTTCTCCAAATTGTGCAAAGACCCCTACCTATCAGGACATATGTACCCGACTGATGAATCTGCATTTCATTATCTTTATTCATTTATTTTATCTTAAATTCCCTTATAAAACACATGTAAATATCAACAAATCTCTTCTTTTACTAACCCTCATTCTTGTATAAATATTGAATATTTACCACTATTTTAACCTTAAACAAATAAATAAAGGAAAAAAATAAAAATATTGTATATATATAATAAATACGAGCTGACTTTGACCCCGACAATAGGTCAAGACTTAACCTACTCGATCAGGAATAAATTAGAGAGAGATAATGCCTAAATATAAGAAAATCAAGAAAAAAAATCAATTTCCACTTGCGTACATTCATCACTTGTATATCACTATATATAATATATATTAATTAAATGTTTTCTTCATGAAAGTTGTACATAAAAAAAATTTGTAAGTTATAAAAATAATTATAAGAATCATCGGTGTACATTGTATAAATAACAATAGTCTGAAAAAAAGCAGCAAATCTCAACTTGTCAGATCTATATCTTCTCCACCAAAACTCAAAATTAACCAAACTCACTTTCATTGTAATACAAATCAAATAAATTTTAAAATGGATGTGAATTCATAAAAATCGAGTTAAGGTGTGAAATAGATTTTTTGGTGTGTTACGGATATTATACCTATGTTTATTATTTGTATATATGTATTTTCCTTGTATTTTGTATAATTTTTATTTTTACTATTTATATATATTTTATTTAAATTATATAAATTACAAATAAAAATCACAAAATGAAGAATAAAAAAATCATATATATATTCTCTGTACCATTATGTATATTATAAAATATTAAAATTTATTTACCCTAGTAAGGCATCTCATAAAAATAAAAAAATATCATTAAAATCTTTGTAAAATGTTGTAAATTAATAAATTGTAAAATTATATGCATATTTGAAAATAATAATAATTTAAAATCATGGTGTTGTATATATAGGTATATATACACCTATAAATAACATATTTTAATTATTTTTACCCTTATATATATATATTTTATTTAATTCATTAAAAACCTCTACAAAATAAGATAATTTAATGACTAACATTTTTATTTTCGATTTTTATTTTCAATGCATTTTCTATTTTCTTTATTTATCTTTTATTTTTCCACCTATTTTGTAGTCTAGTGTGTTTTGTCTAATACACCACATGTTGTGATTGGTTGAACTCGGGTCAATTCCCCATTCAATGCATTCCCCCACACATTTCAAGTGCCATCCCGCCTTCTCGATATTTTCCCAACTAATCAAGCCACTAACCACTCCCGAATCCTTCTCCATTTCGTTAGCCCTAACTCCCCTCTCTCTCACCATGTGATTGGTTCCTTCGATCATGCCTTGGTTCACATGCATTTCAAACTTCAAATCTTCAACAGATCTCATGCTAATTTAAAGACCATCCACCTCCTTTCACGACTGATCCATCTTTCCCTAATCATTTCACCTGAGGGTGGTGCCCAAATGTCGAGCTTGTGACAAGGAATCGATTTTATCATTTGGAAGAGCTAGGTGTTCATTGGAGATCGTGATTAACAAATGGCCAGAGATCCGCCGCTGCACCACGCTTATCTGAAATCCACCATAGATCGAGGTGAATATCATCATCATTCCACATGTATACAAATTTAGATTATCTCTTTTCATTTTTCATTTTGATTTTACATTTTAATTTCATATTATTAGTTTAATCCAAGTTATCATCCACCATCTAAGATCTGCAAGATAGGAGCTCCACCTACCATTATTCTCTATCCTGACCATCGCTTCATCCTCGCCGAACATTCTCCATTCTTCCTTCATACTTGACCAACCCCGGATCACTCCATATCTAGGGACTCGACTCCTCACCGATCACCTATGCCTGACTTGACATCCACCTCATCATTTCTTCTTCAGTTTTTGCTCATAATCCTGCTGAAGAGTTAGTCTCTGAGTAGTGATTCCCTTGCAGGTCACATGAGAGCAAGAAGAGCTTAATCTCAACATCTGGAACATACGTAACCTCACATAAGTCATCACCCTCTAGATCTTTAAACGTGTTCCTTCAAGCTTCAAAGCCATATCCATTAGACACATGAGCGTATCGTGGGCCTTCAGAGACCTTCAAGAGACGATTCTAGTGAAGATCGAGCGAGATTGTCTCAATCGAACCTTGCCGTAGTCAACATTTGAATGTGTTCTTCCTACGCCCTTCATCACCATTTGATCAAGAAGGAGGATCTCATGGTCCATCTCATTTGCCTGAAAAGCCCCAAAGTACCGATGTTGATCATCCAAGCTCAAATTACATCCTACCCATCAAAGCGCAGATGCATCTTAGTTGTAGAATCATAGCTACAACGAATTTCAATCGTACGATGCACGATGTGGAACGGTAGAAAATTTGCATTCAAGTTCTGCTCGCTTTTTATTTTGCATATAAGTCCCTCTAAAGACACGTATCATTCTGTGCTTCATTGAAATTTTGCATAAACGACCTTATTATTTATTTTATTTGCATTTTAGTCCACTTTGAACAGAAGAGCGTGCATCTCACATGATTTCTTGGGTATTTTGCAATAAAAATCTTCATATTTTATGTTATCATCTAGTACTCTAAAAACATAATTGCATTAATATCCATGCTAGCATGACTCACATGCAATGGCACACACATTTTTAGGTAATTACATCATTGACGCCACATTCTTTATTGTATTTATTCGGTTCTGGAATTATTTTTCTTCTGTATTTTGGTCCCTATAAGTCTGCGTTATAATTTTATTCTTAATTGAATTTAATAAGTAGCAAAGCATCTTTAACAAACCATAAAAATCATATTAAGTGCCTGCTAATCACATTCATCTCTAGTAATCTTTATTTTGCATTTTAATTATTTTTAGTATTTTTAATAAATCAAAAGCGCCAAGCATATTTTCTCTGTGCATTAAAAAATCAATAAAAATTAGAAAAACATTTCAAAAATTTTGAAAATATAGTTTGTGTTTTTATTTATATTATTTTCTGATCGAATTTCATTTCTAATTCTCTACAAAAACCAAAATATAGAAAATTCCAAAAACACTTAAAAATTCATAAAAACTCACATATAACCCGAAAAATTTATAAAATCGCTTTATGGGAAAAAAATATAAAAACTCATCTTTGTGTTCATGTATTTTTTGTTAATTTTTGATTTTGTTTCCTATTTTAAAAATCCAAATACATTCATATTATTTTTTGTTAATCATTTTTTATTTTTATTTAGTTTAAAATCTTAAAAGAATTCTAAAAATTCTTAATAAATAAAAAATAAGAAAAATACCAAAAACATAAAAATAATTTTATGTGAATTTTCTTCATTTTTGATATATTTGAAAATACGAAAATTTACAATTCCTTTCTTTGCTTTTATTTCTTTTTATTTTTCTTTATTTTTTTATTTTCAAAAACTAAAACATTCACAAAATATAAAAATTCATAAAAATAATAAAATCACAAAATCATAAAATATAAAAATAAAAATTCATAAAAATTGAGGAAGATAAAAATTCCACAAAACCAAGAGTAATGTGCAAAGAATCCCTTCTTTTATTTCATTGAATTTTCTTTTATCTAATAATCCTTTGAATTTTTTGTAGCTTCCCTTTGATACCGTACGCTATACATGTAAATTAAATAATGAAATTCTCTTACTCGCAATTCTTTATTCATTTTGGTGTGAGAATTCATCAATAATTTTTGTTGAGGGATTTTAAGGGTTGCAACGACACTACATTAGTTCTTTTAAATTAAACCCATGGATTTCCATGCTCAATAGAGGTACGAGCCTGCCTTGGAAAATTTGTAGCTACAACCTAATGGATTTGATATTGCAGATAAGCCCATCTTAAGATTTGAAATGGATAAAACTTTATTTTATTTTCATATTGGTCCCTAGAACTTTGACATTGATTGTATTTTACACTTTAAGTCCAAATTTTACGAACTTCATATCATTTTGATCCACATTTAATGCTCTATCGTTTATATATTTGTTGGACATGTATAATTCATTTAAATCAAATCTTATTTAAGGATGTAATTACTCCTTGTTGTCTCTTTAACCTTTAATTTAGCCATAATATTAAGAGAAAATTTGAATGAGTCTGTAAGGACTCAATTGAGATGAATTAAGTTGATTAATCCTCTCATGATTATTATTGATCATTTTTTGAAGAACTTAATCAATTCCTGGGGACTATTCAATGATAATATTTTTTAATAGTTATCATTATCTGAGGATTAAATCACATGAAAATTAGGAGTTGATTTATCATCTATCTCTTTATTTACATGATAGATATGATGTATTTCAGGATTGATTAAATGTTATTTTCTAATATTTGGCCTTCATCATTCTAATTATTGATATTCTTTCTACAGCTAGGTGTTAAATTGAAAATATTTCTTCAACATCTTTTTTCCAGATCCGTGATTAATTTTGAGAATTAATCGATCTTCTTTTTATTAAATTAAAAATCAAAATCATAGATCTTGTGCTCATAGTTTCATCCACTTGCATTGCAATGCATTCCTTTTCACTTATTTCTCACTTTATTTTCGGATATAAAGATTAACATACCGATTAATTAATCATTTAAATTAATTTAGAGCCACCCAACTAAAAATCATTGTTCGTTGTGTTTGACCTTGGTATACTTACCAAGTAAAAAATATTCCACAATATTAGAAAAGTGTGGTTTTTGTTGATCCAATTTCTATCTCATATACTCCAATTATCGAGTATTAAAGAAGTGTATTTCACATTCATAAAATGGCATTAGTGCCCGGGAACATCGAATTTTTAGCATTTTAGATTATTTTTGTAATTAATTATTTTTACTATTATTTCTGTGTCTATTTTCTTTCATTTTTTATTTTCCGTAAAATTTCCTTTATTTTTTACAATTTTTTATCTACAAATACTAACAACATTTTCTCTCCTCGTAAATAATTACTTGGGAGTGATTTTGGACAAAATTTAAGGATGCGCGAAGAAGGCTGGATTTTTTATTTCTTTAAGAGAGAGTTAGAGTAGGTTTAATTTCTGCATTATTTCTAGGGTCGCTCTGTACCCTAATTTTTGTTATTATTAGAACTGAACTCTTCATGGTTTGTTGGGTTTGTTTCAATCCCTTTTTTATGGTTGGGACTTGACTTGAGTGGTATAGAAATTTGGTGTACATAGCTAGCTTAAGTAATTTATTTTTGATTGTGCTCATAATTTCATACCACACATCTTCATTAACAAGATGTACTAGTAGGCTGTTCGAACTTAGCCAAATTAATCTCAAAATTCTCCCCGTTAATAGAGCTATCTGCTTAGGTTGTTTTTATCTTTGCGTTTCATGTAGTGTAACTTTTAATTTCTTGTATCACATCCCACATGAAGAATGCGAGGTATCACTATAAGACTTCTCTTTAACATGCATCATTGATTTAACACTTGCATCGGCTTTTTTCGATCCTCTACGCCTTAGTTTTAATATTTAGGATTTAAAGGAATTGGCACTGCTCGTCAGACATGATATTTTTTTGCTCATTTAAGACTCAAGTTACAATCCTAATTTAAAATCAAGACTGCTAATCAAGGTGACTGTAAATAAATTGACATAAAATTAACCTCGTGTCAGGTGGAGAGCAACCCACTCATTGTACATAGGAGAGAATCATACGCTTAGGGTAGATCCAAAAACCTAACCTCCACATACTCCCACTTCTCAAAGATTGTTTTATTACTCAATTAGAACCAAAAAAATTAGTGGTTGGACTCTTGCAACATTCACAAGTGTTGAGTAGGTGAAGCTGGGGTTTGCGTGTTTACCTGTGTTGTTGGTCTTATTTTTGTTTTGCTCCCTTCTTGTACCGTCTTTGCCCTCCCTTCTCTTCCACCATGTATTCCCAATCTTCACACTCCTCACCTTCTATACTATTATCCTCTTGATACATCTGCATATTAGTCTAGTATACCCTCTACCCAAAGGTCTACTAGAAATTATGACACATACCATGGGCAAACAACTGATGAGAATGATGATTGGTCAAACTACCTAGGTCAAGAATACATCTATACACCTTTGGCCCGAAAATAATCTTCAGATGACCAGACAGAAAGAGTTGAACCCAATATCCACCCCCTTGATCGAGTCTCACCAACCCTCTTACCCTCCACTCAATGAGCCTTCATACATAAAAAATGGACCCAAGATCTTGCTCTAAATTCCCACTATCGGTGGACACAATATTATGAGGCTCAAAATGTCTTTGCAAGAGACCCATACTAAACTCAGGAGTGCATGCCTATGTTTAGGTATGATGAGCATGGAATCACAACCTCTTAGCAGTATCCTCTCGTAACCCATCCCATGACAAAGGAGGATGTATTTCTAAAATTAGAAGAACCGTAAAGTCATTTAAACAAGAGATCAAAGAAGTATATGAAAAAGCAATGATTGAAGGTGCTAGACAGGGTATAGAGGTGTATTTAAAAGGAAATGGTCACATGGATTGTAATGAAGCTAAGGAACCGACACCTCCTGTACAACTAGAATCACACTCACAACCATTGCTGACCACTGACCATTATAATGAAAATATCAAAAAATATTTAAAAATCAGAAAATTCAAAAAATTGTATAACTCTGAAATGGAAGCATTTTGCAAGAGTCAAATCTTAGAGTTTCCAAAATAAAGGCCATAGAAATATGTGCCTGATCTTAAGAGATTGATAAAGAGTCGATGAAACCCTAGAAAGACTAGAAAGAAGTGATCAAGGATAAGATTTCATATTATATCTATGGACAACTCTTGGTGATGAATCATAAAACCAGAAGCTGAAAAGTCAAGCAATTGACTCGGATCATGTGTGAAACTGAGGATTCCTTATTCACTCATGTTCAGTTAGACTATGATTCCACATTAAACATCCTCCTAAAATCCCTCTTTGATCAACGCAAGCTCGGATAACTCAAAAGACTAGGTTGATCGTTAAATTACCATATCGATCTACCAAAAGACCATAATGAATTGTTTTTGTCATCGTAAATTTTTGAGGTGACAAACATAAAGTGGACTCTATTATCCTTGACACTGAGTACCACGGAGAGTTGTATGAGTCTCCTATCATCCTAGGAAAGCCATTCTTAGCCTCTGATAAGACAATTATCAATTGTGAGATTCAAGACATCAAGTTCTCGAAATCGAACCACAATTAAGAAACCGTCAATAACATGACATGCTCTAAGAAAACCTATTCAACCACCGATAGTCGTGATAAGAAGACATCCACTTCACATGATTAAACCTCTCCTCATGAAGAACATACACAAACTTTAGGAGAGACACACAAGAGACCGCATGTTGAACCGACCTTGGATTATCACCGCACCTCCCACCCTACTACAACCCTATGACGAACAAATATTAATATTCTTATAAGGAATTAAACCATGTTTATGAGGATTATCATGATTATTTGAGTGTCTAATTTTTGAGTCGACAGTGATTCATGAAGTACTTGAACCATACATGGAACCGACTCATATGCCTAAGGAAACCTTTTATGTCAACAAAACTCATGGATATCAGCAGGTGACATCAACAACCCCAACCAGCACTCATATTGCCATCGGGAATGAGCCTAGAATGCCTAAACAAATGGATGAAACTCTTCCGAGATGTGTCATGACCCTACAAAGGTGTGTCAATGAATATGGTGATTCATCTAACAAGTAACCCATAAACGCTACACTGGTTACTCATGATAGGCAGAAGAATTTTGACCTTCCGCCTCCCGATGCTTCACATAGAAATAAACTAACTAAGAAAGTAACCTTTGACCTTAGAAATCAGGTGATTTATGATGAGTCCTCATCAAGTTCCTCATCTGGTCTTGAGGTGGTTCATCAAGTAAGTGCTATAAATATAATAACTATCAATGACCACTTACCTTTAGTTGATAATAGTTGGAGATCCTTTGTGTCTGACTATTATTATACTGGGGATGACTTTAATGATGGTTGCACTTCTACATCTTCTCCCCCTTCACCCCATTGTATACCTCAATACTATCTCCCACCATACTCCCTCAAGGAGGTTTACCGAAAACCTCCTTGACGCTGACGAATCGCTAAATGCATGTATTAAAATCAATCCATTGTAGCACAATCACTTAGCTTCTCATACAGAACCAAGAGGAATCTTAGTGATGAGGTTCTTGGCTTTAAATATATAATTTGAGAAGTATAGAGTTGAATACACGTATGCGAGCACTTTAGTTGTTACATTTAGAGATCTAATAATTTACATAGCAATTTAGAGATTAATTACTTCGAGCAGATGCAAAACACACAATCAAGAAAGAATTTTAGCACATTTTTATGCAACTAAACTAAATGAAAACAAATGTGCACAAACAATATGAATAGGAGAACAACAGTTAAAATATCATGACAAATAACAAGGATGAATTATGAAAATACCTTGAGTTAATTTCTTGAGAAATCAATAAGTAATAAGAGAAATCAGTCCCAAAAGCCTATCTCATCTTATCTAAATCTCCACTCTACTGTTTTAATCAATAATTAAATCTTTTAATTACCCAAATAATGATTTGATTTAAATAACAGTAGATCATTATGATTAAAGATAATTTTATAGGTTCAAAAACTCACTTGAAGTACTTTTTTAATATAATTTCATGAATTAATCAAGCACTTTAAACAAAGAACAATTGATATGTAAATTTTATCCATAAATCTTTCTACACGATAGAGTGTCAAACAAGCTTTAAAATGAGACCAAAATCACAGTAACTGGATTTCAAGATAGAAAGATATTCAACATAGAATCGAGGGGTACAAACATGATAAAAACTTCCAAGTTTTATTACATATAAGGAAAGATAGGGACTAAAATGTAAATATATAACGCTTCAAGGGTTAATATGTAAATTACATGCATAGGAAGGACTTATCTTTAATTGTTAGAAAACTAAGAACGAGTGCTGCAATTTCTCCACTCGCATGTGCAAAACACGTACTGGAATAGGCTTGATCGGGGAGGCTCGGGCCACGCCTCAGCATTTAGTGCTTCTCCGGCGGTTGGGAATTAGACTCAGATTGAGGATCAGTTCCAAGCATGTGGCCTAAACCGTTGTTTCGGATAGCAACGTGGCTCAATCCTGATCGTCTGATCTCGTCTCATTCAGAAAGATTGACAGTATATGCTCCGCAAGTTCTTCCTCTTCCTCCGTGCATGGAAGAGGTGTATCTGGGCTCCGACAAAGGCTATACTGCTCCTCCATGTCCCTCCTGGCTTTCTGAAAGTCTAATCACCTCATTTGGATGCCATTGACGATGGTGGTTGCTCGTAGAAGATGCAAAGATGCCGGAAGAGCTCGGTTGATGAATCATCACCGGAGAAGAAATGGGAGATCGGAGCTCGCACTCATTTTCCGATCATTGAAGTCATAGTGACCTGCAATGTTAGTCTAGACGATAGACAAGTACCATGGAAACATAATGAAGTGAGTATGGGATGGAATTGAGGGCTATTCGTAGGTGAAGGATTGAGCCCTAATGGGTGTCCTCTTCATGCAGAAGAAGACATTGGAGTTGAGTGATCACAAAGATGGAGAAATAGATTGAGGACGAGAGATATCACGTGAGGATAATGGATGAATGTTGAAGGTGCATGGTAGTTCAAATGAGTAAATTACTGCGTAGCAACTACGGATAAAATCCTAGAAAACACAATGATAAAAAGATTAAATACTGACCTGACATTTGAAGGTTGAAGATGAAGTGCAATAAGATTGAATCTTGAGCTAGAATTGCAAAGCTTGGAGATCTGTGGTCTTCACTTGAAGTTCCTGGATATGGAACTAAGTTCAAACAACCTCAAAATCAGGCTATAACTTAGCGACAAGGCCAATGATATTGTCGGAGGTTCACGTCGTCATAGCTCTTAATCTGGCCCTCGTAATGTCACTAGAGTTAGAGAGGCTAAGGTGCAAGTCCGTAAATGATGGATAGCCGGTAATCGAGGCTGGTCGCTGAGTATTTAAAGAGGAAACGACATAGGTTAGGAGTTTTTGCTAGATGTTTCAACCTCCTTCATTGTTTGGTTGGTCAGAGATATGATAAGATCAGAGATAGGCAAGAGTTAAGATTAAATGGTGAAATGATCAGTGGAAGTTTCGAGGGAAGAATTTGCGTAAGGAGGTTGGAGAAATCGGGAGAAGTTTCCATAGTACGAAAGGTTGCGTAGGTTGCATCGTTTGGGCATAGAGGGTTGGAGGTTGAAGGCTACCCAGAAGCTGTTGGATCATAAGATCCAACGATCTAGAATGAAGCCCAGAACAACGGTTGGTTTCACCTGATGAAATATAGATCAAATGACGGGGAATCAGGCGCTACGCGACGAACATAATCTGTCTGATCAAGAAGCGATCAGACGGTTTACAAGAGAGGCTGGTGGCAACACAGGAGTGGACCACATGTCATGATATGAAGGTGCAACATGTTCCAATAAGAATTGAAGAAAATTGATAAAGAAAAATCTAGAAAAAAATAGTTAAAGGATGAATTGAAAAAGTTATAAAAATGAAATTGTAGATCTCCACGAGATCTACAACTTTCATGTAGAAGTCAAAGAGACCAGAGGTCATTCGTACATAGATAAAACTAAATGCTATTAAAAACAATATAAACCATTTTCTTTAATTTTCCTTTTGCTTATTTTTTGTATTTTTATTTTATTTGACGTTAATTTATTTATACACAATTTTATTCAATTTTTATATGATTTTTTATAAGAAATAAATACATAAAATACTACATCATAATAATTAGTGCTAATTATTTACATCACAATGTTAGTAATTAATGTTAATTGTTTATTGAATCTTGTGATTTAACTAAGTAAATGAGTTAATAATGGAGATTAATGATGATAAATCTGGGATTTATCAATCCCGTATACTTCAGCAAAGCTCATCCTCATGCTAATGAAGAAAGAATTAGTTATAGAAAGTTAGATTAATTAGTGAGATTCTTGACAAGTGCAAATGAAATTACATGGCTTGATTAGACCTAAAACCCGAGGTTTTAGGAATTCTAAAAGTCTGAGTTGATCCAAGTATTAATCAAAAGTAATTCAACTCCTTTAGTTGTCAGACTCTCAATGTATACGTAAATATAATGAATATGACTTAGTGTTGACTGCAGTATGATAGTAAAATCAAGATATCACCAAAAATTCCAATACTGGAAGCTCTCCTAAGGACCTAACCCTCAACACTAGGGAATACATCTGGTCTTACTTCAGTCCACCATCTCTTTAGTTTGTCAGACTTTAAAGGGATAGATGGAATGCTAGATAATGGGGGTTGTAGGATTGTGTATTTATTTTCTTTTCCTCTCATTGGAACATGGTTCCCTCAAGTACCAATATGCAATACAATTTTCATTTTGATTTTTGCCAATCAGTTATGTCTATAAAGAGAAGTTGGAGTTGTCTGCAATTGTTTTCCTGGGAGGACACCGGGGTGCGCCTTTTTTGAGTATCTATATACCTTCTACATAGACTTATTGGGAGCGCTTTCCTTTAGCGGTAGATCTTTGATATTTTACTTTCTATGGTTTAAAGCTTTCCTTCCATTGTTTCTTTCTTTGTTCTTAGCTAGCTCCACTGCCTTTACCAAAAGATTGGTGCACACTGATCAACTTATTAATTATTGTCATTACACCCTGTAACTTTAGGTTTGATCAAGATTTAGCATGAGAACAAGTCCCATACTGGCTAGATTGCTGACACTCAGGTTTCATGAAGCCATCATTAATCTTATCCCATCCTCGAGCATCATATAGATCAAGTCCAAACTCAAACTTCCAATCCCAGTTTCTTTAGTGATACCTTGACTCATCTCAATCATAATTGTAGTCGCGCAAGTGAGTGGTGGTCAAATTCTTTTAAGGGAGATTAAGCATGGGATATAACATGCATATCTTCCAACTAGGAGAGTGTGAATTTTTAAGTCTAAGACCCTAATGATTAATAAATGATAACTCCAAGTCTAGGGACTCCTTAAACCAAGTGTTGAGGATCATATCAAGCTTTGAGTGCAATAGTGAAAATGTCAGGAACAGACACCAATTAATAATTTAGCTAGTTAGTTAATTTACAAAAAAAGTTAAAGAACTATCAACTTTATTGAAAACAAAGACAACAAACTGGGTATCTTTGACAGAACATCACAAACTAATAATACAAAGAAAAATACTAAGATACCCAACACAACATTACAAACTTCAGCTCCTTAGAAATCAAGAATTGGATCTTTGAGGTTTAAAATCACAGGCTACCTTATGTTTCAACCAATTTCTAATGGATAATACTTAAGAATATGAGTAACAAAGATCATCATCAACTTGAAATTTTATCCTTCTAGAATGATGCCATTCTTCCTCAAAAGTGATATTCATATCTACATGGGAAGCCTCAAAATTCTTCATGATTATGGGAAGATGAATCAAACCTTGAAATTACACAATAGGGTTTTCTTAAAAGAGAAAAACTAGACATAGAGGGATGACCCAACTTACAAGAGAGGTAAGAATTCATCGAGTGAGCATCCTCAAGAAAAGGTAAGGGAACCTCCATATCTAATTCTTCTATCAATATATCATCCTTTTCAATTGGCATCACTCTTTTCAGAGAACTCCTTATCAACTTGATCTTCCAAAATATCGAATTGAAATCCAAATATTCCTCTACGTGTATCTCTGAACGACTCTAAGGTAGACCAACTGTATAAAGGGAAAGACGAGATGATTCAGTGAACCGTTACGACATTTGAGAAATTTAAAACTCAACAAGGATACTGAAGAGATACAACAAGATTTTGATTTTTATTGAAATTTTTGAATAAAGTTGATAGTTAATCTTATTTACACTCTTAAATTTAAAATAATTTTTGAAAAATTTTTGCAAACAATATCACATAGATGTAGATTTTCAAAATATTTTACAAATTATTTTCCAAACCAGTCAATACAAATTTTCACAAACCATGTAAAATACTTGAAAACATGTTCAAAAATGTGTATATAGTTTTCAAAAATTATATCAAATTATTTTTTATACATAATTAGTTTCAAAAACGTAATACGATACCCATAGCCCCAATAGTTGGAAAAATAAAAAATTTGAGATATGGCTAAAGTATATATGCAATATATACTACAAACCCACCTATACTTAGCATTTGATATGTGCTCGTAGAACAAAGTGATATGAAGCCATAGCTCAACTAAGCATAAAGAACATACAAGAACTGAGATAAAATAGGATATTAATGAGGAAGAATAATTAGGAAAATGACAAGGAAGAGAGGGTCCCCCCCTATACTTAGGTTTCAGATAACCTAAGTAAAGAGATAGAAATAACTACAAATGAGAGACTTATGGCAAGGAGAAAGTAGTCTCAAAATTTCTTTACACTTGGTCATAGCCTGTATAAGTAGGAGGATCAATAAGATCAGAAAGAATATGAAACTACTGATGCTGAAACTTTTGATATGGATCAGTCTTGATGCTCATGCCTTATCTAATAATTCGTGAATTGGAGCAACAAGCATGAAGTCAATCATCTCTGCGGGAGTTAACCTTTCTGTAGATTCTACAAAATTCTTAAGTAACTTCCCGTTTACAAAAAAAGAAGACGCATTTTCTGGCAGCTCTGAAATTTGTACACTACCATTCTCATGCAATTCCTTAACAATGAAAGGACCCATCCACTTTGACTTAAGTTTCCCGTGGAAAATCTTTAACTTTTCATTAAACAACCATACCTTCTCTCCAAGGACAAAGTGTTTGCATCTAATATGGGCATCATGTCACTTCTTAAATTTTTCCTTATATATCATGTTGTTGTCATATGCTCTGTTATGGATATCCACAAGTTCATTTAAGTTAAGGTCTCTAGACAATTTTCCTAAGTGACAACTCCAATTTATTTTCTTGATTACCCATTCAGATTTATGCACTAGCTCAACAGGCAAATGGCATGGCTTGCCATAAACCATCCTAAAAGGTGAAGTATCGAGTGGTGTCTTGTAGGTCGTTTTGTAAGCCCACAGAACTTGGTCCACCAACTGAGACCAGTTCAGTTCTTCCTATCTGGATGGACTAACTTCTAAAGAATGCTTTTCACCTCAATTTTCAAAACCTCTGCCATGTCGTTTGATTGTTGGCGATAAGGACAATTACTCCGTGCTAAAATTTATAGTCCTTATCTAGTGATTTCATCAATCCACTCACAAACTGGATACCCCCATCAGAGTTCAACATTTTAGGTACCCCGAACCTTGAAATAATATGGTCTTTGATAAATTTTCATACAGTCTTTCCATCTGTGACTCGGGTTGGGATAACCTCCACCCATCTTGACAAGTAATCAATTGCTAACAAGATATACTCAAAACCTTGGCTATTAGGGACATGACCCATGAAATCTATTCCCCAAGCATCACAAACATCACAAAAATCACAGGCTGCATGGGCATCTCATCTCTAGAACCAACAATCCCTCCCACTCTCTGACAAACAGGACACGATCGTACAAAATCAACTGCACCTCTAAACAGGGCCAGCCAAAAGAAACTACATTGTCATACCTTGTGAGTGGTTCTCTTTCTTGAACGGTGTCCTCCAGCTTCAAGTGAACGATAATATGTTAGAGCACTTAGGTATTCCTCCTGAGGAATACACTTCTCCAGACATAATCCAACCCTTCGAAGAAAAGGAACAGATCCTTCCAATGGTATTTCCTTGAATCTAAAACTTAAGTCGGTCTATATTGCACCTAGTCCAACCATGAGGAACTTGCTTGGAGACAAGGAAGTTAACCATGTTGGCATACCATGGAAGTAAATCAACAACACAAATAGACTTATCTGAAAAGATCTCTTGAATAAGCTCATAATTAGGGGAATCCTTTAGTTAAATTCTTGAAAGATGATCAGCCACTATGTTTTTGACTCTAGGTTTATCCTTAATATCCAAATCAAATTCTTGGAGTAACAATATCCACCTAAGAAGACACGCCTTTGCATCCTTCATTTCCATGAGATACCTAATGGTTGAATGATCTGTATAAACTGTCACTTTGGAGCCTAAAATCACAGACCTAACTCTAATGCCCAAACTATTGCAAGCATTTCTTTTCGATCGCGTATAATTTCTCTGTGCTGGATCCAAAACTTTGCTTGTGTAGTGAATATCAAATAGAATCCAATCTCACCGCTGCCCCAATACGACTCCTGTAGCAAAATTTGAAGCATCAATCACGATCTCAAAGGGAAGAGACCACTCAAGAGCCTACAGAATCAACAAGTCGCAGATTTTCTTTTTAAGAAGCTCAAATGACTCAAGACACTTGTGATTGATAATGAACTCACCGTCTTTTCCTAAGAGCTCAGTTAGTGGTCGGGCAATTTTAGAAAAATTCTGAATAAATCATCTGTAAAATTCAACATGCCCCAAAAATGATCTTACTGACTTGATGTTGGTTGGTGGATCAAGTATCTTGATCACATCCACCTTAGGAAGTTCGACCTCCTTTCCCTTTTTGAAGATGACATGCCCCAACAAGATACCCTCCTTGACCATAAAATGACTCTTTTCCCAAGAGAGTACTGGATTCACCTCTCTAAACCTCTAAAGAACTCAGTCCAAGTGCACTAAATAAGAATCAAATGAATCGACATGGATCGAGAAATCATCCAAGAAAACCTCAAGGAAATCCCCAAACATCTCGGCAAACACAACAATCATGCACCGTTGAAAAGTGTCTGGGACATTGCATAACCCAAAAGGCGTGTGCTTGAATGCATATGTGCCGAAAGGACATGTAAATGTGGTCTTTTCCTAGTCTTTAGGGGTGATTGCTATTTGATTGTATCCTGAGTACCCATCAAGAAAACAAAAGAATTCTCTCCCAACTAATCTCTCCAAAATTTGATCAATAAAAGGTAAGGGAAAGTGATCTTTCTTGGTTGCAGCATTCATGCCCATGTAATCGACATAGACATGCCACGACGTGGGTACTCGTGTCACGATCTCAACTCCTTATTCATTGGTCACCATCTGAGTTCCAGACTGTTTTGGTACAACATGTAAAGGTGCCACCCATTTGGAGTCATAGACATGGTAAATAAAGGCTGCTCCACACCATTTCTATCTTTCTTTCTTAATTACTTACCATAGATTTGGATCAAGCCTCCTTTGAAACTCACGGGAAGGTCTAGAATTTTCCTCAACAAAAATGTGGCGTAAATAGAGTGCAGGGTTTATAACCACGAGATCTGATACAGTCCAACCTATAGCCTTACGGTTCTTATCTAGCACTTCTAACAACTTAGCTTCTTGCTCTATAGTCAACCAAGAACTAATGATGGCTGGAAACTTATTCTTTAGTCCTGTAAGGAAAGTGTACTTGAGTATAGTAGGTAGTGGTTTCAACTCTGGCAAGGATGTATCATCAGGTATATCAGGTTGAACCACTATTGAATCTGGATCTGTGCTGCATAGTGGAGATGACTCAACTATAGTATTGTCCACCAACTGTACTGAAGAATAGGGAGTCGTATTAACAAAAATATATGGTAATTCAGCCAAAGCAACGTCTGACTCAACAAATAATTCCCTGATTGTTTTGAAGGAAGGGGAACTGACAAGTCCAAAGGGACATCTATGTCATCAAAGGAATAGGGGGATCCATACTTCAAGAACTCTCGTAATGTATCAGTAACTGTTATGTGTATACTCTCCTCTCCAGATGAGAGTATCTCATTCTGTATTGTTGGATTTTGTGCCCAAATCCCAACTGTGTTGACTACATTGTAGTCTGCCTCAAAGAATGAAGAGAAATCTATGCGCGACTCAGAATTAGGTTGCTGCCATTTTGTCTGCTTCATATGTAGTTCCACTTCTCCACCTGAAGAACAGAACTTCATCATCCTTGTCTAATAATCAAATGATGCTTCATCAGTTCTAAGAAAAGGCTACCCAAGGATAATATGTGAATCTCTCCAATGATGAGGGATATCCATTTCAAGGACCATGAAGTCCACCTTATAATTTTGTCCCTCAATAGAGATAACGACATTCTTGATCTCACCCTTAGCATTATTCGTTGATTTATCTGAAACTTGAAGTATTACTTAGATTTGCATAAAGGACCCAACTTCAGTTTCTTATATAAGGCAAAGGGTAACAAATTGATGGAAGAGCCAATATCCAAGAGAGTGCGTACAAATTCTATGTCATCGATATGAATCACCACATAATGTGCACATATGTCTCTCTTCTTCTATGGTAATTTTTGGTTCTTGAGACAAAAAGTAGTGGCAACCAAAAGAATATTTACTTAATGTAACTATTTGGTTTTTTCCTACTAACTCTGCTCGTTGTGCATCTCACCTTCAGATATTTCTTAAATGCAGGGTGACTAGCCACATACTCATCAAATGGCACTTTTACCATGATATTATCTTTACAAAATCATGCCATATCTGGATCTCTTTCTGAATCTTATTAATGATGCACTTTCTCGCCATAAGAGAACGAGGGAAAGGGTTAGGCAAAGAATGAAGTGAAGACTCAGATTCATAAACAGAGACACGCTCTTGACTATCATAAGTAACTGTGTTTTTCAAACATGAATCTTTTACAACTAGAATAAAAATTGGATTTTCTACTTTAGGAAAGGGAATGTCTGCTGAATGTGCATTCTCCTTGTCCGAAGGCACAAGGTCCTTCGTAGACTCTGAATCTGACGTGTGTTGCTCTGCCCTTGTACTCCTCCTCAATCTTCTTCTGGAAGTACTTGCTCTCTGGTGAAGATGTCGGGCATCATCATCCTTTAAAGTCTCCTCATGGTAAGCTTTAGAGTTAGTTCTATCCATGTCCTTAGCCCCGATCAGGTACGACCACGGTTCGTCCGCTCTTGATAGACATATGACGAACATAATCAAATGGAGATCTCATGTTCAGATTTGGGAAAATCTGAATTGTATAGCTGATCCATAGAAGGATGCTGATGTGTCAAGTTCAGGCTATTGGGATTAGCATGAACCTGGGTTGGAATGGATGTAGAGGGGATATTACGCTCATCATATGGATGAGAAAGACGGTTTAAATCAACCCTCATATCCTGTATTTCATTTATGTAGGAATGCAACTCATCCAAAATTTGTCGCTGAAAATCCATTTGAACTAATGATGAATGTTGTTGTGAAGAAGAAGGATATGAAGAACATGAAAACTAGCCCTAATGACCATAAGAATTCTATTGCTGGGTATGATTCTGTACATGTGGGCCTTGTTAGCTTGCCTGATACGTCTGCTTTTGCCCGAATTGCTGTACTGCCTCAATGCTTGATAAGGAACGGTTCCTGAGCTCTGTGGTGCTGGAAGAGGTGTAGGAATAAATGATGTATTGTAAAATGTCCGGGGATGTTGATAAGAGAATTTATCCCCAAAACCTCCCTGCCTAGCAGGGTCACTGGTCTACCAAACACCATTTACCTCCCACACCTATGAAGGCTCCTGAGTAATTGTCTCTGCAGATGGTGACTGTTGTTGAAAAGGATGTGCTGAAGTTTGCTCCTTATCCCATGGTTGTAATGGCTCTGACACCTGCTACTCCTGAATGTGATGAACACGGTATACGGAAGCATCGGATGCAATTATGGTAGGTACCCTCATCTTGGATTCCTTCTCAGAAAGCTCTGCCATCTGCTTAGATAGTTTGGACAAGTTACTGTCCAATTCCTTCTTCTGCATATCTATCCTTTCAACTACTATAAGTTTATTTGCTATTATTCCCAATCAAAATAATCTATTATATCCTTCACTACCCCACTAGATAAAAGTGTATTAAGGGTCTCTAACCGAGCTCTACTAGCGATCTATGCTCTACTTGTTTCAGCCATTTTCTCGAACACCTTCCATACGGTGTCCTCTCCTCTTGATGTGTAACTGCCTCCACAAGCAGTACTCACCAAACCCTGCACCTCAGGGTGTAGACCGCAATATATAGACTGAACCAGGACGGTAGTTTCTAAGCCATGGCAAGGACACTTTTGTAAGATATTTTTGAATCTCTCCCATAAATCACGAAAGGCTTCATTACAAAGTTGGGAGAAACTCATGATGCAAGAATGCATCAAGTTCGTTCTACTCAAAGGGTAGAACTTCTTCAGGAATAAGTCCTTGAATTGTGCAAAAATAGTTACTTCCACCCCCTGATTCTTCATCAAATAATCAGCCTTATCTTTTGAGGCAAATGGATGGGCTTTGAGCCTTATGTAATCTTGGTTAGCCCTAGGATGCCTAAGGTTAGAACGGACCAGCTCAAAGTCCCTAAGGAATGCATACGATTACTCATGAGCATTCCCATGAAAATGTGGCAACAAACTAAGTAATTGTGGCTTCAACTCATGTTCTACTTCAGGATCAATTGGCGTCAACTAATTTCTCATATGAAACTGCCCAGGATCATAGGTCGCATCCATATGTCTATCATTGCCCAGATGTAACTGGCCAAGCTGTGCTCTCATAAGTGCTTGATTCTATTCAGATTCAGCTAACCTAGCCAATAATACATGCATCGGGTCTTCTCATTCTTCCTCCTCCCCATTCCCAATTTGTCTTCTAGGGGGCATCTTTAATGTGTCTTCTATACCTTCATCAAACAAAGGGTTGGAATGAGATATGGACGAAGATGACGAAATTATGTCTATCTCACTAAGGCAATGATCTTCCTCAGTGATAAAAGAAGAAGGAAAGGGGTTGGTTGAGAATGTAATCTTCCCCTAGGAGTGAATCATCATACTCTAATTTGAAAAGGAGATTATTTCTGAATCGGGATGGTCCAGTAAAAGGAGAAATAGGGGTCTGGATCAATGAAGATGAAATATTTAGGCAGTTCAATGAAAGACTCGTAAAGTCCAAGCAAATATCCGACCAGTTATCCATCTTTGATTTCAAGGGCTAAGAAATTTGAGCACGCTAGATTTCAAAAGAACCTAATTTTACTAGGCACATAAATGTGAAGAGTGACTCGTACAAGATAATAAATACAAACCCAGGTTAATTCACCTACTCAACAATGAAGTCCTAGATGATGGCCTTATTATATTGTCAAATTTTAATTGGTGATTAAATACAAATCTTGTCGAAGTCACGAGTTGTTAGGAACCTAAATTTCTGTACAAACTGTCCCAATTACTATGACTAGTTGCATCCACTCTTAGACAATATAGAGGTAAGTCGGACAGTATAAATATGGCTACCCATTTACTTGAGGACCATGCCTTACGTGTTGTCCTCTAAACCCTCCACTCTACTAAGAAAATCCGAACCGTTTATCTGCTACCTGTAGATCCTCACTGAGAAGCGTCTAATCATTTTTATGGAACCAATAGTTCATCTGAAATTTTGTGTCATGGATCTATCCTAATGTCGTTCCTCTCTCACAGAAATGTACATGCAAACAATGAGGGTTTTACTGCCTGGAAAACAAGGTTGATTTTATTCCAATTTTTAAGTCAACTTTCATCAAGTCAGTCCCGATTTTAAGAGATTTGGTTATCACTTGAATTTAAGTGACCACAATCATCACCTAACATACAATCCCTTTTCCTTTAGTCCTTAAGTTGGTGAAAACTGAGGGAGAAATCAGAAGACAGAATGCAATCAAAAATCAATGATGCATGCAATCGTTAGAGATATTTATTGTGCTTCCCAACACTCTCCATGTGGATGAAAAATAGAATTGTTTAAATCTAGCTGTATGACGCAAGTCGAAAATCCATGCCTAAGCAACAATTCTATTAGCAATAAAGAACTCACTTTATTTGACTAAATAGAAAGTATGCTATGCGTGTCTATGAATCTCCTAAGATTTTTGCAGTTGTGAATCTTATGAGATTTGTGAAGTGTGTCCTAAGTTACAAAATAGATCAAGCAATGAAATAACTTATGATCTTTCTATTTGCCGTAAAGCTTGAGTCTAAAATGTCACTCAAGTCGAGAACCACTCTCGACACAACCACACACAAGAATAAATAAAGTTATAGAGTCCTTTGTTTACATGCACTGGATCTCAATTGAGAACCACTGTACATGGAAATGGAATATATTTTAACTAAGCTACTAATCTCTCAACTTAATTATATGTCTCATGGCTCTCCAAAAAAATTGCTCCAAGATCCTTGCCTCTACGGTCCATCAGAAATAGTCAGCTCTACGAGCCTATCACAAAATAATATAGATTTATTAGAAAATTTGAGGGAGATTAGAAAAATCAATTAAAAGGACATCACAAGTACAAAACACAACATATGAAAACAAGATCAGAAATAATTAAATCAAAAATTAAAGAATAAATATTTGTTCTTAAAAAATAATAACAAAATTTGCCACATCCCAACAACGACGCGATCTGATGAATCGCTAAATGCATGTATTAAAATCAATCCGTTGTAGCGTAGGTACTTAGCTTCTGATATAGAACCAAGAGGAATCTCACTGATGAGGTTATCGTCTTTAAATTTATAACCTAGGAAGTCCAGAGTCGAACACAAGGATGCGAGAACTTTAGTGGTTATATTTAAAGATCAAATAATTTAGGTAGCATTTGAGAGATTAGTTACTTTAAGCGAATGCACAACACACAATCAAGAAAGAATTTTAACATATTTTTTATGCAACTAAATTGAATTCAAACAAATGTACACAAACAATATGAATAGGAGAACAAGACTTACAATATTACGACAAATGACTTGAATGAATGATGAAAATACCTTGAGTTAATTACTTGAGAAATCAATTAAGTAATAAGAGAAATCAGTCCCAAAAGCCTATTGTTGAGGCGAGATCTTGAGGATCGGTTATTCATGATATGAAGAGTCGTTGTTATCCCAAATAATCCTATGACAAACAAACAATTTTTTTGCTACTTATTTACCTGTATAGCGGACATGATCGAACTCAGGGAGGCTACAATTCCCGAGGGTTATTCAAATAATCGATGAAAATAAATTAAGAAAAAAAGCATGAATCCCAGAGGCAAACTATCCTAGGTTTTTGTGGAATTTTTCTTTTTTTCTCTTTTTATTTTTTTATTTCTATTTTTTTACTTTCTGATTTTCAAATTTTTAGTGATTTTAATTTTACTTTTTTTAAATTTCAAATAAGGAACAAAACGCACAAGGTAAGAAATACACACACCACACTCTTTTTTTCTTTTTCAATTATATAAAAAATGCTCAGAAAAATCCATAGAAAATAATTTTGGGTTTTAAGGACTTTTAAATATTTTTGTAAGTTTTTGTAGTAATTCAGATGTTTTTATAATTTTCTAAAAATCAAACGGTGGTAAAAACGATAAACAGTGCACAACCTGGAGTAGTATGCAACTTAAAACTTTTTTAATGCCCAAACTCCTTTAATTATTTTTATGATAAATTATAGGCAACTATCTACAAACATGAACTGAACTCATGATTTATGGATTTTTGAAGAAGTTTTTATGATTTTTATATTATTTTCAGTATGTTTCATTTTTTTTGGGTTTTGAAAAAAATTAATGTGCAAAATTGGATAAACTAATCTATTTTTTGGAATTTTTAGATCAATATTCAAATTTTTATGAATTTTTGAATTTCAGGAAGAGAAAATGAAATTGTTTTTAAATTTTTTAAAAATAACAAATGATGATAAAATGAAATGAAATTTTTATACAATGAAGAGGAACACAATATGAATATACACAATTTTTTTAGAGTTTTCAGAGCAATAAAAAATTTATTTAAATGAAAAGAAAAATGAAAATCAAGGTCCGAATAATAAGGACAGAAATGTAAATACTCAAAGTATTTGCATAAAAATAATAGGAAATGAAATGCGACAAAAAACACAATTTACCAAGGAAGGGCGTGTTGCGTACATGACTTGCTCTAGAGGGGGCTTATTTGCAAATCACAGGACTTCTGGGGGAAATTTTGTAAATATTCCAATATATATTTTAAATTAGGGTTCCATCATGAGGGTTTCTTTGTTCATGCATTCATTCACACTAAAGGGGTAAATGGGGAACCGCCGTCCCTCCTCTTTGTTCTTCACAAGGGGTGTCGCCCCTCTCTGGAGCTCGGCCGCGACGATCGATGGCTGATGGATGATGGAGTTCCATAAGAGAGCATCTTTTGGAGGTGGACCGGGGAGTCGTCCTCATGTTTGGCAGAGGCACACGGTTGGAAGTGTGGAGATAGGCGGGCGTGGTCACGACGGTGACGGGTGGCGGACCTAGGCTAGACTCACGGAGGAGATGTTGTGTTGGAGGGAACCTGAAACGGAGGATTCTGAAGTGGCAACTTGCGCGTGAGGTGATGGAAGGAGATGTAGGCAGATCTGATGAAGGTGGCAGCAGGTGCTCTAGGTCCTCTGCGTGGGCGACTTCTGGCTGCGACGTTGACATGTAGGAGTGGAGCTGCGGGAATCGCGAAGGCTCGCTAGTACCGGAGGAAGGCGTTGGGTGCCGCCAGCATCTGAAGGTCTGGAGGTTGGGCTGCTAGCCACAAGGGTGGTGCCGCGACGCTGGATCAAGGGCTGCCTGCGATGGAGCGGAGGATGGCAGCGGGCACGCCGACGGTTGGAGCGGGTGTGCTTACTACTGATTTTTTATTTTTTGTCTTGTTTTTTTATTATTTTAATTTTTTATTTTTAGATGTAAATATAGAAAGGAATATGAATAATTTTTTTCGAATAGAAACTGTAAATATTTTTATTTTTTATTTTTTCTTTTTTAGGTGATCCTGCAAAACAAATGTTACAAAGAAGAAAAAAACAATCTATTTTTTGTACATATATATATATATTTATAAAAAATGAGGACACAAGCACAGGGACTCGGTCTCAAAATCAAAATGGAATGCGTGAACAAGGATCCGACAAAAAATGAGGAATGGATCTGAGTCTCAGGCCACCATGCATGGCCGGAGTTAAGAGATCGTGATAGGTAGAAAAGAATGTGAAGAAATCGAGAAAATGAGATGAAAACTCGAGATCGATGGTGAACCAATTCATGATGGATTTTAAGATCTAGAAGAAAAAATGACAATGAAATAAAGAAAATACGAGATACAAAACTAAGTTGACCTAGATTAAAAATAAGAGAAAACGTGGATCTCACCTTAGAAGTGGAAAAGACCTTGATCACCTCTACGATGGCCAACTTGTTTTCACCAGACGCCTTGAAGACTAGGCATCCTTATGCGACAAGAAGACTCTCGGAGATCAGGCTCCTCTCACTAATGATTGATCAAGTTGAAAAGAGGGACGGGGAGCCATATTAATAGATAGAATAGAATTGAAGTTTGAATTTTTGAATTTTTGGATGAAGTTAAGAGATAACAGAGAAGAAAAATTGTAATGAGATAAAGTAAAAAGATAAGTGTTAAAAAATATTTAAAAAATATTACTATTTTTTGTATTTTCGTCACTGTATTTATTTAAAAAATATATATTATTTTTTTATTTTTTTGTGTTTGTTAGTTAAGAAAATTAACTATATACATATGCTATATACATATATGACATTATATACATGGGTAAATAAGCAAATTAGTTTTTTTAATGTTTAAATTTTTTATTTTAATAAATTAGTAAAAATATTTACGAATATTTACAAATAAAATATTTACAAATAAATGTCAAAATTGCACAAACCACCCCAAAAACTTTCATTCGTAATTCCAAAAATTATGAGATCATGGCCATTTTAAAGATAATTTAATTTAGAATGCAATGGAAGTGAGTTTGGTTCAATCTGAGTTCATATGAAGCCGGAATTTATCATTCTATTATCGCTTAATGGCTTTTTTCTGGATGTGGTTACTTTCATTATATACATGATTTAAATTTTTTTATTATTTAGCAAATATTTTTATTTACAACTTTTGTTTTGAAAATTATTTTATTTAAGGTCAATTTATGTACAAGTAAAATAATGTTAGTTTTATACATATATAAGAAAATAAGTGAGAAGTATTTACAACAACACACACATTTTTTTGGATTTTCTGATTAAGGACCCTATCTCCCCATACTTTATTCCTGATGGATCATGTCAAGTCTTGACCTTCTCTCGGGGTTCGGTTCATCCTATATCTATTACATATATACAGTCTTCTTTTCTTTTACTTATTTACCTTTATTTATATATTTATTTGAGGTTAAAATAATATAAAATATACAATATTTACACACAGATGCAAATTAGTAAGAACATGGAGTTAGTTTTATATGCAGGTATTTTATAAGGGATTTTAAGCTAAAATAAATGAATAAAGATGACGAATCACAGATTCATCATCCCCCTATGCTTTACCTTAATTAGTCCCTTAGCAAACACTTATTTGAAAGAATAAGTGAATAGAAGAAAAAAGGAAGGAAAAATAAAGAAGTTAGTACAATATTGAGTATTAAACTTTTCTTCATAAAATTGTAGTTTGGAACTTTGTCAGACCTTTTGATTATTAGTGTGTCGGAACCTTAATGGGAGATGGATTCAAAACCTACCAGCCTCTAAGTTCCACAAGACTCCTATTCAGGTCACTTCAAAAGTCAGGTCATAACAAGTCTACATACACAAATTCTTGTGACTATGAATCTTTACTTGTACTGTGTAAGTGAGATATAGCTCCCCATCTCAAAAGTAGCAAAGAAACAACCTCCCTCAACAAGGTAACTCTAGTTCCCCAGTCTTGCAACTCTTTCCTCGAGGAGCGGATATATTCCCTTCTAAGTTCAAGTACAACCAGTTCAAGAAGAGGGGATGGAGAAAAGAATGGACGATAAACAATGTAGCTACCTATCCTTGGATGCATGATCAGTGTAGCAAAGTCATCCATTGCAAGCTTACAAAAAAATGATTTTGAAGCTCTTATTAAAAATAAATAAATATATAAATATATTTGTCTTTGTATATACACTCCGATAGGCATTTTACTTTTCAATCTGGCTTGTCCACTTTTGGAGATTTTGCATTTTTTCTCTTTTTTTGAAAGTATATACAAGGTGCAACATGCACATAAGGAGTTTTTCCTCTTGAGCTAGTAGACTAGCCCTCTTTTGAAGAATTATTGCAACCCCACAACATCATGTCTTTATACCTCAACATCGCTAGTAAAGGTTGAGATGCACTTCCTTCCCTAGAGGAAGACGAGAGGTTCCGCCTAGATGTACTACCCTCATATGCTACCCCAAGCCAAAAGATTCTACCTTTCACTACCTCATACATGAAGAGCTACTTGTAGAGTGCTTGTCCAAGATAAGCCACAATATGAAAGTCATGCATGTGTTGTTAAATATTCTACTTAGACTACTCAAGATGACATGTGAACATTGTCTTATGCACTCAAAGAATTAAGTCACTAGGACCTGAAAAGTCTTAAATCCATTTCTTATAAGGTTCCTCTAAAATTTAGTGGATTAAGATCCAACTAAGATCCATTCTTCAATTTTATTCTAGACTTAGTTTAAATATCAATACTATACTGAAAAATGCACATGCAAATGCAAGAAAACATGAACAATGCAAAGAAAGCATTTTTTTGAAATAATTTTCTAATTTTGAACTTTTTCATGGATTTTAGGAGGAAAATGAGATGTGAAACAAAGATTTTTTTTGAATTATGCAAATTTTCATAGACTTTTGGTTTTGTAATTTTTTTAGGGTTTTTAAGGAAAAAGGGTTAGTAAAATATATACAAGTATATACAAGAAGGATTTTTTGTTTTTTCGTTGTTGTTTTTTGTTTTTTTGTTTGTTTTTTATTTTTTTTATACACGTGGATTTTATGAAATTAAATACATATTCCGAAAATAATTATCTTAAAACTACGAGTTATGTCTAAAGTATATATATAATATATACGACCCCCCTATACTTGGCTCGAAATATATCCTCATATTGATCAGAGAGCGATAAAGGAAGACATAACTCATGCTAATTATAGAAAAGTGAAAAGACTCCTATGCTACAATGACTCAAAGAAAAGATAAAAAGAAGAGAAGTCAGTGATCCCCCCATATTTAGGATTAAGTAATCCTAAGTATATTACAGTGTACAAAAGGGAAAATCGATGAAGAGAATGTACAGACTCAATGGAAAAACACAAAAAATGATATAAACAACATCACCCCCTATACTTAGGGTAGAGTATGAACAACACAAATCCTTCACCCCCTTATACTTAAGATAAAACACATCCTAAGTATAACATACACACACACATGAAAAAAAGGGGTGAACGAGAAAACATGAGAAAAAAGAATGAAACGAAAGGATATACAATAGGTAGACAACTTATGTATCAAACACAGAAGATGGAATCAAAAGATCATCGTCTGATACCACAAATATAGAATCCACAATGGACAGGAATGTATTATGATCTAGATATGGCTTCAGCAACTGTCCGTTCACAACAAATGGTTGTGCGTCAGATGACAACCCAGATATGACAGTACTTCCATTGTCACGCACAACTCTCATGATGAATGGTCCTAACCATTTGCTTTTCGATTTTCCTGAAAACAACTTCAACTTAGCATCAAATAACCAAACTTTCTGATCAGGAGAGAAAGTCTTCCTTCGAGTGTGTTTATCATGCCAACACTTGACTTTCTCCTTACACATGATTGAGTTATCATATGCAAAGTCTCGGAATTCCAGTTATTTATTCTAATTTTACTTCCTATTCTTTCCTGCCTTCTCATAATCAAGGTTGCATACACGGAGTGCCCATAAAGATTTGTGATTTAATTCCACTAGCAGGTGGCAAGGCATTCCATACACCAATCTGTAGGGAGACATACCAAAAGGAGACTTGTACGCCGTCCGATAAGCCCATAGAATCGAGTCAAGCATCTGGGACCAATTCTTTCTATTTGGATATATAAGTTTTTGTAATATTGTATTTATTTGTCTATTTAAATTTCTGCCAAGCCATTAGTTCGAGGGTGGTAAGGAGACACAATGTTCTCAATGGCGTACTCCTTCAAGTTTCTTTACTTCTCTATTAATGAATATGCTCCCCCCATCTGAAATCAGATTTTAGGAATCCCGAACCGTGTAATAATGTGGTCCTTGAGAAAGGAACATACTGTACGACTATCTGCAACTCGGGTGGGGATAGCCTCCACCCATTGACTAATATAATCCACGGCGAGAAGGATGTACTGAAATCCCTGATTGACAAGAAATGGGCCAATGAAGTATATACCCCAAGCATAAAAAACATTAGAAATGCGTATGTATCTTAGGGGCATGGTATCTTTGGACCCAACGGTTCCTCCCATTTTCTGACAGTCAGTACAACCTCGAAAGTACTCCGTAGCATCCTTAAATAATGTGGGGGAACCATAGGCCACTTTGTAAAACCTTTGCTGCCGTGCGTTTACGCGAATGATGTGAAGGATATGGAAATTATCCTTAAGCGCATCACGGAAGCGTGATCGTCGTATCAGATACGACAAAGAACGACTAGTCGCACTAGTTGTTCGGTGCAACGGAATTTAAAATTTTTATTCGATGAAACTACATGATCTGAGAACCATTCTCAGATCGTTTCATCTATAACCACAACAAGTATAATGCAATACCTCTTGAAGCGTGGTTGATCGAGTCTCTAAAGGAAGAGACCTCATGTCTCAAGCCCGATTGTCGGCGAGACCGCTTGCGAGCGCGGGGATGAACCGCGTTGTCCTCGCCATCCAAGAAGATGATCCAAGCATGGTTGCTCCTGATCTCGTCGTACGAGATCGAATGTCTCCTTCGTGAGTGCAGCACTCCAAGAAGACGAAGAACCGAAGAACGTCAAAGCGGCGATGTGGTGGCGAAGGCGACGACGGTTCTCTCCTCTAGGGTTTGGTGGACAGCCACCAATTAGAGGGAGAGAGGACTGACATGTGTAGAGAAGAAAGAGAGAGAGAGAGAGAGAGCCTCCATATCACATGTAAAGAGAGAGCATGGTGTGCCTCTCTATTTATAGGGTTTTGTGATCCATGGATCTCAATCCATGGGACACATAAAATCAATGGGTGAGATTGATTTATGTTAATCCAATGGTCAAGATTGTTGTTTGTAAAACCAACAAATTTAGGTTAAAATATATTTGACAAAATCAAATATAAATTAGTCCTAAATCAAATCAACAAATAAGGAGAGAAGATACATGGAGATTCCATCTCCATATACCTTCCATGTGGACGGCCACACATTCCTTATAGGAATGATGTGCCGCCCACTTATTTCCATGGGGAGAGCAATCTCATGAATTTCATGAGATTGCATATCTCCATGGAAATATCTCTTTATTTATTTGTTGGGTTATTATTCTTCAAAAATAATTCACAATTATATTTGAGAATATTGCAATCTTGCCATGGAAAAATTGTGAATCATATTCACAACCCAAAACAACATATAATTTACATTGTTAATTAATTACACAATGTGTATCCAATACACATAATAATTAATCAACACATATAAATTATAATTAGCTCTCTTTAAGACATTATAAATCACATTTATAATATATTATGAATAATTGGATATTTCTATCCACATTATTCTTATCCACATTAATTAAATCACATTTAATTAAATTGGATAATTTCTTCACACATCAATATGATTAAATCACATTTAATCATCATCTCTTCATCGCTTAGATCTTATGGAATTATTCTTGAACTCTTCAAGAATAATGCAATCTTTCCGCAGATACTTGGAGATAAGGACAGGGCGATTGTATTGTTCCACGTATAGTGACATGGATATTGAGATCGTATCTCAAATCCAGATCGCGGGCCTCCCATAGATGCTTGATTAAATCAAGACCGTAAATCTAATCTTCTCATTGTATCTGAATCACATTCAGATCAATGTCCAACACTTGGACCAAGATCAGATCACTTCTCTACTGAGAGGAGTCACTAAAATCCAGACCCGTTTCATCACTCCCTAGGAATGGAAGCGTCATGGTTATATAACCGTTTATGATCAAATCACCCTCAGGTATTCCCAATACCTGTACATCCTGCATATTGGATGACTCAGATTAAACCCGAAGTATTGGATCAACTTTATACTGTTACTTCATGGTTTTATCAGTAAGTTTCTCGTTCGATCATTGGGAGTTGGTATCGATCATACACTTTCCAAAAGCGTATATCATACCTAGGTCTTGATCATATACTAAAAGTATATATCAAACCTACAAATTCAGTCAAGCTTCCAAAGCGATATGACCATGCGCATGGAATTTGATTCTTCCCAATATCTCATGAGTGAGCGCATGTCTTCCGGTTCAGTAACTGAACCTGTATGATCCCTTTGAGAGATCGTATTACTCATATGCCCTTATATGCACACCAGCGCGCCGGTGTATAGACCTTGATTAGGTCATCAACTTATTGGTCTGCCAAATGTACATACTTAGACATATAGCAACACATCTGTCTCCGGTCAGAGGATGCGTGCCTATATCATGACAGCATACGATATAGGACTTTGGTTATCTCGATCTCGTTAAGTCAACTCTTTGACCTAACTAATCTGACACCTCCGAATCTCTATTCCTATGCAGAGGACCTGCATCAAGAGGTTGGTCAGATATCAGCCTTCAGAGATAAGCCATCTCCTACTCAGGCTGGAGATCATCTCTTAACAATCATTTGAGGGTGCTTGATGAGTCCTCAATCTAACTCTTTAGATATTCATCCAAGCACCAGCCTTTATGATTCAATAGCTGAATCAACAACTGTATGATTATTAAGATGGCCATGGTACATAACCCTAATTGTACTAAGGGACCTATTATACAAATTATTCACTCTTCATTTCAGATCAGGGAATGATATGTGCAATAACATTTATTGCATAATGGCTCGCCGCGGGCTCGCATTTACAACAATCTCCCACTTGCCCGAAGAGCCATTAATGGGCTAATCATTTAAACCCGCACTCATGTGACAATCATAGGTTGTTTAGAAAATAGCTAGGTAAGCTGATCAGTCACTTTGTTCCTACGAGACTACGCCAAGTCCTTTTACACACTTGCATATCCCCAGTAACAGTGCTCGCATTTAATGCGAATGTTGCATCTTATGCAATCGATACTCAATCTAGTTAGTTACAGTGTCTTTGACACTACAGCTTAACAATTATCATAACCAGTATTTCCATAATCTTTATCAGAATACCCTTATTCCTGGAGATCACTATCTCTTAAGGTATCCACAGTTAATACCTTTTAGATCTCTATCTATAAAGTCTTAAGTTTTTGAAGATAAGACTTTGAGATCACTATCTCAAAAATCTTGCATCTATGAAGTTTTTGTTATTACTGCAACCAAGTATTTTATTTCCATAGTAGGATTAGCAAAACTTTGCTACTCCCACTGCATGGCAGATATCTGACTTTTGTACATATCTAGCACACACTCAGTTTCTCGTAACTGATGCACAAGTGCAAACAGTACCAACATTCACTTCCTCAACTCTTTGAGGTGCTATCCCTTTAGATAGGTCGGACCATATCTTAAGGGATAGAAGCCTTTCTTGGAATTTCTATGAATAGAATATGTCCAAGGTGTACTACAAATGTGACAGTCCCATTATCCTCTTCTCTTTGCTTCTGAACAACTTCAGAACTAAGATCTGAGGTATCTTTGAAATCATATTTCAATATATGGAATAGCCAGTCCATAAAATACTTATTATTATCCTTATATCATTCCAAATGATTAGGATATTATCTACATTTAGCATGATGAACACAATGGCACTCCCACTAAGCTTCACATGGTTCATTAAGATTTTATCTGAAATCATAACATTTATAATTTCATCAAATCTTATGGTCCAACTTCAAGAAGCTTATGTGAGTCCATAGATGGATTCCTTAGCTTTCACATCTTGCTTTCCTCAACCATGAAGCCCTGGGGCTACTTCATGTGAATATCCTCAAAGAGGTATTCGTAGAGGAATGCAATATTGACTTACATCTTGAAGATGCAATAGTCAAGTTGTGTAGCTAAGGTTAGCAATATTCTGATGGTTTTAAGCATGGTCACCGAAGAGCAAGTCTCATTGCAAGCAATGTCTTCTCTTCCAGTGTGTAGCTTATGGCTACGAACCGTGCTTTGAAGATCTCTACCTTCCCATCAGGTTCTCTTTCTCTTGAAGATCCATTTACACCTCTACAGGTATTACCCATATAGGTGGATCCTCGAGGGTCCATATACAACACTTGTATATGAAGTCTACATTAGACTTTTATTGCTAACATCCATCTATCCATGCTATGATCTTCAGAAGCTTCATCACATGAAGTTCGATCATTGTCAGATTTCTCTAACACATGGAATACATCCTCAAACTCATTTGAAGAGGTATCGGTGTTTCATCCTCAATTGTCCTTTTAGTTTCCAATTTCAGGAGCCTCATTATCTTCTCATGATTAAATGAGTTCCTACACTTCATTTTCATCTTGATTCTCAAGAGTCTCAACCTCTAAGAATCACATTCTCAGAGATGAGATACTTCAAGAATCTCAAGGTCATAAAGTAGGTATCCAATACCATCCTTTATTTTCCTAATGAAGTAGCACTCTTAAGTGCTAGATTCCAACATTCATGGAACCTTATTAAGGATATACATTGTAGTCTCTACTACACATATATACCTGGAAACTAAGGGATAATTTTGCTAAAACTCATCATTGATAAGATCATGTCACACACGATTCAATTGTATCTCCCTATAACTCTATTGAGTTAAGGTGTGTTAGGAGGATTGAGATAGAAATGATATTCATATATCCATAAGGTATTCTTCGAATTTATCTAGTAGGTACTTGCTACCTAGATTAGATCAAATTCATTTTATCTTCTTTCAAACTTTGGTTCTGAACCAAAAATAATGAAATCTTTGAACATTTCAAAGGTTTCTTAGGTGAAGAGAAGAAATCTCATATCATACATAATCATCAATAGATATCACATATCCACAATGTTTACTATGATATAGATGATCTGCATACATCAATATGTATGAGATCCTAAATACCTTGACATCTTACACCATTCCAAAAGAAGGGTGCATTGAACATTTTTCCTTTTGAATACAATATTCATAAGTACGTAAGTTTTGAAATTTTAGACATTCTAAAGTTTCATTTCTTACTAGTCTATCGATCAAATCAATAGACAAATGTCCAAGGCTTGATGCTAGATCATTGTCAAATGATCTTCATCCTCCTATTGATCTTGAGGTTTAATTTCAGCATTTAGAAATCTTAATGAACCATTCATTAATTTTCTAATTTTGTGGAGTCCGCTAGATTTTAGATTACTATCTGAAATATCTTCGTCATAACTCTTTATGATAGTTCTATCTCAGAATTCATGTTTATTTCCAACATTTAGAAACAAACAATGAGTGTATTCTTATATCTAGGTCATAGAGACATTCTCTAAGACTAAGGGCTCTCCCACTAAAATTAACAAGTCTATCAATCCAGCAGAGATTGTTGCAACAACAACATCAATATCCATGTGGATAACTATAGACCTTAAGATCAAATTTTTTGGTCTTCTAAAACATATGCAACCTATTGCAAATGTCATCAGAAGATTGAGAGTACAATTATTTGACTTTATCTTATCAAATAAGAAAGTCAATTTCAATGATTTATGTAGATTATTTTGATGCTCTATCCGAGTCCTTCTCTAAGGATTGTAGACAGACTTGATAGTCGTACTATCAACACATCAATTTATTGCAGTATTGGCATTCATCCAACTATTTGGATGTCATATGGAAATCACAGAGGTATAGTCAACTCTTTGACTATACTTCTTACTTGGGTCCAACCCATGCTTCCACTGCGCTCCCTTTATCTATAAGCAACCATTGCTCAGGACAGAGGATCTCTTATTTTAAATTCAAAAGAATTCAAAGTAAGAGTTTTTCAACATTTATACATGCTTCATTAAATTCATACAATATGAATATTATGAAGCTTCATGAATAACTAGAGTATAAACAGTAGAATGATGACACTCATCATCTACATCCATTTAAACTCTTAAAACATTGGTTCAGGTAGGTATTCAAACATTTTGAATACATCATCTGTTATAGAGCTACCATTCTGCATGATGCAGAGAACCACATCTCTCATGATTAAATGTCAAGAGCACATATGCATGCCAGAATATCTTCATTGATTTTATAAGGATTATTTGACAATTGCGATCATCAACATGTTACTTCCAAAGTACATTCGATGAGATCAAGACTATAGAGACATACAAACCCTAGGGTTGTAGTCCTATTATCTATTTAATTGTCATTCCTCATTATTATGAGGAAACTTGCACATTGCAACCACATACATTACGTGTTCAACTGCAAGTACAATATCTGGATCATTGAGACCAATCCAAGATATTTCACTGGTTATTATTGAGTATATCATTGAGTGGGTTTTAATGAAGGATTATCTGAAATAAGAAATTTGCATAAATATATATATATATATATATTACTTTGATTTAGGATTTTTATATCAAAGTTGTCTTGCCTTGTCAACATTGAAAGTTAATTCCCTTAATCACTTTCAATGTAAGAGATATACTTACCATTATATCTCAACAAGATCTGGGATCTCCTTCCTTATCTTTGTTACATCCCAATAATATGAGAATCTGCAACTCGGATAAAAAGAAGCGGGAACACATTCCGCCTTGCAAGTCCAACTTGCATTTCCCAATTCGGTCTTTAACACCCGGGCCCACCACCCCTAAGGCGATGTTGACCCGTCGTTAATTGAACCAACCATCAACAGGAATAGTACTCGCTATACGCAATCCAATATCGCCCCAATAATATGAGGATCTGATAATGGGGTCACTATGTATACGGCCTTACTCTTTCGAGAAGCAAAGAGCCCGATCTAGATGCGCTTGCATACAGGAGCTGTCACTTCGGACAGGCGTCTCCTACATACAATCCCTGGCGACGGAACCCTCCGCCTTGATGGGAGACCATGGATGTCACTTATGTGATCCTCCATATCATATTCAAATTCTAATTAATCATTATGAATCATATTCATTATGATTAATTCTTCCAAGGGAAATAACATCTCTATTCATAATAGAGTGTTTTAATTTTAATTGGATTCCCATTAATCTAATCATATTAATTAATGATCCAATTAATATCCAAGAAACAATTTTAATAGTTACTTGAATTATGCTATTATCTCAAATACGTAGTATTTCGAATTTTAATAATAGAAATACATAATGATTTCTTAAGCATTATACTAACCCTACCCGCTGTCATGGCCAGTACCGACGAGAGTGGGATGGACCACATACGTTGCAACTCGCAACCCCAATGCTCTCCGACTAGACACCATATCCACCTCGGGAAAGGACAATGCAAAATAAATCACTTTGTATTTGAGATGATCATCGGTTCTTCAACCGAAATTATACCATATAATAATAATCAAAACAATTTTTGATTAACATTATAATGAGATTTGCTAAACAAATCCCAAGTCCTATTCAAGCAATATGTTTGTTGGAATGTTGATCATGTAACCAATTAGTGATCTAGATCACATCTAATCAATTATTGGTTAAGGAAATGTCATTTAAGGGAATAATTATCATCAAATATTTCACAAATATTTATGCACAATTATTCTAGGAAATTAAACAATTTAATTTCACAAATTTATTAAATGACAGTCACTATACAAGCATCAAGTTTGATGAATGTGTTTCCAATTAAGATTTAGATCGAATCTAATCAATTAATTGGTTGAGTCCAAGTCAATTATGTAAATAATCATCTTCAAATATTTCACAAATATTTTTCATGATTATTTCACGAAATTAACAATTAATTTCACTAATTGACAATCACTTGGTTCTAGATTAGGATTGTAATTTCAGCAGTGACCCCTACCTACTAAAATTAACTTATCTCAATCAATTTAAATCCAAACTAGACAAAATCAATTTTCATAGATTGCTAATTTGATTTAGGACAGAACACAAGTGATGTTACACGCATTTCGAGGCAAGTCTAAACAGTAAGTAACTTTTTAATCACGTTCAGATCTACAGTTCCCGTAACAGTGCATACATGTTCATTAAAACAAACATATCTAGAGTACGAAATCCGATTTACGTAAACTCAGATCCTATGGTTTCCTTATTTAATGGGGAACAAAATCCAATTAAATTCGTGTTTAAACAATTTAAACAGTGCCGAATTTATTTACTAAACAGATCTGCGAAATCAAATGCGATAAAAACTTTCGCGACCTTAACGAACCCAAGTCGTCCTCGGTTTTTCGAATCATATTCGAAACCGTCGACCTAAGGCTCTGATACCACTTGAAGGATATGGAAATTATCCTTAAGCGCATCACGGAAGCGTGATCGTCGTATCGGATACGACGAAGAACGACTAGTCGCACTAGTTGTTCGGTGCAGCGGAATTTAAAATTTTTATTCGATGAAACCACATGATCCGAGAACCATTTTCAGATTGTTTCATCTATAACCACAACAATTATAATGCAATATCTCTTGAAGCGTGATTGATCGAGTCTCTAAAGGAAGAGACCTCCTGTCTCAAGTCCGATCGTTGGCGAGACCGCTTGCGAGCGCGGGGATGAACCGCGTTGTCCTCGCAATCCAAGAAGATGATCCAAGCATGGTTGCTCCTGATCTCGTCGTACGAGATCGAATGTCTCCTTCGTGAGTGCAGCACTCCAAGAAGACGAAGAACCGAAGAACGTCAAAGCGGCGACGCGGTGGCGAAGGCGACGACGGTTCTCTCCTCTAGGGTTTGGTGGACAGCCACCAATTAGAGGGAGAGAGGACTGACATGTGTAGAGAAGAAAGAGAGAGAGAGCCTCCATATCACATGTAAAGAGAGAGCATGGTGTGCCTCTCTATTTATAGGGTTTTGTGATCCATGGATCTCAATCCATGGGACACATAAAATCAATGGGTGAGATTGATTTATGTTAATCCAATCGTCAAGATTGTTGTTGGTAAAACCAACAAATTTAGGTTAAAATATATTTGAAAAAATCAAATATAAATTAGTCCTAAATCAAATCAACAAATAAGGAGAGAAGATACATGGAGATTCCATCTCCATATACCTTCCATGTGGACGGCCACACATTCCTTATAGGAATGATGTGCCGCCCACTTATTTCCATGGGGAGAGCAATCTCATGAATTTCATGAGATTGCATATCTCCATGGAAATATCTTTTTATTTATTTATTGGGTTATTATTCTTCAAAAATAATTCACAATTATATTTGAGAATATTGCAATCTTGCCATGGAAAAATTGTGAATCATATTCACAACCCAAAACAACATATAATTTACATTGTTAATTAATTACACAATGTGTATACAATACACATAATAATTAATCAACACATATAAATTATAATTAGCTCTCTTTAATACATTATAAATCGTATTTATAATATATTATGAATAATTGGATATTTCTATCCACATTATTCTTATCCACATTAATTAAATCACATTTAATTAAATTGGATAATTTCTTCACACATCAATATGATTAAATCACATTTAATCATCATCTCTTCATTACTTAGATCTTATGGAATTATTCTTGAAATCTTCAAGAATAATGCAATCTCTCCGCAGATACGTGGAGATAAGGATAGGGCGATTGTATTGTTCCACGTATAGTGACATGGATATTGAGATCGTATCTTAAATCCAGATCGCGGGCCTCCCATAGATGCTTGATTAAATCAAGACTGTAAATCTAATCTTCTCATTGTATCTGTATCACATTCAGATCAATGTCCAACACTTGGACCAAGATCAGATCACTTCTCTACTGAGAGGAGTCACTAAAATCCAGACCCGTTTCATCACTCCCTAGGAATGGAAGCGTCATGGTTATACAACCGTTTATGATCAAATCACCCTCAGGTATTCCCAATACCTGTACATCCTGCATACTGGATGACTCAGATTAAACCCGAAGTATTGGATCAACTTTATACTGTCTACTTCATGGTTTTATCAGTATGTTTCTCACTCGATCATTGGGAGTTGGTATCGATCATACACTTTCCAAAAGCGTATATCATACCTAGGTCTTGATCATATACTAAAAGTATATATCAAACCTACAAATTCAGTCAAGCTTCCAAAGCGAGACGACCATGCGCATGAAATTTGATTCTTCCCAATATCTCATGAGTGAGCTCATGTCTTCCGGTTCAGTAACTGAACCTGTATGATCCCTTTGAGAGATCGTATTACTCATATGCCCTTATATGCACACCAGCGCGTCGGTGTATAGACCTTGATTAGGTCATCAACCTATTGGTCTGCCAAATGTACATACTTAGACATATAGCAACACATCTGTCTCCGGTCAGAGGATGCGTGCCTATATCATGACAGCATACGATATAGGACTTTGGTTATCTTGATCTCATTAAGTAAACTCTTTGACCTAACTAATCTGACACCTCCGAATCTCTATTCCTATGCAGAGGACCTGCATCAAGAGGTCGGTCTGATCTCATCCTTCAGAGATAAGGATTGCCATCTCCTACTCAGGCTGGAGATCATCTCTTAACAATCATTTGACGGTGCTTGATGAGTCCTCAATCTAACTCTTTAGATATTCATCCAAGCACCAGCCTTTATGATTCAATAGCTGAATCAACATCTATATGATTATTAAGATGGCCATGGTACATAACCCTAATTGTACTAAGGGACCTATTATACAAATTATTCACTCTTCATTTCAGATCAGGGAATGATATGTGCAATAACATTTATTACATAATGGCTCGTCGTGGGCTCGCATTTCCAACATGATGCTCATCAGATTATAATTTGTGATAGTGCTCAAGTACACTGGTGTGTTCCTCTTGAGGAATGCACCTTCTCCATATACAATCCGCACCCTTGCGAAATAGGTACGAATCCTCCCACTAGTAATAATGAATCTCTTATATAAATCTGTCTACCTTGTACTTCGGCCAATCTTGTGGAACTTTCTTGGAGACAAGATAGTTCACAATATCCGCATACCATGGGAGTGAGTTCACAGACAAGATGGCCTCATCTGGAAAGGTTTCGGAAATAGGTATCATGTTCTGCTCAGAGGTATCTGCATTCGTGATATAGGAAAGGTAATCTGCCACAACATTTTTCACTCCAGGTTTATCTTGAATCTCTAAATCAAATTCCTGGTGATTAAGGATCCATCTGATAAGGTGTGGTTTGACATCCTTCTTTCCTGCAAGTATCGTATGGCAGTGTGATCCGTGTATACAATAACATGGGAACTGATGAGGTAAGATCTGAACTTCTCTAGCCCAAACACAACTGCTGACATTTCCTTCTCTGTAACTGTATAATTTTGTTGTGCTTCATCCAGAGTCTTGCTAGCATAGTGTATAGCAAATGGTATCCCATACCTTCTCTGTCCAAAAACAGCTCCAACTGCAAAATCCAAGGCATCCGTCATGATCTCGAAAGGAAGATACCAATCGGGTGGCTGTAAGACATGAGCACTAGTAACCATCTCTTTCATCTGATTGAATGCAAGGAGGACTTTCTCATTGAAAACAAAATCAGTCTCCTTACATAGAAGCTCAGTTAAAGGCCTGGCGATTTTGTTGAAGTCCTTTATTAATCACCTATGGAATCCTACACGTCCTAAAAATGGCCTCAACTGCTTCAAATTCTACGGTGGCTCTAACTTGGAAATCACATCAATCTTAGCCGGGTCGGCCTCCATACCATGTTTGGAGATGACATGGCCCGATACAATCCCATTAGTCACCATAAAGTGACTCTTCTCCCACGAGAGCACTAGGTTTACCTCACAACAATATTGAAGAACTCGATCTAAATGAGCAAGACATGTATCAAAACTATCCACGTAGATTGAGAAATCGTCCATGAAGACCTCAGAGAAACTACCCACCATGTCGGCAAAAACGACCAACATATACCTTTGGAATGTAGCGAGAGCGTTACACTATCCAAAGGGAATCCGTCTAAAGGCATAGATGCCAAACGAACAAGTGAAAGTAGTTTTCTCCTGATCCTCAGGAGCAATAGCAACTTGGTGCTATCCTAAGTACCCATCCAAGACGCAAAAGAACTCTTTCTCTGCCAACCTCTCAATAATATGATCAATAAAGGGTAATGGAAAGTGATCCTTCTTTGTTTGACTTCAGGTGTCGGTAATCTACACAGACACGCCATGAAGTAGGTATCCTGGTCGAAATCCCCTCACCATGGTCATTCTTTACGACGGTAATTCCAGATTTCTTAGGGTCCGCATGTAAAGAGCTGACCCACTTGGAATCCAAAATGGGATATATAAAGCTAGCATCACACCATTTTCTAATCTCCTTTATGACAACCTCCCTTAGATTTGGATTTAGACGACACTGACATTCATGGGAGGGTTTATAGTCATCCTCTAGGTAGATATGATGCGAGCACAAAGCTGGATTGATCCTACAGAGACCCAAGATATTCCATCCTATGGCCTTGCGGTTTCTCTCAAGAACCTCTAGTACGCAAGATTCTTATTCAGCGGTCAACTGCAAGCTGAATATGGCCGGAAATATTTAGGGGGTCCCGCAAGGAAGGCATATTTCAACATTGACGGTAAAACCTTGAGCTCAGGTGGGGTCTAAATCGTCTCTACAATAACCTCTGCTACTGCATTAGTAGACAGTATATGATCCGTACTCTGTAGACTATTCACCTTCGCTACTAATAGCTCAGCAAGTAAAATATCTGATAGATCTGCAATGAATGATCTCTTCTAAGAAAGGAGGGGCTCATCAGGGTGTTAAGCATTATTATCAATTAATGGTGCATATATCTCGGCAATAATCCAAAAAGATGTCTCTCCTCTATGCATAAATCAAGAAATTCAACGCACGACTCAGACATCTGCACTTCAGAATTCTCAAAATGAGGCCTATCATAAGTAATCTCAGAAAAGTGTATCAAAGGAATATCAGAATGTGCATCTAAAAACTCATATTGATCCTCAGAAATCAGTTCAAACTGCCCATCAACAACTAGCTCAATTGGACCACCAAGGGAACTCATGTCGGATGTGCTTTCCATAGAGTCCTTTTGGGAAAAGAACTCTTGGATATCTATAAAATCAGTGAAAAGATCTATCTCTTTGAATGCAACCAGAAAATCACAATCATCTGGCTCTGATATAGCTTTCTTTGTCTCATATGCTGCAGGTGGCAGTGATGCTCTAGGATCAGAGATCGTCTCAATTTTCACCTTGTCACAACAAGAGTGAAAGATAATCTCTTCGGTACCATAATCGACTAATGCTTCGACTGTTCTGAGGAACGGTCAACAAAGTATGATCCGAGTATGGAGTAATGTTACAGGTGTGTCCATATCCATGACAACAAAATCAACAGGGAATTTCATTCCCTGCACCGTTACAATAACGTCCTCTAAAATGCGTCTTGAGCTATCAGCAAACTAAAGGATCATTCTGGTTGTTTTAAGAGGCCCTAATCGAAATTCAGTTAGTAAAGAGGAAGGCATGAGATTGATGGAGGAACCACTATCGAGAAGAGTATGATCAAATTTTTTTATCAAAGATATGGCAAAGGATGTGAGGTGCTCCCTTGTCTTTCTTTTTAGGCAGGAGGTTACTGATGGCGTGAACTATGACCATGGTCATAATGTGTTTCTCTATTTACTTTCGTCTGCTCTTCCTTGGTTGACACTTTTGTGTACATGCCTCTTTCATTCCATTTTTTACTGTAGGCATGTATTCCATGTCCTTAAGGAGTGGCATCTTTAAAAAGATGTTCTGTAAGATCTCAACCACTCCCATATCAGATAGTTTTTTTTTATTTTTGAATTTTCTTTGATTTGAGAGAATAAAGGAATGGTACTGAATCAGAATAAACATGCAAACATTCATTTATATTATTCAAAGTATAATCCTCATGTACACAAGGACAACCAAAATCAGTCTCGACAGTGCTGTCTAAATCAGGTGGAGGAAAAACAAAATCTAAAACAGAATGGGATGCTACTGCTGGCGAAGAGGAAGAATATGCAACTAGTATATTCTCCCTTACTAATGGTAATCTACATCTGCCTGGCGAAGGTGGTGGTGAAGGCAGTGAAACTCCAGACATGGGTGCTACTACACTGATCCTATTGACTGCTGGTGAAGGAGATGATGTAGAAGATGATGCTCTCTCAGTGGTTCAATCTCCCAACCCCAACTGGTGTGTAGGTGGCTGCAATCTCCTACTGCTCCTGAGATGAATGGCGTCAGATAAACATGTAAAATCAAGGAACATACCTATCTTGGGGGTGGGTGGGCTATTGGCTGACTAAGATTTTTGAGATTTTTCTTTGAGGATTCTGACATCCTATGGAGCCATTCCTTTCTGAGAAGACACCATTCATTATAGATCATTCTGAGATTTTACTTGCTAAACCTATAATAGCCATGGTGGATAGTACACACAGTGCAGATCAAATACCTTCTACCAGTGCAGTTGCAGAGGTTGTCACAGGGTTGATTCAGACCCCACGCGAGTTTAAGGTTTTACCATCAACGTTGAAGTATGCCTTCCTTACGGGTCCCCCCTAAATGTTTCCAATCATCCTCAGTTCGTAATTAACCGATGGAAAAGAATCTCATGCACTAGAGGTTCTTGAGAGAAACCACAAGGCCATTGGAAGGAATATTTTGGATCTCTGTGGGATTAGCCCAGCTTTGTGCTCACATCATATCTACTTAGAGGATGATAGCAAACCCACCCATGAGTGTCAACGCATTTCAATCCAAACATCCACAATGTTGTCATTAAAGAGATCAAGAAATGGTGTGAGGCTAGCTTTATTTATCCCATTTCAGATTCCAAGTGGGTCAGTCGTTTACATATTGTACCAAAGAAATCCGGGATTACTATCATAAAGAATGACCGTGGTAAGGAGATTCAGACCCGTGGACCTACTTCATGACGTGTCTGCGTAGATATTAGACATATGAATTCAACTACTAAGAATGATCACTTTCCACTACCCTTTATTGACCATATAATTGAGAGGTTGGTAGGGAAGGAGTTCTTTTATTTCATGGATGGGTAATCGAGGTATAACTAGGTTTCAATCTCTCATGAGGTTAAAGAGAAAACTACTTTTACTTGTCCGTTTGGCACCTACACCTTTAGATGGACACCCTTCGGATTATGTAATGCCCTCGCTACATTCTAAAGATGTGTGTTGGCTATTTTTTGCCGACATAATGGATAGTTTTCTAGAGGTCTTCATGGATGATTTCTCGAACTGTTGGAATAGCTTTTATACATGTCTTGCTCATTTAGACTGAGTACATCAACGTTGATGTGAGGTAAACTTAGTTCTCTCGTGGGAGAAGAGTCACTTTATGGTGACTAATGGGATTGTATTGGGTCATGTCATCTCAAAAAAATGGTATAGAGGTTGGCCCAGCTGGGATTGATATGATCTCCAAGCTGGAGCCACTGTAGAATTTGAAGAAGTTGAGGTCATTTCTGGGACATGTTGGATTTTATAGGTGATTCATTAAGTACTTCAGAAAGATCGCCAGACCTTCGACTGAGCTTCTGTGCAAGTAGATTGAGTTTATTGTTGACGAGAAAGTCCTTGCATTTGTTCATATGAAAGACATGGTTACTAGTGCTCTTCTCCTACAACCACTTGATTGGTCTCTCCCCTTTGACAGATGCGTTAGATTTTGTAGTTGAAGATGTTTTAGGGTAGAGAAGGGATGTGATATCATTTGATATACACTATGCTAGCAAGAATCTGGATGAAGCACAACATAATTACACAGTCAAAGAGAAGGAGATGTTATCAATGGTGTTTTCATTAGAGATGTTAAGATCTTACCTCCTTGGTTTACATGTCATACACGGATCACACTATCATATGGTACCTGTAGGAAAAGAAGGATGCCAAACCATGCCTTATCAGATGGATCCTTCTTCTCTAGGAGTTTGATTTAGAGATTTGAGATAAATAGAGTAAAGAATGTTATGGTAGATCACCTTTCCCGGACCACATATGTAGAGACCTTTGAGCAATCATTACTTCCCATATCAGAGACCTTTCCAGATGAGACCTTTTTGTCTATGGACTCACTTCCATGGTATGCTGATGTTGTGAACTATCTTATCTCCAAGAAAGTTCCACAAGATTGGCCGAAGTACAAGGTAGACAGATTCCTGTCAGAGATACATTTTTACCAATGGGAGGACCCGTCACTATTTTGGCGGGCATGGGTTGTATATGGAGAAGGTGCATTCCTCAGGTGGAATACACCAGCGTACTTGAGCATTGTCACAAATTAGAGTCTGGTGGGCATCATTCGAGGAAGCGTACGACAACAAAGGTTTTACAAAGTGCCCTATGGTGGCCAACTTTATTTAAGGATGCCATATATTATGTTCGAGGTTGTACTTACTGTTAGAAGATGGAAGGAACCGTTAGTTCCAAAGATACCATATCCTTGAGATATATCCATATTTCAGATGTTTTGATGCTTGGAGAATATAATTCATGGGCTCATTTCCTGTCAGTCAGGGATTTCAGTACATCCTGCTAGTCATGGATTATGTTAGTCATTGGGTGGAGGCTTGATGAATCTGTGATTCATCACTCTAAAAGTTAAAAATATAGCCTTGTTCCCGAGTAAATAGAGGCACATTTCCCTTTATAATGCATAAATAGCATTTATGCATGCATACATAATACATGCAATTTAACATTCCATTTGCATTCAAATAAGAAGCCAAAATCCCTTGTAAAATATCCACTTACCAAAATAACCTCTTCCTTATAATATGTACTCCTTAGTTAATAATATAGGGAAGAAAACCAAAAATCCCCTTGTAAAATAGCCAACAAAGCCCTAGAATCCTTGGATAAGAAAATACACATAAGTCCCTCATACAAACTCCAAAATAGGTCTACTCACTTTTAGAAAAATACACATTAAAAGACCTTTAAAATGAGGCTAATTTCATCCAATTTGGAGCTCGTATGAGAAAGTTGGGTTTTTGGGTCTCTTTGTATAGTACATGTACGTATCTTTGTATCTTTATATTTATGTATCATATTTGACCCCATTTCCGTCTTTGGTCAACATGAAACTTGTAGATCTCATCGAGATCTACAAATGTTTTGAGTTTTTCCAAATTCGGCCCCCTCTTCTCTCTAACCTCATTTCTTTGTCCAGCCAACCAAAGCAGGCCACGTGGCGCCCTCTGGTTGCGCCACGCGGCCCGCATCCCTTGCCCAGGCCGCCGCAGCTTTCAGCCGTTGGATAGTCGTCCAGATCCAACGGCTTAGCCGCTTCCACGCCCTTTTCTCTCAACCACCAGATCAAGCCCCCGCTTCGTCTCAATCGTCCGTTCGCGCCTTCTCCTCAGCGCACCACGTGGCGCTCGCTACGCCCTTAGATCACATCCCGAACTTCCCATCTCCGCCGTTGTCCTTATGGTCATCTTCCAGCCCTTCGATCAACCCTAGCTTCCCATCTTAGCCATCCATCAGCGCCGAGCCCTTAGCACGCCACGTGGCGCACTCTGTGGCATTAGATCGTCACGTCCAGATCTTCATCCAGCCGCTCCATCCCGCTTCGATCGACACCGTTGGATCACAAGATCCAACGGTGGAGACTTTGTCTTCCACCTCCAGGCGCCCCTCTCCCCCACGTTCTCCACCTTGCGGGAGGGGCACCCCCTTCCTATTTTCAGCCGCGCTCCTTCCACCATCGACGAGCACCACAACCTCCACGATCACCCCCACTCATCCCTTATCCTCGTCAGCTACTCCATTACCCCCGTCGACCTCGAGCGATTTCCCACGAACTCCTTAAAACCCACTCCATCGTCAGCCTGGATGAGACCTTCGACCTATAAATACTCGCCCTCCGGCCATCGTCGCTCCCATTCGCCCCTCGTGAGAGATACTCCAAGCTCGGAGCTTCCAATTGGTGACAGGGATTGCAAGTTCCTCGAGCGAAGACGACCATCTTCTCCGGCGAGATCCTCGGCCACCGCCGAGTCGCAGCTCTCCATCGCCGAGCCGCTGCTTGAGCTCAGGGACCCACCGCCCCTTCGAGCGACGATCGGGAACTCAAAGTCGAGCTCCAATCCCCAGGTGAACGCCTTCATCCCCGATCGATCTTCCTCTCTCTTTTGCTCTGTTTTCTCGCCTTTTATTCGCCACCCACGGCCATCTTCTTTCCTATATTTCACTCCGCCGAGCTCCGCGTCGGAGTTCTCAGCTTCGCGATCACTTTCACGTCCGCCGACGACGCATCTCACCATCCATCGATCTCCAGCTCCGCCACTTGGCCGGAGCACCGTCGCCTGACCACCTCCCTCCGCCTTAGGCCTTGCCAGTCATTCACCCACCTCCACGAGTGCACGCCCGAGCTTCGGCTCCTTCTCTAACACTTGCAGGTGCCATCTGATTCACTGATCAGAGCTTCGCCGGAGTCGCCTTGGAGCTTCATCGCCAACAGCCTCCGACGGCCTTCTCCAACTCCTGAGATCACCGTTACCTTTGCCGCAGCGCCACGATTCTATTGGGATAGCTCCGATAAGTCGGAGAGCTTCATCGACGTGAGGAGGAACTGGCGGAGCAAAGGCCGCTTCGCCGGAGCCAAGCCATCTCCTCCGCAGGCGGCGGAGGCCCGTTGAAGGAGAAGCCCAGCTGCCGTTCGATTACATCGATCGAACGGGTGTCATCCTGCCACGTCGCCTCTCAGCCGAGCTTCACAGGAGCCGTTGGATCTCTTCAGATCTAACAGCGCTTCGTGAGCCACGTGTCCCGCCTCCGCAGCAACTAAGAACCATTGGATAATCTGCTGATCCAGCGGCTGTTAGTCAGCCACGTCGCCCTCTCCATCATGAGCCAGGAGCCGTTGGATCAACTTAGATCTAACGGCCAGAGATCTCGCCATGAGTCTTCACCACCATCCGTTGGATCGAGCTTGATCCAAGGGTCCGCAGCACGCCACGCAGCTCTGGTCCGAGCCTCTTCCCCGAGCCTAGGCTCGGACCGCCCGAGCCTCACTCCAGACCTCCAGAAGCGCCCGAGTCGAGTCCCGAACCTCCGTAGCCATCCGAGTCTAGGCCGCCCACGTGAGGAGCACGTGCAGCCTGGGAAATTTACACAGAGGCCCTCGGGATTTTTCATATTTGCAAAAAGGTCCCTGTGAAGCAGACCTCACGTGAGGAGCACGTGCCTTGTGGAGAATTTGCACCAGTCCCCTGCATTATAGGAAATTGCACTTAAGTCCCTGTCAGCATATTTGCTTTATGTAATTTTGTTTTCCTGTATTGCACATACACCCCTGTGTTTGCACGCATCCCTAGGTTGCATTTTGCATCATTTTTAAATTCCAAAAGTTGCATTTTGTTGAGAAACTTGTCCTCTATCTATTGTGCCACATGTCATATTTTTGTAACTACAGTAGCTTTTTAAATGAATTAATTGGTTGATTTGTGGAATATTTTTCCCAGTGACACCTTTTAATTTCTAATTAATTTTCTGCGACTCCAAAAATCCTTAAAAATTCATAGTAGCTCTAGGACAGTGAACTTAACATGCCCTAAAAATTTTCATGTCATTTGTACACATATCGAGGCCTGAATAAATTGTTGAGTGATTTTATTATTTTAATTTTAATGAACTCATTTCACATTGAAATTAAGATTTGTCAAGTTTCCTGGATTCCTCATCATCAGATCTATCTTGGATAATTTTTGTTCCTGAAAATAATGTGATTTGATATTTATTACAATTAAATTAGTGAAAATCACCATGTCTGCATGTTTAATTCACAGTAAATTCATTTAGTGTCTAAATATTCCAAAAAAATTAGGTTAGTTCATTTTTATCCTAATTAATCATCTGGCCAATTTTTAGAATGTTTGGACTCCATTTGATATCTTAATTGAATTAACTTCATATTGGCCTGTTGGTTGCATGTGTTTTGCATAAAAAACCGAAAAAGACCAAAAATATTCCCTCTGAAAATCGAACATTGGATTTTGCTAAAATTTGTCCTAAGGAGACAGATGCCTCCCTGAGTTCGACCTTGGACTCCACCAAGTAAAAAAAATTGCCGCTTGAAATTAACTCAAATCTAATTAAAGTGGTTTTTGATTAGCCCTCTCGTATCCGACTGCAACGAATGACATCTAATTAATTTGGACATTAACTTGCTCGAATTAACTAAGGGTGCGGGAGCGATTATCAAAATGGCGCCGTTGCCGGGGAGGCACGACTTAGGTTAATTTGAAGTGAAATTTTGATTGTTTGATTTTCTATCCCCGGGTAGTCTGACCCCCGGTTTTTCTTGTAAACATTTCTCTGTCTTTTAAATTTCTGCATTCTTGAGTCGTTCTCTATCTGACCTCAACTTGTTTTTGTGCGAGGGACGTCGGAGTCGAAGACGCTTCGAGAAACACGCATTTTAATTTGTTTGAGTGATTTGAGAGAATTTATACATTTCATTTATTTTCATATTTTTTCGCATCATTTCCAGCAATTCCCGTTCGGGTTCTCGCGTGTGTAAAAATAGTGGAATCGTGTCCCCGTGTGCTGTGTGGTTGAATGGTAACTTAGACTTGCACTAGCGGCTCCTTGAGCCACTCTAGGAATTGCTTGTGCTCGTAATTTTTAGGACCACACATACACTTAAAAGATGCACCTAGACCGCAGATCTAGTCAAATTGAACTTGTTCTCCACTCGCTAATAGAACTGCCTATCTAGGAGCGGATTTTGTCGTCTGCATTTGCATATAGTGTAAAATTTCAATACTGTCTTGCATCCTGCATAAAAGTGAAGGGATCACTGTAAGTCTTCTCAACTCAGCATACGCATCATCGTTTTCGTGCATCGGCTTTTCTCGATTCCCCCTCAGTTTTTCGAACTTAAATTAAACGGAAATTGGGACTGAACGTTAGGCGTGCTGTGTGGTTGGACTAAATAAGTGAGAACTTAACTTAAAACAGGGACTGCTAACAGTATTGACCAAAAAATTTGATAAAAGTAGAAAAATTGTTTGCGGGAGACTAATCCCCGACCTTGTTTTCAGGCTGAGTGAGGGTACTTGAGTGTGTGAACACCTTAAGGCAGAGCCCAAATCCCCGCCTTCCATATCACGGGCCAACTAATCTTAGCAAATATCACGAGTTGGATACTTTTAGCTCATTGACAAGTACCAAGTAGCCTCCGCCTGTTCGTGGGTAGATAGGGGCGAACCAGCGGTGCTCTACGACAAGGCCTAGCTTTGTCAGCCTCCGCCTGCTTGCAGGTAGATAGGGGCACGTCTTTGAGTCCCCAACTCCGGATAGGAGCGAAGAAAGGGAGGATCGGCGGTATCTTAGGCGACAGGATAAACAGGGAAGACGCATCCGGCTCTGAGCCGACTTCCCTATAGGCCGCGTAATCCTTGCTTGAAAAATCACACTTAAAATTTACAAGATAAATTGGATTCGGTTTCGAGTCCTTCACTGTGTTGAATGTGAACCCAGGGTCTTGGATTAACTTGTTTGCTTCAGGTAGGAGTAAAATCCTATCTTCTTCTCGCCACGGCAAGATGAATGACTGGGGGAATATCGACACATTATTTGCCAATCTTTCTCTGAGTCCCCCACGAAAATCATCTTCACAGGCCCAAGCGCACCTTGAGCCACCCAGGACTCATGACCCTCTTGAGTTCTGGATCCCTCACAATCAGGGTGGTTACTCTCAAACCAACCCTTCCCTCTCCTCTGATCTTACCGAGGAAGACCATCGCCTCGGTAAGAATTCCTTCACTGATTTATCCTCTAAACCAGATCATTTTCATTTCCCAGGACTAGAGGACAAGATGCCACCAAAGAAATCCCCAGATGAGGAGAACACAGATGACCCGCTTCAGTAAGTATTGGCTCGCCTCGCCAAAGCCGAACAGCGGAATGCGGATCTCACAACGCAGATGGGACAGATTATAGTAGCTGGAGGAATCGACCGACCAATGGTCGATATCTATAACCCGGCGGAGAACGAGATTCAGAATTGGTTAGCACCAGCGGTTCCCGCCCAGGCATTTGAGCTGAAGCCTCACTTCCTTAGTCTGCTTTCGAAGTTCAACAGAAACATAAATGAAGAACCGTACACTTTCCTCCGTGACTTCGAGCTAGTATGCAACAATCTTAGCCATCCCAATGTTGGCCAAGATTATATCCGACTGAAGGCCACCCCTTTTTCCTTAGGAGATAAGGTTGCTCATTGGCTGAAGAACTTAGGGGTGATTTGTACTACCTGGATGCAGTTCAAGGACCTCTTCCTGAAAAAGTTCTACCCTCTCAGTAGGACTAATCAAATGAGAACAAAGATCGCCAGCTTCTCCCAAGGACCGAGTGAACCCTTCCATGATGCATGGGATAGGTTCAATGACTTAGTGCATAAATGCCCTTGCCACGGCATTTCTAAGGCGATCCTAGTCCAGACCTTGTTTTGTGGTCTAACCCCGGAGATGCAGGGGTTAGTCAGTGCCGCATGTGGAGGAAGCTATCTGAACAAAAACGAGCACGTTGTATGGAAGATCCTGGAGCAGATGGCGGAGACCGGCAGGTCGCAGGCCACAAGGGCCTATGCGTTGTCTCCCTCAATCCTATCCAACGAGACAACCCGGTGGACTGTAGCAGATCTGACCGAGGACCTCATTCCCAACATGGGGATGATTGCTGACAAGCTAACCATGGTCGAGCAGATCCACAAGAGAGTCGCGGAATATGAGTCTCTTTCACGTCTACCGAAGCAAGTGGAGGAACTTTCTAAGAAGGTAGCTAAGATAAAGCTACCTGCCCCTTCTGCACCACCTGTACTTGTACATCGAGTCCATCTTGTACAGGAACAGGCACCGGGGCCTCAGAGTAGCTGGGGTCAGACTTACACCCAGCAGGACCAGCATGCACCCCCACAAGTAGAGATCGGATATGAGGAGCCTCCGCAAGTGTACGAGATTAACGGGCTTTGGTATAGCCGTGACCTGATTGTCAGGCATGCCGAAACGGGGAAGGATCAGCCTCGCCGCCCATCCCCAGCATATCAAGAAACCAGACCCGTTCCCGCACCGCGCTTTCAGTCCAGGCCAGAATACGGGTACCAGCCTCAACAGTTTCAGCAGCAGCAACGCACCTATCAGCAAGGGCCAGCACCGTTCCATCAGCAGCAACAATATCGGCATGGCCAGCAGGGCCAATACAGAACCTCGTCTGCACATCAGCCAGCCCAGTCCACTGAATTGGAGTCCCTCACCTTGGCGATCCAGACCCTGTCTGATAGGGTCTAACAGATGCAGAATGATTATCTGGATATGAGAACCGATATCAATCGTGTCTCTCGTACCCAGGACCAACAGATGACGCCAAAGACCCCGATTCCCGCACAGGTTCAGGCCAACCCGAACAACATACTCCATGGCCAGAACTGACCTCGTGATCAGGTATACTATTCAGATAATTATTTATCTGAACACGAGATCCTTTCGTACGATAATGTAAATCATATGTCCCTCAGGAGCGGAAGGACCGTGACCATACCTGATCGGGCACGGGCACAGAAGGAAGGAACTTCCAAGTCTCTACCGGAGGAGAACTTGGAGGAAGAGGAGCACCACCACTACCACCATCACCAGCAGAAGAAGAGGACATCTGAGTCCTCGAAGCAGCATTCCCGCACCATTAGTGAGTCCGGCGAAACTGATGAAGAGCCCGCACCTCCATCTGAGGAGGATCGTCCAGAAGAAGCGGAAGACGCATCACCAATTTCGCCCCAGCATGTTTCTTTCAGTTCGAGTCAAAGTCCTAATCTTTTTCAGAGTCCGAGTCACGTACATAACTCAGTTCCAGCTTTTAATGAAAAGATTTCAGTTTCAGAACATGAGTTAGAGTCAATAATCCCTTTCCCCCGAGCTCTTACGGGTGGAAAGAAGAAATCCAAAAAAATCCAAAAAGATGACCCTGAGATGGCAGAATTCTGCAACAAATATATCAAGGTCACAATCCCCTTTGGCAAGTACGTGGAGATGACCCTTGCATTCCAAAAATACCTTAAGGTGAGATGCACACCTACTAGGGTTAGCAGGAAGACCAAAAGCCGTGTTGAGAAACACGTTTTATCAGTAGCCACGACTTGTGCAATAAAGAACTCGTTTCCAAGGAAACGAAGGGACATGGGTGCACATTATGTAGTGAGTCATGTTGATGACATCGCATTTGCACACACTCTCCTGGACAATGGTTCCTCCATCAATCTGATGCCTACAACCCTCTATGAGCGGCTTAGTCTCGGACCTCTTAGGAAATCTAGAGCCCTTCTACAGTTTGCTGATAAATCAACCAAGAGGTCCCAAGGAGAATTGAGGAACATTGTGATCAAAGTCGAGGGACAAGAATACATGGTGGACTTCACTGTCCTGGATATGGAAACCCCTCGTAATGGAGAGACACCCAGATCATTCTAGGTAGGCCCTTCCTCAGAACAGCATGGGACTTATTTGATTATAAGATCGGGAAGATTCAGTTCCAAACTCCAGGCGGAGATGAGGTACTCGAAATGAAGCAGACAAGATGGCAGAGACTGGATTCAGAATCCAGCACCGAGTACTCTTCTACCGGAACAGACTGCGATCATGTAGACACAGTTGAGCCATGGAAACAGAACCCAGCCAGCGCCGATGAGTCCCTCCCCTCCGGAGATGATCCAGTTCATGAATCAGTCTGCGAGGTCCTTAGAGATGAGTACAGCTCAGAACCTGCATCGCCCTACATCTTTGATGACATAGAGGCCCAGTTGGGCCTGTCTGTCCTCCCCTCTTTAGGACAATCGGAAGATGAGGATGGCGAGTCGGACGTGGCTTTTGCCGATTGCATGGAGACTTTTGACGATCCGATTCCTGAGCCGAATAACTTGGTGGCAGTTATCACAGAGAACGATCCAGCCACTTCCAACACTGAGCCAGATCAGATTGAGCCAAACTTCTTAGATGATCACACTATTCCTGAGCTCAAACCTTTACCCACAACTTCAAAATACGCCTTCCTTGTGGGACAAGACAAGAAATTTCCGGTCATCATCAGTTCATGATTGACCGAGGAGCAGGAATCTCACTTGCTAGAGATCCTAGAGAAAAACTGCAAGGCTATAGGCTGGAGCATTTCCGATCTCCACGGGATAAATCCCGCTCTGTGTTCGCACCATATTTACTTGGAGACCGAAGCCAAACTCTCTCGTGAATTCCAACGCCGGTTGAATCCAAATTTACGAGAGGTCGTGAAGAAGGAGATAGAAAAATGGTGCAACACGGGTTTCATTTACCCAATCTCCGACTCTAAGTAGGTGGCCCCAATCCATATTGTCCGAAAAAGTCGGGAATTCAGACGACCACCAACGAGGACGGAGAGGAGATCGTGACGCGAGTACCCACGTCGTGGCGCGTCTGTGTGGATTACAGACACTTGAATGCCGCGACGAAGAAGGATCATTTCCCCCTACCATTCATTGATCAAATCTTAGAGCGACTAGCGGGGAAAGAGTTCTTCTGCTTCTTAGATGGGTTCTCGGGCTACAATCAAGTAGCCATAGCTCCAGAGGACCAGGAAAAGACCACATTCACATGCCCCTTTGGTACCTATGCTTTCAAGCGCATGCCTTTTGGGTTATGCAATGCTCCAGGTACTTTCCAAAGGTGCATGATTGCTGTATTCGCCGAAATGGTCGGCGAATTCCTGGAAGTCTTCATGGATGACTTCTCGGTCCACGGCGATTCCTTCGATTCCTGTCTTAGGAATTTGGATCGAGTCCTAAAAAGATGTTGTGAGGTCAATCTGGTTCTCTCCTGGGAGAAAAGTCACTTCATGGTGACGGAGGGCATAGTGTTGGGGCATGTCATCTCCAAGAGAGGAATGGAGGTTGACCCTGCCAAGGTGGATGTGATCAGACGACTCCAGCCACCAACCAACGTTAAGCAGTTGCGGTCGTTCCTCGGGCATATTGATTTTATCGAAGGTTCATTAAGGATTTTTCTAAGATTGCCCGGCCGCTAACTGTGCTTTTAGGCAAAGACATGGATGTTTATTGTTGATCACAAATGTCTGGAGGCCTTTAAGCTTTTGCAAGGAATGAATTAAGGACGCTCCCATCCTACAAGCCCCAGATTGGTCTCTACCTTTTGAGATCATGACAGACCCTCAGATTATGCTGTTGGGGCTGTGTTGGACAAAGAAGAGATGGCGTCCCGTTTGCAATTCACTACGCAAGCAAAGTGCTTGATACCGCTCAGCGTAACTATACAGTTACGGAAAAGGAAATGCTTGCGGTAGTGTTTGCCTTGGACAAATTCAGATCTCACCTCATTGGATCCAAGGTAACTGTGTTCACTGACCATACGGCACTACGGTACTTGATGGAGAAGAAGGACGCGAAGGCGCGTCTTCTTCGATGGATTTTACCTATCCAGGAGTTTGACTTGGACATCCGTGATAAACCTGGAAAGAAGAACGTAGTGGCCGATCATCTTTCTCGTCTCGAAGATCTAAATACTTCCAAAGATTCACCAATTCGAGACTCCTTCCCTGACGAGTCGATTTTTGTTATCGACTCACTCCCATGGTACGCCAATATCGTGAATTATCTTGTCTCCAAGAAAGTTCCCGAAGATTGGCCCAAGAGCCAAATCGACCGACTGAAGTCGGACGCTAGACACTACCATTGGGAGGATCCGATCCTTTTCTTCGAAGGACCGGATTGTGTCTGGAGACGGTGTATTCCTCCGGAGGAATACCAGAGTGTCCTTTCTTTATGCCACAGCTTAGAAGCAGGAGGAGCACCACTCCGGGAAGAGGACCACATGGAAGGTACTTCAGTGTGGCTTTTATTGGCCGACTCTTGTTTCGCGATGCCTCCGCCTTCGCGAAGTCGTGCCCAGTATGCCACAGAATGGGAGGAACCGTCGGTTCCAAGGATGAGATGCCAATGCAGCCGGTCATCATTTGTGATGTCTTTGACGCCTGGGGCATTGATTTCATGGGACCATTCCTTGTTAGCCACGGGTTCGAATATATTCTTCTTGCGGTAGACTATCTATCCAGATGGGTGGAGGCTATCCCGACCCGAGCCGCAGATAGCAGAACTGTCTGTAAATTCATCAGAGAGAACATAATCTCTAGGTTCGGGATCCCCAAAATGATGATATCAGACGGGGGTAGCCACTTTGTGAATCGGGAGGTGAAGAAGCTCCTGAAGGACTACGGCATCGAACACCGTGTCGCGAGTCCTTACCACCCACAAACCAATGGTATGGTTGAGGTGTCGAATCGGGAGGTGAAAACCATATTGCAAAAGCTTGTCCGCCCGGACAGGAAGGACTGGTCTCAGATCTTGGATCAAGTCTTCTGGGCGTATATGACGGCTTACAAGACACCGTTAGGCACCTCCCCATTCCGAATGGTATTCGGAAAGCCATGCCATTTGGCCGCAAGAGTTAGTGCACAAATCAGAATGGGCAATCAAGAAGGTCAACTGGAACACGCACCTGGGGCAGAAGCAGAGAGACATGGATCTGAATGAGCTTGTGGAAGTCAGAAACTGCGCATATGACAACAGTTTGGTGTACAAGGACAAGGTGAAGCGTTGGCATGATAGATATATCAGATGAAGGACCTTTGTTCCTGGACAGAAGGTATGGTTGTTTAATGCTAGGCTAAAGATCTTCCAAGGCAAGTTGAAGTCCAAGTGGACAGGCCCATTTGTCGTCCGTACGGTGCATGATAGTGGATGTGTCGAGATCTTAGATCTCGCAGATGACGCACCGAACATTCCTTGTGAATGGACAACTGTTGAAGCACTTTGTCGAATCCAATGAAAAGTTAGTCCATGTTGAGGATTGTATTCATGCACGAGACAGATTCAGCAGATACACCTCGAGCCGCGTATGAGGCCTTGCAGCAGTGAGCTCCAGCCATCCGCAGCATCTCGAAAGATTCAAACCGACTCATTTGTATATACCATCTTTCTTGTACATCCTATCCTCCCTTCCCCCCAGTGATTTGAATCAGTCACCCCGGCTCATCTCATTTCATTTTACGACTATACTTAGGATAACCAGATCCTAAGTATAGGGGGAGAGTGACCCGCATCTATTCATTGTACATCCTCCAGATCACATCGGTTCTCATACTCACTCCTGTCCTATACATAGGCTGACCAGAGCCTAAGTATAGGGGGGACCGATGCCCGTCACGTATATACTCATCCACTTCTCTCTTGCCCTCGTCCGCCCCATTGTTTCTACACTTAGGCTGCCAGAGCCTAAGTATAGGGGGGTGGAACGACTTCTATACTTTTTTATACTTTTCGCTCTCCTACGCTTAGCCCGAGCTATGTCTTTTTAGTCGCTTTTCGTGCTCTGAGGACATAGCACACACTAAGTATAGGGGGGCGTGTATATATTTCATATATACTTTACCCATAGCTCGTACTTTCGCGTATTTTTGTATATATTATGCAATAATCACGAGGTGGGTAAACATTGAAAAAAAATTATATACTATGTACAAATTGTATCAATAAAAAAATTATTGTAAATAATTGTATAACAGAAAATAAAGGCTTCTTATTTACTCTTGCATATCATCTCTGCATCTAAAAAGAGTCTTGCATTTTTACTCATCTTCGTAGCATGACATCTGCATCTCATCTGCATATCTTGCATATGCAAGGTGGAAAGCTAGTGGGTTCTGAACCGAGTTATGAGTAGAGATTGAGGATGGACTTGATTTTACCTTAATCCACCTAATTTCAGAGGAACCTTATAGGAACTCGAGTTAAGATTTCTCAGGTCAGGTGACTTAATTCTTTGAGTCCGCAAGTCTATGTTCACATGTCATCTTGATTAGTCTAAGTAGAATATCTCGTGCACACGCATGATTCTTTTAGACAGTGACCTAACTTGGACAAGCACAATGCACGTAGCTCTTCATTGATGAGGTGTTGAGGAAGTAGAATCCTTTAGCTTGGAGTAGCACACGGGTGGAAACATCCGTCCTCCTCTAGGGAGGGTAGTGCATCTCAACCTAGTCTGGTGGTGTTGAAGTCTAAGGACAGGACGCTGTGGATTGCAATAATGCTTCAAAAGAGGGATAGTCTACTGGCTCAAGAGGAAAAACTCCTGATATACATGCTGCACCTTGTATATAGTTGAAAGAAAATGCAAGAACACCAAGAAAATCAGACAGGTCCAAATGAAAATAAAATACATGTCGGAGTATGTATATTAGCAAGAAGTCTGCAGCTGGATGACTTGGCTACACTGGTCAAGCATCCCGGGATAGGTAGCTACACTGGCTACCGTCCATTCTTTTCTCCACCCCATCCTCTTGAGCTGGTCGCACTTGAACTTAGAAGGGAATACCCCGCTCCTTGAGGAAAGAGTTATTGTACCGGGTTATTGAGTTACCTTGTTAGAGGAGGCTGGTTCCGAGTCATTTCTGATGTGAAGAGTTACATTTCACTTACACAGTACAAGTAAGAATCATAGTCATCAGAAATTTGCGTTTGAGGATTTGTTCTGACCTGACTATTGAGGCGTCTTGAATAGAAGACTTGTGGAACTTGAAGTCTGTTAGGTCTTAAGTTCAGATCCCAATAAGGTTCCGCCACACAATTAATCCAAAGGTCGAGTCAAGCTCCATTTTTAACTTTTGTGTCATGACCTTGGTATGGAACCCAAAATCATTCACTCTTGCATTTCACTTAGTTGCTCGGGGACGAGAAAGGTTTAAGTATAGGGTGTTGATGAATCTGTGATTCATCACTTTAAAAGTTAAAAATAGAGCCTTGTTCCCGAGTAAATAGAGGCATTTTCCCTTTATAATGCATAAATAGCATTTATGCATGCATACATAATACATGCATTTTAACATTCCATTTACATTCAAATAAGAAGCCAAAATCCCTTGTAAAATATCCACTTACCAAAATAACCTCTTCCTTATAATATGTACTCCTTAGTTAATAATATAGGGAAGAAAACCAAAAATCCCCTTGTAAAATAGCCAACAAAGCCCTGGAAACCTTGGATCAGAAAATACACATAAGTCCCTCATAAAAACTCCGAAATGGTTTACTCACTTTTAGAAAAATACACATTAAAAGACCTTTAAATGAGGCTAATTTCATCCTATTTGGAGCTCGTATGAGAAAGTTGGGTTTTTGGCCTCTTTGTATAGTACATGTATGTATCTTTGTATCTTTATATTTATGTATCATATTTGACCCCATTTCCATCTTTGGTCAACATGAAACTTCTAGTCTCATCGAGATCTACAACTTTCATGTTTTGAGTTTTTCCAAATTCCAGCCCCCTCTTCTCTCTAACCTCATTTCTTTGTCCAGCCAACCAAAGCAGGCCACGTGGCGGCCCTCTGATTGCGCCACGCGACCCGCATCCCTTGCCCAGGCCGCCGCATCTTTCAGCCGTTGGATGTCATCCAGATCCAACGGCTTAGCTGCTTCCACGTACGCCCTTTTTCTCAACCGCCCAGATCAAGCCCCGCTTCATCTCAATCGTCCGTTCGCGCCTTCTCCTCAGCGCACCACGTGGCGCTCGCTACGCCCTTAGATCACATCCCGAACTTCCCATCTCCGCCGTTGTCCTTATGGTCATCTTCCAGCCCTTCAATCAACCCTAGCTTCCCATCTTAGCCATCCATCAGTGCCGAGCCCTTAGCACGCCACGTGGCGCACTCTGCGCCATCAGATCATCACGTCCAGATCTTCATCTAGCCGCTCCATCCCGCTTCGATCGACAACGTTGGATCACAAGATCCAATGGTGGAGACTTTGCCTTCCACCTCCAGGGGCCCCTCTCCCCCACGTTCTCCGCCTTGCGGAGGGGCACCCCCTTCCTATTTCAGCCACGCTCCTTCCATCGTCGACGAGCACCACACCTCCACGATCACCCCCACTCATCCCTTATCCTTGTCAGCTACTCCATTACCCCCGTCAACCTCGAGCGATTTCCCACGAACTCCTTAAAACCCGCTCCATCATCAACCTGGCCGAGACCTTCGACCTATAAATACTCGCCCTCCGGTCATCGTCGCTCCCATCCGCCCCTCGTGAGAGATACTCCAAGCTCGGAGCTTCCAGTTGGTGACAGGAATTGCAAGTTCCTCGAGCAAAGACGACCATCTTCTCCGGCGATATCCCTCGGCCACCGTCGAGTCGCAGCTCTCCACCGCCGAGCCGCTGCTTGAGCTCAGGGACCCACCGCCCCTTCGAGCGACAACCGGGAACTCAAAGTCGAGCTCCAATCCCCAGGTGAACGCCTTCATCCCCGATCGATCTTCTTCTCTCTTTTGCTATGTTTTCTCGCTTTTTATTCGCCACCCACGGCCATCTTCTCGCCTCTATTTCACTCCGCCGAGCTCCGCGTCGGAGTTCTCAGCTTCGCGATCACCTTCACGTCCGCCGACGACGCATCTCACATCCATCGATCTCCAGCTCCACCACTTGCCGGAGCACCGTCGCCAGACCACCTCCCTCCGCCTTAGCCTCGCCAGTCATTCACCCACCTCCACGAGTGCACGCCCGAGCTTCGGCTCCTTCTCTAACGCTTGCAGGTGCCATCTGATTCACTGATCGGAGCTTCGCCAGGAGTCGCCTTGGAGTTTCATCACCAACAGCCTCCGACGGCCTTCTCCAACTCCTGAGATCACCGTTACCTTCGCCGCAGTGCCACGATTCTATTGGGATAGCTCCGACAAGTCAGAGAGCTTCATCGACGCGAGGAGGATCTGACGGAGCAAAGGCCGCTTTGCCGGAGCCAAGCCATCTCCTCCGCAGGCGGCGGAGGCCCGTTGAAGGAGAAGCCCAGCTGTCGTTCGATCACATCGATCGAACGGGTGTCATCCTGCCACGTCGTCTCTCAGCCGAGCTTCACAGGAGCCGTTGGATCTCTTCAGATCTAACGGCGCTTCATGAGCCACGTGTCCGTCTCCGCAGTAGCTAAGAACCATAGGATAATCAGCTGATCCAGCGGCCGGTCAGTCAGCCACGTCGCCCTCTCCATCGCGATCTAGGAGCCGTTGGATCAACTTAGATCTAACGGCCTGAGATCTCGCACACGAGTCTTCACCACCATCCGTTGGATCGAGCTTGATCCAAGGGTCCGCAGCATGCCACGCAGCCCTGGTCCGAGACTCTTCCCGAGCTTAGGCTCGGACCGCCCGAGCCTCACTCCAGACCTCCAGAAGCGCCCGAGCCGAGTCTCGAACCTCCGCAGCCATCCGAGCCTAGGACCTCCCACGTGAGGAGCACGTGCAGCCTGGGAAATTTACACAGAGACCCTTGGGATTTATCATATTTGCAAAAGGTCCCTGTGAAGCAGACCTCACGTGAGGAGCCCATGCCTTGTGGAGAATTTACACACCAGTCCCCTGCATTATAGGTAATTGCACTTAAGTCCCTGTCAGCATATTTGCTTATGTAATTTTGTTTTCTTGTATTGCACATTACACCCCTGTGTTTGCTCGCATCCCTGGGTTGCATTTTGCATCATTTTTAAATTCCAAAAGTTGCATTTTGTTGAGAAACTTGTCCTCTATCTATTGTGCCACCGTGTCATATTTTTGTAATTACAGTAGCTTGTTAAAATGAATTAATTGGTTGATTTGTGGAATATTTGCCCAGTGACACCTTTTAATTTCTAATAATTTTCTGCGATTCCAAAAATCCTTTAAAATTCACAGTAGCTCTACGACAGTGAACTTAACATGCCTTAAAAATTTCATTCATTTGTACACATATCGAGGCCTGAATAAATTGTTGACTGATTTCTTATTTTAATTTTAATGAACTCATTTCACATTGAAATTAAGATTTGTCAATTTTCCTGGATTCCTCATCATCAGATCTATCTAAGATAATTTTTGTTCCTGAAAACAATGTGATTGGGATATTTATTACAATTAAATTAGTGAAAATCATCCTGTCTGCATGTTTAATTCACAGTAAATCATTTAGTGTCTAAAAATTCCAAAAAATAGGTTATTTCATTTTTATCCTAATTAATCATCTGGCCAATTTTTAGAATGTTTGGACTCCATTTGATATCTTAATTGAATTAACTTCATATTGGCCTGTTGGTTGCATGTGTTTGCATAAAAACCGAAAAAGACCAAAAATATTCCCTCTGAAAATCGAACATTGGATTTTGCTAAAATTTAACCTAAGGAGACAGATGCCTCCCTGAGTTCGACCTTGGACTCCACCAAGTAAAAAAATTGCCGCTTGAATTACTCAAATCTAATTAAAGTGGTTTTTTATTATCCCTCTCGTATCCGACTGCAACGAATGACATCTCATTAATTTGGCATTAACTTGCTCGAATTAACTAAGGGTGCAGGAGCGGTTATCAAGGCTATACCCACCCGAGCTCCTGATAGTCGTACTATTTGTTCCTTTTCTTAAGGACCCACACTATTGTGCGGTTAAAGATTCCTATGCTACTCATTTCATTAATCAAGAGGTTAAGAAACTTGTGAAGGAGTACGCCATTGAGCATAGAGTTGTGTCTCCTTACTACCCATAGACTATTGGCTTGACTGAGATTTCAAATATGGAGATAAAGGCGATATTGCAGACACTTGTACGTACAGATAGGAAGAATCGATCCCTGATGCTTGGCTTAGTTCTATGGGCTTATCGGACGACGTACAACCTCCATTGGTTATGTCTCCCCCACAGACTGGTTTATGGAAATCCTTGCTACTTCTCAGCTGAATTAATTCACAAATCATTATGGACGCTCTGTGTATTCAATTTGGACTATGAGAAAGCACGACAAAATAGGAAGTAGGATTTAAAAATATTGATTGAATTATGAGATTTGCATGCGACAATTCACTCAAGTATAAGGAGAAAGTCAACCGTTGGCCATGATAGAAGGAAGACTTTCTCCCCCAATAAGAAATTTTGGCTGTTTGAAGTGAAATGAAAGTTGTTTCTAGGAAACTTAAAAGCAAATGATCAAGATCATTCATTGTGAGAGTTTTGTGTGATAATGTAGTATTGTCATATATAGGTTGTCATCTAACGCAACCATTTGTTGTGAAACGTACAATTGCTGAAGCCATATCTAGATCATGATACATTCCTAACCTCAAATAAATAAATAAATAAAAGGAAATGAAAGAAAATAAGGGAGATAAGGCCTGAATCTCTCATAGATATGCCCACATATAATGAGTCAAAATACCGGGGCCCGGGGGGGGGGGGGGGTTGGGGGGTTTCATCAGGGCTCGAGAAATGGAATCGGGGTCACAAGTTGTTAATTCACCGCTGGGTCATTCACACAAAAGGGAAGGAGTCGTCGATCGATCAACGAAACGAAAAAGTGTTCTCTGAACCGAACGTGAAAGTAGTGGCTTTCCATCAGACGGTTGTTCCCTCCACTCTCGACTTGGATTATATATTCCAAAACTCCCGAGATAAAGTCAATACTTGACATGATCGACAAGGAATAAAGTAGAGGGAGATAAGGCCTAAATACATAAAATTCATAAAATCATCATCCGGTTTTTTATATTCATCATATGTACATTACTGTATATCATACATATTCCTTACACTAATTTATTTATACTCAAATTAACCTCTAATTAAACCATTTCCTTCCTGATATTTGTATATAAAATTCTTAAATAATTACAAAAATATGCTGTGTACATTGTGTAAATAACAACACTCTAAAAAGCTGCAAAGTTAAACTTGAAAGATTAATATTTTTTCCTCCAAGACTCAAAATCAACCAAACTCGCTTTCATTTTACTCCAAATTAAATAATCTTTAAAATGGAAATGGTTTCCTAAAAATCAGAGTAAGTGTGAAATGTGGCTTTTAGGGGTTTCTATTATACATTATAACTATGTATATTATTTACTTATTTATTTTCTTGTAGATAGTTGTACATATTATTTTTTTTAATTGATTGTAAATATCGTATTTGACTTATATAAAATATAAACAAAAATTACAAAATAAAAAATCAACAAAAACAAAATCATGAATGTAATGTATATGTACCCCTATATATTGTAAATAGTTATTTAACTAATAAACCACTTCATAAAAATAAATAAAAATATCACTGAAGTCCTTGTAAAATATTGTAAATTAATAAATTATGAGTTTGTATGTATATTTATAAAAATAATTAATTAAAAATTATAGTCTTGTATACGTTGGTATATATACCTATATATAACACACTTTGGTTATTTTTACACATGTATATACCCTTATTTAATTAGTTAAAAATTACCATAATTATGAAATTAAATTACTAATATTTTTTATTTATATTATTTTTATGTTTAATTCATTTGCTATTTTATTTTAATTTATTTTCCATTTTTCTATTTTGCCATTTCCTTGTTTTCTCTCATTCTGTACGCATTTTGACTCGTTGATTTGGGTCAACTCCACAATCCTCACCTTTTTTGATGTTCTTTACGCGCAACCCTTTTTTTCAATTTTTCCTCACCCACTCTAATAATTAACAGTTCCCCAAGTTCCTTCTCCTAACCTCCGACCCTTATCATTAACTCCTTCGCCAGCTCTTCAGATCCATCATCTTCTCCCTCAGATTGCTTGCATTCAAAATTCCAAAACACACCGGAGCCACTACTATTTATACAATCCCTCCCCTTAAATCATCGCATGATCCAATTTTGGCCCTTAAATGCCCCGAGATTGAGTGAGAGAGTCTACTCCAGTGACAGAGGAGTTGACCTCCAATCAGGAGAGTGATTTTGAGGACTAGAATCGTGATCCAACCACTCACTGAACCTTCATCGACGTAGTTTCGTCTCTCTGCCACCAGCAACTGATCGAGGCGAACATTTTCCACTATCCACCATAGGGTAATCTAGAACATAATTTTCATTTTAGTCTTTAATTATTTAATCTTTGATTTGATTTCAGTAAAACAGATCATCCACCTTCTTCCTACGATCCACATGATCAGAGTTGTTCCAATCATCTATCATTCACTCCGACTACCCCCACACATTCGCTGCATGTTCTCCATTACCTTCCCCTACCTGATCATCTACATATCACATATGATTTGGAGTGGAGCCTTCATCCACCCTCCATTTTACTTGTGTTTGGTTGAATAACCTTGGTTGGAGCTCTGTCTCCAAGCAAGACATCTTTTACAGGTGGCAGGATTGCAATATGAATAGAGAATCTATACTCGAAGCTCCAATTTGACTCACCGGCTAATAAAGCTACATATCCTCATATTAGATAGCTTTGGCTTCATTTCCATAACAATCGTCGCGAGGAGTCTGAAGGAGTGTGTCTACATCTTCAGGAGGAGATTCAGGTGGAGACTGAGCGAGCCTAGTTCGATCGAACTTCGTCGGAGGACTCCTTCAAGACGGTTCATCCAGATAGCTCCAGAGCTGTAAAATCAAGGACACTACTTCCAATTACAATATCGACCGTCCAAAAAGCCCTAATTCACCATCATAGATTGAAGCTCCAGATTTGACTCAATCATCACCACTCGATCAGATCCACCTAACAGATCCAACCGTCACTTTTGCCATGTGGAATGGTATAATAAATGCACTCCTACCCCTGCTTATTTTGTAAATAAGTCCAATTTGGACACATGTTATCTTGTAGTTCATTGAACATTTGCACTTATTTCCCTAGTATTTATTTTATTCGCATTTCAGTCCTATTTGAACTGAGCTCGTGGGTAGCACATGTTTTATCGTGAAAATTGAAATAAAAGTCTGCTTATTTTATTATTATTGTTTGGCCTCTAAAGTTAAATTAATTGCAAAAAGGTCCAATCCAACGCGACTCACATGCCTCCGCACACGTTTTCTTGACCAATTGCACATTTGGCCTCCAATTTCTTTATTTTCTCATCATTTAATCCACAAACTATCTTTCTTTGCATATATCCCCCCTATGCATGTGTATTAATTATGCATGATAAAGTGCATTACAAAATAGGAAAAATTCATATAAAATATTCAAAAAATCTTGTTAGCTCTTTGTTAATTGGTTCTTGCATCATTATTTTTATTTTGCATTTTCATCATTTTGTATATTTTTTAGAATTCAAAAACAACACAAAAATTCCCTTTTTGCATTTAAAAATCAATATAAAATGTAAAAACCCCTTAAAAAATTCTAAAAAATCATGTTTTTTTATTTTTTTATTTTAATTTCAATACCATTTTTGCATTATTATTCCTCGTAAATACCAGGAATATCAATGAACCCAATTCTTGCAATTGCTCAGGATACCCTTTTTTAGCTTCTAGGGTCTATTTCTTAGTTCAAGATCCCTCTTACTAACTAGAATAAGAGAATTAGTAGATCTGTTCCGCCCAAAATGAGAATGGGCTGGGGTTATGAACTTATAATCATGGAATCGATTCGATCATCAGATTATAAATTCATTCCACACCGGAACAACCAAAAAATTCACAAAACATTCAAAACACCAAAATTTCATATAAAATCACAGGAAATGCCAAAAAAAATCATAAATTAGATTTCTGCAAAATATAAAATTCATCTCTCTGATCTTGTATATTTCATTCATTTTTGATTTGATTTATTAGTTTAAAAATCCAAAAACATTCGTATTGTGTTATGTATATTGTTTTTTTTCTTTTTTATTTATTTGAAATTATTAAAAAAATTTGAAAATTTGGAAAAATTAGAAAAACATTAAAAAAAATAAAAAACCCAAAAATATTATTGATTTTTCTATACTTTTAAAACCCCAAAAGTTGCCTTTTTCTTCCTTTTGTATTTAATTCTTTTATTTATCTTTATTTTCTTGTATTTTAAAAATGAAAACATTTGTAAAAATTTAAAATTTCAAAATATAAAATCAGGAAACAAAAAAATAACGATTAATTAAAAATTCATAAAATAATTGAGAAGCTAAAAAATTCTACAAAACAAGAGTAGTGTGTATGGAGTTTATTATTTTATTTCATTGATTTTTCATTGAATTAAATAACCCTCAGGATTTTTGTAGCCTCCCTGAGTTCGACCCTGTATGGTACACATGTAAATTCAATAACAAATTTCTCTTGCTATGTTTTCTTCAGTTTATTTTGGCTTGAGAATCAAATAAATTTTGGTGAGGATTTTTAGGGTTGCAACGACATTGCAAATATTTCCACACAATAAAAAAACTCCAAAATTCCTGTTCAACAACGGGTCGACTTCTAGACTTTTCATTCTTTTTACTCTCCTAGCCTTAGCACGAGCTATGCCTTTTCCTCGCTCTTTGTGCTATGAGGTCATAACACCCGATAAGTATAGAGGTGTTGTATATATTACATATATACTTTACCCATAGCTCATACTTTCGTGTATTTGTTATATATTATAGAATAATTACATGACAAGTAAGAATGGTTAAAAAGAATGAAAAAGTGTAAACTATGTAAAATACATGGATACTTGTATAATATGTATATTGTATAGAAGATGTAAAATTTGTATAATGTGTATAATATCCTCCCTGTAAAACTTGTATAATCTTGTAAAATCCATGTAAATTAATAGGAGGTATACCATAGAAAACAAAAAAACTTTTTTATGCAATAAAAGGGCTTCGTATTTACTCTTGCATATCATTGTTGCATTAAAAAAATCATCTTGCACTTCATCCATATGCATTTCATAACATCTGCATTTCATTTGCATGTCTTGCATATGCAAAGTGAAAAGTTAGTGGGTTCTGAATCTAGTTATGCATAGAAACCGAGGATGGACTTGTTTTGACCTTAATCTACTTAATTTAAGATGAACCTTATAGGAAATGGAGTTTAGAATTTCAGGTCAAGCGACTTAATTCTTTGAGTCCACAAGACTATGTTCACATGTCACCTTGATTGGTCTAAGTAGAATGTTTCATACACACGCACGATTCTTTTTGAAAGTGACCTAACTTGGACAAGAACCTTCAATGTAGCTCTTCATTGATGAGGCGATGAGGGGTAGAATCCTTTAGAAAGAGATGCACACGAATGGAAACATATACAATCACTTTGAGTGTCCAATACATCCTAACCAATCCTAGTGGCATGGACCTCAAAAGACGGGAGCTGTGGGTTGAAGAGAGATGGTCTGCTAGCACAATTTTTTCAAAGACCCCAGAACATGTACGGAAAGAAAGATTCTATGTCCGTAGGAACACGATAAGATCAATGTACTTTAACAATTCTTTCTACCAAATAGAAGCAACTGTATTCAAAAAAGAAAAAAAAAGAATAAGGATATGTATCTTAACCACAATGGTCGAGCTTCAGAGATACTACAAATCTTTGTGGTGACTTGGCTCCACTGGTTGGTTCCACAAGGAGATGTGGCTACACTGGCCGCACTCCACTTCTTTTCTTATTCTTCTATCTTCCCCCCTTGGTTATGGACAAATACATACCTGAACTTAGAAGGAAATGCCCCACTCCTCGAGGAAAGTGTAGCTAGACTGAGGAATTATGGTCACCTTACTAAGAGAAGGTTGTTCTTCATCACTTCTGATGAGGAGAGCTATATTTCACTTACACAATACAATTAAGATTCATAGTCATAAGAATTTTCATATGAGGACTTGTTCTAACTTGACTGTTGAGGCGGCTTGAATAGAAACTTGTTGAAATTAAAGGATGTTAAGTCTTAAATCCTATTCCTAATAAGGTTCCGTAAAACTAATAGTCCAAAAATTGAGTGATGCTCTATATTCACCTGTTGTTCATGACCTTGGTATGGCACCCAAAATCATTTCACCTTTTCATTTCATTTTAGTTGCTCGGGGACGAGCAAGGCTTAAGTATATGGGGCTAATGAATATGTGATTCATCACACTAAAAGTTGAAAATATAGCTTCGTTCTCAAGTAGTTAGCTACATTTCATCACTTATTCTGTATTTTTATCATCCACACACTTAGAAATGAATTCTGCATTTTAGCATGCATAATTGCATGAATAAGAAGCTCAAATTCCCGTGTCAAATATCTCCTGTATAATACCATATCGTTCCCTATTTTTATCTATTTTTAACTAATCCATAATTGAATAAAAATCAACTCTATAGTGTACATATTACTAACACTAATAAATGAAGAATACCAAAAAAAATACTAACTTGTAAATTTGCCCAATAAAACCAAACCTTAGTTTGATACTAAAAGCCTTAAATGTGAATCTCTCTCATACCATCTCCTATGGACCCCTACTTATTTTTTAATCAATGTACACTCAATTATCTACAAAACAAAATCAAATTAAAAAGAATCGGAGTTTGTATGTAAAACTTTGGCTTTGGGCCCTTATTGTATATTGTACATATTGACTAAATTGACCTTATTATTTTATGTACAAAAATAAACCTCTTCGATTTATATCTTTTGCATTTATCGTAGCTTATTTATGCTTTAATAAAACGTGTAAAAGTCTAAATAAGAATTGAGGAAAAAATCAATGGAAATACATCTTATTTTCTCTTTGAGTATATATAAAGTCTGCACATATATCCTCTTTATTTTATTTCTTTTTTTAGTTATTAAAAAATATAAATAATATATCAAACTGTATATAATTATTTTATAAGTTCTCTGAATAAATTTTGTTTTTATTTTATTTAAAAGTGATAAAAATTTCGTAAAATAAAAAATGCGGTATTTTATATCTATAGGATGCCACGAAAAATACTCTTTATACATATGATTTCTTTTTGTTTTGAATCCTTCATAAAAGTTGTAAATATTATCGAGAGGAACAACTTTAAGGCTAACCATTTTTTGATTTGACTTTGTTTGCTATTTATTTTTTATTTTTATTTAGAATTAATTTCGATTTTTGGGAGCGATACGTGGCAATTGTTGGAGGTGCCACGCATCATCCCCATTTTCTCTCTTTTTTATTTTTAATTTAGTTTTATTTATCTTATTATTATTATTTTCATTCATTCATTCATTTTATTTATTTATTAATGTAATTTCGTTATTTTCATTTTATTGATTTATTTATTATTTTATATTAAGTTTAGTTTTTAACCTGAATTTACCACCATGTGGCCACCCCTACGTGCACCACGTGGCACCCTCTCCTTCCACCCCTCTCTCCGCTTGCCAATCTTCCCCGCGCCCTTAGTTGCTCCCCACGCGATAGTTGCGCAACTACCACCTGTGTACAACCCACCTCCTACGAACCATATCATCCCTCTCTCTTCTTTCCTCTTCCCACTATAGTAACCGACCACCTCTGCATCCCCCGCACCTCCCCCGACTCCTACACTACAACCGTTTATAAAGCATTGGTCATCACTTCCGTTCTGCCTGATCCATCATCAGGGAGAAGGCCCCGCCCCCTCTGCTTCAGGTGACAGCTGAAGTAGGTCCATGTCGAGAGACAATGATGAATATGGTATATCCTTAAGAACATCACGGAAGCGTGATGATCACATCGTATGCGATTGTGAGCGACTAGTCACACTAGTCGCTCGAGGAAGCGGGAATTAATTTTTTTATGCGACGAAACCACATGATCCAAGAAGGCTTCTAGAATCGTTTCATCTTAAACCAAAAACAAGTAATAGATTACCTATTGAAGCGTGGTTGCGATCGAGTCTCTAAATGAAGAGACCTCCTGTCTCAAGTCCGATCCGATAGAGGAGATACTTGTGAGCACATGGATGAGACGTGTGCTTCTCACAATCCATGTTGATGATCCAAGCAATGAATATCCTGATCTCTTCACACAAGATCCGACGTCTTCTTCACGAGCGAGGCACATCGAAGGAGATAGAGATCTACGAGCAAATGATCGGGCAACATAACGACGACGCTGCGGTGATGGAGACTCTCTCTAGGGCTTCCATACTGGACGGTCATATGAGAGAGAGAGAGAGGGCATGTGGAGAGAAGAGAGAGAGAGAGATTTATGTTGTCACGTTGTGTTGTAACCAATAAGAGCAAGGGGTACCTCTCCATTTATAATATTTTGGGATCCATAGATCTCAACCTATGGACAACACAAACCCAATGGCTCTTACTGATTTGTGTTTCTTTTAATGGGCATGATTTGTTGCTAAAATATTTGCAACAATAATTTGTTGTGTCTGAAGTAAATTAAGAATATTGAAAATTAATCAATTCTATATAAATCAAATAAACAAACATGGAGTGACTTGGAAGAAAAACAACCATCCTTCCATGTATGGGATGGACAACCACCAATTTGGAGAGACCAAGTTGGCCATCCACTCCATGTATGGTATGGAGGCTCTTTTATTGCAATTATGTCTAGATCTCATACCTCACATAATATTCCACATATGCAACAACATTTATTGCAAAATTATTCACCAGAATAATTCCAAATTATTTTGTTAACATTGTAATCATGCCATTGGAAATTTGTGAATCACATTCACAACCCAAAATAAAATACGAATTATATTTTCAATTTAATGTTCAATGTGAATCCAAATTCACATCAACATTTAATCAAAAAATGTAAATTATAAATAGCTCTCTCTTCTATATTATAAATCACATTTATAATATATACGATTGATGAATCCATGATTCATTAGCTTTTCTATCGCATTTTGTCTTAAAATCCTTAACAAATACATGTAAATATTCATTAAATCCCACATTTTATCCAAATACCATTTATAAATATAATGCATTTTTATGCAATAAAACATGTAAATAAATGAAGAATAAAAATAAAAAGAAAAGAAAAGAAGGCCGATTGTAGATATGTATATATGTACAATATGACTTAGATAATATAAATATATCTGAAAGATATATTTATATAACCTAACCCCTGAGACATATTAAACATGGATTAGTCGACGAACCAATAAGTAGGGGGAGATAAGGAAAGAATAGCATAAAAGTAAATTAAGATACACTTCACACACTTTTCACTATTTATCAAATAAATACCAAAACTACATTGATTTTTAATTAATTCATATGAACATATTTTTTTACCAAACTCTTTACCTAATTATTTCTAAAAATGTATATAAAAATATAAAAATAAGTTGAAAAGATTATGTTGTATATATACCAAGAAATCCTGTAAATTGTCAAATTCTCAACTTCCGAACCTCATAACTTTCTCATACGAACTCCAATTTCACTCTACACACCTTTAGAGTTCATAAAATAATATTCTCTAATTAATAAAGGTGATTTCACTAAAATCGGATTTCGTTTGCAAAAAGTCGATTTTGAGACCTAATGACAACGGGGTTTCTGGGCTATTTATTTTATTTGGAACACATTATTAATAATTTTATTAATTTTATAATTTCTAATTATTTTTATCATATTGTAATTTAATCATTGATTTATTTAATAATTTTTGGAGCTTATTTATTATTTTAATTAAATCAAAAACATTAATTTATAGATGAAATTGAACTGTATAACTTATACCTGTATTTATTATTATATCTAAATTAAGTTATTAAAATCCCTAAAAATTCACATAGCCTTTATTTATTATTCTAATAATAAAGAAAATATAAAATTAACAAATGATTAATCATTTATTGAATTAAAAATTCAATATCTATTTATTAAGTATTAATTATACTGGTTTAGTAATATAATATTTATATTTCGAATAGTATTTATTATTTATGAAAATTAATTATATCATAATTTAGAGAATTTAATTATTTACATTTTTCGTTTTTATACCTATTTATAATAATGTCATTTGCTATTTATTATATAATTTATAAACATTTTATCACTCTAGCCAACCAGGTGCTGACACTTGTCAACACCTGGTGCTTCTTCTCCAAGAAGCCGGTTAAGCTTCTGTTCGAACTGACCATTTTCACCATTTTTTTCTGCGCACTTCACAACAACTTCACTCGATCTAAACCCTCCACGTCTTCCTCCTAACAACCTTCATACACGGCCACCATTCGATTTTCCTTGGAGCTCAAGCAAATCATCTATAAAAAGCCATGAATTTGGTGAAATCCAACTAACTCTCCCCTAACAAACTTGAACTCTAGTTCTAGTAGCCGATCTGCATACTTTCACAAATCACTGGTCCCCAATGTTTGGCTACACCCCTTTTTATACTTAGGATGCCTTATCCCAAGTATAGGGGGGACCGAGTGATTTCGATGATCTCGTGTTCTTTATTGCTTTCGATCCTTCATTATATATTCTTTTCACTCAGTCTTCTCATTTTTACTCTTCTGTTATACTTACGATGACCTGTTCGTAAGTATCGGGGGGGGGGGGGGGGGTTGACTGACTTGTATTCTCTTATTCTTTTTCACCCACTTTTACTTAGCACGAGTTATGTCCTCCTTTTTCTATTTTAACACTATGAGGACATAGCACAAGCTAAGTATAGGGGGGTGCGTACATATTGTATAGATACTTTTGTCCATAACTCGTAATTTTATGTATTTTCTATATCAATAAAATCCATAAAAAGTGGGTGAGGGTTGATTTAAAATCCATTTATCTATTTATCTATTACTTATAAAATCTTTGTAAATATAAAATATGTCTAAAATATGTATTTAAAAGATTTAAATTAAATATGTATTGAAAATCTGTATAATACTTATTTGAAATCCTATCTATTAAAATATGTGTAAAAATCATTTAATACATGTAAAATTCTATGTATATAAAATCTATAAAATACATTAGATATTTAATTTGAATAAAATATATCTTGTAAAATTCTTGTACAAACGCTTGTTAATAAAAATAAGAAAATCCATAAAAAATACAAAGTCCTAAAATTCATAAAAATTACAATAGCCTTAAAATCCATAAAAATTAGTAAAATTCAAAAAATATACTACACATACAGAATAAATTTGATTTCTGGAACTAAGGATTGATTCTAGTCTAAAGGATGGAGCTTGATCATGGCCTTTAACTCTCGTTGTAAGGAGCCTAGTTAGGATATGGAATTTAGAATCTTCAGGTCTTTTGACTTAAAATCTTTGGGTTCCATAAGACCATATTTGGGAAATCAACTCATATGTGCTTAAGTAGACCACTTAGAGTCACCGTACAACTCTGCACCAGTGAACCAATCTTGGACACCTGCACTCTACACTTAGCTCAACTTGCATGGAGTTGCGAAGGGCAGTACATCATGGTAGTGCATTTCTATCCTTGTCTTTGCAGCATTGACGTCTAAAGACGAAAGAGATTGGGATTGCGATAGTCGCTTCGGATGAGGGAAAGATCTTCTGACGTCTATATTCAATTGTGGACATAGCACAAACTGACCTTAGAAGGGAATACCTCCCTCCCAAGGAAATAACAGTTGGATGAGGAATCAATGGAAGTGTACGGTTTCTTCGCCTCTTTAAGCAGGAAGAGCTAAATCAATTCACACACTGTATAAATTGACTTCGAGGATGATAGAGTTTGTGATATGAATAAGTGAGTCTGAACTAGCTAATGAGGTGATCTTAAATAAGGGTTTGTGGAACTTGAGGACTGTTATAAAATCCTAATCCTAGTTAAGGCTCCGACAAAATGCTTGTTTCAAGCCCGATCGAGCTCTGTCCTTTGTCTATTCTCATGAATTGGTTTAGGAAAATAAATTCATTCTAACTTTCTTTATTTTTTCACTTACTTTTCAAATTAATGTTTGCTAAGGGACTAACAAAGTTTAAGTATGGGGGGTTGATGAATCCGTGATTCATTAACTTTTCTGTCGCATTTTGTCTTAAAACTCTTAACAAATACATGTAAATATACATTAATTCCCACATTTTATCCAAATACTATTCATAAATAAAAATGCATTTTTATGCATTAAAAATATGTAAATAAATAAAGAAAAAAATAAAGAAAAGAAGGTAGATTGTAGATATGTATATAAGTACAATATGACTCAGATAATATAAATATAGCTGAAAGATATATTTATATAACCTAACCCTCGAGACCAATTCAACATGGATTGGTCGACGAAACAATAAGTAGGGGGAGATAAGGAAAGAAAACCATAAAAATAAATTAAGATACACTTCACACACTTTTCACTATTTATCAAATAAAGACCAAAACTACATTGATTTTTAATTAATTCATATGAACATTTTTTTACCAAACTCTTTCCCTAATCATTTCTAAAAATGTATAGAAAAATATAAAAATAAGTTAAAAAGATTATGTTGTATATATACACCAAGAAATCCAACTTTTAAATTATCAAATTCTCAACTTCCGAACCTCATAACTTTCTTATACGAACTCATATTCACTCTACTCACCTTTAAAATTGATAAAATAATATTCTCTAATTAATAAAAGTGATTTCACTAAAATCGGATTACGTTTGCAAAAAGTCAGTTTTGGGACCTGATGACAATGGGGTTTCTAGGCTATTTATTTAATTTTGGAACACATTATTTATAATTTTATGAATTTTATAATTTCTAATTATTTTCATGATCTTCTAATTTAACCATTGATTTATTTCAGAATTTTCGGAGCTTATTTACTGTTTTAATTAAATAAAAAACACTAATTTATAGATGAAACTGAACTGTATAACCTATACTTGTATTTGTTAATATATCTAAATTAATTTATTAAAATCCTTAAAAATTCACATAGCCTCTATTTATTATTCTAATAATTAAGAAAATATAAAATTATCACATAATTAATCATTTATTGATTTAAAAATTCAATATCTATTTATTAAGTATTAATTATACTTGTTTAGTAATATCTCGAATAATATTTATTATTTATGAAATAAAATTATACCATAATTTAGAGAATTTAATTATTTATATTTTTTGTTTTTATACCTATTTAAAATAACGTCATTTACTATTTATTATATAATTTATAAACATTTTATCACTCTGGCCAACCAGGTGCTGACACGTGTCAACACCTGGTGCTTCTTCTCCAAGAAGTCGGTGAAGCTTCTATTCGAACCGGCCATTTTCACCATTTTTTGCCGCGCACTTCACAACAACTTCACTCGATCTAAACCCTCCACGTCTTCCTCCTAACAACCTTCATACACGCCCACCATTCGATTTTCCTTAGCGCTCAAGCAAATCATCTATAAAAGGCCATGAAGTTGGTGAAATCCAACTAACTCTCCCCTAACAAACTTGAACTCCAGTTCTAGTGGCCGATCTTCATACTTCCTTCCCCGATTCTGGCCAACCAAGGAGGTGACAGCTCCTCGTTCTCATCCCGCGTGGAAGAAGGTTGATCGGAGGAGATGTTCCAAGGTTGCCATCGTCCTCGCATTGCCTCTTCGAGCTGCGTAAAGCTCCACAAAGCCGCCCTGTCGAGCGAAGATCATAAGATTTTACACCTTCTACTTCATAGGTAAATCACTTCATCTTGCACCTTTATTTCTCTATCTTTATGCCATTATTAGCGCGTAGAATTGTGTCATTAGAGAGCTTAATCAACATCCTTGCACGCCCTATGAAATTCATGTCTCCAAACAACTCGATTCGAATCATTCCCATACCTCTCCCATACGTACGTTATTCTTAAATTCTGGAAACAAAATTTCATTAGCTTGCAATTCAACTAATCCTTAGGCCGATTTTGGGCATGAATCGAGCATATAAAGATTGTTTGCAGGTACCTATTCAATTTGGAGCCATTCAAACAACGTCTGGAGCTTAAAAAAATTGAAAAACAACCAAAGTTTCATCACTTCCAGGAACATCCAGACTGACCCTCTTCATTAGTGTTTTCCTGCCATCACTAGCCACCTCCAGCCATCCTCACTCGTAGGCGAGCTCGAGGGGTGGAGGAGCCACCCCTCTCGCCCTGCAGGAGGCCCAAGTCAGCCGTCAGTCGCTAGAGAAAAGTCTGAGAAGAAAGCACCCTTGCCAGCCGAGTGGAGGACTTGAAGAACACCAAGAACACTAGAGTCTACAATCTTCTGACATGTGGCGCACTTGAATGGCCCATATTAAGCTATGCCATCTAATCTCAACCGTCAGATGCGAAGGGGTAGAGATTTTGCAACATAAACCCAATCCGCTTTCTGAATTTTAGACATGCTCAAGAGTTTTCCAGAATTACAATTAGGTCCCTACGTGTGGACCTAATTGTAATAAAACATATTTCTTTCTCATTTTAGTCCCTCCAGGTAACTAAAACTCATCATTTTTCTTGCAGTTAGGCCCTTGGCTTGTAAGGGCCATTTGGATCACATATTTTTCTCATTTTCCCGCGAATTTTTCTAGGGTAGATTGATAACTACCCAAGGAATTTTTCGAGTATTTTTTCTGATTTTTTGTTGCTTTCTTGTGCGGTTTTGATTCTTGTCTTCTCGAGTTTGTTTTAAATCGAATTTGTTCGCCATTTCTTTCATTATAAAATCAAGAATAAAAGAGGATTTGTTGGGATTTATTCCTTGTCTCGAAAACCATAGTTTGAGCATTCTGGTTCATTGTGTTCACCTAGGCAAGGTTTAAATAGGAGAGAACCCGATTAATCCACTTCACTCTCTCTCTCCCTCCTATTTTAACCGACATTTGTTTGATCAACTCAGAGCTCTTTGCGGTTCTCTATACCGACAACACATTTCTTTAACCGCAATCAGATCCGAGCTTCATCAACTATTAATATAGATAGTGCTATCCACATTATTCTTATACATTATAACTACATCACATTTAGTCATTTTAAATCTCTATTCTCATGTTCCCAAATAATATGAATCACATTCACATTATTCGCATCTTTGATAATTAGATCTTATTTAATTATCTTAGATAACTCCCTTTATAATATGAATCAAATTCATATTATTCATGACACTCAAATATCATTTAATTAGCAATTTTCTCAATGCTCGGATATATAATATCAACAATGAAATTATCCTGATCTCTTTCAAGGATAATGCGCTTTCTCTACAGATACTTAGAGATAAGGACAGGGCAATTATATTGTTTCACATATAGTCACTTGGATATTGAGATCACATCTCAAATCCAGATCTTGGGCCTCCCATTGATGCTTTATTAAATCAAGACCATAAATCTAATCTTCTCATTGCATTTGAATCACATTCAGATCAATGTCCAACATTTGGACCAAGATCAGATTACTTCTCTACTGAGAGGAGTCACTAAAATCAAGATCCGTTTCATCACTCCCTATGAATGGAAGTGTCATGGTTATATAATCGTTTATGATCACATCACCCTCAGGTATTCCCAATACCTGTACATACTGTATACTGGAAGACTCAGAATAAACCTGAAGTATTAGATTAATTTTATATTGTCTATTTCATGGTTTTGTCTTTAGGTTTCTCATTTGATCATCGGGAGTCAGTATCAATCATATACTTCCCAAAAACATATATCATACCTAGGTCTTGATCATATACTTTACAAAAGTATATATCAAACCTACAAATTCAGTCAAGCTTCCAAAGCGAGACGACCTTTCAAAGAATTTTGTTCTTCCCATATCTCATGAGTGATTGAAGCTGGAGGAATTGACCTACCTATGGTAGACGCCTATAATCCTGCGGAGAATGAAATACATAGCTGGCTAATACCTGAGGTCCCCCCTGAAGCGTTCGAGCTGAAGCCCCACTTTTTGAGCCTGTTGCCGAAGTTCAATGGAAACACCAACGAAGAACCATATGCCTTCCTTAGAGACTTCGAGCTGGTTTTCAACAACCTTAGTCACCATAGGGTTGGGCAAGACTACATCAGGCTGAAGGCCACCCCATTTGCCTTAGGAGATAAGGTCGCTCACTGCTTGAAAAATCTCGGGGTGACATGTACGACCTGGATGCAGTTCAAGGACCTATTCATGAAGAAGTTCTACCCACTCAGTAGGACTAATAAGATGAGAACCAAGATTACAAGTTTTTCCCAGGAACCAAATGAACCATTCCATTGAGCCTGGGATAGATTTAATGACTTAACGCAGAAATGCCCTTGCCATGGCATTACAAAAGTGATCTTAGTCCAGACCTTGTTCTGTGGCATGACCCCGGAAATGCAGGGGTTAGTGAGTGCCGCCTGTGGAGGAAGCTAACTGAACAAAAAACGAAGATATCGTATGGATGATCCAGGAGCATATGGAAGAAGCCCCACTTTTTGAGCCTGCTGCCGAAGTTCAATGGAAACACCAACGAAGAACCATATGCCTTCCTTAGAGACTTCGAGCTAGTTTTCAACAACCTTAGTCACCATAGGGTTGGGCAAGACTACATCAGGCTGAAGGCCACCCCATTTGCCTTAGGAGATAAGGTCGCTCACTGCTTGAAAAATCTCGGGGTGACATGTACGACCTGGATGCAGTTCAAGGACCTATTCATGAAGAAGTTCTACCCACTCAGTAGGACTAATCGGATGAGAACCAAGATCACAAGTTTTTCCCAGGAACCAAATGAACCATTCCATTGAGCCTGGGATAGATTTAATGAGAACGCAAAAATGCCCTTGCCATGGCATTACAAAGTGATCTTAGTCCAGACCTTGTTCTGTGGCATGACCCCAGAAATGCAGGGGTTAGTGAGTGCCGCCTGTGGAGGAAGCTAACTTAACAAAAAACGAAGATATCGTATGGAAGATCCAGGAGCATATGGTCGAAACATGCAGATCTCAGGCCACCAGGGCCTATCAGTTGTCTCCCTCAAGCCTATCCAACGAGACAACTAGGAGGATTGTAGCGGATCTTATAAAGGAACTCATCCCCAGCATGGGGATAATTACTGACAAGTTAACCATGGTCGAGCAGATTCACAAGAGGGTCGCTGACCATGAGGCACTCTCACGATTGCCAAAACAATTGGAGGAACTGATTGAGAAGGTAGCCAAGATACAGCTACCTACCCCTTCTGCTCCATCTCTACCTGTTGCTCATCGCGTTTTTCTCGAGGACAGGAATTAATGATACAATATTGTCATTGTTATCCTCAAAAAACCCTTGATAAACAAACAATCATTATTATTTTTTGCTACTTATTAAAAAGTATAGCGGACAGGGTCGAACTTAGGGAGGCTACAAATCCCGAGGTATTCAAGTAATCGAAAATCAATTAAGAGAAAACTAGAATCTCAAAGGACAACTATCCTTGGTTTTTGTTTTTTTATCTTTTATTTTTTTCTGATTTTCAAATTTCCAGTGATTTTGATTTTGTAATTTTTTTTAATTTTCAAAAAGAACAATATACGCAAGCACAAGAAATATGCATACCAACTCCTTTTTTTAATTTTAAATTATAACAAAAATGCTCAAAAAATCCAGAGAAAATATTTATGTGTTTTAAAAATTTTGAAATGTTTTTGAGAATTTTTATGAAATTTTTAGATGTTTTTGTATTTTTCTAAAAATCAAACAGTGCGAAAATGCAAAAATGTCCATGACCTGGAGTATTTTGCAACTTAAAAATATTTTAAGTGCTTAAAACTCCTGACAATTATTTTTATGACAAAAAAGCAATTATCTACAAATATGAATTGAAATCACTATTTTAGCATTTTTGTAGAATTTTTTGTGATTTTTATAATTTTTTTCATATTTTTCAATTTTTTGGAGTTTTATAAAGAATCAATGTGGGTCAGAAATTAAAAGACAATGAAATACAACTACCCTAATTTATTTTGGAATTTTTGGAACAATATTTGAATTTTTACGAATTTTTGAATTTCAGGAGGACAAATGACATTGTTTTTTTAATTTTTTTTAAAATATCAAATCGCAATAAAAATTGATGAAAAGTTTATACAATGATAAAGACTACAGTAGGACGATACCCAATTTTTTGGAGAATTTTTAGATCAACAAAAACATTTATTTCATTCAAAAAGAGCAAGCAAGTTATTGTTCTGCAGTTCAGGGACTAAATGTAATTATGCAAATGTTCTGGACTGATAAAATAACAAGAATTAGATGCGTGAAGAAATGTAAAATTTACTTACTAAACATGTGCCATGTACATGACCTTCAGGAGCACAGGGGCGTCTTTGCAATATTTGAAAATCTTCACGGGTTGTTTGCAATTTTCTAAGTTTTTTAATAGAATCTAGGGCTTCTTCTCTTTGTTTCTTCAATCACAAGAAAAGTGGGTACAAGTGCTGCCGCCCCTCTTCTTCTTCGACGATCGGCACTGGTAGAGCGCGGCGTTTAGGCGTCAAGTGCGCGGCTGAAGGTGCAGCGTCGGGCGGTGGTAGCGGGCAGCTTGCACGATGATGGTCCTGGTGGAGGAGGGCTGGAGCGACGTGGAAAGGGCGGCTCGGGGTGGCGCGTTGACGGCCCGCACGGGGATGGTGACTCTGTTGGACGGTGGCACCGGGTAGCTCGTGCGCGAGGCACGAACGACGATCGATGGTGGCGAATGCTAGTGGAGCGCGGCGTTTGGGCGTCGGTAGCACGGTCGAAGGGCGCAGCGCTGCTAGATGGCGGAGGAGCGGTGATGGATTGGTGGCTAGCAGAGGAGCACGCAGGACGCAACCATCGGCTGGAGGCAACGCTTGCGTCGGTGCCACGACCTGCAATGGACGACGGTCACACGCCACCTTGGTTGTAGCGGTGTAGTTGGTGGGCGGCGGGGGATGACGACCCCGTGGCCTGTTGGAAAATTATATTTTTTTTGTTTTTTTAATTTTTTACCAAAAAATGTAACCAGAGATAAAAAAGATTTATGTATGTTTTTTTTATTTTTTTTAGTTTTTCCTGCAAAACAAAGTTAGAGAAAAACAATCAAACATATGTATTTTTTATTTATAAATAACACAGAAAAATGAACGAGGATCCAATAGAAATGAGAGATTCGAATCCGATCTTCGGCCACCGTACGCTTTCGGAGTTGAGAGATCGTGGACGATAGAATAGAACGCGTGGAGATCGAGAAAGTGAGATGAAAGTTCAGAATCTAAGACGGATCAAATCGATATGAATATTTTTTTTAATGGTCTAGAAAAATAAAATGACGATGGAATTAAAAATGTGACAAATGAAACTAAGATTAACCTAAGATAAAAATAAGAAAAATGTGGATCTCACCTTAGGAGTGGAAATGAACCTTGATTGCCTCGACAAGGCCGACTCACTGTCACCGGACGACGTGGAGACTGGGCAACTTTCTTGACGAAATTTTCTCTCGGAGATCGGGTTCCTCTCTCTAAAGATTGATCAAGTTAGAATGAGGGAGAAGGAGCCATATAAATAGAATAGATAGAATGAAATTTGATTTTTGAATTTTTTTGGATAAAGAGATAAGAGATGAAAATTGAAATGAATTTTTGAATTTTTTTGGTGGAAGAGATAAGAGAGATGACATGAGATAAAGTAAAAGAGATAAAACTATTCACAAAAATTATCTATTTTTTTGAATTTTCGTTACTTTATTTATTTGAATTAAAAATTTTTATTTTTTTATTTTTTATGGTGGTTAACTAAAAATAGCAACTATGACATTATATACAAGGGTAAATGAGGAAATTAGTTTTTTTTAAAAAATTTTATTTTTTATTTCTATAATTTACAAATATATACAAATACAATATTTACAAAATACATGGGAAAATTGCACAAACCGCCCCCGAAAACCAACTTTTCACTCATAACTCAAAAAATTATGAAAATCACAGTCATTTTAAAGATAATTTAATTTAGAATCTAATGGAAGTGATATTGATTCAATTTGAGTTCGTATGGAGCCAGAATTGATTTTTCAATTAGTGCTTAGTGGCTTTGCCCAAGTGTGGTTGCTTTTTTCTGTACATGATTTAATTGTGCAATTATTTTTATTAATTAGGACATATTTTCATTTACAACTTCGGTTTTGAAAGTATTTGATTTGTGGTAAATTAAGGCATAAATAAATTAGTGTTAGTTTTGTACAGATATACACAAAACACAATTTTTTTTATTTTTTTGCTTAAGGACCCTATCTCCCCCTACTTTATTCATGGTCGATCAAGTCAAGTCTTGAACTTCTCTCGGGATTTGGGTCAGCATGTATACCATCTTCCTTTTTTTTCTTTATTTTTCCTTTCTTTCTTTCTTTATTTATTTTAGGTTAAAATTAGTAAGTAGTGTACAATATATACTCACAGATGCAAGTTAGTAAGAATATCGAGTTAGTGTTATATGCAAGTGTTTTATAAGGGATTTTAAGCTAAAATAAATGAATAAAGATGATGAATCGCAGATTCATCATCCCCCTATGCTTTACCTTTTGCTAGTCCCTTAGAAAACACTTATTTGAAAGAATAAGTGAAGAAAAAGAAAAAGGAACGGAAAATAAATAAAGTAGGACAATATTGAATAGTAAACTTATCTTCATAAAATTGTATTTTGGAGCTCTGTCGGACCTTTGGATTATTAGTGTGTCGAAACTCCTGTGAGACTTAGAACTTTAAAATCGACAGCCTTCAAGTTCTACACATCATTGTCACAGTTTCGGCTCAGAAGTCATCATAGATCAATCCTCTTCCCAAATTATACCCTCTGAACTGAACAATCGACTCATCTGTGTGAAAGGTTTTAGCTCTTGCCATCCAAAATGTCAGACTACCATGCAAACTCCTCTCCAATAACTCGTCCTCGGGTATTTCTTTCCAAGGTCTGTCGCGCTGTATTCGTAATTAAATTGGGGGAGAAGTTAGAAGAAGAAGAAAAGAACTGGAGGGTGGCCAGTGTAGTCACCTCTCCTTGTGAAGCTGGCCAGTGTAGCCGAGTCTCCACCAAGATCTGCAGGTTTTCTTGAAGCTTGGACCTTTTTAGTCAGATATTTATTTGGTAGTGGCTTCTTTGTATTTGGATTTTTGGTGGTTCTACTTGGATCTTGTTGTGCCCCTACGGATATAGAATTTTTTGTTTCCGTACATGTTTTGGGGTCTTAGAAAAAATTGTGCCCAGTCGTCTGTCCCTTTTCCGAAGCTTTATTTCAACCCGTACTCCGGTCTTTAGACTTCCACGCTATAAGAAAAGAAACTCACACAGTTTTCCAACATCCCGTCTGAGTTGAGCTAAGTGCACAGTGCGAGAGTACAAATTAATTCCCTATTCCAGAGTTGTACCCAGAATGAAGAGACCAGGTTAGGCACTAAGAGTCAAACGCTGAACATTGTCATGGGGAACTCAAAGAATTAAGTCAAAGACCTGAAGCTTCTAAAATCCTCTTTCTCGGTGAAGTTCTTTTGAAAATTAGGTGGATTAAGGTCCAACTAAGCTCGATTCTTCAATTTTATTCCAGACATAGTTTAAATATCAATACTATCCTGAAAAATGCACATGCACATGCAAAATATGAACAATGCAGAGTTTTTTTTAAGGAAAAAGGCTTAGTAAAATATATACAAGTTTATACAGAAGTATTTTTTGTTTGTTTTTTGGTGTGTTTCTGTTATTATTATTATTTGATTATTATTATTTTTTGTGTTTTTTTGTTTTTGTTTCATGTTTGTGTTTGTTTATTTTTTTACACACGTGGATTTTACAAAATTATACACATAACCCTCCCAAATAAACATATTTAAAAGTACGAGTTATTTCTAAAGTATATATACAATATATACGACCCCCCTATACTTAGCGCGAACTATGTCCTCAAAGTGATCAGAGAGCGAGAAAGGAAGATATAACGCGTGCTAAGTATAGAAAGGTGGAAAGACTCCTATGCTACAACGACTCAAAGAAAAGATAAAAAGAAGAGAAGTTGGTGATCCCCCCTATACGTAGGATCAAGTAATCCTAAGTATAGTAGAATGTACAAAGGAAAAAATTGATAAAGAGAATGTACAAACTCAAAAATACAAAGACACTATATGAACAACATCACCCCTATACTTATGGTAGAGTATCCCTAAGTATAGGCAACAACAACAAGAGTGATGAAGAAGACGAATATGAACAACACAAATCATTCACTCCATCTTATACTTAGGATAAAGCACATCCTAATTATAGCATATAAACACACACACGGAAAAGGATGAATGATAAAATGGGAGAAGAAAGAGTGAAACAAAAGGATATACAAGAGGAGTGGATTTACAAAGGATAAGAAGGTCGAAAATGGACCTTCTTGCGGGACCGCTGAGGTATGGATTTAACAAGGTGTAGGTCGATATTGGGATCATCATTAGACATAAACTGAGTAGGATCGACCAAGAATGTATCCTCAGCGGTATCAGATTGTGCAGGACTAAACCGATTATCGGAAGTAGTGTGGTCATGTCCTGCTTGGGAAGTCTTGCAAACATGAAAGTAAAATGGCTCGAGATCATTATCAGAAAAAGTAAAATCAATTTCAGCCTGACGAGCCTCTATCGGATCATTATCATTATCAAAAGCCCAAATTTCTTTATAAAAGCAATCAAATCAAATTTGGCTTGATCGGTGTCATGAGAATCAGGGTGAATAGGAACGGTCTTATCAGTGAAAGAAGTCGAATCATGTCCGTCCTGTCTAGTCTCAAAGTCTGCCTTCTGCTCTAGGGTGTCTATCATGTAAATTCCGCGGATGTCATCAATGCATCGCCACGTACTAGAAGAGGGAACTCCAAGGTCTATGATTTCTGAGTCCTCCTCTTTGAAGAGGAATTCTCGGGTCTCAGTATCATCCATCATACAACAAAAATCTCTGGTAGTATCATCATGGTCAAAGTCCTTGGGATTGTCTAACACAGGCACACTCTCATGGGATGGAAGTCTCTGGTCAGAAGTAGGTGTAGTGATTAACACATCGCTCCCTACATCAGAACCGAAGTGAATCTCTCCTGAACCATAATCAATAATGGCTCCCGCAGAGGCGAGGAAAGGCCGTCCCAGGATGATTAGAGGGTGCTCCATAGGGTTGGAGGTCTCCATGGACATTACAACAAAATCCGAAGTAAAATTCATGCCCTGAATGAGAATGACAATATTTTCTAGAATACCCTTCGGCCTCTTGATAGATCCATCAGCAAATTGAACTATCATCCTAGTTTTCTTGAGAGGTCCGAGATGAAGGGATTGTACCATAGAGAAGGGTATTATACTGATTGACAAACCGCCGTCAAGGAGAGTGTTATCACAAGAATAGTCAGATATGGAGCAACTCACAAGAGGTGTGGCAGTGTTCCCTTCCTTAAAATACGGACGATGAGAGATGGAGTAGGCAATGGCCATGGTCAAGATGTGACGCTCAGATCTTCTCCTTTGCTTTCTCTTCTTGTGTTGAGGCGTAGATAAATCTGTCATGGCCTGTTGAAGTGGGGCTTTAATGATCTCATGAAGGGTGGAAACCACTTCAGGTTTAGTTAACAGTTTTTGAATTTTTTTGACCTCATCCATACAAGGGAGGAGGTCGGAATTAACATATACACGAGGATTGCCAAGAGCAGTCTGTATAGTGGCATACTCGGGGTCAAGGTTGAGACATGGCTGTGTAGGTAAATGATCGGGCATTTGTGTCCTCTCCTCACAAAATGAATCAACAACGTGTCTCCCGAATTCTTTTTGGACTTTTTTTTTGATTTTTTTTCATTTTTATGTATTTTTGTGATTTCAAGCTCTCATCATTGTCCTCAAGTGAATCAATATCCTCAAATAGTGGAGAAATGTTCTGGCTCTCATTTATGTTAAATAGATTGGAAATCCTCGAATTCATATGCTCCATCATCTGATTCAATTTCTTAAGTGTGGAAACCATGAAAGGTGACTCCAAAATCCTAGGATCGGGTGGGTTGAATGAGGGTGGGTGAGAATCAAAGTCCTCCGACTCATGAAATAATGGGTTAGGAGAATATGCACAAAAATTAGGAGGAAGATCCTCCTGGAAAAGGGAAGGTGGATCTACTGGATGGTACGAGGTATCTGCGAAGATAGGATTAAAATAACTCCAGTCGTCCATCTTCGAAACAAAAGATGAGAGAGCACGAGGATCAAGTCAAAAGATATGGAGAAAAAAGGACAAATGCACAGCAGGATCTAGTATGTGCACAAGCAATAAAACACAAAACAAACCCTCGGTTGGTACTCGACGTAATGTGAAGACCGTGAAGATTCGGTCTCTTAATCTTGTATGTTTTAGAGTTAGGTGATAATCGCAAAGTTGTACGAACATTTAGATTGAATTATGGGATTTGGGCACTAACATTAGTGTGTACGCGGGCAAGTTAAAACGAATACAATGAGGTGGTTACTCTCCCCAAAACAATGATTTTTCCTTATGTTTATTTTAGAGTCGAGTTTTCTTTAGCAGTCCCAAATTTTAGGTAGTTATCACTTGGTTTAAATATATTCAAGAATCGTCTACCAAGTGTCCAATTTCCTTTTTAACTTATGTGAGTAAAAACAAGGAAGGAGATCGGAAATGCCAATGCACGATTAAAAACGATGATGCATTTCTGGGTTAGAGATGTGTACCTTGTCGCCAGCACTCTACATGCAAGTGATCTGTGCTGAATTAAATACAGAAAAATAAACTAGCCTATATGATGTAAGTGAACCGTCCTAGATGATAGCTTCTATTAATGGGCAACAACAAGTTAATTTCACTAAGTCCAAATCACGCTCTACTCTATAGGCATAGAAATTCTTATTTAGTGTGTTTGGACCTAATTAATTACCTGGCTCAAGCAAATTAATTAAATCAATCAATAGGTGGCTCACGAAATCCGCGGGAAACAAAGAAAAATAAGGTCGATGAAAACAAAACCGGTAAGGTCCCCCAAGTGCACCGGCACTTGGCGAAACAGACCCTGCAACAAATGAATGTCCGTTTATAGAGTTCAAATGCTAGAAAAACTTTCTCTTTCTCTCTTTCTCTACTTGTTTTTCGTCTCTTTCAATTCTTCTTCTCCTCTTCTCACGCTATCCTGTGCCTTGGTGAAGAATCAAGCCGCCTCCACATCGCTTGGGTGCTTCAGCTCTCCTAGGATCGCCTCCTTCACTCCGCGGGCCCTCGTAAGAAAAAGAAAAGAGAATGTGTAAGAAACACAATTATCAAATATGAGAGAAAAATAATGAAATGAATGCAGTGGATATAAACAATGAAGTGATTGGCAAGAATGTAAGTAGACAATTATAACCAAGAATATCAGGTTAAAAGAGAAACCTAACTACCCTCGCCATGCCTCCCCTGCAACGATGCCATTTTGTTGATCGTGTATTTCTTGAGGACAAGAATTATGATATGATATTGTCGTTGTTATCCTCAAAAAAGCCGTGACAAACAAATAATTATTATTATTTTTGTTACTTATTAACCTATATAGCAAACACAGTCGAACTCATGGAGGCTACAAATTCTGAGGGTTATTCAATTAATCGAAGATCAATTAAGAGAAAACAAGAATCTCAAAGGATGACTATCCTTGGTTTTTGTGATTTTTTTATCTTGTATTTTTTTATTTACTAATTTTCAAATTTTTAATGATTTTGATTTTGCAATTTTTTTTAATTTTCAAAAATGAATAATATGCACAAGCACAAGAAATATGCACACCAACTCTTTTTTTTGTAATTTCAATTATACCAAAAATGCTCAGAAAAATCCAAAGAAAATATTGTTGGGTTTTAAAAATTTTGAAATATTTTTGAGAAATTTTATGGACTTTTCAGATGTTTTTGTATTTTTCTAAAACTTCAAAAAGTTAGAAAATGCGAAAATGTGCATGGCCTGGAGTAATTTGCAACTTAGAAATATTTTAAGTGCCAAAACTCCTAACAATTATTTTTATGACAAAATAGAAGCAATTATCTACAAACAGGAACTGAAATCACAATTTTTGTATTTTTGTATAATTTTCTGTGAATTTTATAAAATTTTTGGTATTTTTCAATTTTTGGCGGTTTTATATAGAATCAGTGCGTGAAAATTGGTCAGAAATTAAAAGACAATGAAATACAACTAGCCTATTTTGTGGAACTTTTGGAACAATATTTGAATTTTTATGAAATTTTGAATTTTAGGAAGATAAATGACATTTTTTATTTATTTTTTAAATATCAAATGGCAACAAAAATTGATGAAAAATTTATACAATGATAAAGACTACAATAAGAGGATACAAAATTTTTTTTGAGAATTTTTAGATCAACAAAAACATTTATTTCATTCAAAAAGAGCAAGCAAGTTATTGTTCTCCAGTTTAGGGACTAAAATGTAATTATACAAAAGTTCTGGACTGATAAAATACCAAGAATTAGATGCGAGAAGAAATGTGAAATTTACCCACTAAACATGTGCCATGTACATGACCTTTAGGAGCACCGGGCGTCTTTGTAATATTTGAAAATATTCATGTTTTTTGTAGAATATAGGGCTTCTTCTCTTCATTTTTTCAATCACAAAAAAGGGGGACAATTGTCGCCGCCCCTATTCTTCTTCGACGATCGACACTGGTGGAGCGCGACGTTTGGGCGTCGGTGGTGCGATCGAAGGGCGCAGCGCCGGGCCGCAGTAGCGGGTAGCTTGCACGGCGATGGGACTGGTGGCGGAGGGCTGGAGCGACGTGGAAAGGGCAGCGTCAGGTGGAGCATTGGCGACCCACGCTAGGCTGGTGACTCTGCTGGGCTGGGGCAGCGGGCAGCTCGTCCGCGAGGCACGAACGGCAATCGACGATGGCGGACGCTGGTGGAGCACAACGTTTGGGCGTCGGTGACGCGGCCGAAGGGCGCAACATCGGGCAGCGCTGCTGGATGGCGGAGGAGCGCTGACAGATGGGCGGCTAGCGGAGGAGCGCGCTGGAGGCAACACTTGCGTCGGGGCTGCGACCAGCTGTAGACGACGACCACGCACCGCCTAAATGGTAGCGATGTAATTGGTGGGGGCAGGGGGTGACGACCCCGCTTCCTGTTGGAAGATTATATATTTTTTATTTTTTTAATTTTTTTAGCAAAAAATGTAACCAGAGATAGGATGTTTTTTTATGTATGTTTTTTTTTTATTTTTTTAGTTTTTCCTGCAAAACAAAAGTTAGCGAAAACAACCAAACATATATATATATTTTTATTGATAAACAACTCGGAAAAATGAACGAGGATCCAGCGTACGCGGCCGGAGTTGAGAGATCGTGGACGATATAATAGAACGTATGGAGATCGAGAAAGTGAGATGAATGTTCGAAATCAGAGATGGATCAAATCGAGATGAATATTTTTTTTAATGATCTAGAAAAACAAAGTGACGATGGAATTAAAAATGCGACAAATGAAACTAAGATTAAACTAAGATAAAAATAAGAAAAATGTGGATCTCATCTTAGGAGCGGAAATGAACCGTGATCGCCTCGACAAGGCTGACTCGCTGTCACCTGACGGCTTGCAGACTAGGCAACTTTCTCGACGAAATTTTCTCTCAGAGATCGAGCTCCTCTCTCTAAAGATTGATCAAGTTGGAATGAGGAAGAAGGAGCCATATAAATAGGGTAGATAGAATGAAATTTGATTTTGAATGTTTTTGGATAAAGAGATAAGAGATGAAAATTAAAATGAATTTTTGAATTTTTTGGTGGAAGAGATAAGAGAGATGACATGAGATAAAGTAAAAGAGATAAAACTATTTGAAAAATTATCTAATTTTTTTAATTTTCGTTATTTTTTTATTGAATAAAAAACGTTATTTTTTTATTTTTTTATGGCGGTTAATTAAAAATAGCAACTATTTACATATACTATATACATATATGGCATTATATACAGGGGTAAATGAGGAAATTAGTTTTTTTTAATTTTATTTTTTTGTTTCTATAATTTACAAATATATACAAATACAATATTTACAAAATACATGGGAAAATTACACAAACCACCTCGGAAACCAACTTTTTACTTGTAACTCCAAAAATTATGAAATCACAGCCATTTTAAAGATAATTTAATTTAGAATCTAATGGAAGTGATATTGGTTCAATTTGAGTTCATATGGAGCCAGAATTGATTTTTCAATTAGTGCTTAGTGGCTTTTCCCAAGTGTGGTTGCTTTTATTCTGTACATGATTTAATTGTGCAATTATTTTTATTAATTAGGACACATTTTTATTTACAACTTTGGTTTTGAAAGTTATTTGATTTGAGGTCAATTAAGGCACAAATAAATTAGTGTTAGTTTTATACATATATACACAAAATACATTTTTTTGATTTTTTTGCTTGAGGACCCTAGTCCCCCTACTTTAGACCTGGTCGATCAGGTCAAGTCTTGACCTTCTCTCGGGGTTTGGGTCAGCCTGTATACAATCTTCCCTTTTTTTCTTTATTTTTCCTTTCTTTCTTTATTTATTTATTTTAGGTTAAAATTAGTAAGAAGTAGACAATATTTACAAGTAGATGGAAGTTAGTAAGAATATGGAGTTAGTGTTGTATGAAGGTGTTTTATTAGAGATTTTAAGCTAAAATTAATGAATAAAGATGACGAATCACAGATTCATCACCTGTACATCGAGTTAGTCTTGTACAGGAACATACACCGAGGCCTTAAAGTAGCTGGGTAGAGGAGCAACAAAATACTCAGTAGGCAGCATGTACCACCACAAGTGGAGACAAGATACGAGGAGTCTCCGCAGGTGTTCGAGATCAATGGGCTGTGTTATACCCATGACCCCATCGGCAGACAGTTGGGGATAGGGAACGGTCAGCCTCACCTTGGCGATCCAGACCCTGACTGATAGGGTCCAGCTGATGCAGAATGATTATATAGATATCATGACTGATCTGAATCGCATTTCACGCAATCAGGATCAACAAATGGCGCCAAGGACCCCCATTCCCGCCCAGGTTCATGCTTACCCAAATAGCTTGAATCATGGTCAGAATTGACCTCGAGATCAGGTATACTATTCAGATAACACTTTATCTGAACATGAGATCCTTTCGTACGATAATGTTAATCATATGTCCCTCAAGAGTAGAAGGACCGTGATCTTACATGATCTGGAACGGACACCAGAGGAAGGAACCGCCAAGTCTCTACCTGAGGAGAACTTGGAGGTAGAGGAGCGGAACTACCACCTTCACTGAAAGAAGAATATGACCTCTAAGTCCTCGAAGAAGAAGGAGAACAACACCCGTAGTAAGTCCGGAGAGACCGATGAGGAGCCCGCACCTCCATCTGAGGAGGATGTCCCAGCAATCATTGAAGACGCATCACCGATTTTGTAGCAAAAGTTTTCTTTTAGTTAGAGTCAGAGTCCGAGTCAGTATTAGTGGCATAGTCATGTACAGAACTCAGTTCCTCAGTTCAATGAAAATCTTTCAGTTTTGGAATCTAAGTTAGCATCAACAATCCCTTTCTCTTGAGTTCTTAAGGGTGGAAAAAGAAAATCAAAAAATACAAAAAGATGACCCTGAGATGGCAGAATTCTGTAACAAATACTTGAAGGTCATAATCCCTTTCGATAAGTATGTGGAAATAACACCTGCATTCTAGAAGTACCTTAAGATGAGATGCACACCTACTACGGTTAACAGGAAGTCCAAAAGCCGTGTTGAGAAACACATTTTGTCAGTAGCCACTACTTACGCAATAAAGAATGCATTTCAAGGAAATGAAGAGACGTGGGTGCACACTATGTGGTGAGTCATGTCGATGACACTGCATTTGCACGCACTCTCCTTGATAACAGCTCCTCAATTTACTTGACGCCTACAGCCCTCTACGAGCGGCTTAATCTCGAACCATTTAGGAAATCCAGAGCACTACTTCAGTTTGCAGATAAATCCACCAAGAGGTCCCTAAGAGAATTGAGAAACATTATCATCAAGGTAGAGGGTCAAGAATGCTTGGTGGACTTTACAGTCCTTGATATGGAGACACCTCGAAATTTAGATTCCCAGATCATATAAGGAAGGCCCTTCGTCATAATAGCAGGGGCCTTATTTGATTACAAGATTGGGAATATTTAGTTCCAAACTCCAGGCGGAGATGAGTAACTTGAGATGAAGCAGACCAGGAGGCAAAGGCTGGATCCAAAATCCAACATCGAGTACTTTTCAATGAAGCAAATATTATTCATGTAGACACAGTTGGGCCATGGAGACAGAACCTAGCCAACAATGATGAGTGCCACTCCTCCAGAGAAGATCCTGTGCATGAGTCAGTTTGCAAGATCCTTAGGAACGAGTACATCACAGAATGTGCATGCCCCTACATCTTCGATGACGTAGAGGCCCATCTGGGCCTGTCAGTCCTTCCCTCTTTAGGACAATCAGAAGATGAGGATGATGAGTCGGACATGGCTTTTGCCGATTGCTTGGAAACCTTTGACGATATGACTCCAGAGTTGAATGAGTTGGTGGCGGCAATTTCAAAGACAGACCCAACCACTACCAGCACTGAACCAGATTTGATTGAGCCAGACTTCCTTGATGATCACACCTTACCTGAGCTCAAACCTTTACCCACAACACTGAAATATGTCTTCCTTGTATGATAGGAGAAGAAATATCCAGTCATCATCAGCTCACAATTGACTGAGGAGCAGGAATCTCTCTTGCTAGAGATCTTGGAGAAAAACCACAAGGCGATAGGCTGGAGCATTTTCGATCTCTATGGGATAAATCCTATTTTGTGTTCGCACCATATCTACTTAGAAAATGAGGCTAAACCCTCTCGTGAATTCCAATGTAGGTTGAATCTAAATTTACGAGAGGTCGTGAAGAAGGAGATAGAGAAATGGTGCGACGTGTGTTTTATTTATCCCATCCCCGATTCTAAATGAGTGGCACCAATCCATGTTGTCCCGAAAAAGCAAGGAATTCAGACGACCACCAATGAGGAAGGAGAGGAGATCGTGACACGAGTACCCACGTCGTGGCGCATCTGTGTAGATTACAGACACCTGAATGTCGCGATGAAGAAGGATCATTTCTCCTTACCATTCATTGATCAGATCTTATAGAGATTAGCGGAGGAGGAATTCTTATGTTTATTAGACAGGTTCTCGGGCTACAATCAAGTAGCCATTGCTCCTGAGCACCAGGAAAAAACCACATTCACATGCCCCTTTGGTACCTATGATTTTAGGCACATGCCCTTTGGGTTGTGCAATGCTCTAGGTACTTTTCAAAGGTGCATGATTGCAGTATTCATCGAAATAGGCAGAGAAATCCTAGAAGTCTTCATGGATGACTTCTCGGTCCACGGTGATTGATCGAGTCCTAAAGCGGTGTTGTGAGGTCAATCTGGTGCTCTCCTGGGAGAAAAGTCACTTCATGGTGACAGAGGGCGTTATGTTGGGGCACATCATCTCTAAGAGAGGAATGGAGATTGACCCTTCCAAGGTGGATGTGATCAGACAACTCCAACAACCAACCAACATGAAACAGTTGCGGTCATTCCTCGATCATGTTGGATTTTTTCGAAGATTTATCAAGGATTTCTCTAAGATTGCCCGACCGCTAACTGAGCTTTTAGGCAAGGACATGGAGTTCATTGCGGATCACAAATGTCTTGAAGCCTTCAAGCAATTACAAAGGATGATCATGGATGCCCCGATCCTACAAGCCCCAGAATGGTCTCTTCCTTTTGAGATCATGACGGACGCCTCAGACATTGCTGTTGGGGCAGTGTTAGGACAGAGGAGGGATGGCGTCTCGTTCTCCATACACTGCGGAAGCAAAGTACTCAATACTTCTCAACGTAACTATACAGTTACAGAAAAGGAGATGCTTACAGTACTGTTCACCTTGGATAAGTTTAGATCTCACTTAATTGGATCCAAGGTGATTGTGTTCACTGATCATAAAGCGCTACTATATTTAATGGAAAAGAAGGATACAAAGGCACATCTTCTTAGGTGGATTCTCCTTATCCAAGAGTTTGATTTGGACATTCGTGATAAACCTGGAAAGATGAATGCAGTAGCTGATCACCTCTCCCATCTCGAGGATCTTACTGCATCGGATGATATGCCTATTTGAGTCTCCTTCCCTGGCGAGTCGATTTTTGTTGTCGACTCACTCCCATGGTACACCAATATCGTGAACTTTCTTGTCTCCAAGAAAGTTTACGAAGATTGGCCCAAGAGTCAAATAGACCGACTGAAGTCGGATTCGAGACATTACCACTGGGAGGATCTCATCCTTTTCTTTGAAGGACGGGATTGTGTTTGGAGACGGTGTTTTCTTCAGGAGGAATATCATAGTGTCCTTACTTTATGCCACAGTCTAGAGGCAGGAGTACACCACTCCGGGAAGAGGATCGCATGGAAGGTACTTCAGTGTGGCTTATACTGACCGACACTATTTCACAATGCAATCACCTTTGCGAAGTGAATGGGAGGAATCGTTGGTTCCAAGTATGAGATGTCGATGCAGCCTGTCATCATTTTTTGATGTCTTTGACACTTGGGGCATCAACTTCATGGGCCCATTCCTTGTCAGCCATAGATTCAAATACATCCTTCTGGAGGTAGATTATCTTTCAAAATGGGTGGAGGCTATTCCAACCCGAGCAGTAAACAACACGACTGTCTGTAAATTCATAGAGATCACATCAACTCTAGGTTTGGGATCCCAAAATGTTGATATTAAATGGGGGTAGCCGCTTTGTAAACAGAGATGTAAAGAAACTCTTGAAGGATTACGGCATCGAACACCGTGTTGCTAGTCCTTACCACCCACAGACCAATGGCATGGCTGAGGTGTCGAATAGGGAGGTAAAAACCATATTGCAGAAGCTTGTCCGCCTAGACAGGAAGGACTGGTCTCAGATCTTGGATCAAGTCCTATGGGTCTATAGGACAACTTATAAGACACGATTAGGAACCACCCCATTCAGGATGGTATTTGAAAAGCCGTGCCATTTGCTTGCATAATTAGAGCATAAATCAAAATGGGCAATCAAGAAGGTCAACTGGAACACAAACCTAGGGCAAAAATAGAGAGAGATGGAACTGAATGAACTTGTTGAAGTCAGAAACCGAGCATACAACAACAGTTTGATGTACAAAGTGTTGGCATGATAGATATATCAGATGAAAGACCTTTGTTCCTGGACAGAAGGTCTGGTTGTTCAACGCAAGGCTGAAGGTTTTCCAAGGCAAGATGAAATACAAGTGGACGGGTTCATTCATCGTCCATGCTGTGCATGATAGTGGATGCGCAGAGATCTCAGATCTCACAGATAGAGCACGGACATTCCTAGTCAAAGAAACTGTTGAAGCACTTCATCGAACCCAATGAACAGTTAGTCCATGTTGAGGAGATTGTATTCATGCGCGAGACAGACTCAGTTGATACACATAGAGCTGCGCATGAGACCTTGCAGCAGTGAGCTCTCGCCATCAACATCTAGAAAGATTCAAACCGTGATCCTTTTATATACCCACGATTCATGTATATTCTCCCTTCCCTCCCGCGACTCTAATCACCCATCCTAGCTTCATTTCATCTACGATTATACTTAGGATGACCAGATCCTAAGTATAGGGGTGAGAGTAACCTGAGTCCGTACACTATTCATTGTACATCCTCCAATCTCATCGGTCCTCATACTCTCCTGTCCTATACTTAGGCAGACCTGAGATTATGTATAGAGGGGACCGATGCCCATCATGTATACACTCTTACACTTTCCCTCTTGACCTCGTCCACCCCGTTTTTGATCTTCGTCTACACTTAGGTTGCTAGAGCCTAACTAAAGGGGGGTAAGATGACTTCTAAACATTTTTGTTCCCCTACGCTTAGCACGAGCTATGTCTTCTTCCTCACTTGTCATGCCCCAAGGACATAGCACACGCTAAGTATAGGGGTGGCATGTATATATTACATATATATTTTACCCATGGCTCATACTTTCATGTATTCTTGTATAAACTATACGATAATTACTGGTGGGTAAAAATTGGGATTTTTTTTTGCAAAATACTCATATATTTGTACAATACTTGTATATTTTGAAAAAGAAAATCAAAATCAAAGGCTTCTCATTTACTCTTGCACATAATCTCTGCATTTAAAAAGAAAGAAAAAGAGTCTTGCATTTTATTCAGAGCAGGTCATCTACATCTCATCTCCATATATAGCATATGCAAAGTGAAAAGTTAGTGGGTTCTGAACCAAGTTATGAATAAATGTTGAGGAGGGACTTGATTTGACCTTAATCCACCCAATTTTAGAGGAACCGTATAGGAACTGGAGTTAAGATTTCTCAGGTCAAGTGACTTAGTTCTTTGAGTATGCAAGTCTATGTTCACATGTCATCTTGATTAGTCTAAGTATAATATCTCGTGCACACGCATGATTCTCTTAGACATTGACCTAACTTGGACAAGCACAATGCATGTAGCCCTTCATTGATGAGGTGGTGAGGAGGTAGAATCCTTTAGCTTGGAGTAGCACACGAGTGGAAACATCTGTCCTCCTCTCGGGGGGCAGTGCATCTCAACCTAGTCTGGTGGTATTGCCGTCTAAGGATGGGATGCTGTGGGTTGCAATAATGCTTTAAAAGAGGGATAGTCTACTGGCTCAAGAGGAAAAGCTCCTGATGTACATGTTGCACCTTGTATATAGTTCGAAAAAAATGCAAGAAACTCCAAAAAATAAGATAGGCCAAAAGAGAAAATCAAATACCTATCGGAGTATGTATATTAGCAAGAAATCTGCAGCTAGATGACTTGGCTACACTAGTCAGGCATCCTGGGATAGGTAGCTACACTGAATACCGTCCATTCTTTTCTCCACCCCCTCCTTTGAGCAGGTCGCACTTGAACTAGAAGGGAATACCACACTCATCGAGGAAGGAGTTATTGAACCGGGAAATTAGAGTTACCTTGTTAGAGGAGGCTACTTCTTAGCCATTTCTGATGTGGAGAGCTATTTCAAACTTACACAGTACAAGTAAGATTCGTAGTCATTAGAAATTTGCATTTGAGGATTTGTTCTGACCTGACTATTAAGGCGTCTTGAATAGAAGACTTGGGGAATTTGAAATCTATTAGGTCTTACGTTAAGATCACAATAAGGTTCCACCACACAATTAATCCAAATGTCGATCAAGCTCCTTTTCAACTTTTGTTCATGAACTTGGTATGGAACCCAAAATCATTTCACTCTTGCATTTCATTTTAGTTGCTCGAGGATGATCAAGGTTTAAGTATAGGGGGTTGATGAATTTGTGATTCATCACTCTTAAAGTTGAAAATAGAGCCTTCTTCTCGAGTAACTAGGAGCATATTTCCCCAAAAATTGTATAATTAGCGTTCATGCATGCATTAATAACATTTGCACCTTCGCACTCGCATATGCACTAAATAGGAAGCCTAGCTCACTTGTAAAAATCACTCATCTGTTTATATTTTACACTAACTATAAATTCCATAAATTCACTTTATATTGTATATATTACTAACAAATAATACAAGGAAAATATCAAAAAATGCTAACTTGAATAATTGCCCAATAAAACCCCAAACTGAGTTGGAGATCGTGGACCTTAGAATGCACATATTTCTCTATTATACAACCTCCGATGTAGGACTACTCATTTTTAAATTAATACTAATTCAGGTACCTTCAAAATGAGACCAATTTCATTTAAATCGGATGTTGTATGCTAAACTTGGATTTTGGGCCCCCATTGTATACTGTATGTACGTATAATTATACTCTTGTATTTTAGTACTTTATTTGACCTCATTTTCATTTTTGGTCAACATAAAACTTGTAGATCTAATTGAGATCTACAACTTTTATGTTTTGAGTTTTTTGAAATTTGGTCATCTTCTCCCTCTTATCTCACACTCTTTATCGACTAACTAGATTAGGCCACTTGGCACCCTTTGATTTCGCAACGCGACCTACACCACTGCCCGCCACGCGCTCTCCTCCTTGAGCCATCCGATCATTCACCCTCTCTCCAGATCAGGGCCCTCCATTTCGCAACTCACCACAGCCATTCGATCTTTCCCCCAGACTTCGTCTCTACCATTAACGCCCGCCTCGACCATAGCACTCCACGAGGCATGCTCGTGGCCACTGGATCTTCGCCCTAATGATTAGATCTCACATGCTCGCTCCTGCTCAATCACAACCCTTTGATCCCACGCTAGATCTTTTCTCCACCGTTCTTCAGCGCCACACTCTCATGCTGCCACATGGCTACATCATGTCCCTCCGATCGCATCATTCCGATCTAATCCTGGACGCTTCCTTGCACCTACATCCTGGCTATTGGATCATTAGATCCAATGGCTGAGAAGTCGTCGTCTACCTCCCGTAGAACCCTCGCCCACGTCCCCCACCTCGTGACGGCTCCACCCCTTCTTATTTTCGGTACCACTCCAGCCACCTACTCCGCCCCCTACCACCTCCACGACGTCGCTCATACCTCCCTCATCCTCGCCGGCCTCCATGATCTCCATAACGCCCATCCTTGTCGCTCCATACAATCCACGAAACCCCGTCACCCCATCACCTGCAACTCCACCATCTCCCTTTAAATGCTCTACCACCGGCCACTTTCCACTGCATCCGCCATAACGAGAGGTATCCTACAGCTCTTAGCTTTCCATTGGATACATCAATTGAGGGTGAAATCGAGCGACGATAGGTCTTCACCTCCGGGGAGATCCACGACGTATCCCCTCCGTGCCGCAGCTCCTCTGACAAGCTGCTTGTGCTCGGGCCCTCTACCGTCCCTCGTGCGACGACCGGGAGCACACTTCGAGCTTCCAATCCCCAGGTAGACCCCTCCATTTCCTCTCCGATCTTCTTATTTCGTTCCTTTGTTTTTCTCTTAATTTATTCTGCTACCTCGCTCGATTTCACCTTCCACCTACTGTCCACCGAGCTCCGCCTTGGAGCTCTGATCCTCACGCACCTAATCAATCGTTCCGACAACGCACCGCACTCCCCTCCGACCAAAGCTCTGCCTTCACGGCGGAGGAAGTCTCCGGACCACTTTTTCCCTGCTTCTAGGCCTCACCACACATCCCTTGCACTCCACAAACATGAGCACCATTGTTTTTGGCAACAACTAACCTTGTAGGAGCCTCTTCTTCATTGGATGGAACCATCACCAGAGCAACTTCAAGCTTAGTCTCCATTGTCCTCCGGTCGACTCCTACTGCCTCCAAAACCTATGACGGACTCCTGGGGCTTCCACGATTGATCTGAGCCATCCAGGAGTCGCCGATGAGCTTTCACGTCCACATGCTAAGGGGACGGACCTAGAGCACCATCGATGGAGCCTAACCAAGTCCGCCACAGGAGGTGGCGGACTAGAGAAGAAGACTCCCAGCCACCGTTGGATCTTCCCGATATGACGGTTCTCATCACGACATGTCGACCAGCACCCGCATCTGTTGGATCTTCCTAATCCAACGGACCTCGACACACCACGTCACTTCTTCTTCAACTTTCAGATACCATTGGATTGATTACCATCCAATGGTCCGCAACAAGCCACGTCGTCAGCGTTCAAACCATGAGATCTCTCTGATCCGACGATCCTTAATCATGCCACATCAACCGCACCCCATGTTGTTGGATCGATCTCAATCTAGAGGCTCAGCCTTCGCCACGTGGATTCTCCGAGCCTCTTCCTCGACCCTAGGCTTGGAGTAATCGAAGCTGACCCGAAGCTGATCCTAACCTCCAGAGCCATCTGAGCCTTTGCTTGAGCCTCCAACGTCGTCCGACCCTAGCCCCCTCACACGTCTCTCACGTGAGGGCTGGGTAAATTACACAGAGGCCCCAGAACATTACCGGAATTGCATTTTGGTCCCTTCTAGGCACGTCATGTGAGGAGCGTGTGTCTCTGTGGGAATTTTGCATCCATCCTTCATGCATTATAGATTTTTCACTTCACTCCCTGTCCGCACTTTTTATTTTAAGAAATTTCATTTTTAATATTTCATTTTGACCCCCGTTATTGCATGCATATTTGGATGTTCATATTTCATCATATTTAAATTCTAAAAACTGCATGTTACAGTTTAACTCATCCTCTATCTTGTGTGACATGTGTCTTGTTTTTGTGAGCCACCTTGAATTTTATAATATTATTTTGGTGAACTTTGGCATATTTTTCCTACTGTGAGCCTTTTATTATTAAATTCTTTGTTGCTCTAAAAATCACCATAAATCACATTAGACCTAATATAGGTTACTCTACACTATGCCAAAAAATCATTGAATTTACACGCATCTCGAGGCCTCAATAAATCAAACAATAATTTGCCTAATTAATTTTTAATAGGTCTAAATTTAATTATTTTTAAGGTTTAACAATTTTCCGGGAATCCTCTCACATAGGGTCACATAGGATTTGTTAGTTCTTGAGAATAATTTAGTTTGGTCTTTATTTAAGTTAATTGTGCAAAACTCACCCTACATTCATCTTTAATTCATAGTAAATTCAATTACAGTCGAAAAATTCCAAAAATTTATAGTAGCTTACTTTCATTGCATGTCATGTTCTGACCAAATTTCATAATTTTTTGACTTAATTTGACCATCTTTCAAATTTAACCTTAAAATTTGGTTGGAAATTGTGTTGTCTTTCTTTGAAATCATATAAAAAATTATAAAAAGACCAAAAATATTCTTCTGGAAATCTGACCTCAAAATTAACTAGAAGTTTGCCTAAGGAGACAACTGCATTCCTGAGTACAACCTTGGGCTTGCCCAAGAAAAATAAATATGCCGCTTGGACTTGATTGTCATTTATGTCTAAGTGGTCTTTTTGACGAAGTCTCGATTAACCAACTGCAACAAACTTAACATTTAATTTGATTGATAACTCGCTCAAATTAACAAGGGTAGTAGCCGAGGCAACATCAGTAACCAAGTGAAATTATATATCAATGTTTTTGTGAAACTTCTTTTTAGATCAAGAATTGCTCAAATCTATCCGTGGATCTTTTTACCATAATTGATATTCAAATAATTCAGAAAATTCTTGTGGTCAACTGTATTCATTTATTGTGTTTCTAAATGTATTGTGAGAGACTTAACTTCACATGTTGTGCATTATTGCTTTCATCTAATTCAAGTGCATAATGATGTGTTGACAATCGTCACTCTTGTGTACAGTGCATTTTATCAAAATAATCACCCCTAATAATTTCTATATAAAATAATTGACATTTAGATTTCATCACTAAATTGCTTGCATCCTTGTGTTCGACCCTGGACTTCCCATGCTATAAATTAATATTGAATCCTCCTCGCAAGATAATTCATTCGGTTCTGTATGACATGCTAAGTGTTCGATCTACAATGGATCTATATTAATACATGCATTTAATGCTTCATTAATCCTAAGATATTTACCCCTTCAAAGCACGAAGATGAGTAGCTCTTGATGCACCACGTAGGCACACTTTAGTGGTTCTAGTGGCAATGATGAGGCACCTTTTCATATGAACTCAACATCCTAGATTAGAGCTGGGATGTGGGTGTGATTTGACGACTGGAAGGAGGGTGCAAGAATATGTAAGAAAATTGCTACTCCCAACCTTCAATTGATGAATGCTCCTCGTCCCGGCCACCTCTGATGATGTTGATCGGATCCATTGCTTCCTAGAAGCAAACCACACATACCTGATGATATGATGAAGTCTGAGCCCCATCGGAAGGGGCCAGAAGGTCCAAGGCACATGGAGCTTCTTCCTTAATGTAGATACCCCTCGGATGGGGTTTTCAAAACTTGTAAATTATGTAGAAAGGGTGGTGGTGCAAAGGCGAAGGGTTCTGGCATTTATTGGCGGAGGATCAAATTGAAATGGAGGGAGAATGAAAAGGTCTGATGAAGATAAAGATATTGGACCTAGATGGCTTAGATCCATAAAGGATCTGAGTTGGAAATGAAGGGGAACTGTGGAGAAGGCATTTGGGATCGAAGGCGAGGTGAAGGGTGGGTCGGATATCATGGAACAACGATGAATTTGGGAATGGAGACTAGTACTTCAGCGATTTTAATTTATGAAATTAAGCTAAACTAATGTATGATTAACAAAATTAAAGTTACATCTAATCCACTGGGAATAAATGAAAGAGAAAAAGGTTATATAGTATCTCGAACAGGCATGAATGCATGGATTAAATGAAGGTCATTGGAGGCACTCTAGCAAACCTTGGATCACGTCGATTTCTTCCTTCTCCACACCGACAAAGAGGGGAGGTCGAAGTTGTCACCAACAACACTCTACCTTGATATTGTATTGGGGTTATAAGACAAAATCGAGGATGAAAAAGAGAAAGGGGGAATTCAGGGTTAGTTATAGGTGGAATTCAGGCAAAAAATGGTGGAAAGATTGCATGGAGGTGGGGCGTGACAGGTGAGACCCAAGGCATGGACGAAGGTTAGTGATGATGGAGGGTCAGAATGGAGGGGATCTCGAGGAAACTGGGAGCATGGAGGCTGTAAAGATATGGGGAAAATCCTTAATTGCATCATAGAAGCGTGAGGATCACATCGAATGCGATCAGGTTGACTAGTCGCACGAGTTGCTTTGGGTAGCGGAATTTAAAAAATTTAATACAATGAAACCACATGATCCAAGAACACTTCTTTGATGTCACGATCTCATTTCCGAGGTCATTGAATCCTCTCATATCCGTATCTGGTTACTCAACAATAATTTATTCAGCAATCACAACTAACATTCAGAAACAGACTGCTAAATACTTAGAAGAATTTTTTTAAACACTTTTCTATTCACAAAATTAGGCTCACATAAAACATTGTTCCACTATAACCATTTACATGTACATCATCTTGAAAGAAAAATACACAAAAGATTACTAACTACCTTATAGAGAGGAGCTATTGTGGCTGGTTGGATGACTATGTCAACTGGCTGGATTACTAAAGTCCTTGTACTTACTCACCGACACCTGTTGGGTTTTCCATCAATCATAGGATAAAAATTAGCGAATGATAAGTAATGAAAACGAGAAAAGCAAACAAATTGTGTATTTTTTTTCAAAACTTGTTATTACAAAAGGTTTCATTACTTCTCGTTAATTTAAGTCCTATTCCTTTCTATTCCATGTTAGGGATTAGTCTAGGGGAACCCCACCATTCTTGGACTTAGAAGCTATGGACACATCGGGAATGGTGATTGTCTAGACTTTGGTAAGCTTATGCCGCCGCATGTCGCCTCAACCAATCCTCCAATACTACCCTGACAATTTCCATTTCTTTTATTAATCAGTGTCTCAAACCCTCATCCTGAAAAACAAACGAGCACATAGTCCTCGAGGACTCGGTTGCTTAAAACCTCAAGCTAACATTATAACCTAGCGGCTTAAATACATATTATCAAGACCCAGCCACTATTGAACCATCGTGCCTCCACATGGCACGACCACATCTTCCGTCGTTCAACCAAAAGATATTGGCTCCCAGTACCACGCGTTGCAAAGCATTCATTTTGTGTGCACCTATCATAGTAGGGCAACCATGTACTACCTAGGTAGGGAAATGCCAATACGGGTTCCTTCCGACAAACCTACAGGCTGCATGCCCGACCTGTAGTTCTACTCTCAGTCATCCTTAATGTGACACACGATCCTTTTTAGGTCCCAACTCAAACCACAACAATTCCCATGATGTAATTCTTTCGTTAAGTCTTCAATTTGCATAATTAGAAACACTTAGTATAGACTCACATATATATCATTCATATGCATATATACTCGTATTTATGCCTATTTTAACTCCCAAACCCTAATTTTCCATGCCACTACATCAATTCAATGCTTAATCCTTATTTTAGTAGGAATTACCAAGCAACTCTTCAGACTTTTTCAAAAAATAGACAAAATTAGGGTTCTTAATAGCAAAGAACATAAAATCAAGAATTTCAATAATCTCGTATGAAAACCCAACAACAAAAGGAAGGATTTTGTTACCTAATCAAGCTGTCCCTCGTGTATGCAATGCTTTATCGCGTTTCATTTTCAGAAAGGATGTTTTAAGTCTCCTAAAATGATCGAATTTCATTTTCGTATCAAAACAGCTAAGAACGTGTCAAGAACGCGAAGAACGAACGAAGAACACGAAGAATGCGAAGAACACGAAGAACGCCAAGAACATATTTTCTCTTGAAATTTCAGCAGAGCTTCCCCTTATGCGGGGTGATATCTCTAGGAAAATTTTGGCAGAGATTCCCCTTATATTGGAACATATTTCTCGAAAATTTCAGCAGAGTTTTCCCTTATATCGGGACATATTTCTCAGAAAATTTCGGTAGAGTTTCCCCTTATATGAGGACATATTTCTCAGAAAATTTCGGCAGAGTTTCCCTTTATATCAGGACATATTTCAAAATAAAAAGGAAAAGAGTTTCCTCTATAAAATCAATCGAGACGAAAATAACAGCGAAATTGAAATAATATAATGAAACTGCAAGCAATGGAGAATTGGTAGACACCACGCATCTTATGTGAGTGAATGTGTCACAATCACAGGGTTCATTGACATGCATAGCTGCTTGCACTTAAGTAGGGTAGTACACGGATTTCTCCATCAAAATAACTAAAAAACGGAAAAGGAATAACAATAAGAATTGGATAATTGGTAGACACCACGCTTCTTAGGTGAGTGAATGCGTGACGAATCACAAGGTTTACTAACGTGCATAGCCGCCCACACCTAAGTAGGGTATTACACAGATTTCTCCTCGAACCACAATAGGAAATGAATCGGAAAGAAAGATGAATCAAGAATAAAACATGGAAGAAAAGAGGATGAATTGAAAGTCTAGCTTACGAAGCAAACCAAGAGAGGATCATACCTTCGTCCTCCTCATTCTCCCGGCAGCGCTTCGCTAGCGTTCTTTCCCCGCCTCCCACTCCTCCTCTTGACCTCTCTACCCTAGCCCTTGGGTGGTGGTGGTAATCGTAGAGAATGAATGGGTGGGGGGTATTTATAGGCTCCAGAAAACTGCTAACCATGGTTAGTAAACCATGGTTTAGCCCTTAACCGTGGTTAGCAACCTGTGGTTTTGGCCCATGGTTTTGGTCAAAACTTATCTGAAACTTAGGACTCAAGTTAGAACATTCCAGAGGATTCTAGATTTTCTAATGATGCTTAATTAACACCAATCGTGATTAACTTTCACTAATCGCGATTTAACTTTCACAGTTTACGCTTATCTTTTGTTCACTATTGATTAGTGTTTACTAATGATCATTAGCTTCAATCCTTCATTAGTTTCATTAATCATGCTTAATTAGTCTTAATGACAGTCATTATGGGTTAATGACATATTAACCCTCCTTCTCTTTCTTCCGAAAATCATAACAAATCGAAACGAAGTCTGATTCACACGAAACAAATTACGTTGGTTTTCTCTTGACGAGTCAGATCTTATGATATAGGATCTGAGAGATGCCAAGTTCATGGTTTTACATTGGATCATTCTTCTAAACCACGAAAAAGTACTAGGGTTACCTCTTGAAGCATTGTTGCGATCGAGTCTCTAAACGAAGAGACCTCCTATCTCAAGTCCGATCCGACGGAGGAGACGCTTGCGAGCGCGTTGATGAGATGCGTGATCCTCGCAATTCATGTTGATGATCCAAGCAACGAATGTCTTGATCTCATCACATGAGATCTGATGTCTTCTTCACAAGGGAGATGCACAAAATGAGTCAGAGATCTATGAGCAAACAATCCGATAGCATAACGACGACACTGGGGTGATGGTGACTCTCTCTCTATGGCTCTAAGGTGGACGACCACAATGAGAGAGAGAGAGAGAGACTTGGCGTGTAGATAATGAGAGAGAGACAACATATGGGTTGATGTGATATGAAGAGAAAGGGGTGCCTCTTCCTATATAGTATTTTGGGATCCATGGATTTCAATCCATGGAAAAAAACAAAATCAATGGATGAAATTGATTTGTGTTTTCTTCAATAGCCATGTTCTTGTTGTAAAAACACAATAGTAATTAATTTATTTCAAATTAAGATATATTGATATATCAATATAAATAATTTTAAAATTAAATCATTTAATCTTGGAGATAATGGAGGAAGAGACTGCCTTATCCCTTAAATGGGGGACGACCACTCAATCATCTCATGAGGTATCATTATCTCATGAGATTTCATTATCTCATGAAATCTCATTATCTCATGATATCTCTAATATTTACAACAACATTTGTAAATTATCTGATCAAATAACTCATAATTATCTTGTCAACATTGTGATCATGTCATTGGAAATTTTTAATCATCGCAACCCAAAATAAAATGTAAATTATATTTTCAATTAATTATCCAATGTAAATCCAATTCACCTCAATAATTAATCAACAAATATAAATTACAATAGGCTCTCTCTAATGTATTATAAATCACATTTATAATATATTTGATTAATATGGATAATGCTATCCACATTATTCATATCCATGATAATTATATCACATTTAATCATCTTGGATCTCTATACTCATGTTCCCATATAATATGAATAATATTCACATTAATCACATCTTTGATAATTAAATCATATTTAATCATCTCAGATAACTCTCCTTATAATATGAATCAAAATCATATTATTTATGACAATTAAATCACATTTAATTATCAATTTTGTCAATTCTTGGATACATATATGAACAACGAAGTAATCCATGAACTCTTTCAAGGATAATGTGCTTTCTCTGTGTATACTTGTAGATAAGGACAAGGTGATTGTAGTGTTTATGTATACTGACTTGGATATTGAGATCACATCTGAAATCCAGGTCTTACAGACCTCTCATAGATTCTTGAATAAATCAAAACCATAAATCGAATATTCTCATTGCCTCTAAATCACATTAAAATCAATGTCCAAAATTTGGACCAAGATGAAATCACTTCTCTACTGAGAGGATTAACTAAAATCCAGACCCTTTTCATCACTCTCTCAGAATGGAAACATCATGGATATACAATCGTTTATGATCACATCACCCTCAGGTATTCCAAATACATGTACTTCATGTATACTAGAAGACCAAGAACAAACTCGAAGTTTTTGATCTATTTTACAATGTCTACTTCAAGGTTTTATCATTAAGTTTCTCATTTGATCAGTGGGAATCGATATCGATCATATGCTTTTCGAAAGCATATATCATACACAGGTATTGATCATATACATTCCAAAAGCATATATCAAACCTACAAATTCAGTCAAGCTTCCAAAGTGAGACGATTGTGCACTGAATTTGATTCTTCCCAATATCTCATGAAAGAGCTCATGTCTTCCGATTCAGTAAATGAACCTGTATGATCCCTTTGAGAGATCATATTACTCATATAAGCTTGCATGCACACAAGGGTGCCAGTGTATAGACCTTGGTTAGGTCATAAACCTACTGATCTGCCAAATGTACATACTCAGACATATAGTGACACATCTGTCTCTGGTCAGAGGATGTGTGCCTATATCGTGATAGCATACGACATAGGTATTTGGTTATCTCGATCTCGCTAAGTCAACTCTTTGACCTAACTTATCTAACACCTCCGAATCCCTATTCCTATGGGGAGGACATGCATCAAGAGGTCTATTAGATATTAGCCTTTAGAGAAAGGATTTCCATCTCCTTCTCAGGCTGGAGACCTCTCTTAATAATAATTTAACGATGCTTGATGAGTCCCCAATCTAACTCTTTAGATATTCATCCAAGCACCATCCTCTATGAGTCATCAATTGAATCAACAACTGTATAATCATTAAGATGGCCAGAGTACATAACTCTAATTGTACTAAGGGACCTATTATGCAAATTATTCATTCTTCATTTCATATCAGGGAATGATATTTGCAATAATATTTATTGCATAATGGCTCATGGTGGGCTCACATGTCCAATAGAGGCAATGTGAGAAATGGATAACATGGGCACACGTGACTCTGACAAGAGTTAGAGTGTGCGGGGGTGTTGTTGACCCTTTGTCAACAAAGGGAGGCTTCTGTTGGTCCACATGGACCAAGCAGAAATTAGGAAATCAAAAATCACTTACTTAGTCGATATTAAATAATAAATGAATTGATTATTTTTAGGTTAAAACATAAAAAATGTTTGTAGTTTTTTGTAGTAATTTATTTTGATTTTTATTTATTTTTACAAGTTAATTTATGAGAGATTGATATTACATGTATAAGTATAGGTATATATACATGTAATTAGTATAATTTATTTTTTATTTTGGATTTTATCTTGATAATTAACTAATTTATAAATTTATAACTTATTTAATTACACTTTTTTAATATTTGTCTTTTATTTTTCTTAATTTGTTTATTTACTTAAATAAATATGTATATGTATTATATATGTATAGTTCATCTATATATTTTAATACTTTATTTATTTTAATAAATTTTTAATGGTTTAAAATATTTTTTATTAACGTGTATTTCAAATACTGCTTACAAGTATATAAAAATATACATAAGTTAAAGATTCAAAGAATAAGCATAGTGAATATTTTATACATATGTACAATACAATGGGGACCCTGAAATCAATTTTTGCATCTCAACTCCAAATTGAATGAAGCCACTTTATTAAATAGATAAATAAAATTTATGAATGGTGAATTTTTGAGTCTATATGGACGAGATATAGGTCTGGGAAGTTTTCTTTGTGGATTTTATTCTGTGTCCCGGGTGCGGTTGTATTATTTTTGAGTGAAATAAGTTTTGTATTTTTTTTGTATTTTTATGTACAATATTTATGTTAAGTATTTACTTATTTGAGGTGTGAAAATAAGAAAATAAAATAGATCTCAAAAGCATATAAATGATGAAAACAAATTAGGGTTTCAATTGTGTTTTCTGTATAATTAGGTGCCCTATCTCCACCTACTTTATTCGTTGTTGATCATGTCATCATCATGACTAGGTCTCGCGGTCTAGAGACACTCTGTGTCTTTGACGCTTCATTCTTTTTTTCTTTGCTGTATTCTTTTATTTTGGCATTAAATACAATATGTTGTACAATATTTATTATCAATTTATTGATTGTCATTTTGTACAAATTAATGCTATATGCTTGCATTTAGCATTGGATTAAAGGCCAAAATAAAAGAATAAAGGTGATGAAATGGAATCATATATCTATACTTGTCTTTGCTTGTCCCCAACAAACACTTATGATAATAAGGGTGGAAAAAGAAAAGAAAGAATGAAATAGAAAGATCTTGGAATAATTTTGACTTTTAAACATGTCTTAACAGTTTGGATATAAGTTAAGACCTTTGTATTATTGTTGTGTTTGGAATTGCATTGAGGTTAGAAAGTGTGACACAACAGCCCCAGGTTCCCTAATCCTATTATTCAGTTCAATTCATAGTTTGGGCAAAACGATCCTTTCAGACACATGCTCTCACAACCTTGAAATGACAAGTACCATGTGTGTGAATTTGTTAGCTCTTCCCATACAAATCATTGAACTACATGCAAGATCCTCCTCTAGCAACTAGTCCTCAAGGAGAAGGATATTTCCTTCTATGGTCAGGTATGCTCTAGTTTCACAACTGGAAAGGAAGAAGCTAGAAGAATGGAAAAGAAGTGGAAATGGACCAATGTAGTCTCATTTCCTTATGCGGCTCAGCTAGTGTAATCGAGTCTTCACAAAGAATTAGGATTTTTTTAAGCTTAAATTTTTGGATTTTTTAGTGTAGGCTTCTTTTTGGATTTTTTTCTTTATATAACATTGCTATGCATTCTTGTTTTTCTTTGATAGATATAAAATCATTTGGCCCACCCATGTTCAGGGGTCTTAGAAAAAGTTGTGTTAGATAACCATTCCTCATCCGAAGAATTATTTCAATCCAATATTTGGTTGTTAGATGTCATTGCCACTAGAAGAAGTGGGTTGAAATACCGATTTCGATAGTCCCCAAGAATGGTTCTTGAGACACCCTTGATGAAGAGGCCTAGTATTGTCCCAACTTGGACTCCAAGATCTTCCAACAATCCATCTAGGTTAAGCTAAGTGTTCAATGCAAGGTCTCTAGTCAAGCCATTATCTCAAGAGTCACACATATGACATGAAGGGTTCTAGTTAAACACATTGAATCGACTCCTGAGCATAGTCTCATGGAACCTAAAGAATTAAGTCAAGGTGACCTAAAGTATCTCAGTTCCAGTCCTTATTTCCGATTTTGAACTTTTTATGGATTTTGAAAATGTTTTGCAATGCATATTTTTAAAACATTTTGCTAGTTTTTGTAGAGTTTTGAAAATTTTGATGTTTTTAGGGATTTTTAATAAAAGTTAGATTTAAACGAGAGTGCATCAATAGTCACAAGAATTGATTAAAACATTTACAACAGCTAAGTTGATTGTTATTGACATACTTTCATACAATGATTATGTATATACAAAATTGTGTTAGGGTAATTATTCCTCATAATTATGTACAAGGTTCTCAAAATAATTTGCAAATTCTTTAACAAACATTTTGAAAACTTTATTTTGAAAATAATTTTTGCAAACAGATTTGCAAATATTTACGAAATTTGAAAAGCATTTTGTAAAGATTTTTCAAACATTATGAATATATTTTGCAGATTATTTGTAAAATAATTTTCCAAATCATTTGCAAACCCATTTTAAAAAATTTTACTCAAACAAAAGAAAACTTTTTTGAAAATATTTACAAAAGGTTTTTACAATGTTTTTACAAGATTTCACAAAACATTTTCCAAATGGTTTTTAAAAGATATTTTAAGTCATTTACAATAATTTTTCAAATCATTTTTCAAAATATTTTAAAATTGGTTAAGTAATCATAATTACAAAGTTATATATATTTATAATGTATTCTTTATGTTTGATTGATTGCATACCCTAACCTCTATAGTATATTAGACATATTAAGTAAAAATGTAAACGTATGAGTTATGGCAAAAGTATATACAATATATACACAACCCCCTATACTTAGCTTGAGTTATGTCCTCATAGAGATCGGAAAGAGAAAGGAAGACATAACTTGTGCTAAGTATATGCAAGTTTATACTACAACGGTTAAATAAAGAATGAGAAGTCGATAATCCCCCATACTTAGTATCAAGTAACCGTAGGTATATTAGACTGTATACAAAATGGGGATGATTGGTGATCCATAATTTAAGAAATTAATGAGCTTTGTTTGTCCCCCAATACTTAGGATGAAATATCCCTATGTATAGACAGAGTATCAAAAATTGAGAGACAAGCGAGAGAAGTACTAATGAATAAATCGATTATAATCACCCCCATATACTTAGAATGAAGTGTATCCTAAGTATAACATAGATGAATGGAATGAATGTCATATAGAAGAATGAAGAATATAAATGAAAGGAAGATAAGAAGAGAAGAAGCAAATTATACCTGACCCATGCATAATATCATGAAAAATAGATAAAAATCTCGGACTGCTACTTAGTATCGACAATGAGTTTGAAAAGGTATCTAAAAGGGTAAAATTTAGATACTTTCACCCTATCGAAGTAAGGAACCATGGTAGATATGTTTGGAACAGATTCCATTTTGAGAGATTTGAAAAATCGCTACCTACTTGAAAGGGTCTACATATCCACCATTTCTCGACGCATTTCTTTAGATAAAGACTCTATTTTATCCTCTTTTAGGATGATAAATGTTTATCAGAACATGGAGTGTGAATCAATCCCTTGATTGAATTGAAACTGAGATATTGATGCAAGTTCTTCCCTTCCGAATCAAATAGATTCATATCTGAAAAAGGATGACAATAAGTTCTCTCCAATTTGACTATTTGTTCCTCTATTAGAGGCATTTCAGAAATGTCTATGATCAAGTATATAGCCCTACGAATGAATGGATTGAATCAAATTGGAAAATGGAATGATTTGTTCCAGTTATATGTACCTTCAAAAATGTTTTTAGAGACATTGTCTAGCTCCACTGATATTGTTGAGTCTATGAAATCTTCATCAAAGATTATTTGAATGGAATCAACAAGGCCAGGAATGTTTCACGTCTAGATACAGCTTCTGTAACTATCCATTTATGATGAATGGTTGCACAACATGAGACAGTTTGGATATCAAAATACTTCTATTATTACGCATAGTTCTTACAATTTAGGGCCATGCCCATTTTACTTTTTAATTTTCCTTATAAAATCTTCAACTTCGTATTTAACAACCATACTTTTTATCCATGATCGAAGGTCTTTCTTTTGATATGCTTGACATGCGAGTGTTTGTCCTTCTCTTTGTACATCAAGTTGTTGTCATACACATAGTTGCGGAATTCGAGGAGCTTGTTCAGATCTAATTTTCTATTCTGACCAACTTTTTGTGAGTTAAGATTACGTATATTTACTGTCTAAAGAGATTTGTGAATGAGTTCCATGGGAAGATGACAAGGCTTTCTCAACACAAGACGATAGGGTGATTGATGGATGTGAAATCCAGCTATTTAATAATCGATAATTGTAGTTAGGAGGTAGAAATCATATCAACAAAATCATAAATTTTGAATATTGTAGAATATCTTTTACTTGGTAAGTATAACAAGATCGATCATAGGGAACGATAATTTTTAGTTGTGTAGTTTTAAATTAATTGAAGTGACTAATTATTTGATATGTTAATCTATATATAAGAAAATAAGGAGAGAAATAAAAGAAAAGAAATGCAGTGCAATGTAAGTAGATGAAACTATGAGCACAAGATCTGTGATTATAAATTTTAATCTAATAAAAAGTTGATCAATTAATCCTCAAAATTAATGACAGATCTGAAAAACGAGACGTTCAAGAAATATTTTCAATTTAACTCCAAGTTGTATGTGTTGGAAGTGCGAGCCCACGGCGAGCCATTATGCAATAAATGTTATTGCAGTTCACTCCTTAATCTGAAATGAAGAATACATAATTTGCATAATAGGTCCCTTAGTACAATTAGGGTTATGTACCATGGCCATCTTGATGATCATACAGCTGTTGATTCAACTATTGAATCATAGAGGCGGGTGCTTGGATGAATATCTAAAGAGTTAGATTGAGGACTCATCAAGCACCGTCAGATGATTGTTAAGAGATGATCTCCAGCCTGAGAAGGAGATGGCAATCCTTTTCTCTAAAGGCTGATATCTGACCGACCTCTTGATGCAGGTCCTCTGCATAGGAATAGAGATTCGGAGGTGTCACATTAGTTAGGTCAAAGAGTTGACTTAACGAGATCGAGATAACCAAAGTCCTATATCGTATGCTGTCATGATATAGGCACGCATCCTCTGACCGGAGACAGATGTGTTACTATATGTCTGAGTATGTACATTTGGCAGACCAATAGGTTGATGATCTAATCAAGGTCTATACACCGACGCGCTGGTGTGCATGTAAGGGTATATGAGTAATAGGATCTCTCAAAGGGAACATACAGGTTCATTCACTGAACCGGAAGACATGAGCTCACTCATGAGATATTGGGAAGAATCAAATTCCGTGCGCACGGTCGTCTCGCTTTGGAAGCTTGACTGAATTTGTAGGTTTGATATATACTTTTGGAAAGTATATGATCAAGACCTAGGTATGATATACGCTTTTGGAAAGTGTATGATTGATACCAACTCCCAATGATCGAATGAGAAACTTACTGATAAAACCATGAAGTAGACAGTATAAAGTTGATCCAATACTTCGGGTTTAATCTGAGTCTTCCAGTATGCAGGATGTACATGTATTGGGAAAACCTGAGGGTGATGTGATCATAAACGATTGTATAACCATGACACTTCCATTCCTAGGGAGTGATGAAACGGGTCTGGATTTTAGTGACTCCTCTCAGTAGAGAAGTGATCTGATCTTGGTCCAAGTGTTGGACATTGATCTGAATGTGATTCAGATACAATGAGAAGATTAGATTTACGGTCTTGATTTAATCAAGCATCTATGGGAGGCCCGCGATCTGGATTTGAGATACGATCTAAATATCCATGTCACTATACGTGGAACAATACAATCGCCATGTCCTTATCTCCAAGTATGTGCGGAGAAAGCGCATTATCCTTGAAGGAGTTCATGGATAATTCTATTGTTGATTTATGTATCCGAGCATTGAGAAAATGGATAATTAAATGCGATTTAATTATCATGATTAATATGAATTTGATTCATATTATAAAGAGAGCTATCTTAGATAATTAAATGTGATTTGATTATCAAAGATGTAAGTAATATGAATATGATTCATATTATTTGGACACAAGAGAATAGAGATCCAAGATGATTAAATGTGATTTAATTATCATGGATATGAATAATGTGGATAGCAATATCCATATTAGTCATATATATTATAAATGTGATTTATAATATATAAGAGAGAGAGCTATTTGTGATTTACATTTGTTAATTAAATGTTAATGTGAATTGGATTCACATTGGACATTGAATTGAAAATGTAATTTACATTTTGTTTTGGGTTGTGAATATGATTCACAAATTTCCAATGGCATGATTGCAATGTTCACAAAATAAATTGGATTTATTTTTGTGAAATAATTTGCAACAAATGTTGTTGCAAATATTGGAGAGAATCATGAGATAATGTAATCTCATGTAATAGGAAAAAGGAAGCTCCCTTCCTAATGAGGAGAGGGGACGGCCACAATTCCATAAGGAATGTGGTGGCCGTCCACCCTCCTTATGGAAGGAGGCTTGCCTCCTTTCCTATCTCTCCAATGGAGATTGATTTGATATAAATCAAATTATATTTAATATATATTTGATTTTTATTAAATTAATTGTTGTTGTGTTTTTAGCAACAAATCATGGCCATTGAAAGAAACACAAATTAATGTGGACCATCGGATTTGTATTGACACATGGATTGAGATCCATGGATCCCAAAACCCTATAAAAGGAGAGGCACCCCATTGCTCTTCTTGGCACATAAGTGAGACAACAAGTCTCTCTCTCTCTCTCTCTCTCTCTCTCTCTCTTTCTTTCTCTTTCTCTCCCTCTCATGGCCGTCCACCATGGATGCCCTAGAGAGGCTCTCCATCGCCGCGACACCGTCGTTATGATGCCCGATGTTTTGCTCGTGGAACTCTATCTTCTTCGGCATGCCTTGCTCGTGAAGAAGACGTCGGATCTCGTGTGTCGAGATCAGGAGATCGACCGCTTGGATCATCAACTTGGATTGCGAGAAGCACGCGGTTCATCCCCGCGCTCGCAAGCGTCTCCTTCGACGGATCAGACTTGAGACAGGAGGTCTCTTCGTTTAGAGACTTGATCGCAACCATGCTTCAAGAGGTAAACCTAATACTTGGTTGTGGTTTAGACGAAACGATCCGAGAAGTGTTCTTGGATCATGTGGTTTCGTCACATGAAAATTTTTTAATTTCCGCTGCATAGAACAACTAGTGCGACTAGTCGTTCTTCGTCGTATTCGATACGACGATCACGCTTTCGTGATGCGCTTGAGGATCTAACCATATCCTTCAAGTGGTATCAGAGCCTTAGGTCGGTGGTTTTGGATACGATCCATGAACCGAGGACGACTTGGGTTCATTGGGGTTTGCGAAAGTTTTCTTGCATTTCATTTTCGCATCTCTGTTTTGATATTATTTTCGGCACTGTTTAAATTGTTTAAACACGAAAATAATATTTGGATTTTATTCCCCATTAAAGAAGGAAACCGTAGGATCTGAGTTTGCGTGATTTCGATTCCGTTTGCTCTAGATATGCTCATTTTAGTGAACATGTATCCACTGTTTCGGGGACTGCGGATCATGACGTAATTAAGATGTTAATTGTGGATTTAAAATGCCTTGAAATGCGTGCAAATCACTTGGATTCTGTTGTAAATCAAGTTAGAAAACTTTAGAAATTTACTTTGCTTAATTTGGATTTAAATTGATTGAGATATGGTATTTTTAGTAAGTGAGGGTCACTGCTGAAAATACTTTCCTAATCAAGAACCTAGTGATTGTCATTTAATTAATTAGTGAAATTAAATTGTTTAATTTCCTGGAATAATTATGCATAAATATTTGTGAAGTATTCAATGATAATTATGTCCTTAAATGACTTTGCCCTAACCAACAAATGATTAGATGTGATCTAGATCAAGATTGGTTACATGATCTACATGATCAACATTCCAACAAACATGTTGCTTGAATAGGACTTGGGATTTGTTTAGCAAATCTCATTATAATGTTAATCAAAATTGTTTTGATTATTACTATATGGTATAATTTCGGTTGAAGAACCGATGATCATCTCAAGTACAAAATGATCTATTTTGCATTATCCTTTCCCGAGGTGGATATGGTGTCTAGTCGGAGAGCATTGGGGTTGCGGGTTGCAACGTATGTGGTCCGTCCCACTCTCGTCGGTACTGGTCATGACAGCGGGTAGGGTTAGTATAATGCTTAAGAAATCATGATGTATTTCTAATTATTAAAATTTGAAATAATACGTATTTGAGATAATACCATAATTCAAGTAACTATTAAAATTGTTTGTTGGATATTAATTGGATTATTAATTTAATATGATTAGACTAATTGGAATCCAATTAAAATTAAAACATTCTATAAATAGAGATGTTATTTCCCTTGGAAGAATTAATCATAATGAATATGATTCATGATGATTAATTAGAATTTGAATATGATATGGATGATCACATAAGTGACATCCATGGTCTCCCGTCAAGGCGAAGAGTTCCGTCGCCAGGGATTGCATGTGGGAGACGCCTGTCCGAAGTGACAGCTCCTGTATGCAAGCGCATCTGGATCGGGCTCTTTGCTTCTCGAAAGAGTAAGGCCGTATACGTAGTGACCCCAATATCGGATCCTCATATTATTGGGGCGATATTGAATTGCGTATAGCGAGTACTATTCCTGTTGACGGTTGGTTCAATTAACGACGGGTCAACATCGCCTTAGGGGTGGTGGGCCTGGGTGTTAAAGACCGAATTGGGAATGCACGTTGGACTTGCAAGGCGGAATGTGTTCCCGCTTCTTTCTTATCCGAGTTGCAGATTCTCATATTATTGGGATGTAACAAAGATAAGGAAGGAGATCCCAGATCTTGTTGAGATATAATGGTAAGTATATCTCTTACATTGAAAGTGATTAAGGGAATGAACTTTCAGTGTTGACAAGACAAGATAACTTTGATATAAAAATCCTAAATCAAAGTAAAAAATATAAATATATTTATATATGGGATATTTACCCAGCGAACCCTGAAATCTTTCAAAATTACCTCTACGACCTTTGAAACATCGATATTCCTCCCTAGACCCCGTAATCTTGCTAACCATTACCGTGCAGACCCTCTGGTTAACTCCCATCCATTTGTCCGTTATAACTAACCGGCTTCCGTTATATTTGTTTACATTATACCCAATTTGTTTGTTAAATTTACGTTCATTGCCATTTCCCCTTGGATTTGGCCCTCCCCGCCGTCCTCCTCGAAACCTCAACCCCACCGTGCCGTCCCTCTCCCTCTCCCTGTCCTCCGCCGACTCCCGCCTCTCGGACATCCGGCAGCGCCTCCCCTCCCTCCTCTCCTCCGTCCGCCCACTCCGAGCGGATCCGTCCGAACTCCCTCATCGACCGCGCCGTCGGCCCCGCCGCCGCCGTCCTCCGCTTGTTCGAGCCCTCCCTCTTAGCCTCCTCCTCCCCCGCCCTTCCTGACCTCCCCTCCTTCCTCTCCCTCATCCTCCGCCTCGAGGAGGCCCTCCGCTTCCTCTCCTCCCATTCCCCTCTCGCCCTCCAGTGGCTCCTCGACATCCTCCAGTTCCTCCACGACCACAGCCTCGCCGACCCCCCCTTCCTCTCCTCCCTCCGCTCCCTCCTCCTCTCCCTCCCCTCCCCCCCTCCCCTCGACTCCGGCCTCCTCTCCGCCTCCCTCCTCTGCCTCGAGTCACACTTCCGCCTCCTCCTCGAATCCCACACCTCCGCTTCCGCATGCACACCAACCAGTCCGACCTCCTCCTCTGCTCCACCCCTCCCCTCTCCCCCCACGACGCCTCCCTCCTCCAGAAGCGCATCGAGGAGCCCACAAGTACGAGGAGCCCAACGTCGCCCGCGTCATGGGCGCCAGTGACGCTGCCGAAATCGTCCCCGACTCCTCCCCCTCCTCCGTCACCCCCGGTTACATGGTCGTCGGCTTCGAGGTCGTCCCCTGCAGCTTCCAGCATGACCCCGAGGCTGTCAAAGGTCTCAAGATGTACGACAAGTACCCCACTGGCATCCGCTACGATCCTAACGTCGTCGCCATGGTCGTCAAGGAGAACCAGCCGCTGGTCTTTAGCTACGAGGTCGAATTTGTCGAGAGCGACATCAAGTGGCCGTCGCGGTGGGATGCGTATCTCAAGATGGAGGGCGCCAAGGTCCAGTGGTTCTCCATCCTCAATTCCCTGCTCGTCGTCGCTTTCCTCGCCAGAAGTGTCCTCGTGATCTTCCTCCGCACGGTCAGGAGGGACCTTACCCGTTATGAGGAGCTCGACAAGGAGGCGCAGGTTCAGATGAATGAGGAGCTGTCATCACGGGGATGCTCATCACGGGGATGCTGTTCTTCTATCTGGTGCTGGGGATTGCAGGAAGAAGAAGGAGAGAGTGTGGAAGAAGAAGGAGGGGGAGAGAAGAAGAAAGGAGGGCCCTTGGATTTGCTAGGGTTAGATTAACTCAACTTAAATCCAAACAAGTTAACTTAAAAATATCAAATTAACGGTAGGCTCTATAGGGTAAGACGGAGCAAGATTACGGGGTCTAGGGAGGAATATCGATGATTCAAAGGTCGTAGAGGTAATTTTGAAAGATTTCAGGGTTCGCTGGGTAAATATCCCTTTATATATTTATGCAAATTTCTTATTTCAGATACTCCTTCATTAAAACCCACTCAATGATATACTCAATAATGACCAGTAAAATATCATGGATTGGACTCATGATCCAGATATTGTACTTGCAGTTGAACACATAATGTATGTGGTTGCAATGTGCAAGTTTCCTCATAATAATGAGGAATGACAATTAAATAGATAATAGGACTGCAACCCTCGGGTTTGTGTGTCTATATAGTCTTGATCTCTCATCGGATGTACTTTGGAAGTGACATGTCGATGATGATCGTAATTGTCAAATAATCCTTATAAAATTAATGAAGATATTCTGGCATACATATGTGCTCTTGACATTTAACATGAATGAGATGGTTCACTGCATCATGCAGAATGGTGGCTCTATAAGAGATGATGTATTCAAATTGTTTGAGTACCTACCTGAACCTATGTTTTAAGAATTTAGATGGATGTAGATGATGAGTGTCATCATTCTACTATCTATACTCTGGTCATTCATGAAGCTTCATAATATTCATATTGTATGAATTTAATGAAGCATGTATAAATGTTGAAATGCTCTTGCATAAGAGATCCTTAGTCTTAAGCAATGGTTGCTTATAGATAAAGGGAGTGCAGTGGAAGCATGGGTTGGACCTGAGTAAGAAGTATGGTCAAAGAGTTGACTATACATCTATGACTTCCATATGTCATCCGAAGAGTTGGATGAATGCCAATACTGCAATAAGTTAATGTGTTGATAGTATGACTATCAAGTCTATCTAGAATCCTTAGAGAAGGACTCGGATGGAGCATCGGATTAATCTACATAAATCATTGATAAGATAAAGTCAAATAATTGTATCTCAATCTTCTGATGACATTTGCAATTGGTTGCATATGTTTTAGAAGACTGAAAAATTTGATCTTAAAGGTTTATAGTTATCCACATGGATATTGATGCAATTGTTGCAACAATCTCTGTGGGATTGATAGACTTGTTAATTTCAGTGGGAGAGTCCTTAGTCTTCGAGAATGTCTCTATGACCTAGATATAAGAATACACTCATTGTTTGTTTCTAAATGTTAGAAATAAACATGAATCTGAGATAGAACTATCATAAAGAGTTATGATGTATATATTTCAGATAGTAATCTAATAATCTAGTGGACTTCACTAAATTAGAAAATTAATGAATGGTTCATTAACATTTCTAAATACTGAAATTAAACCTTAAGATCAATAGGAGGATGAAGATCATTTGACAATGATCTAGCATCAAGCCTTGGACATTTGTCTATTGATTTGATCAATAGGCTAGTAAGAGATGAAACTTTACAATGTCTAAAATTTCAAAGCTTACGTGCTTATGAATATTGTATTCATAATAAAATGTCCAATACACCCTTCTTTGGAAATGGTGTAAGATGATAAGGTATTCGGGATCTCATACATATTGATGTATGCGGATCATCTATATCATAGTAAACATTACGGATATATGATATCTATTAATGATTATGTATGATATGAAATTTCTTCTCTTCACCTGAAGAAACCTTTGAAATGTTCAAAGATTTCATAATTTTGGTCTACAACCAAAGTTTGAAGGAAGATAAAATGAATTTGATCTAATCAAGGTAGCATGTACCTGTTAGATGAATTCAAAGGATACCTTATAGAGATATGAATATCATTTCTATCTCAATCCTCCTAATACACCTTAACTCAATAGAGTTATAGGTAGATACAATTGGATCATGTGTGACATGATATTATCAATGATGAATTTTAGCATAATTATCCCTTAGTTTCCAGGTATATATGTGTAGAAGAGACTACAATACATATGCTTAATATGATTTCATGCATGCAAGCTGGAATCTAGCACTTGAAAGTGCTGCTTCATTAGGAAAATAAAGGATGGTATTGGATACCTACTTTATGACCTTGAGATTCTAAGTATCTCATCTCTGAGAATATGATTCTTAGAGGTTGAGACTCTTGAGAATCAAGATGAAAATGAAGTGTAGGAACTCATTTATCTTGAGAAGATAATGGGGCTCCTGAAATTGGAAACTAAGAGGACAATTAAAAATGAAACACTAATACCTCTTCAAATGAGTTTGAGGATGGATTCCATGTGTCAGAGAAATCTGACAATGATTGAACTTCATGTGATGAAGCTTCTGAAGATCATAGCATGGATAGATGGATGTTAGCAATAAAAGTATAATGTAGACTTCATATGCAAGTGTTGTATATGAACCCTCGTGGATCCACCTATATGGGTAAAAACCTGTAAAGGTGTAAATGGATCTTCAAGAGAAAGAGAACCTGATATAAAGGTAGAGACCTTCAAAGCACGGTTCGTAGCCATGAGCCACAGACATTGCTTGCAATGAGACTTGCTCTTCGGTGACCATGCTTAAAATCATCAGAATGTTGCTAACCTTAGCTACACAACTTGACTATTGCATCTTCAAAATGTAAGTCAATATTGCATTCCTCTAGGAATACCTCTTTGAGGATATTCACATGAAGTAGCCCCAGGGCTTCATGGTTGAGGAAAGCAAGGTGTGCAAACTAAGGAATCCATCTATGGACTCAAATAAGCTTCTTGAAGTTGGACCATAAGATTTGATGGAATTATAATTGTTATGATTTCAGATAGAATCTTGATGAGCCATGTGAAGCTTAGTGGGAGTGCCTTTGTGTTCATCTTGCTGAATGTAGATGATATCCTGATCATTTAAAATGATATAAGGATAATAATAAGTGTTTTATTCTCTGCTTATTCCATATCTTGAAATATGATTTCAAAGATACCTCTTAGATCTTAGTTCTGAAGTTGTTCAGAAGCCAAGAGAAGAGGATAATTGGACTGTCACATTTGTAGTATACCTTGGACATATTCTATTCATAGAAATTCCAAGAAAGGCTTCTAACCCTTAAGATATGGTACTGACCTATCTTAAGGGATAGCACCTCAAAGAGTTGAGGAAGTAAATGCTACAACTACTTGCACTTGTGCATTAGTTACGAGAAGCTGAGTGTATGCTAGAGTGTACAAATACCAGATGTCTGTCATGCAGTGGGAGTAGTAAATTGTTACTAATCCTACTGTAGAGATAAAACACTTGATTGCAGTAATAACAAAATCTTCATAGATGAGGAGATTTTTGAGATAGTAATCTCAAAGTCTTATCTTCAAAAGTTTAAGACCATGTAGATAGTGATCTATAAAGGTCTAAACTTTAGATACCTTAGGGGATAGAGATCTCCGGGAATGAAGGTATTCTAATAAGGATTATGGGGATACTGGTTATGATGTCAGGGATACTGTAACCAACTAGATTGAGTATTGGTTGCATGAGATGCAACATTCGCATTAGATGCGAGCACTGTTACTGGGGATATGCAAGTGCCGTAAAAGGACTTGGCGTAGTCTCGCGGGAACAGAGTGACTGATCAGCTTACCTAGCTATTTTCTTAATAGTCTATGATTGTCACATGAGTGTGGGTTTAAATGATTAGCCCATTAATGGCTCTTTGGGCTAGTGGGAGATTGTTGGAAATGCGAGCCCACGGCGAGCCATTATGCAATAAATGTTATTGCAGTTCACTCCTTAATCTGAAATGAAGAATACATAATTTGCATAATAGGTCCCTTAGTACAATTAGGGTTATGTACCATGGCCATCTTGATGATCATACAGCTGTTGATTCAACTATTGAATCATAGAGGCTGGTGCTTGGATGAATATCTAAAGAGTTAGATTGAGGACTCATCAAGCACCGTCAGATGATTGTTAAGAGATGATCTCCAGCCTGAGAAGGAGATGGCAATCCTTTTCTCTAAAGGCTAATATCTGACCGACCTCTTGATGAAGGTCATCTGCATAGGAATAGAGATTCGGAGGTGTCAGGTTAGTTAGGTCAAAGAGTTGACTTGACGAGATCGAGATAACCAAAGTCCTATATCGTATGCTGTCATGATATAGGCACGCATCCTCTGACTGGAGACAGATGTGTTACTATATGTCTGAGTATGTACATTTGGAAGACCAATAGGTTGATGATCTAATCAAGGTCTATACACCGGCGCGCTGGTGTGCATGTAAGGGTATATGAGTAATACGATCTCTCAAAGGGAACATACAGGTTCATTCACTGAACCGGAAGACATGAGCTCACTCATGAGATATTGGGAAGAATCAAATTCCGTGCGCACGGTCGTCTCGCTTTGGAAGCTTGACTGAATTTGTAGGTTTGATATATACTTTTGGAAAGTATATGATCAAGACCTAGGTATGATATACGCTTTTGGAAAGTGTATGATTGATACCAACTCCCAATGATCGAATGAGAAACTTATTGATAAAACCATGAAGTAGACAGTATAAAGTTGATCCAATACTTCAGGTTTAATCTGAGTCTTCCAGTATGCAGGATGTACAGGTATTGGGAAAACCTGAGGGTGATGTGATCATAAACGATTGTATAACCATGACGCTTCCATTCCTAGGGAGTGATGAAACGGGTCTGGATTTTAGTGACTCCTCTCAGTAGAGAAGTGATCTGATCTTGGTCCAAGTGTTGGACATTGATCTGAATGTGATTCAGATACAATGAGAAGATTAGATTTACGGTCTTGATTTAATCAAGCATCTATGGGAGGACCGCGATCTGGATTTGAGATACGATCTCAATATCCATGTCACTATACGTGGAACAATACCATCGCCCTGTCCTTATCTCCAAGTATCTGCGGAGAAAGCGCATTATCCTCGAAGGAGTTCATGGATAATTCTATTGTTGATTTATGTATCCGAGCATTGAGAAAATGGATAATTAAATGCGATTTAATTATCATGATTAATATGAATTTGATTCATATTATAAAGAGAGCTATCTTAGATAATTAAATGTGATTTGATTATCAAAGATGTAAGTAATATGAATATGATTCATATTATTTGGACACAAGAGAATAGAGATCCAAGATGATTAAATGTGATTTAATTATCATGGATATGAATAATGTGGATAGCAATATCCATATTAGTCATATATATTATAAATGTGATTTATAATATATAAGAGAGAGATATTTGTGATTTACATTTGTTAATTAAATGTTAATGTGAATTGGATTCACATTGGACATTGAATTGAAAATGTAATTTACATTTTGTTTTGGGTTGTGAATATGATTCACAAATTTCCAATGGCATGATTGCAATGTTCACAAAATAAATTGGATTTATTTTTGTGAAATAATTTGCAACAAATGTTGTTGCAAATATTGGAGAGAATCATGAGATAATGTAATCTCATGTAATAGGAAAAAGGAAGCTCCCTTCCTAATGAGGAGAGGGGACAGCCACAATTCCATAAGGAATGTGGTGGCCGTCCACCCTCCTTATGGAAGGAGGCTTGCCTCCTTTCCTATCTCTCCAATGGAGATTGATTTGATATAAATCAAATTATATTTAATATATATTTGATTTTTATTAAATTAATTGTTGTTGTGTCTTTAGCAACAAATCATGGCCATTGAAAGAAACACAAATTAATGTGGACCATTGGATTTGTATTGACACATGGATTGAGATCCATGGATACCAAAACCCTATAAAAGGAGAGGCACCCCATTGCTCTTCTTGGCACATAAGTGAGACAACAAGTCTCTCTCTCTCTCTCTCTCTCTCTCTCTCTCTCTTTCTTTCTCTTTCTCTCCCTCTCATGGTCGTCCACCATGGATGCCCTAGAGAGGCTCTCCATCGCCGCGGCACCGTCGTTATGCTGCCCGATGTTTTGCTCGTGGAACTCTGTCTACTTCGGCATGCCTTGCTCGTGAAGAAGACGTAGGATCTCGTGTGTCGAGATCAGGAGATCCACCGCTTGGATCATCAACTTGGATTGCGAGAAGCACACGGTTCATCCCTGTGCTCGCAAGCGTCTCCTTCGACGGATCGGACTTGAGACAGGAGGTCTCTTCGTTTAGAGACTTGATCGCAACCACGCTTCAAGAGGTAAACCTAATACTTGGTTGTGGTTTAGACGAAACGATCCGAGAAGTGTTCTTGGATCATGTGGTTTCGTCACATGAAAATTTTTTAATTTCCGCTGCATAGAACAACTAGTGCGACTAGTCGTTCTTCGTCGTATTCGATACGACGATCACGCTTCCGTGATGCGCTTGAGGATCTAACCATACCCTTCAGTATGCAAGAATATCAGTAATCATAATGTTGAAGGTTTAATATTAGAAAATAACATTTAATCAATCCTGAAGCATGTCATATATATCCAATAAATAAAGAGATCAATGATATTTTGACTCCAAATTTTCCTGTGATTTAATCCTCAAAAAATGATTATTAATATCAAGGAATTAAATATAACAATTTTTCATTAAATGTCCCCCTACAATAAATCAAGATATTCAAAAATGATCAGCAATAATCGTGAGAGGATTTATCATATTAATTCTTCTCAATCGAGTCCCTTCATATTCTTTTAATTTTTCTACAAATATGATTGTTAAATTCATGGTTTAAGAGCATATAAGTAGTAATTATATACTCCAATAAGATGGAAATTTAAGTATACTATGTCCAACACAGATGTAAAATGATATAACATCAAATAAGGATCAAAATGACATGAAGTTCAAAAAATTTGGACTTAAAGTGAAAAAGATAATTAATTTAAAAGTTCTAAGGACCAAAATGCAAATAAAATAAAGTTTTATCCATTTCATATCCTAGGAGGGAGCTTATCTACAATATATCTAACCCATTGGTACTGCTGTAATTTTTCCAAGGCGAGCTTGTGATGTGCACGTGAGGCCTGATAGGTAGGGTGTATTGGCACTATTTAGAGAAAAACTAGGGGGTCTAGCTGTAAAATCCCCTCCCACCACACACGTGAGGCATGTGACAAGTAACTTCAAGAAATGGAGCTGAGGTTCATGCCCCTAATCCACCATGCGGATGACGGCATGAGGCTCGTGCAAGGCTTGGAGCGACGGTTGAGCCATGGAACCTGAACCTACACGTAGTTTGCGGGACCATCCTCGGGACCACTGAGTCTAAGGGTGGTGGAGCAGACTAGCATGGCAGCCTTCGGGGGTTGTTGGATAAAGGCTAGAAGCCCGATCCGATGGCTATAATATATTGCTGGTGAAGGTGAGCACGTAGCGGAGGAGTCGTGTGGAGATGGATGTTGTGTGTCATGCTCTGGTGATAATGAAAGGAAGAGTCTTAGCCGACACATGGTCGAGAACCTGAAGGCATCGAGGAGGCGGTTGGTGATGCCATCAGTCGATGGCAAAGCCAAGGTAGTGCATCAGAGGCAGGAGTTCATGAAGCTCCGATCTGGAAGCAAGGTAGAGGTGATATGGCTCTAGTCACCACCTATGTGGAAACACGATTGGAGGCGGAGCAAAGCTGCGAAGCACGGAGGAGTTGTGGTTAAGCTAGAGGAGATGCTTCATGTGCAATCGAGTGGGCTGAAGGAAGAGTGTCTAGAGTTGAGGAGGTGTTGTTGGACATGCGTGCCCACGGAGAGCCATTATGCAATAAATGTTATTGCAAATATCATACCCTGATCATAAAAAAGAATAACTAATTAGCATAACAGGCCCCTCAGTACAATCAGGGTTATGTACCATGGCTATCGTAATGACCATACAGTTGTTGATTCAATTGATGAACATAGAGGCTTGTGATTGGATGAATATCTAAAGAGTTAAATTGAGGACTAATCAAGAACCTTCCAATGATTATTAAGAGATGATCTCCTACTTGGGTAGGAGATGGCAATCCTTTCTCTAAAGGTTGATATCTAACCGGCCTCTTGATGCAGATCCTCTGCATAGGAATAGAGATTCAGAGGTGTAAGATAAGTCAGGTCAAAGAGTTGACTTAACAAGATCGAGATAACCAAAGACCTATGCCATATGCTGTCACGATATAGGCATGCATCCTCAGACTGGAGACATATGTGTTACTGTATGTCTGAGTATGTACATTTGGCAGACCAAAAGGTTGATGACCTACCCAAGGTATACACTGGCACACTAGTGTGCATGCAAGGGCATATGAGTAATACGATCGATCAAAGGGATAATATAGGTTCATTTATTGAACCAGAGCACATGAACTCACTCATGAGATATTGGGAAGAATCAAATTCCACGCATGGTTCTCTTGCTTTGCAAGCTTGACTGAATTTATAGGGTTGAAATATTCTTTTGGAAAGTACATGATCAATACCTTGGTATGATAAATGCTTTTGGAAATTATATGACCAATACCAACACCTAATGATCGAAAGAGAACATTAATGACAAAACCCTAAAGGAGACAGTCTAAATAGATCTAAAAGTTTGAGTTTGTTCTTGGTCTTCCAGTATGCAGGATGTATAGGTATTAGGAATACGTGAGGGTGATATGATCATAAACGATTGTAAAACCATAATGCTTCCATTCCCAAGGAGTGATGAAAAGGTTTGGATTTAAGTGACTCCTCTCAATGGAGAAGTAATCTGATCTTGGTCCAAATGTTTGACAATGATCTAAATGTAATTCAGAAGTAATGTAAAGATTTGATTTAATCAAACATCTATGGGAGGTCCATGATGAATCCATGATTCATTAACATTCTTTATGTATTTTGTCTTAAAACCCTTAACAAATACATGTAAATATTCTTTAACTTCCATCTTTTATGGCAAGCATATTCATGAATAAAAATGCATTATGTATTAAAATCATGTAAATAAGTAAATAAAAATAAAAATAACAATAAGAAAAGAAGGCAAATTGTAGATATGTATATATGTACAATATGCCTTATAAAATATAAATATAGCTTCAAGATATATTTATATAACCTAATCCTTGATACCAAGTTAGCATGGATTGGTCGATAAACAAATAAGTAGGGGGGGATAAGGAAAGAAAACAATAAAAATAATTAGTCCTACACTCTATAGGCTCTTCACTATTTATCAAATAATTAACAAATCTTCATTGATTTTTAATTAATTCATATATATATATATTTTCACCAAAAAAATTTCCTAATTATTTTTAACAATGTATAGAAAATATATAAATAAGTTATAAATATAATCTTGTACATATGCCAACCATTCCAACTTTTAAATTGTCAAGTTCTCAACTTCCGAACATCATAACTTTCTCATACGAACTCCATTTTCACTCTACTCACCTTTAAAGTTCATAAAATAATATTCTCTGATTAATGGAGTTGATTTCACTAAAATTGGAGTCTGTTTGAAAAAAGTCAGTTTTCAGACCTAATGACAACGATATTTTTAGACTATTTATTTTATCAAGAACACATTATTAATAGTTTTAACGATTTTATAATTTTTAATTATTTTTTTGATCTTGTATTTAAACCATGATATATTTCAGAGTTTTCTGACATTATTTAATATTTTAAAGAAATCAAAAACCCTAATTTATAGATGAATTTGAATTGTGTAATCTATACCTGTATTTAGTAATATATTTAAAATAATTTAATAAAACCTATAAAAATTCATGTATACTCTATTTATTTTTCTAATAATTAATAAAATATAAAAATTAGATATTATTTACTAATTTATTAATTGAAAAACCAAATACATATTTATCAAGTAGTATTTATACCTATTTATTAATATAATGTTTATATTTCATAAATTATCTAGTATTTATGAATACTAAATATTCCACAATTTAGATAAATTTATTATTTATATTTTTCATGATATACCTGTTTAAAACAGCATCATTATTATTTAATATCTAATTATCAATGTAACATCTAGCCAACCAGGCGCTGACGCGTGTTAGCACCTAGTGGTTCTTTAAGAACAGAGTTGTTGCAATATGTTCTATCGGCCCAGTTTGTCCAATTTCTACATGTTTCCTTATCCATCCTAAATGCAATCTAAATCATTCAATCTCTCCACATAACTCCACCATGCACACCTACCCTAGATCTATACCTAACTCTCCATCGATTTATCTATAAGTCTCTCTAAAGTTGCTTTGTTTTAACTAGCTTTTCCTAACTTCACCAGTTCCAGAACAACCTAGCTGTCGACCCTACTTTTCTGCCTCTCTATGCTTCGCTCAGGCTGTGATAGGACTAGAGGTTAGCCTCGTGTGGAAGACCGATCGACAGAAGAGTAGTTCCAATTGCGCTCCATGTATACCGGCATGTTGAGCAAAGACTAGTGGGGTCCCTACACCCTACATTCTTGGGTATCTCTCGGCCCTTTTTACATTTCTTCTCGATTTCATCACTCAAATTATGATCATAATTACCCAATTAGTTAGATATAATACTCATCTTCAATTCACATTCTAAGTCAAAGCTCAATTTCACATAAAATCTGTTCAATTTTAGTCTATTATATTTCTCTTCTGGTAACGTATTTGAACTTCAATTCATCACGTTCTTGATCGATTCATAATGAATCGAGCAACAAAATCTTTATTTGCATCAGTGTTAGCATCTAGAGTGCCACATTCAACAATCAACCATCTGGAGTTGGAATAAACATCAAGAATATGATCATTTTTTCGATCCTAGAATAGAAATCATAAGCCTGCATGCAACCATCTTCTACCTTCATTATCCCAGACTTCTCTCTCAGTGGAAGTGCTGGAGAGGGTGAGGAGCACCCTCTCTGGCCCCATCACCGACCAGTTAGCCACCGAGGAGATTTGTCCAACATCCAACGCTTCCATCGTTCTTCAGATTGGGGGAAAACATGGTCAAAAAACCAAGCCGCAGGCTGCCTCCACGTGTCACATCCCATGCCCAAGAGTGCATCATCGAAATCTAATCCTGGCCGTGAATTAATAAAGCGGTGGACAAATTGTAGAAACACCTAGTCCAGAAATTCAGGCGCACCTCCAGAACTTTCCCATATTAATGAATAGGTCCTCGCACAGGGACCTCATCGTAAACTCTAGAGTTTCTCTTATAATTAGGATCCTGACAAGGGACCTAATTGAAAGAAATGTTTCATTCTTTTTGTTGATGTTTCTAATACATTTAGACTTTAGATATTGGACTATTTTGAGGATTCTGGAGACTATCATATCATTGAGGTATTTTTCTATCTCTTATTTTATTTCGATTTTCGAGATTTCATTGAGATTTAATTCTTCACTTATCGAAGCATTCTGATTTGTTTTTGTGGTGTTTTTCAATATCGTTGCTCGATCGACTTCTCTACTATATAGTATCACTTTATATCATCTATATTTTCACATACTATATTGTAGATAAATCGTTCGAAAAGTAACCTTTTAAAAATTAAATAAAATTGAAAATTATGTATCAAATAAAAATTTCGAAAGAAGAAACCAATTAGAAAGATTTTTCGAATTGTTTTGCTTTCTTCTAGAAGAGATAAAACTCACAAAAATATCCTTTTCTTTCAAAAATCGAAGTATCGTTATTCTGCCTCCTTGTGTTCAACCCAAGGAAACTTACCTGGATAAATATTTAATTTAAGATAAAATAGGAGAGAGAAGCTGCTTATCTTCATCTTCTCTCTCTCTCCCCCCTATTTTATTGATCTTTTATTTAATCAATCAGATCTTTTCTTTGCATTTTTGTTCTACATCGACATATACCTTTATTTACCGTGGGCAAGATCTGGTTATCAAAATAGCACCTTTCCCAGGGAAGCATTAGCCATACTTCAGTTTTTTACTTTTATTTTATGATTTTATTTCTTCTTTCTTTTTACGGTTTTTCTCATGTTTTCTCAGTTTTCTTTCGAGTCATTTTACAATTTTTATGGCTTTTTCCAAATTTTTGTGGCTTTTGTGATTTTTTATTGGTTTTCTTGATTTTTACGATTTTATTTTCGTGGGTTTTGCGTATTTGCTATGGAGTTTTGCAAGACCTGCAGGATTAGTTAGCTTCTTCGAAAGCCGAATTAGTTGAGAGTGTAGAGACTGACTCCTTCTCTACAAGTTTGTTGTAGAGGAATGGAACTAGTTAGCTGATTTTTTTATACTTAGACATTTTTTGTATTTTGTGAGAGAGGAAGGGGTACTTGCCCGTTTTTGATTTTTTGTAGAAGGGGTGCACTAAGTACATCCTGACTTGTACCCAAACTTTGAGACTTTGTTCAGGGTTTGTTTCGTTAGGTGCTGGTGCACTTAGGGGACCTCACCGCGGGTTTTGGTTGTTGCTGATTTTTTCTTTATTTCACGTGATTTTGTGGAGCCTAGGGATGCATGCTTGATTTATTAGATGACTAAAGTAGATCCCGTTAACCTAATACACACTTAGGAGTAATTCACATATTTGAAAAATCAATCCATTCTTACGCTATAGCTGTTGGTTTAGGAGACGACTTTTACCTCTTTTTCAATGCATTAGTTTAGATTTTAAATTCTTCACGGATCACTTGCATGTAGGCTACTAGCGTCAGATATGGTCTCTATATTTGCTTGCATTTTCATTTTCTGTCACATTCCATGATTCTTCCCCTGTAAGAAACATTTTTGAAAATTTAAAAAGAACCGACCTCCTGCTATATATTGTTCAAAATATCCAAAAAATGAAAATCATAAATTTAAAAAATTTAAAAAACTTGACAAAAATTAAAAAATACCTACACTAAAATTTGTATTTGGAGAGCAATTCTGTCATTGTTTGTAGGTACTCTTTAGATAGAGCGAGGCACATACACTTAAGGAATAGTGCCCAAGTCCCTGGACTTGTGCCCTAAGCACGTGGACTCACTTGTCGGGTCCTGTTATTTGTTGCAAGAACTTGCCTCAGACATTAGTAGAAGTATTCTAGTTTAGATCGGTGTGTATCGTCGGTTTAAACACGAACAACCCGAGGAGACTACACTTGTGAGCTTGTTAAACAATTGCTTTATCACCTAACATTAAAATTGAAAACATAAAAGATCGAATTTTTACGCTCATCATTGTGTGAAGTTGGTGAACTTGGGGTTGCATTATGTTTGTATGCGAGGTGTGTGTTATATCACGTTTTATACACCTTCACACCTGTGTCTTGACTTGACATCAGAGATTCTTGACACACTACAGAAGATGAGTTTACGTATAAGAGATAAATGTAAAGTCCAGGATGAGCTAAGAGCTAAGATAGTTCAATCAGAGCAGGAGCCAAGAACCCGCCACCGCCTGTCATGGTTCCCATTATGTTAAGAAATGAGTATGACGCAGGAACCAGGACGTTACATCATTGGATTTGGTTGCCACTAATTCAAGGGTCATACGAGCTGAGACCTTCCTCAATTTCTTTGCTTCCCAAGTACTATGGGAATGCTACAGAGGAGTCGTTTACCTTTTTATATTAGTTCAAGATGATTTGTGGTATAACTAGCTATCTAGGAGTTATGCAGAAGGCCATAGGCCTCAAGGCCCTCCCCTTTTCCTTAGCAGATAAGGTGCTTTACTGGTTGAGTCATTTGGGGAGGGAGATCTATACATGGGACGATTTGAAGTCCAAATTCATGCATAAGTATTTTCCTCTAGTATCGACAAACATGATGAGGAGCTAGATCTCCAACTTTATACATCTACTGCATGAATCATTCCATAAGGCATGGGATTGATTCAAGGATCTTATACAGAGATGCCTACATCATGAGGTACCTTTGAAGGTGCTTGTGTAGAATTACTTTGGAGGACTCTAGCCGGATGTACTAGGCCTAGTAAGCACTGCATGTGGCTGCAGTTGTCTAAATATGGATGTCGAATCAATTTTGTTTATCTTTTAGGGGATGGCAGAGAGTTCACGCATCAATGATTCTACTCAGGCATTTCAGAAGGGCCCACAACCACCACACCACAGAGAACATCAGAAGGTGGCACATGTTTTAGAGTCTGAGTCATGGTCCTACAACAGATTCATTAGTAAGAAGCTGACATTAGTCAATGTGATTCAGAAGCATTCTTATGATTTACAGCTAATGCGAGAGTAGGATAAACTCTCATCACTTTCCCAGCAGTTGAGCGATCTGACGAAGAAGGTGACTAAGTTGCAGCTTCAGTACCAGCAGACTCATCCTTCTTCTACTTCTCAGCTTGTTCGGAAAACTTTACATGCTCCTCCTACCCATCAGATACAATATGTTCAAAGCGAGCCGGTTCAGCCTACTGAGACTATGATGATTGATTGGCATGAGGATCCGTCCAATGCTGATTCGAGACATATCACTAGCCCTAGAGATGTTGATGTTGATTCTCAGGCCATCTTGAGATCAACGGGATATGGTATGCTCACGTTCAAACTACACCACATTTTACTCCTCAGAGCGTACACCACTAGCAGCAGCAGTATAGTCATTCGCAACATGGACGACGACATTTCCAACATCACCAACACTACACGCAACAGCAATCTCACCAGCATGCATAACATAGGCCACATTCTTTTCAGTATCCTACTATACATTCACAGCCACATAATTACCAGCAATAGCAGTAGTCTTCATACACAACACAAAGATCTCCTCAGCCTTAAACACCACAGCAACACACTCCTAAGCAGAAGAGAGTAGAAAGCCAAGTTCACCACACTGAGTTTGAGATTTCTTCACATGCCCTGACACTGAACCGGAACATAGATATGTTGAGCACACTCCAGACAACACATATAACAATGATGGAGTAGGTTAACCATCACCTGGATGAATTAACTATGCCCAAGACAACTCTCCCAGTCCAGCGTCAGATGAACCCGAATAACAAGAGGAGTCACTCAGATCAAGTAGACACCACTACATGTATAATATCTTTTCATAATTTTTAACTAACTTCATTCGTCCTAAAACTCCACGAGCACCTGATAAAGTAGAGGAGAGGGCATACGATGAGGAGCGAGAGCAATCCATGATGATGATATACATTTTGATGCTAAGGAGGAGGATCGCCATGATGATGAGGATCAACATGATGTCTAGCATTATGATCAGAGAGAGGGGAACGATGCCAAGATGGTTGACATGGACATAGGCGACTCAGACGATAATACCACACCAGAACATGCAGACACTCTCGATGCAGATTTTTTCCCCTTTTAGAGATCTTAATACATACTTCTGAGACTCTCGATGTACATGTTGATTCCACTTTAGATGAAAATAGAAAGAACATTGTTGTTCTTGAGATTGTTCCTTTTCTCAATGTTTTGTTTGGAAAAGGGAAGAAAAATGCCAAAAAGAATGTTGTTACTCCAGAAACTGAAAGATTATTGAAAGATCACATTTTTCTGAATATTCTACTTCATGATGCTCGGATCAAATTCCTTCGATCAAGAATCAGTTAAGGAACAAATGCACAACACGTAGGAAAAAGAGATCATGAGTTGGGAAACATGTATTGACCAAGACAGCTATAGGTGCTATTCAGAATAAGGTACCTAAAAAGAAGAGAGATTATGGAGCTCACCATGTCACATGCTAGATTGCAAATGCCACATTCCATTGTACTCTCTTATATAATGGTTTCTGAATTAATTTGATTCCATCTTCTTTGCTTGATAAGCTTAATCTAGATCCTCTTTACAAATCATGACGATACTTCAGTTTGCAAATCGATCTACGAAGAGACCAAGAGATGTGCTACGGAACATTATCGTAACCATTCAGGGCTTGTAATTTCCAGTGTACTTTACTATCCTAGATATGGTGTTCCCTATGCAGTTACACCTTGATCCAATCATTCTCGAGAGACCCTTCTTGCAGACAGTGAGAGCACTCTTTGATTATGATGTTGGGAGAGTATCATTCTGCATAGACAATGGAGAGATACGTATTAATATGGTGAGAGGATGTAGCAGTCCCAGATCAGTATTGTCATTCACATAAGAGGACACCAGTCTTGGTGATGATTGTCAACACATAAATGAGACGTAATATCTAGATATTGAGAGCATTTATTTTAATACCAGTGATATCCTACACGAGGATGGGGTAGACCACATGGTAGATAGTTCTTCATATGACTGTTCACATACATATATAGAGTTCTCATCAGACCAGATGATCATTCAGTTGCAGTATACATCTTAGTGCTAGAGATTGGGAGTACACATATTCTAGCACGAGATTCAGTTGATTGTATTCCACAGATCATACAATCTATTCAACATATATAGTCAGATCGTGTGATAGTTACACATATAGACACCTTCTGTAGTCTAACTTCATAGACATGTATTTTAGTAGAGAGACATATGCTATGCACAGAATTCACTTATAGAGGCAACTCTACTTGTTCAGCCAGGGATCAGTGCACAACAGATGATTTTGCATGACCCAGGTTGAGATGATCAACGTTGCACAGGATCCATGACTACTCTTCCACTTCAATTCATCCTGTACAAAGAAATGTGAGCCTTTCGGTTTTTTAGAGTACACCACCCGTATATTCTTTATAGACCACAATCATCCCCGTTTTTTGCTCGTCTTATATGCTTAGGATACAAGATCCTCGGTATAGTGGGGACTGATTGTTGGCCTTTCAATTTTGTTCTTTTTATTTTTCTCTTGTGTATCCTTTCCTTTACACGAATCACTAATCCCCAATTTTTGGCCACATTCTTTTTGATACTTAGGATGACTTATCCTATGTTGGGGGGACCGAGTGATTTCGTTGATTTCATTTTTCTTTCTTTCTTTTGTTCCTTCGTTGTATATTCTTTTTTCTCGATCACCTAATTTTTTATCTTCCACTATACTCACGATGACCGGATCGTAAATATAAGGCGCGTGATTGATTTCACATTGTTTTATTCATTTTCACCCACTTTTACTTAGCATGAATTATGTCCTCCTTTCTCTCTTTGGACGCTATGAGGATATAACACAAGCTAAGTACGGGGTGCGTATATATATATTCTATATATAGTTTCATCCACAACTTGTACTTTTATATATTTTCTATATCTATAAAATCCATAAAAGGTGGGTAAGGTTTCATTTAAAATCTATCTATTTCATTATTTATTATTTATAAAAATCTTATAAATAAGTAAAATAGTCTAAAATCCTTGTTTAAAATTCCTAATTTAAAATATGTATTTAATATGTATAATACTTGCTTCAAATCCTTTCTATTAAAATATGTGTAAAATGAATGTAATCCTTGTTTAATTTTTTGTGTATAAAATTTGTAAAATACATCATTTACTTAATAAAAATAAAATAAGGTAATTTATTTTGTAAATTTCTTGTTCATAGACTTATTTATAAAAATTAAAAAATTCCATAAAAATGTAAAATCTTAAAAATTCATAAAAATTACAAAATTCTTAAAATCCATAAAAATTAGTACTATTCAAAAAATATACTTCACAAAAATATGGTTGCATTAGCATTAGCATTTCTCAGAGTAAGTTTGATTTCTAAAAATAGAGATTGGGAATAGTCTAATGGATGGAGCTTGATTATGGACTTTAACTCTCATTGTAAGGAGCCTAGTTATGAATTAGAATTTAGACTCTTCAGGTCATTAACTTAAATCTTTGGGTTCCATAAGACTATGTTTGGGAAGTCAACTTGAAAGTGACTAAGTAGAACACTTGGTGTCATCCGTTTAAATCTTCAGCAATGAACCAATCTTGGACACATGCATTGTACACTTAGCTCAACTTGCGTGGGGCTGCGAAGGGAAATCCATCTCGGTGGTGTGTTTTTATCCTTGTCTAGCGGCATGGATGTCTAAACACGGGAGAGATTGGGGTTATAATAATGCTTTGGAAGATGGAAGGATCTGCTCGTACAATTTTTCCAAGACTTCAAAAAATGGACGGAATGAAAAGATGTTATATCCATCAAGACACAAAAAGATTGATGCAGTGCAAGAAGCATTAGAAAGATAATTCAAAGAAGAAGCCACCAAATACAAATATGACCACAATGATCCAAGCTTCCACTAAAAATCCTACAAATCTTAGTAGAAACTTAGCTACACTAGTTGGGCTTCACAAGGAGATGCATCTACATTGGTCACACTCTAGTTCTCTTCTCATTCTTCTTCTTTCTCACTCTATTCGATTGTGGACACAGCACGACCTGACCTTAAAAGGGAATTCCCCCCTCGAGGAAAGAGTAGCTGGATGAGGAACCAATAGGATTGTATTGTTGGGATGGGTGGTTTCTTCACTTCTTTAAGCGGGAAGAGCTAAAACAATTCACATACAGTACAAATTGAATTCAAGGTACATAGAGCTAGAGATATGGATGAGTGGATCTGACTGCCTTTTGAGGTGAGCCTAAATAAGGATTTGTGGAACTTGAGGGTTGTTGAGATTGAAATCCTAACCCTAGTTAAGGCTCCAACAAAATGCTTGTTTTAGGCCCAATCGAGCTTTGTCCTTCGTCTATTCTCATGACTTGGTTTATGAAAATAAATTCATTCTATTTTTCTTTATTTCCCTTATTTTTAAAATAAATGTTTGCTAAGGTACTAACAAAGTTTAAGTATAGGGGGGTTGATGAACCAAGTCTTATTAACATTCTCTATGCATTTTGTCTTAAAACCCTTAACAAATACATGTAAATATTCATAATTTCTATCTTTTATCATAAGCACATTCATGAATAAAAATCCACTTTTATGCATCAAAATCATGTAAATAAATAAAAGAATAAAACTAAAGAAAAGAAGGCAGATTGTAGATATGTCTATATGTACAATATGACTTATAAAATATAAATATAGCTACAAGATATATTTTTATAACCTAACCCTTGAGACTAAGTAAGCATGGATTGCTCGACAAACAAGTAAGTAGGGGGAGATAAGGAATGAAAAAATAAAAATAATTAATTCTACACTCTATACATTCTTCACTATTTATCAAATAATTATCAGATCTTCATTGATTTTTAGTTATTTCATATGAACATATTTTTCACTGAAATCTTTTTCTAATTATCTTTAAAATGTATAGAAAAATATAAAATAAGTTATAAATATTTTCATGTCCATATGTCAAGAAATCCAACTTTTAAATTGTTAATTTCTCAACTTTTGAACATCATAACTTTCTTTAAAATTCATGAAATAATATTGTCTAATTATTGGAAGTGATTTCACTAAAATCGGAATCCGTCTACAAAAACTCGATTTTGGGACCTAAGGACAATGGGGTTTCTGAGCTATTTATTTTATCTAGAACTTATTATTTATGGTTTTTTCTGATTTTATTATTTTTAAGTAATTTATGAACTTATTTTTTAATCATGATTTATTTCGGAATTTTTTGACAATACTTATATTCTAAATAAATAAAAACCCTAATTTCTAGATGAATTTGAACTATGTAATCTATGCCCATATTAATTAATTTATTTGAAATAACTTATTTAAACCTGGAAAATTCGCATATACTGTATTTATTATTTTAATAATTAAGAAATTATAAAAATTAGATATTATTTATTAATTTATTAAGTTAAAAATCGAATGCATATTTATCAAGTAGTATTTATACCTAGTTAATAATATTATATTTATATTTCATAAATTATTTATTATTTTTCAAACAAATTGTTTCATAATTTAGATAAATTATTTATTTACATTTTTCATTTTGTACCTATTTAAAATAAAATAATTTATTATTTAATATCCAGTTATTATTGTATTTACACCATCTCGCCAACCAGGTACTGACATGTGTTTGCACCTGGTGCTTCATAAAAAAACATAGTTTTTGCAATATGTTATACCAGCCCAATTTCTCTGATTTCTACCCGCATCCTTATCCATCCTAAATGTAATCTAAACCACTACCTAACCTCCACCATACACTCATACCCTAGATCTATACCCAACTCTTCACTGATTTATCTATAAATCTCTCTAAAGTTGCCTTGTTGCAACCAACTTTTCCTAACTTCCCCAGTTCCAGAACAACCTAGCCATCGAACCTACTTTTCCACCACTCTGTGCTTCACTCAAGCTGTGACAGGGCGATAGGTTAGCCTCGCATGGAAGATCGATCAATGAAGGAGTAGTTCCAAGGAGAATCTCCACCTTGAATCACCACCTTGCGGCGTTGAGATCCAGTTATACCAGCATGTTGAGAGAAGACCAGTGGGGTCCCTACACCATGCATTCCCAAGTATTTCTCCGCCCTCTTTCCATTTTGTCTTGATTTCATCGCCTGAATTAGGATACTAATTACCCAATTAGTTAGATCTAATACTCATCTTTGATTGACATTCAAAATCAAAGCTCAATCTCACATCAAATCTATTCGATTTTAGTTTGTTATATTTCTCTCATGGAAATGATATTTGAATTTCATTTCATCAAATTCTTGGTTAATTAATTGTGAATCGAGCAACAAAATCTTCATTTGCAGATCATCTTAGCATCTAGAGTGCCACCTTCAATAATCAACCATCTGGAGGTAGAATCAACATCAGGAATATGATCATATTTTCGGTCCTGGAGCATAAACCCTAAGTCTGTGTGGAGCCATTTTCTACCTTCATCATATTTGCCTTCTCTCTTAGTGGGAGTGCTCAAGAGGATGAGGAGCACCCTCTCCGGCCCCACCTCCTATTGGAAATGCGAGCCCACGACGAGCCATTATGCAATAAATGTTATTGCATATATCATTCCCTGATCTGAAATGAAGAATGAATAATTTGCATAATAGGTCCCTTAGTACAATTAGGGTTATGTACCGTGGCCATCTTGATGATCATACAGCTGTTGATTCAACTATTGAATCATAGAGGCTGGTGCTTGGATGAATGTTTAAAAAGTTAGATTGAGGACTCATCAAGCACCGTCAAATGACTGTTAAGAAATGATCTCCAGCTTTAGTAGGAGATGGCAACTCTTATCTTTAAAGGCTGATATCTGACCGACCTCTTGATGCAGGTCCTCTGCATAGGAATAGAGATTTGGAGGTGTCAGATTAGTAAGGTCAAAGAGTTGACTTAACGAGATCGAGATAATCAAAGTCCTATATCGTATGCTGTCATAATATAGGCACACATCCTCTGACCAGAGACATATGTGTTACTATATGTCTGAGTATGTACATTTGGCAGACCAATAGGTTGATGACCTAACCAAGGTCTATACACCGGCACGCTGGGGAGCATATAAGGGCATATGAGTAATACGATCTCTCAAAGGGAGCATATAGGTTCAGTTACTGAACCGGAAGGCATGAGCTCACTCATGAGATATTGGGAAGAATCAAATTCCATGTGCATGGTCGTCTCACTTTGGAAGCTTGACTGAATTTGTAGGTTTGATATATACTTTTGGAAAGTATATGATCAAGACCTAGGTATGATATACGCTTTTGGAAAGTGTATGATTGATACCAACTCCCAATGATCAAATGAGAACCTTATTGATAAAACCATGAAGTATAAAGTATAAGGTTGATCTAATACTTCATGTTTAATCGGAGTCTTTCAGTATGCAGGATGTACAGGTATTGGGAATACCTGAGGGTGATTTGATCATAAAAGATTGTATAACCATGACGCTTCCATTCCCAGGGAGTGATGAAACTGGTCTGGATTTTAGTGACTCTTCTCAGTAGAGAAGTGATCTGATCTTGGTCCAAGTGTTGGACATTGATCTGAATGTGATTCATATACAATGAGAAGATTAGACTTACGGTCTTGATTTAATCAAGCATCTATGGGAGGCCCGCGATCTGGATTTGAGATATGATCTCAATATCCATGTCACTATACGTGGAACAATACAATCGTCCTGTCCTTATCTCCAAGTATCTGCGGAGAGATTATTCTTGAAAGGTTAGAGAATAATTCCATAAGATCTAAGCAATGAAGAAATAATAATTAAATGTGATTTAATCATCTTGATGTGTGAAGAAATTATCCAATATAATTAAATATGATTTAATTATTATGGATAAGAATAATGTGGATAGAAATATACAACTATTCATAATATATTATAAATGTGATTTATAATGTATTAGAGAGAGCCAATTATAATTTATATGTGTTGATTAATTATTATGTGTATTGGATACACACTGTGTAATTAATTGACAATGTAAATTATATGTTGTTTTGGGTTGTGTATATGATTCACAATTTTTCCATGGCATGATTGCAATATTCTAAAATATAATTGTGAATTATTTTTGAAGAATAAAAGTGAACAAAAGTTGTTGGAAATAAATAAAGGAGATTTTCAAGGAGATATGCAATCTCATGGATTTCCATGAGATTGCTCTCTCCATAGACGGTATGGGCGGCACACCATTCCTAATAGGAATGTGTGGCCGTCCACATGGAATGTGCATGGAATGAAATCTCCATGTACATTCTCTCCTTATTTATTGGCTTGATTTAGGAATAATTTATATTTGATTTTGTCAAATATATTTTGACCTAAATTTGTTGGTTTTACCAACAACAATCTTGACCATTGGATTGACATAAATCAATCTCATCCATTGATTTTACATGTCACATGGCTTGAGATCCATGGATCCCAAAAACCCTATTAATAGAGAGGCATACCATGCTCTTGTTGGACATGTGAGCCCACGGCGAGCCATTATGCAATAAATGTTATTGCAAATATCATTCCCTGATCTGAAATGAAGAATAAATAATTTTCATAATAGGTCCCTCTGTACAATTAGGGTTATGTACCATGGCTGTCTTAATGATCATACAGCTGTTGATTCAATTATTGAATCATAGAGGCTGGTGCTTGGATGAATATCTAAAGAGTTAGATTGAGGACTCATCAAGCACCGTCAAATGATTGTTAAGATGTGATCTCCAGCCTGAGTAGGAGATGGCAATGCTTTCTCACATAGGCTGATATCTGACCGACCTCTTGATGCAGGTCCTCTGCATAGGAATAGAGATTCGGAGGTGTCAGATTAGTTAGGTCAAAGAGTTGACTTAACGAGATCGAGATAACCTAAGTCCTATGTTGAATGCTGTCACAGCATAGGCACGCATCCTCTAACCGGAGACAGATGTATTGTTATATGTCTGAGTATGTACATTTGACAGACCAATAGGTTGATGACCTAACCAAGGTCTATACACCGGCGCGTTGGTGTGCATATTAGGGTATATGAGTAATACGATCTCTCAAAGGGATCATACAGGTTCACTACAAAACCGGAAGACATGAGCTCACTCATGAGATATTGGGAAGAATCAAATTCCATGCACTGTCGTCTTGCTTTGGAAGTGTGACTGAATTTGTAGGTTTGTTATATACTTTTGGAAAGTATATGATCAAGACCTAGGTATGATATATGCTTTTGGAAAGTATATGATCGATACCAAATCCCAATGATCAAATGAGAAACTTAATGATCAAACCCTGAAGAAGACAGTGTAAAATTGATCTTGATCTTCGGGTTGACCATGGGTCTTCAAGTATGCAGGATGTACATGTATTGGGAATACCTGAGGGTGATTTGATCATAAACGATTGTATATCCATGACGCTTCCATTCCGAGGGAGTGATGAAACAGGTCTGGATTTTAGTGACTCCTTTCAGTAGATAAGCAATCTGATCTTAGTCCATGTGTTGGACGTTGGTCTGAATGAGATTCAGATACAATGAGAAGATTAGATTTGCGGTCTTGATTTAATCAAGCATCTGTGGGAGGTTCGTAAGATCTGGATTTGAGCTATGATCTCAATATCCAAGTCACTATACATGGAATAATACAATCGCCCTGTCCTTATCTCCAAGTATCTGTGGAGAAAGCACATTATTCTTGAAAGGGTTCAAGAATAATTCATTTGATGAAATACATATCCAAGCAAGAAGGACTTGATGATTAAATGGGATTTAATTATCAAGCATACTATGAATATGATTCATATTGTGAGAATTATTATCCAAGATAATTAAATGGGATTTAATTATCATGGATTAGAGAATGTGGATAAAACTATCCATGATATATGTGTATTATAAATATGATTTATAATACATATATATTGAAGAGAGAAAATTTATGTAAATAGCATTTGTTAATTAATAGTGTGGATTGGATTCACATTAATTAATTAATTGGAAATGTAATTTACAAAATAGTTTGGGTTGTGAATGTGATTCACATATCTTCGATGGCATGATTGAAATATTCACAAATTAATTTGGAATTAATTTTGTGGATATTATTGCAATAATAGTTATTGCAATTTAATTAAGAAATAATAAGATAAAAAAGGAGACAAATTAACCACCTAAATAGGAGGTGGCGCCACCTATGACTCATTCATAGGTGACGCCCCCTATGATTTAGGGAGGTTAGATGACTCCCTTTTTGTTGTCACATTATCTCTTAATTAGTTAAATTAAATTATGTTGATAATGTTGCAACATATTTTAATTTAAATTAATGTTGTTGGTTTAATGTTGCAACATATTTGAATTTGATTCCTCCAAATATCTCATGAGTGAGCTCATGTCTTCCGGTTTAGTAACTGAACCTGTATGATCCCTTTGAGAGATCGTATTACTCATATGCCCTTATATGCACAACAGCGCACCGGTGTATAGACCTTGGTTACGTCATCAATCTATTGGTCTGCAAAATGTACATACTCAAACATATAGTAACACATCTGTCTCCGATCAGAGGATGCATGCATGTATCGTGACAGCATACGATATAGGACTTTGGTTATCTCGATCTCATTAAGTCAACTCTTTGACCTAACTAATCTGACACCCCCAAATCTTTATTCCTATGCAGAGGACCTGCATCAAGAGGTCGGTCAGATATCGACCTTTAGAGATAAAGATTGCCATCTCCTACTCAGGCTGGAGATCATCTCTTAACAATCATTTGACGGTGCTTGATGAGTCCCCAATCTAACTCTTTAGATATTCATCCAATCACCAGCTTCTATGATTCAACAGTTGAATCAACAGTTGTATGATCATCAAGATGGCCATGGTACATAACCCTAATTGTACTAAGGGACCTATTATGCAAATTATTTATTCTTCATTTCAGATCAGGGAATGATATTTGCAATAACATTTATTGCATAATGGCTCGCCGTGGGCTCGCATGTCCAACAATCTCCCACTAGCCCAAAGAGCCATTAAAGGGCTAATCATTTAAACCCACACTCATGTGACAATCATAGGCTATTTAGAAAATAGCTAGGTAAGCTGATCAGTCACTCTGTTCCTGCGAGACTACGCCAAGTCCTTTTATGGCACTTGCATATCCCCAGTAACAGTGCTTGCATCTGATAAGAATGTTGCATCTTATGCAACCAATACTCAATCTTGTTAGTTACAATGTCCTTGACACTACAGCTTAACAATTATCATAACCAGTATTTCCACAATCCTTATCAGAATACCCTTATTCCTGGAGATCACTATCTCTTAAGGTATCCACAGTTACGACCTTTTAGATCTCTGTCTATAAAGTCTTAAGTTTTTGAAGATAAGACTTTGAGATCACTATCTCAAAAATCTTGTCATCTATGAAGATTTTGTTATTACTGCAATCAAGTGATTTATCTTCATAGTAGGATTAGCAATACTTTACTACTCCCACTACATGGTAGGTATCTGGCTTTTGTACACATCTTGCATAGACTCAGCTTCTCGTAACTAATGCACAAGTGCAAGTAGTTCTAGCATTGACTTCCTCAACTCTTTGAGATGCTATCCCTTTAGATAGGTCAGTACCATATCTTAAGGGATGGAAGCCTTTCTTGGAATTTTCCAGAAAATGGAATATGTCCAAGGTGTACTACAAATGTGACAGTCTCAACATCCTCTTTTCTTTGCTTCTGAACAACTTCATAACTAAGATCTAAGAGATATCCTTGAAATCATATCTCAAGTTATGGAACAAGCAGATTATAAAACACTTATTATTATCCTTATATCATTTTAAATGATTAGGATATCATCTACATTTAGCAAGATGAACACAAAAGGCACTCCCACTAAGATTCACATGGTCATCAAGATTTTATCTGAATTTATAACATTTATGATCTCATCAAATCTTATCGTCCAACTTAAAGAAGCTTATTTTGTGTCCACAGATGGATTCCTTAGCTTGCACACCTTGCTTTCCTCAACCTTGAAGCCCTAGGGCTACTTCATGTGAATATCCTCAAAGAGGTATTCACAGAGGAATGCAATCTTTATTTCTTTCTCTTGAAGATCCATTTACACCTTTATGGGTCTTACCCATATAGGTAGATCTTCGAGGGTCCATATACAACACTTGTATATGAAGTCTACTTTAGACTTTGATTGCTAACATCCATTTTTCCATATCATGATCCTTAGGAGCTTCATCACATGAAGTCCGATCATTGTCAGATTTAATCAACACATGGAATACACCTTTCTCAAACTCATTTGAAGAGGTATTAGTGTTTCATCTTTAATTATCCTTTTAGTTTCCCATTTTGGAGCCTCATTATCTTCTCAAGATTAAATGAGTTCCTACACTTCATTTTCTTCTTGATCCTCAATAGAGTCATCCTCTAAGAATCATATCCTGAGTGATGAGATCTTTTAAGAATCTCAAGGTTATAAAGTAGGTATCCAATACCATCCTTTATTTTCCTAATGAAGCTGCACTCTCTAGAGCTCAATTCCATCTTACTTGCATGGAATCTCATTAAGGATATATAGTGTAGTCTCTACTAAATATATACCTGGAAACTAAGAGGAAATTATGCTAAAATTCATCATTGATCAAATCATGTCCCACGTGATCCAATTGTATCTCCCTATAACTCTATTGAGTTAAGGTGTGTTAGGAGGATTGAGATAGAAATGATATTCATATCTCCATAAGGTATCCCTTGAATTCATCTAGCAGGTACATGCTACCTAGATTAGATCAAATTCATTTTATCTTCCTTCAAACTTTGGTTGTAAACCAAAATAATGAAATCTTTGAATATTTCAAAGGTTTCTTTAGATGAAGAGAAGAGATCTCATATCATACATAATCATTAATAGATATCACATATCCAGAATGTTTACTATGACATAGATGATCCGCATACATCAATATGTATGAAATCCTAAATACCTTGACATCTTACACCATTCCCAAAGAAGGGTGTATTGGACATTTTACTTTGAATACAATATTCATAAGTATGTAAGTTTTGAAATTTTAGACATTCTAAAGTTTCATCTCTTACTAGTCTATTGATCAAATCAATAGCCAAATGTCCAATGCTTGATGCTAGATCATTGTCAAATGATCTTTATCCTCCTATTGATCTTAAGGTTTAATTTCAGTATTTAGAAATGTTAATGAACCATTCATCAATTTTCTAATTTAGTGGAGTACTCTAGATTTTAGATTACTATCTGAAATATCTCGATCATAACTCTTTATGATAGATTTATTACAGAATTTATGTTTATTTCCAACATTTAGAAATAAACAATGAGTGTATTCTAATATCTAGGTCATAGAGACATTCTCTAAGACTAAGTGCTCTTCAACTGAAATTATGAAGCCTTTCAATTCAACAGAGATTGTTGCAACAATTGCATCTATATCAATGTGGATGACTATAAGCCTTAAGATCAAATTTTCTAGTCTTCTAAAACATATGCAACCCATTGCAAGTGTTGTAGAAGATTGAGACACGATTACAAGACTTCGTCTTATTCAATAAGCAAGTCAATATCAATGATTTAGGTAGATTATTTTGATTCTCTATCCGAGTCCTTCTCTAAGGATTCTAGACAGACTTGATAGTCATACTATCAACATATCAACTTATTTCAGTATTGGCATTCATCCAACTCTTTGGATGTCATATGGAAGTCACAGAAGTACAATCAACTCATTGACTGTACTTCTTACTTGGGTCCAACCCATGCTTCCACTGAGCTCCCTTTATCTATAAACAACCATTGCTTAAGACTAAGGTAACTCTTAAATTAAATTCAAAAGAATTGAATGTAAGAGTATTTCAATATTTATACATGCTTCGTTAAATTCATATAATATGAATAATATGAAGCATCATGAATGACCAAAGTATAGATAGTAGAATGATGACTTCATCGTATCTACATCCATCTAAACTCTTAAAACATTGGTTCAGGTAGGTACTCAAGCAATTTCAATACATCATCTCTTATAGAGCCACCATTCTGCATGATGCAGTGAACCATCTCATTCATGATAAATGTCAAGAGCACATATGTATGCCAAAATGTCTTCATTGATTTTATAAAGGCTTATTTGACAATTGCGATCATCATCGACATGTCACTTCCAAAGTACATCCGATGAGAGATCAAGACTACAGAGACATACAAACCCCAGGGATGTAGTCCTATTATCTATTTAATTGTCATTCCTCATTATTACGAGGAAACATGCACATTGCAACCACATACATTATGTGTCCAACTGAAAGTACAATATCTGGATCATAAGTCCAATCCATGATATTTTACTTATTATTATTGATTATAACATTGAGTGGGTTTAATGAAGGATTATCTGAAATAAGAAATTTGAATAAGTGTATATATTTATATATATATACACATATTTTACTTTGATTTAGGAATTTTTATATCAAAGTTGTCTTGCCTTGTCAACACTGAAAGTTCATTCCCTTAATCACTTTAAATGTAAGAGATATACTTACCATTATATCTTAAGCAAGATCTGGTATCTCCTTCCTTATCTTTGTTGCATTCCAATAATATGAGAACCCACAACTCGGATAAAAAGAAGAGGGAACACATTCCGCCTTGGAAGTCCAACTTGCATCTCCCAATTCGGTCTTTAACACCCGGGCCCACCACCCCTAAGGCAATGTTGACCCGTCATTAATTGAACCAACCATCAACAGGAATACAACTCGTTATACGCAATCCAATTTCGCCCCAATAATATGAGGACCCGATATTGGGGTCACTACGCATACGTCCTTACTCTTTCGAGAAGCGAAGAGCCCGATCCAAATGCGCTTGCATACATGAGCTGTCACTTCGGACAGGCGTCTCCTATACACAATCCCTGGCGACGGAACCCTCCGCCTTGACGGAAGACCATGGATGTCACTTATGTGATCCTCCATATCATATTCAAATTATAATTAATCATTATGAATTATATTCATTATGATTAATTCTTCCAAGGGAAATAACATCTCTATTTATAATAGAGTGTTTTAATTTTAATTGGATTACAATTAATCTAATCATATTAAATTAATGATCCAACAAACATTTTATTGTTACTTGAATTATGGTATTATCTCAAATACGTATTATTCTGAATTTTAATATTTAGAAATACATCTTGATTTCTCCGGCATTATCGAGTCCCTACCCATTTGTCATGGCTAGTACCGACGAGAGTGGGACCGACCACTTACGTTGCAACCCGCTACCCCAATGCTCTCCGACTAGACACTATATCCATCTCGGGAAAGGATAATGCTAAATAAAACAATTTGTACTTGAGATGATCATCGGTTCTTCAACCGAAATTATACAATATAATAATAATCAAAACAATTTTGATTAACATTTTAATGAGATTTGCTAAACAAATCCCAAATTCTATTCAAGCAACATGTTTGTTGGAATGTAGATCATGTAACGAATTAGTGATCTAGATCACATCTAATCAAATATTGGTTAAGGCAGTGTCATTTAAGGAAATAATTATCATCAAATATTTCACAAATATTTATGCACAATTATTCCAGGAAATTAAACACTAATTGATTAAATGACAAATACTAGGTTCTTGATTAGGAAGTATTTTCAGCAGTACCCTCACTTACTAAAAATACCATATCTCAATCAAGTTAAATCCAAATTAAGCAAGGTAAGTTCCTAAAGTTTGCTAATTTGTTTTACAAAAGAACCTATGTGATTTGCATGCATTTCAAAGCGTCTTAAATCCGCAATTAACTCTTTAATTACGTTGAGATTCGCAGTCCCCGAAACTGTGGACACATGTTCACTAAAATGAGCATATCTTGAGCAAACGGAATCGAAATCACGTAAACTCAGATCCTACGGTTTTCTTATTTAATGGGGAACAAAATACAATTATTATTTTCTTGTTTAAAAAATTTAAATAGCGCCAAAAATAATCTTAAAACAGAGATGCGAAAATGAAATGCAAGAAAACTTTCGCAAACCCTAACGAACCCAAGTCGTCCTCCGTTTATGAATCGTATCCAAAATCACCAACCTGACTCTGATACCACTTGAAGGATATGGTTAGATCCTCAAGCGCATCACGGAAACGTGAGCGCCGTATCGAATACGACGAAGAACGACTAGTCGGACTAGTTGTTCTATGCAGCGGAAATTAAAAAATTTTCATGTGACGAAACCACATGATCCAAGAACTCTTCTCGGATCGTTTCATCTAAACCACAAACAAGTAATAGGATTACCTCTTGAAGCGTGGTTGCGATTGAGTCTCTATACGAATAGACCTCCTTTCTTAAGTCCGATCCGACGGAGGAGACGCTTGCAAGCGCAGGGATTAACCGCGTGCTTCTCGCAATCCATGTTGATGATCCAAGCGGTGGATCTCCTGATCTCGACACACAAGATCCGACGTCTTCTTCACGAGCGGGGCGCATCGAAGGAGAGAAGATCCACGAGCAAAAGGTCGGGCAGCATAACGACGATGCTGCGGTGATGTAGACTTCCTCTAGGGCATCCATGGTGGACGGCCATGAGAGAAGAAGAGAGAGGGCTGTCATGTAGAGAGAGAGAGATATGCTTCAAAAGCATTGTGTAAAGAAGAGCAATGGGGTGCCTCTCCTTTTATAACATTTTGGGATCCATGGATCTCAATCCATGGGAGAACACAAATCCAATGGCTCTCATGTGTTATCCAGGACGACTTGGGTTCGTTAGGATTTGCGAAAGTTTTCTTGCATTTTATTTTCTCATCTTTGTTTTGTGATTATTTTTGGACCTGTTTAAATTTTTTAAACACAAAAATAATAATTAGATTTTGTTCCCCATTAAAAAAGGAAACCGTAGGATCTATGTTTACGTGATTTCGATTCCGTTTGAACAAGTTATGCTCATTTTAGTGAACATGTATCCACTATTTCGGGGATTGCGTATCATGATGTAATTAAGATGTTAACTGCGGATTTGAAATGCTTTGAAATGCGTGCAAATCATTTAGTTTCTGTTGTAAATCAAATTAGCAAACTTTAGATACTTATTTTGCTTAATTTGGATTTAAATTGATTGAGATATGATATTTTTAGTAAGTGAGGGTCACTGCTAGAAATACTTTCCTAATCAAGAACCTAGTGATTGTCATTTAATCAATTAGTGAAATTAAATTTTTTAATTTCCTTGAATAATTGTGCATAAATATATATGAAATATTTGATGATAATTATTTCCTTAAATGACATTGCCTTAACCAATATTTGATTAGATGTGATCTAGATCACTAATTGGTTACATGATCTACATTTCAACAAATATGTTGCTTGAATAGGACTTGGGATTTGTTTAGCAAATCTCATTATAATGTTAATCAAAATTATTTTGATTATTATATGGTATAATTTTGGTTGAAGAACCGATGATTATCTCAAGTACAAAGTGATATATTTTGCATTATTCTTTCCCGAGGTGGATATGGTGTCTAGTCAAGGAGCGTTGGGGTAGCAGGTTGCACCGTGTGCGGTCTGTCCCACTCCCGTCAGTACTGGGCATGACAGTGGGTAGGGTTAGTATAATGCTTAAGAAATCATGATGTATTTCTAATTATTAAAATTTGAAATAATACATATTTGAGATAATACCAGAATTCAAGTAACAACAAAGAATGTTTGTTGCATATTAATTGGATCGTTAATTTAATATGACTAGATTAATTGGAATCCAATTAAAATTAAAACACTCTATTATGAATAGAGATGGTATTCCCCTTGGAAGAATTAATCATAATGAATATGATTCATAATGATTAATTAGAATTTGAATATGATATGGAAGATCACATAAGTGAGATTCATGGTCTCCCGTCAAGGCGGAGGGTTCTGTCGCCCGGGATTGTATGTAGGAGACGCATGTCTGAAGTGACAGCTCCTGTATACAAGCCCATCTGGATCGGGCTATTTACTTCTCAAAAGAGTAAGGCGTATGCGTAGTGACCCCAAAATCGAGTCCTCATATTATTGGGGTGATATTGGATTGCGCATAGCGAGTACTATTCCTGTTGACGGTTGGTTCAATTAATGACGGGTTAACATCACCTTAGGGGTGGTAGGCTCGGATGTTGAAGATCGAATTGGGAGATACAAGTTGGACTTGCAAGGTGGAATGTGTTCGCTCTTCTTTTTATCCGAGTTGCAGATTCTCATGTTATTGAGATGTAACAAAGGTAAGGAAGGAGATCCCAGATCTTGCTGAGATATGATGGTAAGTATATCTCTTACATTGAAAGTGATTAAGGGAATAAACTTTCAGTGTTGACAAGGCAAGACAACTTTGATATGAAAATTCCTAAATCAAAGTAAAAATATATATTTATATATTTATGCAAATTTCTTATTTCAGATAATCCTTTATTAAACCCACTCAATAATATACTCAATAATAACCAGTTGCAGTTGGACACATAATGTATGTAGTTGCAATGTCCAAGTTTCCTCATAATAATGAGGATTGATAATTAAATAGATAATAGTACTACAACCCTAGGGTTTGTATGTCTCTATAGTCTTGATCTCTCATAGGATGTACTTTGGAAGTGACATGTCGATGATGATCGCAATTGTCAAATAATCCTTATAAAATCAATGAAGTTATTCTGTCATACATATGTGATCTTGACATTTATCATGAATGAGATGGTTCACTGCATCATGCAGAATGGTGGCTCTATAAGAGATGATGTATTCAAAATATTTGAATACCTACCTGAACCAATGTTTTTAAGAGTCTAGATGGATGTAGACATGATGAATGTCATCATTTTACTGTCTATGCTCTAGTCATTCATGAAGCTTTATAATATTCATATTGTATGAATTGAATGAAGCATGTATAAATGTTGAAATGCTCTTACATTGAATTCCTTTGAGTTCAACATAAGAGATCCTTTGTCTTAAGCAACAATTGTTTATAGATAAAAGGAGCGCAGTGGACGCATGGGTTAAACCCAAGATGAGAAAGAAAGTCAAATGGTTGATCGTACTTCTATGACTTCTATATGACATCCAAATAGTTGGATAAATGCCAATACTGTAATAAGTTGATGTGTTGATAGTATGACTATCAAGTCTGTCTAGAATCCTTAAAGAAGGACTCAGATAGAGCATCAGAATAATCTACATAAATCATTGATATTGACCTACTTATTTGATAATATAAAGTCTAATAATTGTATATCAATCTTCTAATGACACTTGCTGGTTGCATATGTATTAGAAGATTAGATATTTGATCTTAAAGGTTTAATAGTCATCCACATGGAGATTGATGCAATTGTTGCAACAATCTCTATTAGATTGAAAGGCTTCATAATTTCAGTGGCAGAGCCCTTAGTCTTAGAGAATGTCTCTATGACCTAGATGTTAGAATACACTCATTGTTTATTTCTAAATGTTTGAAATAAACATGAATTCTGTAATAAATCTATCATAAAGAGTTATGATGGAGATATTTCAGATAGTAATCTAAAATCTAGTAGACTCCACTATATTAGAAAATTAACGAATTGTTCATTAATATTTCTAAATACTGAAATTAAACCTTAAGATCAATATGAGGATGAAGATCATTTGACAATGATCTAGCATCAATCCTTGTACATTTGTCTATTGATTTGATCAATAGACTAGTAAGAGATGAAACTTTCGAATGTCTAAAATTTCAAAACTTACATACTTATGAATATTGTATTCAAAGTAAAATATCCAATACACCCTTCTTTGGAAATGGTGTAAGATGTCAAGGTATTCATGATCTCATACATATTGATGTATGCGGATCATCTATATCATAGTAAACATTATGGATATGTGATATCTATTGATGATTATTATGATATGAGATTTCTTCTCTTCACCTATGAAACCTTTGAAATGTTCAAAGACTTCATTATTTAGGTTTAGAACAAAAGTTTAAAGGAATATAAAATGAATTTGATCTAATCGAGGTAGCTTGTACATGTTAGATGAATTCAAAGAATACCATATGGAGATATGAATATCATTTCTATCTCAATCCTCCTAACACACCTAAACTCAATAGAGTTATAGGGAGATACAATTGGAACATGTGTGACATGATCTCATCAATGATGAATTTTAGCATAATCATCCCTTAGTTTCCAGGTATATATGTGTAGTAGAGACTACAATGTATATCCTTAATAAGGTTCCATGCATGTTGGAATCTAGCACTTGAGAATGCTCCTTCATTAAGAAAATAAAGGATGGTATTAGATGTCTACTTTATGACCTTGAGATTCTTAAAATATCTAATCTCTGAGAATATGATTATTAGAGGTTGAGACTCTTGAGAATCAAGATGAAAATTAAGTGTAGGAACTCATTTAATCTTGAGAAGATAATGAGGCTCCTGAAATTGGAAACTAAAGGGACAATTAAAGATGAAACACTAATACCTCTTCAAATTAGTTTAAGGATGGATTCCATGTGTCAGAGAAATCTGACAATGATCGAACTTCATGTGATGAAGCTTCTGAAGATCATAGTATGGATAGATGGATATTAGCAACAAAAGTCTAATGTAGACTTCATATACAAGTGTTGTATATGGACCCTCGAGAATCCACCTATATGGGTAAGACCTGTAATGGTGTAAATGGATCTTCAAGATAAAGGGAACCTGATGATAAGGTAGAGACCTTCAAAGCACGGTTCGTAGCCATGAGCTACACATGAAAAAAGAAGACATCGCTTGCGATAAGACATGCTTTTCAGTAACCATGCTTAAAATCATCAGAATATTGCTAACCTTAGCTACACAACTTGACTATTGTATCTTCAAGATGTAAGTCAAGATTGCATTCCTCGATGAATACCTCTTTGAGGATATTCACATGAAGTAGCCCCAGGGCTTCATGGTTAAGGAAAGCAAGGTGTGCAAGCTAAGGAATCCATCTATGGATTAAATAAGCTTCTTGAATTTGGACCATAAGATTTGATGAGATTATAAATATTATGATTTCAGATAGAATCTTGATGAGCCATGTGAAGCTTAATGGGAGTGCCTTTGTGTTCATTGTGATAAATGTAGATAATATTCTAATCATTTTAAAATGATATAAGGATGATAATAAGTGTTTTATAGGCTGGTTATTCCATATCTTGAAATATGATTTCAAGGATATCTCTTAGATCTTAGTTCTGAAGTTGTTCAGAAACAAAGAGAAGAGGATATTGGGACTGTCATATTTGTAGTAAACCTTAGACATAATTCATTTTTGGAAATTCCAAGAAAGGCTTCCATCCCTTAAGATATGGTAATGACCTATCTAAAGGGATAGCACCTCAAAGAGTTGAGGAAATGAATGCGAGAACTGCTTGTACTTGTGCATCAGTTACAAGAAGCTGGGTGTATGCTAGATGTGTATAAAAGCCAGATGTCTGCCATGCAGTGGGAGTAGTAAACTGTTACTGATTTAACTATGGAGATAAAACACTTGGTTGCAGTAATGACAATATCTTCAAACATGACAAGACTTTTGAGATAGCGACCTCTGAGTCTTATCTTCAAAAGCTTACGACTTTATAGATAGTGATCTAAAATGTCTTGACTGTAGATACCTTCGGAGATAGAGATCTCCATGAATAAAGGATTTTTGATAAGGATTATGAAAATACTCGTTATAACAATTATTAAGTTATAGTGTCAAGGACACTATAATATCTTTAACAAGATTGAGTATTGGTTGCAAAAGATGCAACATTCTCATTAGATGCGAAGATTGTTACTGGGGATATGCAAGTGCAGTAAAAGGACTTGGCGTAGTCTTGCGGGAACAGAGTAACTGATCAGCTTATCTAACTATTTTCTAAATAGCCTGTGATTGTCACATAAGTGTGGGTTTAAATGATTTGCCCATTAATGGCCCTTTGGGCTAGTGGGAGATTGTTGGACATGCGAGCCCACAACGAGCCATTTTGCAATAAATGTTATTGCAAATATTATTCCCTGATCTAAAATGAAGAATAACTAATTTTCATAATAGGTCCCTTAGTACAATTAGGGTTATGTACGATGGCCATCTTAATGATCATACAACTGTTGATTCAATTACTGAATCATAGAGGCTGGTGCTTGGATGAATATCTAATGAGTTAGATTGAGGACTCATCAAGCACTGTTAAATGATTGTTAAGAGATGATCTCCAACCTAAGTAGGAGATGGCAATCCTTTCTCAGATAGGCTGATATCTGACCGACCTCTTGATGTAGGTCCTCTACATAGGAATAGAGATTCAGAGATGTCAGATTAGTTAGGTCAAAGAGTTGACTTAACGAGATCAAGATAACCAAAGTCTTATATCATATGTTGTCACGATACAGGCACACATCCTCTGACCGGAGACAGATGTGTTACTATGTGTCTCAGTATGTACATTTGGCAGACTAATAGGTTGATGACCTAACCACGGTCTATACACCGGCGCGCTGATGTGCATATAAGGGCATATGAGTAATACGATCTCTCAAAGGGATCATACTGGTTCATTTACTAAACCGGAAGGCATGAGCTCACTCATGAGATATTGGAAAGAATCAAATTCCGTGCACAGTCGTATCGCTTTGGAAGCTTGACTGAATTTGTTGGTTTGATATATACTTTTGGAAAGTATATGATCGATACCAACTCCCAATGATCGAATGAGAAACCTACTGATAAAACCATGAAGTAGACATTATAAAGTTGATCTAATACTTCGGGTTTATTCTGAGTCTTCCAGTATGCAGGATGTACAGGTATTGGGAATACCTGAGGGTGATGTGATCATAAACGATTGTATAACCATGACGCTTCCATTCCTAAGGAGTGATGAAACGGGTCTGGATTTTAGTGACTCCTCTAAGTAGAGAAGTAATCTGATCTTGGTCCAAATGTTGGACATTGATCTGAATGGGATTCGGATGTAATGAGAAGATTAGATTTGCGGTCTTGATTTAATCAAGCATCTATGGGAGGCCCGCGATCTGGATTTGAGATATGATCTCAATATCCAAGTCACTATACATGGAACAATACAATCTCCCTGTCCTTATCTCCAAGTATTCGCGGAGAAAGCGCATTATCCTGGAAAGGGTTCGGGGATAATTTCATTGTTGATAGTATGTATCCGAGCATTAAGAAAATGGATAATTAAATGTGATTTAATTATCATGAATAATATGAATTTGATTCATATTATAAGGAGATATATCTTAGATAATTAAATGTGATTTAATTATCAAAGATGTAAATAATGTGAATATGATTTATATTATTTGGGCACATGAGAATAGTGATCCAATATGATTAAATATGATTTAATTATCATGGATAATATGGATAGCACTATCCATGTTAATCACATATATTATAAATGTGATTTATAATATATAAGACAACTATTTGTAATTTACATTTGTTAATTAAATGTTGATGTGAATTGGATTCACATTCGACAATTAATTGGAAATGTAATTCACATTTTATTTTGGGTTGTGAATGTGATTCACAATTATCCAATGGAAAGATTGCAATATTAACAAAATATTTATGAATTGTTTTTGTAGAATAATTTACAACAAGTGTTGTTGTAAATCTTGGAGATTTTCATGGAATAATGTAATCTCATGAGATCTCATGAGATTGCCACCAAATCCAATATTATGGAAGGAGGCAATCTTCATTCCATAATCTCCATGCTTGATTGATTTAATTTGGGATTGATTTATATTGATTTATCAATATAGATTTATTCTAAATTAAATTAATTGTTGTTGGTTTTTACCAACACAAATCTTAGCCATTAAAAGAAACACAAATCAATGAGAGCCATTGGATTTGTGTTATCCATGGATTGAGATCCATGAATACCAAAATATTATAAAAGGAGAGGCACCTCTTTACTCTTATTTACACAACAAACAACGAGAACATAAGTCTCTCTCTATTTCTCTCTCTACATGCCTACTCTCTCTTCCTCTCATGTTGTCATCCACCATGGATGCCCTAGAGAGGTTCTCCATCGCCGCAGCATCGTCGTTATGCTTCCTGATAGTTTGCTCGTGGATCTCCGTCTCCTTCGGTGCGCCTCGCTCGTGAAGAAGACGTCGGATCTCGTGTGTCAAGATAAGGAGATTCACTGTTTGGATCATCAACATGTATTGCGAGAATCACGCGTCTCATCCACACGCTCGCAAGCGTCTCCTCCGTCGGATCGGACTTGAGACAGGAGGTCTCTTCATTTAGAGACTCGATTGCAACCACACTCCAAGAGGTATTCCTATTACTTGTTTGTGATTTAGACAAAACGATCCGAGAAGTGTTCTTGGATCATGTGGTTTTGTCGCATGAAAAAGTTTAATTTTCGCTGAATTAAACAACTATTGCGACTAGTCGTTCTTCGTCGTATTCGATATGATGCTCACGCTTCCGTGATGCACTTGAGGATCTCACCATATACTTCCAGAAGGTTGCTCCGTGAGCGGTCTATCCCACTCTCATCGGTACTGGCCTAGATAGCATGTAAGGAATGGATAATGCTTTAAGCGATTATGATGTATTTTTCTAATTATTAAAATTCAAATGATACATATTTTGAGATTGTACCATCCTTCAAGTAACAATTAAAAATTATTTGTTGGTTGATTGATTGGATTGATAATTGATTTAATATGATTAAATGAATTAGATCTAGTTAAAATTAAACTTACTATTATGAATAAATGTGTATTTCTCTTGGAAGAATTAATTATGTGAATATGATTCATGATAGTTAATTAGAATTTCAATATGAGGTGAAGGATCACATAAGTGACATCCATGGTCTCTCGACAAGGTGAAAAGTTCCATCACCATGGATTTTATGTAGGAGATGTCTGTCCAAAGTGACAGCTCCTACAAACAAGTGCATCTGGATCGGGATCTTTGATTCTCAAAAGAGAAAGGTCGTATACATAGTGACACCAATATCGATTTCTCATATTACTGGGGCGATACTAGATTGAGTATATCCAGTTCTAATCTTGTTAACGGTTGGTTCAATTAACAATGGGCCAACATCACCGCAGGGGTGGTGGACCCCGAGTGTTAAATACTGAATTGGGAATGCAAGTTGGACTTGCAAGGAGGATTGTGTTCCCACTTCTTTTTATCAGAGTTGCAAGTTGTCATATTATTCAGATGTAACAAATATAAGGAGGAGATCCAAGATCTTGATTGAGATATAATGGTAAGTATTTCTCTTACATTGAAAGTGAATAACGGAATGAACATTCAGTGTTGACAAGGCAGGACAACTTTGACATAAAAAATCCTAAATCAAAGTAAAATATATGTATATATATGAAAATTCCTTATTTCAGATAATTATCATTAAATCCTCTCAATACTATACTCATAATGATCAGTAAAATATAATAGATTGGATCCATGATTTAGATATTGTACTTGCAGTTGGACACATACTGTATGTGGTTGCAATGCGTAAGATTCCTTAAAATAATGATGAATGATAATTAAAAAGACAATAGGACAACAACCTAGGGTTTGTGTATCTCTATAGTCTTGATCTCTCATCGAATATACTTTTGAAGTGACATGTCGATTATGATCTTAATTGTCAAATAATCCTTATAAAAACCGTAGAAGATGTTTTGGCATTCATATGTGCACTTGACATTTAATCATGAATGACATGGTTCATACATTATGCAGAATGGTGGCTCTATAAGAGATGTACTCAAAATGTTTGAGTTCCTACTTAAACCAAAGATTTCTAAAGTTTATATGGATGTAGATATGATGAGTGTCATCATTATACTCTCTAAACTCTTGTATTTCAATAAGCTTAATAATATTCATATTGTATGAATTGAATGAAGCACGTATAAATGTTGAAATACTTTTACATTGAATTCTTTCGAGTTCAACATAAGTGATTCTCAGTCTTAAGCAATGGTTGTTTATAGATGAAGGAATTACAATGGAAGCATGGATCAAACCCAAGTTAAGAAGGAAAGTGAAAGACTTGAATGTACATCTATTTCCATATATATGGCATTCAAAGAGTTGGATAAATGCCAATATTGCAATAAGCTGGTGCGTTGATAGTAGGACTCGAATAGTGCATCGAAATAATCTACATCTGCATTTAATCGTTGAAACTAACTTTCTTATTAGAAATATCAAAGTCTAATAAGTGTATCTCATTCTTCTAATAACACTTGGAATTGGTTGCATATGTTTTTAGAAGACTAGAAAATTTGATCTTAAGGTTTAGTAGTAATTTACATGGATATTGTTGCAATTGCTTCAACAATCTCTATTGGATAAATAGACGTCATATTTTCAGTGGAAGAGCCCTTAGTCTTCGAGAATGCCTCTACAACCTAGATATTAGAATACGCTCATTGTTTATTTTTTAATGTTGGAAAGAAGCATGAATTATGGAATAGACCTATCATAAAGTGTTATGATGGATATATTTTAGATAGTAATCTGACATCTAGCGGACTCTGCCAAATTTAAAATTAATTAATGATTAATTAGCATTTTTAATACTGAAAATTAAACCTTTAAAGATCAATAAGGGGATGAAGATCATTTGACAATGATATGGCATAGAGCCTTGTACATTTGTTTGTTAATGAGACCAATGGACTAGTAAGAGTTGAAACTTTAGAATGTCTGAAATTTCAAATCTTACATATTTGTGAATATTGTATTCAAAGAAAAATATCCAATACACTCCTCTTTGATAATGGTGTTATATGCCAAGATATTCAAGATCTCATACATATTGATGTATGTGGATCAACTATATCATAATGAACATTAATGATACGTGATATCCATTGATGATTATTTGTTATATGAGACTTCTTCTATTCACCTTAAAAACCTTTGAAATGTTCCAAGACGTCACAATTTTTGTTTAGAACATGATGAATCTCCATTTCATCACCTTTGTTCTATCATTTTGACCTTAAAAACCATAGCTAATGCATGTAAATAGCATTATTTTGTACATATTAACATTCATTATTTGTTCCATTTATTGTATATAAAGCATTGTTTTTATGCAAAAATTATAGAATAAAAATAAGAAAAGAGAAGGAATAAAATATGAAAGGTATTTTTATGATCCTAAACCCTGAGACCAAGTCAAGAATTGAGTCGATCCATAAGGAAGAAAGTAGGGGGAGATAAGTGTCAATAATCCATTTAAAAATCCATTTATTTATAAATAATTTTCGAGACCTATTTTATAATTTATTATTTATTTATCAGCTAAAAAACATTGTTCATGAAAGTTGGAGATAATAATATAAATAAAAATACAAAATTAAATTCATATAAAAATAATATATTGTGTTCATTTTATACTCGGAATAAAAAGGCACAAATGAAACTTCACAGACCCATATCTCTCAAATAAAAACTCTAAATGTATCAAAATCACCTCTAACTGTATATAACTTTTTCTACAATTTTTAATAAAGGGTTTTCATAATTTTTGGAGTAATGGTGTGAAAGATAAGTTTTCGGCCCTTATTGTATAGTATACTCGGATAAAATATTCATTTATTTATTCTTAATTATTTATAATTCTATATTTCTATAATTTTTTAATTACTATTTGTAACTTATGTAGATATTAAAACCAAAATAAAACCACAAAGAAAACACCAAATAAAATAAGTCTATAAAAATATAGGTAAAATACATATGCTAATACATGTAAATAAATAAAAGTGAAATTAATTCTTTCATTATTCATTATTTCAAAATTTTATACTCTTGTAAATATTATTTATATTCTATTAAAAATATAAGGATAAATAAAAACAAGCAAAATACTTCAAAATAAATAATATAGCTAAATACATAGATGAAATTCCTTTATTCCTATATAATTTACACCCCTATTTATTTAAATATACAAATAAACTCATAAAAATATAATAAAAATATAATTATGTATATAAAAATAAGTTATAAATAAAAAGATTTAGAAAATAAATTAATAAAATATAATATAAACAAATAAAAATATATAGCCAAAACATAGATGATTATACCTATAAATATAATCTTCAAAATTAACAGGTAATGAATAACATCAAAAATAAGTAAAAATCATAAAAAAATACTACATAAGAAATAAACATTTTTTATTCTATATCAATACTTTTATAACATTATTTACTATATTTAAATAATTAAATTTGAATAATATATTCAATTTTGTCCTGTAGTGGCTTACTTGGACCAATCATGGCCCAAGGATTGTTGACCCTTTATCAACTCCCCCTTGTGCCTCTGACTTGCGTCAGACCCATCTTTTCCCTCATTTTCATCCCTTTTTCTGGCTTTCCATAGATATCCATCACCCTTGATCTCTTCACAAGATATACTCCATGATCTTCCATGATAGACGCCCAAATCTTGGATCCATTATACATAGTGTTAATATCTCATAATAAGCCGGTCGATAAGGGTGCGACGTCTATGTATAAATAAAGACCTTCGACCTTCCTCCTTGATTTTGGTCATCGCCCGAGCCTCTGAGCCCCTGCATCCGGCCTAACTGTCACCATATGATAGGTGGCGGATCCGTAGAGGGTCCAATCATGGGAGGATGGAGGTGTACCCACAGTGGACCTCGTCGACCACCTCCGCTCCCTGCCATCTCTGGCTGGTACGAGATGTCTTTCTTGTTTTCTAGGTAGTTGTAGCTCATCGGTTCAATTTTATGCATTTTAATTCATGTATTAGTAAGTAATTAAGGGTATCTTAGGTTGGTCGTCTCGCCAGAGCTCTCCAGCTCCGGCCATGTTTTCACGATCTCCGGTCATGTTTTCATTGTCAAAACCTTTGTCTCTGACACACCCTTCCTCCTTCATTTCCTGCCCCAGTCTACTCCCTTCGCCTTGCTCCATGCCATCCACCTAGATCTTTCTTGGTATGGTGATCAGCATCTCCAAATCTCCTACCTCGCTGAAGATGTCCATCCGAGCACCCTATACCTACACTCGACCCAACAAGGTCCCCCAGACCCTTTTTTGCTTGTATGAACGTTTATTGCAGGTCTGGTAGCCCAGATGACTCTCTAGGGTCAATTTTTGGATCAACCTAAGATACTTGGAGTTGTGGACTTCACCAAGCAACTGGGGCCCCATCTTTGGGTCTCAGCCATTTCCAAGACCTCCAGCAGCTGCGAGAACCTCTGAGGAACACTTCGAGCCTTGGGAAAAGGGCTCAAGACTGCCGGAGCTGTGTGTTGGCAGCGATTAAAGGAGCTACGATCGTCTATTCTTCGATGTTCTTTAGGAGGATCAGACACCATTAGATCCTCCTTTTCACCAATGTTTTGATCTGGCGTGTCCAGTCATAATGCATTATAGACATTGGATTACGCCCAGGACCTTATCTCATTCGTCGATCATCAAACCACCATCATGAAGCTTAGAGCCGACACATGTTTAAGTGAGTGATATCCAATCATCCGATGGCACGCTAATAAGGATAAATTTCACACTTAGACCTGCTCACTTTTGTATTTAATTATTAGTCTTGTAAATAAAATGTTTAGTGTAAATAAATCTGGAAATTTTTCATGTCGACCCAGGTACTTGCTACATATTGCACTTGGGTCCATGCCAGGTCACCTCACGTGTTGTAGCACGAGAGCTGGCCAAATTACAAGGATACCCTTACTCATTTTTGTATTTATAATTAGTCTAATAAAATTTCATATACATTGTATATTTTTGTAGAATTTACAGCAAGGTCTTTGGACTTTATTTTATTTATATATATATATGCCCCAATTGAATTTTTATGATCTTGTTGTGTTTTATTTAAAAAATTATTGTGCTACAAAAATCACAAAAAATGGAAGCATGCTCCGTATTGCTTCTAGTTTCACTTCGTATTTTTAAATATGCAATTTAAGACCTTTTAGTGATTTAATATAATTGAAATGAACATACTTTTGTCCTTGTCTAGATTATAAAATACTAAAAAATTGAAAAAGTTTTTGAAAAATTCCAAAAAAATACATAATATTCATTTTGTCCCATTTAAACCCCAGACTCCCTAAAATAGAAAAGCAAGATGCATAAAAATCAAAAAGCTCCAAAATCGAACAAAAAATTCAAAATCTTGATAAAAGATCTAGAAATATGTTTATCTATCTAATAATTAATCTTTATGTAATTATCTATAGATAAAAATTGATTTGGATGATTTTGGACCTTATTTTCTATTTCTAATATTTAAATCAATCTCAGCATGTTATTGAATCCTAGATTTGGGATGTCTTTTATTTAAAAATCCCTATAATTAGCAAAAAAATATAGAAAAATCACAAAAAACACTAAACATTATTTAAAACCAAAACATATCTAATTCTGTAATATTTAGTTATTTTTAGTTATTTTTATAGCTATATATCTATTATCGCATATATAGCAATATATATTCTAACATTTATAAAGAGAAAAAATAAATATAAAAATCAGAAAATATAAAAAGAAAATACAAAAAATTAAAATAAAAAATAGAAGATAGAAATTATAAAATTAATATTTAAAAATATAAAATTAAAAAGCCACAAAAATAATAAAAGAGGACAAGAAAAAGGAACATCTTTTCACTTCTCTACACAATCTATCGTTTGCTCCATGAGTTCGTCGTCGACACGTTACATGTTATACATTTAGTTGTAGAGAATAATAAATTTTGACTCACATTTTGTTCTCTACATTGCCTAATTCATTCGTGGGTTGATTGATGATTGACCCGAGTTTCGTCAGCAGTCGCCTCAGCGACACTAATTGAGTTTGATTAGTCAATCCTTGCAAGATCCGTTATCATCAGAACCAAAGTTTGAAGGAAGATGAAATGAATTTGATATAACCTAGGTAGCAAGTACCTATTACATGAATTCAAGGAACACCTTATGTAGAGAGGAATACCATTCCTATCTCAATCCTCTAATGCACCTAAACTCAATTGAGTTGTAGGAAGATACAATTAGATCATATGTGACATGATTTGATCAATGATGAATCTTAACATAGTTATCTCTTGGTTTCCTAGTATATATGTAGTAAATACTACAATATATATCCTTAATAAGATTCCATGCATATATAAACCCAAATCATAGGATATGATTTGGAACCTAGACTTGTGTTGGACACTTGAGGACTTAGGGTTGCTGGTCCATAACTTTTTCATGGATGCAAGTAAGCTGGAACCTAGCATCCGAGAGTGATGCTTTATTAGGAAAATAAAGAATGGTATTGGATACCTACTTTATGACCTTGAGATTCTTAAATGATATCATCTCTAAGGGTATGATTCTTAGAGGATGACTCTCTTGAGAATCAAGATGAAAATGAAGTGAAGGAAATCATTTAATGTTGAGAAGATAATGAGGCTCTTTGAATCAGAAACTAAAACGACAATTAAAGATGAAACACTAATACCTCTTCAAATGAGTTTGAGTATGGATTCCATGTGTCAGTTAAGTCTGAGATCTGACTTCATGTGATGAAGCCTCTGAAGATCATGACATAGAGAGATGGATGTTAGAAATAAAATCTAAAGTAGAATTCATATACAAGTTTTGTATATGGACCCTCAACGATCCACTTATAAGGGTAAGACCCATTAGGTCTAAATGGATCATCAAGAGAAAGATGGAACCTAATGAGAAGGTAGAATCTTCAAAGCATGGCTCGTATCCTCAAGAGACATAAAGAAAGAATACATCTTGCAATGAAACTTTCTTTCTAGTGACCATGCTTAAATTCATCATAATATTTCTAACTATAGATACACAACTTGAATTTGGAATCTACAAAATGAAAGTTATTATTTCCTTCCTCTTTGAATACCTCTCTGGGGATATTAATATGAAGTAGCCCCAGGGCTTCATGGTTGAGGAAAGCAAGATGTGCGAGCTAACTCCATTGATGGACTCAAATAAGCTTCTTGTAGTTAGAACATTAGATTTGATGAAATTATAAAGTTTATGATTTCAGATAGAATCTTGATGAACCATGTGAAGCTAAGTGGGGATGCCATTGCGTTAGCCGTGCTAAATGTAGATGATATAGTAATCATTTGGAATGATATAAGGATGATAATAAGTGTTAATCCATACCTTGAGATATGATCTCAAGGAAACCACTTAAGATCCTAGTTCTGAAAGTGTTCAAAAGCAAAGAGAAGATGGTATTTAAACCGCCACATTAGTGATACACCTTGGACACTTGCAATTTCTGGAAAATTCGAAGAAAGGCTTCTTTTCTTTAAGATATGGTATTGACCTATCTAATGGAATAACACCTCAAAGAGATGAGAATTTGAATACCAAAGATATATGACCTAGTGCATCAGCTTTGGGAAGCTCAGTGTATGCTAGATATGTACAAAAACCAGATGTTTGTCATGATGTGGTGGTAGTAATATGTTACTAATCATACTACTGAGATAAAACATTATATTGCAATAATAACAATATCATCAAAGAGGACAAAACTTTCGAGATAGTGATCTCGAAGTCTTATCTTCAAGAACTCAAGACTTTATAGATAGTGATCTAAAAGCTCTTAATTGCAGATGCCTTATAAGACATTAGATTTAGGAGATAGAGATCTCCGAGTACAAAGGTGTTCAGATAAGGATAATTGAAATTACATATTAGTGTCAACAATACTATAATTGCTTCAAGATTGAGTATTGGTTGCAAAAGATGCAGCATTCGCATTGGATGCGAGCACTGTTACTAGGAGATATGCAAGTGCCATAAAAGGACTTGGCGTAGTCTCTCGGGAATAGAGCAACTGATCGGCTTACCTATTTATTTTAAATAGTTTATGATTGTCACATGGGTATGGGTTTAGATATTATCCCATTAATGGCTCTTTGGTCTAGTGGGAGATTGTTGAACATGCAAGCCCACGACGAGCCATTAAGCAATAAATGTTATTGTAAATATCATTCCATGATCTGAAATAAAGAATAACTAATTTTCATAATAGGTACCTTAGTAAAAATAGGGTTATGTACCATGTCCATCTTAATGATCATATAGCTGTTAATTCAATTGTTGAATCATAGAGGCTTGTGCTTGGATGAATATCAAAAGAGTTAGGTTGAGGACTCAACAAGCACCATCAAATGATTCTTAAGATATAATCTCAAACCGGTGTAGGAGATGGCAATCCTTTCTCTGAAGGATGATATCTGACCGACCTCTAGATGTAGATCCTCTGCATAGGAATAGAGATTCGGAGGTGTTAGATAAGTTAGGTCAAATAGTTGACTTAACGAGATCAAGATAACCAAAGACTTGTGTCGTATGTTGTCACGATATAGGCACGCATCATCTATCTGGAGACAGATGTGTTATTATGTCTAAGTATGTACATTTTGCAGACCCATATGTTGATGACCTAACCAAGCTATATACACCGGCATGTTGGTGCGCATACAAGGGCCTATGAGTAATATGATCACTCAAAGGGATCATACAGGTTGATTAACTGAACTAGAAGACATGAGCTCACTCATGATATATTGGGAAGAATCGAATTTTGTGCATGATCATCTCGCTTTGGAAGGTTTACTGAATTTGTAGGTTTGACATATGCTTTTGGAAAGTATGTAGTCAATACCTAGGTAGGGTATATGATTTTGGGAAATATATGATCGATACCAACACCCAACGCACCTTAATGATAAACCCCTGAATGAGATAGTCTAAATAGATCTAAAACTTCAGGTTTGTTCTTATTCTTCCAATATGCAAGATGCACGGTATTAGGAATACCTGAGAATGATGTGATCATAATAGATAGTATAACCATGAAATTTCCATTCCTAGGGAGTGATGAAACGAGTTTGGATTTTAGTGACCCCTCTTAATAGAGAAGTAATCTGATCTTGGTCCAAATGTTGGACAGTGATTTGAATGTGATTATATTTACGGTTTTGATTTAATCAGACATCAATGGGGGGTTCGTAAGATCTAGATTTGAGATTTGATCTCAATATCCAAGTTACTATATATGGAACAATACAATTGCTCGGTCCTTATCTCCAAGTATCCATGGAGAAAGCACATTATTCTTGAAAAAGTTCAAGAATAATTCCATTATTGATAATGTTCCGAGCATTGAGAAATGAATATTTAGATGTGATTTAATTATCATGAATGATATGAATTTGATTCATAATATTAGGACATATAAGGAGAGTCATCTAAGATGATTAAATTCGATTTAATTATCAAAGATGTGAATAATGTGATTATGATTCATGTTATTTGGCACATAAGAATATAGATCCAAGATGATTAAATATGACTTAATTATCAAGGATATAATTAATATGGATATCACTATCCACCGTAATCATGGATTTTATAAATATGATTTATAATATGATGGCGAGATTTAATTGTAAATAGAATTTACAAATTATATGTTGTTGTGAATGGGATTCAAAATAAACATTTCATGTAAATCTATTTTACATATTATGTTAGATATATGAATATGATTCATATTTGTAAATGGCAATATTGAAGTTATCTCAAATTTAATTTGGAGTTATTTTTGTGAAGATAAATGCAATAATTGTTATTCCATATTAGTTAATTTACATATATAGGTAAATGAAGACATTATCTTTTTAATGGCAGTCATCCACCTTGACTTGTTTAGGGAGGGACGGCCACCCTTTTTATAGTAGACTTTGTCTTCTATATTATCTATGTATATTAATTAATTTTAAAATGAATTAATTGTTATCTTGAAAAGGGATAAAGTTAATTTATTTTAAATTTATTTTTGTTGTTTTTTGAGCAATAAATCATGGCTATTGATTAATAAACTTTTAATCTACATCGTAGATTAAGAGACCATATGGATTGAGATCTATGTACATCCAACTAGTATAAAAGGAAGGATAGCCCTTACCTTTGAAGAATACACATAATTCCAAGAGGAATTAAACTCTCTCCATCTCTCTTTACACGTCATGTCTCTCTCTCATTGTGGCCATCCACCATGGAGCCCTAAAGAGAATTGCCATCACCGCAGTATCGTTTGTTATGCTACAGGATTATTTGCTCGTGGATCTCCACCTCCTTCGGTGTGCCTCACTCGTGAAGAAGACGTTGTATCTCATGTGATGAGATCAGGAGATTCTCCACTTGGATAGTCAACATGGATTATGAGGAGCATGCCTTTCATCAATGTGCTCGCAAGCATCTCCTCTACGTATTAGACTTGAGATAGGAGATCTCTTTATTTAGAGACTCCATCGCAACCACGCTTCAAGAGGTAAACCTAATACTTGTTCGTGGTTTAGATGAAGTGATATAAGAAGTGTTCTTGGATCATGTTGTTTCATTGCTTGAATTTTTTTATATTCTGTTGCCTCGAGTGACTAGTGCGACTAGTCACCCCCGATTTCATATGATGTGGTCCTCACACTTCTATGATGTGCTTAAGGATTTTCCCATATCCTTCAGGAGTGAGGGGAGTGGGACTATTGGTGAAGGGCGGAGCGGAGCTAGGTCTCCATGGAGTTGGTGCTACCTACGATTTCTATCAAAGAAGGAGGGGTGATAGGGAAGGGGAGAGGATTGAAAGATATGGTAATATCCTTAAGAGCATCACGAAAGCATGAGGATTGCATCGTATGTGATCGGGAATGACTAGTTGCACTAGTTGCTCAAGGCAACAAAATTTAAAAAGTTTTCTTGCGATGAAACCACATGATCCAAGAACACTTCTCGAATTGTTTCATCTAAACCACAAACAACTATTAGGGTTACCTCTTCAAACATGGTTGTCATCGAGTCTCTAAATAAAGATACCTCCTGTCTCAAGTCCGATCCGACTGAGGAGACACTTGCGACTGAGGAGACACTTGTGAGCATGCTGATGAGACGCGTGCTTCTCGCAATCCATTTTGATGACCCAAGCGGTAAATCTCCTAATATTGCAACATGAGATCCATTGTCTTCTTCACGAGCAAGGCAAACCAAAGGAGACAGAGATCCACAAGCAAACAATCTGGCACCATAATGGTGATGCTGCGATGCAGGCGGCTCGCTCTGGCTCCATGGTAGACAACCACAATGAGAGAGAGGACGTTAGAGAATGAGAGAGAGAGCATATGTTGTTGAGTCTTGATGTTTGTGACTTGAAGAGCAAGGGGTGCCTCTTCTTATATAGTATTTTGGGAGTCCATGGAACACAATCCATGGACTACACAAAATCAATGAATGGGAATGATTTCTGCTTCTTTCAATGGACAAGAATTTGTTGTAAAAAATACAACAACAATTATTTTAATTTAGGTTAAATATATATTGATAAATCAATTTTAAATTAATCCTAAAATTAAATCAATCATACATAGAGATAATTGAAAGGAGGCTAGCCTCCTTCCATAAGAGGGGAGGACGACCACCTATTCCTAATAGGAGTCGACGGTTGTCCACCCTCTTATTAGGAAAGGTTCCTATCTCCTCTCAATCCATGAGATTACATTGTCTCGTAGATTTCTCCAATATTTGCAACAACTTTTGTTGCAAATTATTTCACGAAAAATAAATCCAATTTATTTTGTGAACATTGCAATCATGCCATTGAAAATTTGTGAATCAAATTCACAGCCCAAAGTAAATTGTGAATTATATTTTCAATTAATTGTCCAATGTGAATCCAATTCACATACACAATTAATTAACAAATGTAAATTACAAATTGCTATATCTTATATATTATAAATCATATTTACAATATACATATATATATCATTAATATGGATAATGCTATCCATATTATTCATATCCATGATAATTAAATCACATTTAATTATCTTGGATATCTATTATCATGTGGCCAAATAATATGAATCTCATTTACATTATTCACATTTTTGATAGTTAAATCACATTTAATTATCTATGATATCTCTTCTCATAATATGCATCAAATTCATATTATTCATGATAATTAAATCACATTTAATTATCAATTTTCTCAATGCTCGAATACATATAACAACAGTGAAATTATCCTTGAATTCTTTCAAGGATAATGTGTTTTCTTTGTGGATATTTGGAGATAAGGATAGGGTGATTATATTGTTCTATGTATAGTGACTTGGATATTAAGATAACATCTCAAATCCATATCTTGTAGACCTCTCATAGATGCTTGATTAAAATCAAGGCTGTAACTCTATTCTTCTCATTTCATCTGAATCACATTCAGATCAATGTCCAACGTTAAGACCAAGATCAGATCACTTATCTACTGAGAGGAGTCACTAAAACTAAGACCCATTTCATCACTCCCTATAAATGGAAGTGTCATGGTTATACAATCGTTTATGATCACATCCCCCTCATGTATTCCCAATACATGTACATCCTTCATATTGGAAGACCAAGAATAAACCCAAAGTTTTAGATCTATTTTATATTGTCTACTTCAGGGTTTTATCATTAAGTTTCTCATTCAATCATTGGGAGTCGATATCGATCATATAGTTTCCAAAAGTATATATCATACCTAGGTCTTGATCATATACTTACCAAAAGCATATATCAAACCTACAAATTCAGTCAAGCTTCCAAAGCGAGATGACCATGCACGGAATTTGATTCTTCCCATTATCTCATGAGTGAGTTCATGTCTTCTGATTCAATAATGAACCTGTATGATCCCTTTGAGAAATCGTATTGCTCATATTCCCTTGCATGCTCACCAACGCGCTGGCGTATAGGCCTTGATTAGGTCATCAAGATACTGGTATGCTAAATATACATACTCAGACATATAGTAACACATCTGTCTCTGGTCAAAGGATGTGTTCCTATATCGTAACATCATACGATATAGGTCTTTTATTATCTCGATCTCGTTAAGTCAACTCATTGACCTAACTAATCTGACACCTCTGGATCTTTATTCATATGTAGAGGACTTGCATCAAGAGGTCGGTGAGATAACAACCTTTAGAGAATGGATTGACATCTCTTTCTCAGGACGGAGATCCACTCTTAATAATCATTTGACAGTGATTGATGATTCCTCAATCTAACTCTTTAGATATTCATCCAAGCACCAACCTATATGATTCAATCATTGAATCTACAATTGTATGATTATTAAGAAGGTCATGGTACATAACCCTTATTGTACTAAGGGATCTACTATGAAAATTAAGTATTCTTCATTTCAAATCAGGGAATGATATTTTCAATAACATTTATTGCATAATGGCTCGTTGTGGGCTCGCATGTCTAAAAGGAACTCTGGTTGCGAAGATGAGGGAACGAAGCAAAGCTCTGACCTTTGCAAGGCTAGAGACAGATAGAGATTCTGGAAGATAGAAGGGAATAGGAGAAGGGGAGAAGGGTGAAATGGGTAAAGTTGAGTGGTAGGTCGAGGTTGTCAGTGAGGAAGATGGAAGTGTGACGAAGAACATAGGATAAGAAGAGCGGAGTGAAGCTTCACTAATCAATTTGATAAGAAAATGAAGGAGGGAGAAGAGAGGAAGAAGGAGAGAAAAAAGGAAATACATGGGTATTTCCTGGAATTGAGAAGCTCATAGGAGCTTCCACTGGTCGTTGCTCGAGGCCCTGGTGAGAGGAGGACCGAGCTCCTATAGTTGTGTGGAGATGCTACACAACTATATGAAGGTCGTAGATTGCATCACCCTGTCTCGTCATTGCTCAATGGTGGATCTCGTTGTCTATTGTCAGCAGATGAGGAAGTCAGGGCTATAGGCGAAGAGTGTAAGTTGGTGGATAGCTTGGAATGAGGTGGTGGTGGTGGATGTTTTATAAGGGGATGGAGAGGAGAGGTTGCGATGAGGATTGACCTGATGAGTTGGCAAGGCTGAGGTCTGAGCGAGGTTTACATGTGTGGTGGGATAATGGAGGTTGATGATGAGAAGCATTGGGTAATTAATGGATAAGACGTAGGTGGCGTGGTGAAGGTGTAACGGCTAGAGATAGGGGATGAAGCATGTGTCGTTGGATCAGATCTGATCCAATGATGGCAGGTTGGTTAGGCGCAAGGCACATGAAGCACATTCAGGGTGCACATGAGGGGGTCGAATAGGCAGGATTGATTATGACTATTGGATCAAGATCAATCCAATGGTCTCGATATGAGGTGATAAGGGAATTTAACTGGGTCGAGAAGCAGTTGATAGTGCGTTAGGGGGCCAATGGAGAGTGGCCACATGGAGTGGAGTGTTGACTAGGGGGTTTGACCAAGGAGTAAAATAAAAGAAAATAGAAAAAGAAATAGAAGGAGATGTCAAAATCAAAGGAGTTTATTTGTGCAAAAAGTATTTTTGGAGGTACTTTATATATAATAAAATACCAAACTTTTATTTTGTGATTTTTTGTATTTTAGTTTTATTTTTAATTAGTAAATTAATATATGTACAATATATGCATATTATTTCTACTTTTTACGGATCTATATAGGTTAAAAAACTGTAAAATAAAATCAAATAAAATATGTACAAAATATACAATGTCAGATTTTTGTTTTTTCTTCTGATTTTTATGAGTTTTGAACCTTTATGTTAAATTAGTTAATTGATCAAACAATATAATAGAAAAATAATTAGATCAAAATAGTTAATTTTTGTACATAAAGTAATATGCTCGAATTAGATTAAAAACACAGGTTATTTAATTACATAATTTAACCCTAATTTGAGTATAGTTAATAAATGTTAATAAATAAATTTTAGCGAATTTAATTTGTGAATAATAAGAGGATTTTGCTAAGATTCCATATAAGTATATGAATCATGGATTCATCACACCTGTACACTTGGATTTTTAATTGTCCCCAAGCAATTTTTAGTGAGTTAAAAGGTTGAATGCATGACTGTGCAAGTGTGAGTTCAACACTTCTCTCATTAAGAATCCTTAATTTCAATAATAATAAAATCCTAAGTTGAAAGAAGCTCTAGTCAAAAGGAACCAACTTCTCTAATTATTAGACTCTCTATTTATACATGTAGCGTAGGAGATATTAAGTTTAGTATATAGTGCAGTCATGAGAGTCGAGTCGAAAACATCACCTAAAGTCCTAATCCAAGAGACTCTCCTCAAGAACCAATTCACAACACTAGGGGATAAATCAGTTCTTGCATTCAATATAATGTCTCAGTAGTTTGTCAAACTTGAAAATGTATATGGAATGCATAATGATGGAGGGCATATATTTGTGTATTTTCTTCTCTCCCACACATTTGAACGAGTATCCTCTTGAGTGTCTTATTACTCAACATAGATATTTTTGGTGTTGATCAATGTATCCGTCAAGATTTGTTGATCCGCATGTACTTTTTTCCCTAGAAGTACATCAGCATGCGTCTTCTTTAAGTATCTGATATACTTACACCCATAATTGAATCGCTTATGATGTAGAGCCATTTTTTAGGTATTATCCCGACTCATTTAGCCTAACTAGTTTTGGTCCAAGTGGACACTTTGAACTGGTTGGGAGCACTTGCCTTTGATGTAAGCTCTTAGCAATTGACTTCATATTTGAGAGCTCTTTTTCATTCAATATTTTTTATAGGCTTGCTCCACTGCTTTTACCAAGTTCTTGTGCACTGATCAACAGATTATTTAGTTTCATCATACCCCAGTATATAGGTCAATATCCAAATGATATCTTGAGAACTTGTTCGCATATTGGCTAGGGTTTGCTGACACTCAAGTTTCATGAAGATTTCATCAACTTTATCCTATCCTCAGCATCATCAAATCAGTTTTAGACTCAAATCTCAAGTCTTAGTCCCTCAAGTGAAATCTCAACTCATTTCCTCATTTATGCAGTTGTGCAAGTGATGCACTGATCATATTCTTTAAGGGTAGATATTGAATGCAATATAATGCTCATATCTTTCAAACTAGGGAAGTGAGGATTATTAAGTCTCAAAGCCTAATGACTAAGGCCAGTTAACTTTGAACCTAAGGACCTCATAAAGTAGAGTTTCTTTTATTTCTCATGTCTTTAGTGATAGTGAAGTACCAGGGATATAATCTTCAGTTAGTTTTTTATGATTTAAAAAAAACATTTTAGATTTTTTTTATTCTTTTAGAGAGTGACATAATGACTGGACCAAATTCGTATGTGTAGTTACATCTCCTTTTATCCAGTATGGGTATAAGTATGGACCACAGAACGACTACCCTATTACTTTAGGACTTTGCCTTACACGTTGTCCTTTAACCGCCCAATCTACTAAGGGAGACTGCAATTCCCACAGTAAGAAGTAGGTAGTCATTTTTAAATCTAGTAATCAGAATAGCCACAAAAAGAGTTTTTAAATAGTTATATACCATAATTTCTGCAAAAAGTTTTGAAAATAGGTACTATAAACATAAAAAGAAATTTGTATAGTATATATAATATACACAACTTATACCCACACTCGATTTTTGATGTGAGCACAATTAAAGTACGATCTCTGGATAAAGTATATAGAATATATACACCCTCCCCCCCTCCATACTTAGATTGTGCTATGTCCTCATGGCATAAAGTAAAATGTAGACATAGATGTATCAAGCATAGTTGAGTGAAAAGGAATAAGAAGTCGACTCGCCCCCCTATACTTAGGCTTTTGAGGGCCTAAACATAGCATAAGGGTAAGAAATGGAGCAGTTGAGGGTGAGAAGGAAAGAATAGAAATGATGTATACACTTTGATACCAGCTCCCCTATACTTAGGCTCAGGTCAACCTAAGTATGATCGAGTAATTACAAGTGGGAGATCAAGTAGATTTTAGATAGATGTACAAGGGGGTCTGATAAATCCCACATTTATCATCATTAATCTCCATTATTAAATCCGTTACTTAAGTTAAATCACAAGATTCAATAAACAATTAGCATTAATTGCTAACTACTATGATGTAAATAATTAACACTATGTATTATTGTATAGAATTTTATGTTTTTATGTCTTATTAAAAATCATATAAAAATTTAAAGAAAATTATATATCAATAAATTAACATTAAACAAAAAATACAAAAAATAAACAAAAGAAAAATTAAAGAAACAGGTTTTATATTGTTTAAAATAGTATTTAATTTTTATCTATGTACTAATGACCTCAAATCTCTTTGACTTCTACATAAAAGTTGTAGATCTCGTCGAGATCTACAACTTTCATGTTTATGATTTTTTCTAATTCATCGTCTAACTATTTTTATTGGATTTTTCTTTGATTTATCGATTTTCTTCAATTCTAATTGGGCCGTGTGGCACCTTCATATCATGCCATGTGGTCTGCTCCTGTATTGCCACCCACCTCTCTTGTGAACTGTCTGATTGCTTCTTGATCAGAAATATTGTGATTCTCCCCTAGAGCATGATTCCCCACCATTTGATCTATCTTTCATCAGGAGAATTCAACTGATGATCTGCGCTTCATTCTGGACCATAGGATCTTATGATCCAACGGCTCATGGATCGCCTTCAACCTCCTGCCCTCTACGCCCAAAAGACATAATCTTTCATCCCATGGCAACTTCTACCAATTTCTCCAACCTCCTTACGCAACATCTTCCCTCAAAACTTCCACTAATCATTTCACAATTCAACCCTAACTCCCGCCTGCCTCTGATCTTATCCCATCTCTAACCTACCAAACAATGTGAGAGGTTGAAACTTCTAGCAAAACCTTCAATAACGTTCGTTGTCTCCTCTTTAAATAATCAGCAACCAGCCTCCATTGCGGCTATCCTCTATTTACGAACTGCACCCTAGCCTCTCTAACCTCTAATGATAGTACAAGGGCCACATTGAGCGTCATGATGACGTGCACCTCTGACGAGATCCTTAGTCTTGTCACCAAGTTACAACCCGATTTTGAGGTTGTTTGAGCTTATTTTCATATCCAGAAACTTCAAGTGAAGATCGTGGAGCTTTAAGCTTTGCAATTCTAGGTCAGATTCAATCCTAATTCACTTTATCTTCAACCTTCAAATCTCATGTCAGTATTTAATCTTTTTCTCATTGTAGTTTCTAATATTTTATCCGTAGTTGCTACACAGTAGTTTATTCATCTAAACTATCATGAACCTTCGCCATTCATACATTATTCTTGTGTGATATCTCTCATCCTCAATCCATTTCTCCATCCCTGTGATGACTCGACTCCAATGTATTCGTCTGCATGAAGAGGACACCCATTAGTTCTCAATCCTCCACCTACGAGTACCCCTCCATTCCATCCCATACTCACTTCATTTTGTTTGCATGGTACTTGTCTGTCATCTGGATTAACATTTCAAGTCACTACAACTTCAGTGATCAGAAAATGAGTGCGAGCTCTGATCCTATTTCTTCTCTGGTGATGCTTCATCAACCGAGCTCTTCCGACATCTTCGTGTCTTCATCAAGCAACCATCATCGTCACCGACATCCAACGGAGGTGATTGGACCTTCAAGAAACTAGGAGGTACACGGAGGAGCAGTATTGCCTTCGCTTGACCAAATACACTTCTGTCGTGCATGGAGGAAGAGGAAGAACTTGTAGAGTAAATACCGTCGATCTTGCCAAATTAGGCTAGATCAGACGGTTAAGATTGAGCCACATTGCTATCTGGAGCAACGACTCAGGACACAGGCTTGCAACCGAGCCTCAATCCAAGTCTAATTCCTAACTGCCAGAGAAGCACCAGATGTCGATGCGTGGCCCGAGCCTCCCCGATCGAGCCAATTCTAGCACGTGTTTTATGCATGCAGGTAGATAAATTGTAGCGTTCGTACTTAATTTTCCAACATTTACAGATAAGTCCTTCCGTTGCATGTAGTTTACATGTGTTAATCCTTGTGGATTTATATATTTACATATTCGTCTCTGTTTGTCCGTATATGTAATAAAACTTGGAATTTTTATCACATTTGTATCCCTGGATTCTATGTTGAATATCTTCCTATTGTGAAATCCAATTAATGTGATTTTGGTCTTGTTTTAAAGCGTGTTCACACTCTATCTTTAGCACGATGTGTGAATGGTTTTGATTTAAAATTCACGTATCATTTGTTCTTTATTTAAAGTGCTTGATTAATTCATGAAATTACATTGAAATTTGAACCTTTAAATTATCTTGAATCTTAGTGATCTATTGTTATTAAAATTAATTTTTTATTGGGTAATTAAAATATTTAATCACTGATTAAAATAGTAGAGAGGAGATATAGATAAGTTGAGATAGGTGATGAATATGCTATTCGTCATCTTTATCCCTTATAAAAACACATGTATATAAAACTAACTCCATGTTCTTACTAATTTGCATCTGTGTGTAAATATACCTAAAATAAATAAAGAAAGAAAGAAATGAAAATAAAGAAAAGAAAACATGACTATATATGTAATAGATACAGGCTGACATGAACCCCGAGAGAAGGTCAAGACTTGACATGATAGATTAGGAATAAAGTAGTAGAAGGTAGGGTCCTTAATCAGAAAATTCAAAAAAATGTGTGTGTGTTGTTGTAAATACTTCTCACTTATTTGTGTATATATGTATAAAACCAACATTATTTTATTTATACAAAAATTGACCTTAAATAAAATAAATTTCAAAACAAAAGTTGTAAATAAAAATGTTTATTAAATAATAAAAATAATTGCACAATGAAATCATGTATATAATAAAAGTAACCACATCCGGAAACAAGCCATTAAGCGATAATTGAAAGATCAATTCTGACTCCATATGAACTCAGATTGAACCAAACTCACTTCCATTGTATTCTAAATTAAAATATCTTTAAAAAGCCATGATTTCATAATTTTTGGAGTTACGGTTGAAAACTCAATTTTCGAGGGTGGTTTGTGCAATTTTTCCATTTATTTGTGCATATTGTATTTGTAAATATTTTTTACTAATTATTTAAAATAAAAAATAAAAAAACTAATTTATTTATTTACCCATGTATTTAATGTATATGTATATAGCATATGCATATAGCTAATTTTCTTAACTAACACGAAAAAATAAAAAAATTAACATTTATTTTTCAAATGAATAAAGTGACGAAAATACAAAAAATAGTTAATTTTTGTAAATATTTTTTAACACATATCTTTTTACTTTATCTCATTTCAATTTTTCTTCTCTCTTATCTCTTATCTTCATTCAAAAATTTCAAACTTCAATTCCATTCTATCTATTAATATGGCTCCTCGTCCCTCTTTTCAACTTGATCAATCTTTGGTGAGAGGAGCCCGATCTCTGAGGTCTTCTTTGCATATAAGGTGCCTAGCCTTCGAGTCGTCCGATGACAACGAGTCGGCCTTCGTCGAGGTCACCAAGGTCTTTTCTGCTCCTAAGGTGAGATCCATGTTTTCTCTTATTTTTAATCTAGGTTAACTTAGTTTTATCTCTCACATTTTCTTTATTTCGTTGTCATTTTCTTCATCTAGATCTTAAAATCCATCACTGATTGATTCACCATCGATCTCGAATTTTCATCTCATCTTCTCAATCTCTCCACAATCTTTTCTACCTATGACGATCTCTCAACTCCGGCCACACACGGTGGCTGGAGACTTGGATCCATTCCTCATTTTTCGTTGGATCCTCGTTCACGCATTCCGCTTTGATTTTGGGATCGAGCCGTCGTGCTCGTGTCTTCATTTGTTTATAAATAAAAATATATATAGAAAAATAGAAAAAATATATTGTTTTTTTCTTCTATCTAACATTTGTTTTGCAGGATCACCTAAAAAAGAAAAAAAATAATTTGCAGTTTCTATTCAAAAAAGTATTCATATTTATTTCTATCCTTACATCTACAAATAAAAAAATAAAAAAATAAAAATAAAATAAAATAAAATAAAAAAAAATCAGCAGCAGGTATGCCCGCTCCAGCCACAAGCATGCCCATCGCCATCCTCCGCTCCACCGCGGGCTGCCCTTGATCCAGCGTCGCGGCACCGCCCTTGTGGCTGGCAGCCCGACCTCCAAACCTTCAGATGATGGCAATGCCTGGTTCCTTCCTCCAGCACCAGCGCGCCTTCGCGAGGCCCGCAACTCCACTCCTTCGCATCAACGTCGTAGCCAGAAGTGGCCTACATAGAGGACCTAGACCACTTGTTGTTGCCTTCATCAGATTCGCTTACATTTTCTTCCACCTCTGTATGCGCAAGTTACCACTTCAAAATCCTCTGCCATAGGTTCCCTCCAACCCGACATCCCCATCGTGAGTCCAGTCTGGTCCATTGCCCGTCACCACCGTGACCACGCCCACCTATCTCCTCCCTTCCAACCGTGCGCCTCCGCCAAACGCGAGGACCGCTCCCCTTTCCACCTCCAGAAGACACGCTCTTGTGGAACTCCATCCTCTGTCAACCATCGATCGTCGCATCCGAGCTCCATAGAGGGGAGGCACCCCCTACTTACGAAGAACGAAGAGGAGGGGCGACAGTTTCCCATTGACCCCTTTGGTGTGAATGAATGCAGGAACAAAGAAACCCACATGATGGAACCCTAATTAAAAAAGGATTGGAAATTTTGCAAAATTGCCCCAGTAGTCTTGCGGTTTGCAAATAAGCCCCCTCCAGAGCAAGTCAAATGCACATTCTTGGGTAAATTACATTTTTTCTCGCATTTCATTTTCTATTATTTTTTATGCAAACACTTTGAGTATTTACATTTCAGTCCTTATTATCCAGACCATGATTTGCATGTGTCTTTTCATTGAAATAATTTTTTTGTTGCTTTGAAAATTCTAAAAAAAATTGTGTATATTCTTCTGTGTTCCACTTCGTTGTGTAAAAATTTCATTGCATTTTATCATCATTTGTTATTATTAAAAAATAAAAAACAATGTCATTTTCTCTTCCTGGAATTCAATAATCCATAAACATTTGAATATTGCTCTTAAATTTCCAAAAAAATAGATTAGTTTAATTTTATTATGTTTTAATTCCCATCTAATTTTTGTGTACTTTGTCTTTCCAAAACCCAAAAAATGAAAAATACTAAAAATCTTATAAAAATCATAAAAAAATCTACAAAAATCCCGAAATCATGATTTCATTTCCTATTTGTTGATATTTGCTTTAATTTTATCATAAAAGTAACTGCTAGGAATTTTGGGCTTAAAAATTTTTAAGTTGCAAATTACTCCAGGTTGTGCACTGTTTAACATTTTTGCCACCGTTTGATTTTTAGAAAAAACAAAACTTCTAAAAATTCTACAAAAACTTTAAAAACATTTTAAAGTCTTTAAAACCCAAAAATATTTTCTCTCGATTTTTTTGAGCATTTTTTATATAAATAAAAAAATACAAAAAGAGTATGGTGTGCGTATTTCTTATATTGTGCATTTTGTTCCTTATTTGAAATTTTAAAAAATACTATTAAAAACACTCAGAAAATACAAAGTAGAAATAGAAAAATAAAAAAATAAAAGAGAAAAAATCCACAAAGACCAAGGATAGCTTGCCTTTGAGATTTCTGCTTTTTTCTCTTAATTGATTTTCATCAATTATTTGAGTAACCCTCGGGAATTGTAGCCTCCCTATGTTCGATCATGTCCGCTCTATAGGTAAATAAGTAGAAAAAATTTCTCTTGCTTCATTATTCTTTTGTAGTTAATTTTGCAACTTGATAAGAAAAAAATAAATTTATTTGTTTGTCACGGGATTAGTTGGGATAGCGATGACTCTTAATATCATTAATAACTGATCCTCAATATCTTGCCTCAACAAAATGGTGTCATTTCCGGGGAGGCACGATGAGGGTAGTTAGGTTTCTCTTTTGACTTGTTATTCTTGATTGTAAAATATGTTTACATTTTGCCATATTATTCCACTCTTCATATCCATTGCATTTGTTTCATTATTTGTGTTGTTATTTTAATAATTGTGTTTCTTACATATTCTCTCTTTTTTTTTCTTGTGAGGGCCTGCGGAGTGAAAGAGGCGATCCTAACAGAGCTGAAGCACCCAAGCAAAGCAGAGGAGGCTTGATTCATCTCGAAGCCGCAGGAGAGCGCAAGAGGAGGAGAAGAAGAAGAATTTGAGAGAGGCCATCATTTGGAGCCTAGATATTTTTTATTAATTTTAGACAGACATTCATTGGTTGAGTGGTCTATTTCACCAAGTTCCAGTGCACTGGGGGCACCTCACTGGAATTGTTTTTATCACCTTTATTTTCTTTGTTTCATGCATATTTCACGAGAAACCTATTGATTTCTTTAATTATTTGCTTGAGCCAGGTAATTAATTAGGTCCAAACACCCTAAACAAGAATTTATGTACTTGTATAATAGAGTGTAATTGGACTTAGTCAAATTTAATTGGTTCTTTCCCGTTAATAGAATCTATCATCTAGGACGGTTCACTTGCATTATATAGGATACTTTAGTTTCTGCATTTAATTTCCATGTGGATCATTTTGCATGTAGAGTGTTGGTGACAAGGTACGCATCTCTAACCACTACATACATCATTGTTTTTAATCGCGCATTGACATTTCCGATCTCCTTCCTCGTTTTCACTCACATAAGTTAAAAAGGAAATTGGACATTCGGTAGGAGATTCATTTAAAATATTCTAACCAAGTGAAAATTACCTAAAATATGGGACTGGTAAAGAAATCTCGACCCTAAATAAACACAAGGAAAAGTCATTGTTTTGGGGAGAGTAACCCTCGCATTTTTTGGTTTGTATGTAGCGAGAGAGACACCCGCACACTAGGATAGAACCACACCTGAACTCTTTTTAGACTACTGCCTTGGGTTAATCTTTCGACAGTGAGGATCTCTCTGGTAGCTAGTAAAGCGGCCCGCGGCATCCTAAGCAGCTTGAATTGATCAGGTAGCCGGTAAACGATCCTTGGGATTAGGCCATTCTCATGGGAGCATGATGAATCTTCGATTTGTCATCTTTATTCATTTATTTTAGCTTAAAATCCCTTATAAAACACCTGCATATAACACTAACTCCATATTCTTACTAACTTGCATCTGTAAATATTGTGCACTTCTTACTTATTTTAAACTAAAATAATCAAAGAAAGAAAGAAAGGAAAAATAAAGAAAAGAAAATAAAAAAGGAAGATTGTATACAGGCTGACCCGAACCCTGAGAGAAGGTCAAGACTTGACCTGATCGACCAGAAATAAAGTAGGGGGAGATAAGGGTCCTTAAGCAGAAAATGAAAAAAATGTGTGTGTGTGTTGTTGTAAATATTTCTCACTTATTCTGTGTATATTTGTATAAAACTAGCACTAATTTATTTGTGCATTAATTGACCTCAAATCAAATAACTTTCAAAACCAAAGTTGTAAATAAAAATGTGTCCTAATTAATAAAAAAAATTTCTCAATTAAATCATGTACAGAACAAAAATAGCCATACTTGGAAAAAGCCACAAAGTAGTAATTGAAAATCAATTCCGACTCCATATGAACTCAAATTAAATCAATCTCACTTCCATTGGATTCTAAATTAAATTATCTTTAAAATGGTTGTGATTTCCTAATTTTTGAAGTTAAGAGTAAAAAGTTGGTTTCCCGGGTAATTTGTGCAATTTTCCCATGAATTTTGTAAATATTGTATTTGTATATATTTGTAAATTATTCTTACAAAATATTTAAAATAAAAATAAAAATAAAAATAATTTTTATTCATTCAAACACACAAAAAAAGCTAATTTCCTTATTAACCCCTATATATAATGTCATATATGTATATAGTATATGTATATAGTTGCTATTTTTAATTAACCATCATAAACAAAAAAAAAAATAAAATTTTTTAATTCAAATAAATAAAGTGACGAAAATTCAAAAAATAGATAATTTTGTAAATAGTTTTATCTCTTTTACTTTATCTCATGTCATCTCTTCGACCAAAAAATTCAAAAATTAATTTCAATTTTCATCTCTCATCTCTTTATCCATAAAATTCAAAAAATCAAATTTCATTCCATCTTTTCTATTTATATGGCTCCTTCTCCCTCATTCCAACTATATCAATCTTTAGAGAGACGAGCCCGATCTCCGAGAACAATTTCGTCGAGAAAGTTGCCTAGTCTCCAAGCCATCCGGTGACAGCGAGTCGGCCTTGTCGAGGCGATCACGGTCCTTTTCCGCTCCTAAGTTGAGATCCGTCATCATTTTCTTCTTATTTTTATCTAGGTTAATCATAGTTTATTTCTCACACTTTTGTCTCGTTATCATTTTTTATCTAGATCTTAAAGAATCCATCACGATTTTGATCCGCTCCGACTCGATTTTTCGTCTCACTTTCTCGATCTCCACGCGTTCTATTTCTATTGTCCACGATCTCTCATCTCCGACAGGTACAGCGGCCGGTGATCGGATTCGAATCCTCCACTTACGTCGAATCCCCGTTCATTTTCCGATTTGTAAATAAATAAAAAAAATATAAAAATCCATATAATTGTTTTTCTTGTCTAACCTTTGTTTTGCAGGAGAATCCAAATAAAAAACAATAAAAAAACATTTCTCAATTTCTGTTTTTTTACATATTTTCAGATTTACAAAAAAATAATAAAAAAAAGTTGTTTCTACTGTTTTCATTCACTATTTACAAAGTAAATAAAATTACAAAAATAAATAAATAAAACAAAAAAAAGGAAAAGACGGCAGCAGGGCTACCACCCCTGCTGCCAACGCCGACCGCGCCATCACTTCCATCGATGGTCGCTCCTCCTGCACCGCCGTCCCCTTTTACCTTTGCAGGGGCCCTCTCCAAGTGGCCCACCGCCAGCGGCTAACGCCGCCCTTTGCCTGGCCCCCTTCAAGCGGCCCAACGCAACACCTTTGCTGCCATGCCCTCACGGTGCCGTAGCCGCGCAGGCCCACACCAAGCTCCCTCCGTGAGACCACTCAGCCCGATCGCCCACTCCATGCGTCACCGCCCTTCAGCCCAGGTACGAGCCCCTCCTTCATCCGCGGCTCCTCCCACGTCGCCCTCACCTGTCATCCAGACCGTCCTTTGCAGCTCCGCTCGACGCGTGCACCTACGCCGACCGCCCCGTGCGTGGGGAAGAAGAGAAGGGGCGACGGCGGCAGTACCCCTTTTGCCCCCTTGTGATTTCAAGAAACGAAGAAGGACCTCCCTAGGGTTCTTGTGGGAATAAAAAAAGGGAACAATTGCATCTTTAGACCCAAAGTTTTCAGAAATTTCAAAAGAGTCCCTACCAGAGCCTCAAGCACATGACATGCACATGATATAGTGGTAAATTGCGCATTCTCCCTTGTGATTGATTTCTATATTTATTTTCAGTGCAAAACTTTTCGAAATTATATTTTAGTCCCTGAACTGCAGAACAATAATTTGCTTGCTATCTTTGAATAAAATAAATGTTATTTGTGATCTAAAAATCTTGAAAAAACTATGTTATGCTCCTGATGTGATTATCTTTTTAGCAAAAAAAATCATTGCATTTTGCCTTCATTTATTATTATTAAAAAAAAACATGTCAATTTTCCCTGTTTGAAATTTTAAAATTCACACAAATTCGAAAATTGTTCCAAAATTCCAAAAAAACAGGGTAGATTTTTTTCCTTGTCTTTTCATTTCTGAACAATTTTCACGCATTAATTATTTATAAAACTCAAAAAAATTGAAAAACATCCAAAATCTTCCAAAAATCATAAAAAATTCTACAAAAATCCAAAAATAGTGATTTCAGCTCCTGTTTGTAGATAATTATTTTAAGTTTGTCTTAAAAATAATTTGCCAGAGTTTTGGATAATTAAATTATTTTTAAGTTGCAAATTACTCCAAGCTGTGTACATTTTCGCTTTTTCTCACTTTTTGATTTTTAGAAAAAAAACATCTCAAAAAGTCACAAAAATTCTCAAAAATATTTTTGAACTTTTAAAATCCAAGAATATTTTCTTTGTATTTTTCTGAGCATTTTTTACAAATTGAAAAAAAATTCAAAAAGAGTTGGTGTGCGTACTTTTTATCTTGTGAATATTGCTTCGTGCATTTCTTCTTGAAAATAAAAAACTGCAAAATCACTAAAAATTTGAAAATCAGAAAATAAAAAAATAAAAAGATAAAAAATCATAAAAAACAAGGATAATTGTCCTTTGAGATTCTTATTTTCTCTTAATTTCTTTTCGATTAATTGAATAACCCTCGGGAATTGTACCCTCCCTGAGTTCGACCCTGTCCGCTATACATGTTAATAAGTAGCAAAAAAAATATTGTTTGTTTGTCACGGGATTTTGGGGATAGAAATGACCAACTTATCGTTAATTTTTCCGATCCTCGTGATTTCGTACGCAACAAAATGGCGCCATTGTCGGGTTCACGTGGTGGTTCACGCGCGCGGAGGTGGTTCACGTTACACCCGAAATCTTGAGGATCGGAAAAATTAATGATAAGTTGGTCATTGCTATCCCCAAAATCCTGTGACAAACAATTTTTTTTATTTTTGCTACTTATTAGCCCGTATAGAGGACAAGGTCGAACTCATGGACTCTACAATTCCCGAGGGTTATTAAATTAATCGAAAAGAAATTAAGAGAAAACAAAAATCTCAAAGGATAACTATCCTTGGTTTTTGTGATTTTCTATCTATTTGTTTTTTTTCTAATTTTTAAATTTTTAGTGATTTTGCAATTTTTTTATTTTCAAGAAGAAAAGCACAAAGCAATATTCACAAGATCAAAAGTATGCACACCAACTCTTTTTGAAATTTTTTTCAATATGTCAAAAATGCTCGGAAAAATGTAAAAAAAATATTTTGGGGTTTTAAAAGTTTTGAAATAATTTTGAGAATTTTTGTGAAATTTTCAGATGCTTTTTTCTAAAAATCAAACAGTGAGAAAAAGCGAAAATGTGCACAGCCTGGAGTAATTTGCAACTTAAAAATATTTTAAGTGCCCAAAACTCCTGGAAATTATTTTTAAGTCAAACTAGAATTACTTATCTACAAACAGGAACTAAAATCACTATTTTTGGATTTTTTGTTGAATTTTCTATGTTTTTGGGAAGATTTTTGATGTTTTTCATTTTTTTTGAGTTTTGTATATAATTAATGCGTGAAAATTAGTCACAAGTTAAAGGACAAGGAAATAAATCTACTCTAATTTTTCGATTTTTTGGAACAAGTTTCGAATTTTTATGAATTTTAGAATTTTAAATAGGGAAACTTGACATGTTTTTGATTTTTTAAATAATAATAAATGAAGCGAAATGCAATGAAATTTTTTTCTAAGAAGATAATCACATCAGGAGCATAGCAAAATATTTTCAAGATTGTTAGATCACAAATAACATTTATTTCATTCAAAGAGAGCAAGCAAATTATTGTTCTACAGTTCAGGGATTAAAATGTAATTTCAAAAAGTTTTGCACTGAAAATAAATATAGAAATTAATCACAAGGGAGAATGCGTAATTTACAACTATATGATGTGCAGGTCATGTGCTTGAGCCTATGGCAGGGGCGTTTTTGAAATTTCTGAAAACTTTGGGGCTAAAGATGTAATTGTTCCCTTTTTTATTCCCACAAGAACCCTAGGAGGTCCTTCGTTTCTTTAAATCACAAGGGGGCAAGAGGGGTAGTGTCGCCACCGCCCCTTCTCTTCTTCCCCACGCGCGGGGCAGTCGGCGGTGGTGCACGCGTGGATCGGAGCTGCAAAGGGCGGTCTGGACGGCAACTGAGGGCGGCGTGGGAGGCTTCGTGGACGAAGGAGGGGTCACACATGGGTTGAAGGGCGGTGGCGCACGGAGTGGGCGGTCGGGCTGAGTGGCCTCGCGGAGGGATCTTGGTGTGGGCGGCGCAGCTACGGCGTCGCGAGTGCACGGCAGCAGAGGTGTTGCGGTGGGCCTCTTGGAGGGGGCCCGACGAAGGTGGAAGGGGACAACACCGTAGGAGGAGCGGCCGACGATGGAGGTGATGGCGCGGTTGGCAACGACAGAAGGGTGTGGCGGACCTGCTGCTGTCTCTTCCTTTTTATTTTATTTATTTATTTTTTTGTAAATTTATTTATTTTGTAAATAGTGAATGAAAATAGTAGAAAAAACTTTTTTTATTATTTTTTTTGTAAATCCGAAAATATATAAAAAACAAAAATTGAGAAATGTTTTTTATTGTTTTTTATTTTGATTCTTCTGCAAAACAAAGGTTAGACAAGAAAAACAATTATATGGATTTTTTATAATTTTTATTTATTTACAAATCGGAAAATGAACGGGGATTCGACGAAAGTGGAGAATTTGAATCTGATCTCTGGCCACTGTACACGGCCGAGGTTGAGAGATCGTGGACGATAGAAATAGAACGCGTGGAGATCGAGAAAGTGAGATGAAAAATCGAGTCGGAGCGGATCCAAATCATGATGGATTCTTTAAGATCTAGATTAAAAAATGACAATGAGACAAAAGTACGAGAAATAACTACGATTAACCTAGATAAAAATAAGAAGAAAATGACGACGGATCTCACCTTAGGAGCGGAAAAGGATCGTGATCGCCTCGACAAGGCTGACTCGTTGTGACCGGACGGTTGGAGACTAGGCAACTTTCTCGACGAAATTGTTCTCTCAGATATTGATCTCTCTCTAAAGAGTGATCAAGTTGGAATGAGGGAGAAGGGGCCATATAAATAGAAAAGATGGAATGAAATTTGATTTTTGAATTTTTTTGGATAAAGAGATGAGAGATAAAAATTGAAATTAATTTTTGAATTTTTTGGCAGAAGAGATGACATGAGATAAAGTAAAAGAGATAAAACTATTTATAAAATTATCTATTTTTTTGAATTTTACGTCACTTTTATTTATTTGAATTAAAAAATGCTATTTTTTATTTGTTTATTATAGTTAACTAAAAATAGCAACTATATACATATACTATATACATATATGACATTATATACAAGTGTAAATAAGGAAATTAGTTTTTTTTGTGATTGAATTAATAGAAATTCTAATTGTTTTTATTTTTATTTTAAATAATTAGTAAGAATAATATACAAATATATACAATACTTACATAATACATGGGAAAATTGCACAAACCGCCTCGGAAAACCAACTTTTTACCCGTAACTCAAAAAATTAGGAAATCACAGACATTTTAAAGATAATTTAATTTAGAATCAAATGGAAGTGAGATTGGTTTAATTTGAGTTCATATGGAGCTGGAATTGAATTTTCAATTAGTGCTTAGTGGCTTTTTCCAAGTGTGGCTATTTTTGTTCTGTACATGATTTAATTGTGAAATTATTTTTATTAATTAGGACATATTTTTATTTACAACTTTGGTTTTGAAAGTTATTTTATACAGATATACACAGAATAAGTGAGAAATATTTACAACAACACACACACATTTTTTACAATTTTCTACTTAAGGACCCTTATCTCCCCCTACTTTATTCCTGGTCGATCAGGTCAAGTCTTGACCTTCTCTCGGGGTTTAGGTCAGCCTGTATACAGTCTTCCTTTTTTTCATTTTCTTTTATTTATTCTTCCTTTCTTTCTTTCTTTATTTATTTTAGGTTAAAATTAGTAAGAATTGTACAATATTTACATATGCAAGTTAGTAAGTATATGGAGTTAGTGTTATATGCAGGTGTCTTATAAGGGATTTTAAGCTAAAATAAATGAATAAAGGTGACGAATTGCAGAATCATCATCCCCCTATGCTTTGCCTTTGCTAGTCCCTTAGCAAACACTTATTTGAAAGAATAAGTGAAGAAAAAAAGAAAGGGAAAATAAAGAAAGTAGGACAATATTGAGTATTAAACTTATCTTCATAAAATTGTAGTTTGGAGCTCTGTCGGACCTTTGGATTATTGGTGTGTCGGAACTTCTGTGAGACTTAGAATTTTACAACCAACAGCCTTCACGTTATACACATCATTGTCACAGTTTTGGCTCAGAAGTCATCTTAGATCAATCCTCTTCCCAAAGCATACCCTATGAACATTGAACAATCGACTCATGTGTGTGAAAGGTTTTAGCTCTTCCCATCTAGAATGTCAGACTACCATGCAAATCTCCTCTCCAGTAACTCTTCCTCAGGGAGTCAGGTATTTCCTTCTAAGGTCGCGTTGTGTTCACAATCGAATTGGGGGAGAACTTAGAAGACTGAGAAAAAAACTGGAGGGTGGCCAGTGTAGTCACCTCTCTTTGTGAAGGTGGACAGTGTAGACGAGTCTCCACCGAGATCTGCAGGTTTTCTTGAAGCTTGGACCTTTTTGGTCAGATATTTATTTGGTAGTGGCTTCTTTGTATTTGGATTTTTAGTGGTTCTGCTTGGATCTTGTTGTGCCCCTACGGATATAGAATCTTTTGTTTCCATACATGTTTTGGAGTCTTAGAAAAAAATTGTTCCCAGTCGTCCATCCCTTTTCCGAAGTTTTATTTCAAACCGTACTCCGGTTTAGATTTCCACGAAACCAGAATAGAAACTCACACAGTCTTCCAACATCCCATCTGAGTTGAGCTAAGTGCATAGTGCGAGAGTACAAATTAATTCCCTATTCCAGAGTTGTGCCCAGAATGAAGAGACCAGGTTTGACACTAAGAGTCAGATGCTGCACATTGTCATGTGGAACTCAAAGAATTAAGTCAAAGAAGCTTCTAAAATCCTATTTCTCAGTGATGTTCCTTTGAGAATTAGTTGGATTAAGATCCAAGTAAGCTCCATTCTTCAATTTTATTCCAGATATAGTTTAAATGTCAATACTATCCTGAAAAATGCACATGCAAATGCAAAATATGAACAATGCAGAGAGTTTTTTTAAAGAAATGATTGCACATGTGAAAAGAACTTTTTTTGAACTTTTTATGGATTTTTGGAAGAAAAAAATGCAGATGTGAATGAAAGGGGTTTTTTATTGATTTTTTTGTGATTTTTTGTTTTTACTTTGTTTTTGTTTTGTTTTTTTTACACACATGGATTTTAAAAAAATTGTACACATAACCCCCCCAAATAAACTTATTTGAAAGTATGAGTTATGTCTAAAGTATATATACAATATATACGACACCCCCCATACTTAGCTTGAACTATGCCCTCATAGTGATCAGAGAGCGACAAAGGAAGTCATAACTCATGCTAAGTATAGAAAGGTGAAAAGACTCCTATGCTACAATGACTCAAAGAAAAGATAAAAAGAAGAGAAGTTGGTGATCCCCCTATACTTAGGCCCTATACTTAGGATCAAGTAATCGTAAGTATAGTAGAATACACAAAGGGGAAAACCGATGAAGAGAATGTACAGACTCACAAAGACATGATATGAACAACATCACCCCCCTATACTTATGGCAGAGTATCCCTAAGTATAGGCAACAACAAAAACGGTGATAAACAAGATGAATATGAACAACACAAATCCCCCCCCCATACTTAGGATAAAGCACATCCTAAGTAGCTTATATACACACACACACGGAAAAGGGGTGAATGATAAAACGGGAGAAGAAAGAGTGAAACGAAAGGATGTACAAGAGGTGTTGAGCTTATATATCGGACGTAGAAGGTGGAATCAAAAGATGACCGTCTGATACCAAAGATATAGAATCCACAATAGACAGGAATGTATCATGATCGAGATATGGCTTTAGCAACTGTCTGTTCACAACAAATGACTGTGCGTCAGATGACAACCCAGATATGACAGTACTCCCATTGTTACGCACAACTCTCACGATGAACGGTCTTGACCACTTGAATCTGCATATATATATATATATTAAGGGAAAATGAGACGGATTATCTCTGGCATGCAAGGTTGGGTCATGTGAGCTATCATACGTTGAAGAAGATGATGAGTCACTCAATTCTTATAGGTCTTGCACAACTGTCTGTTCAAGAAGACACAATTTGTGTTGGAGGAGAATATGGTAAGTCTCATCAACTGCCTTACCAGGAGTCTGGATTTCATGCAAATAAGCCATTGTAATTGATCCACTCAGATGTATTTTGACCAATCAAGAAGCGTTCTACAAGTGGAATGACGTACATGTTAACTTTCATATATGACTTTTCAAGATACATTTGGGCATTTTATCATAAATAAAAATTAAAGGTTCTTTCTAAGTTTAAAAAACTTTGATAGAAGGTTGAATGAAGTTAGAAGGAAAATCTGTTGCATACGAAGATAATGGTAGAGTATGCATCAATAGATTTTCCAATTATCTTAGAGAAGATGGAATTCGGCGAAAACTGGCATGTCCAAGTACATCACTAAAAAATGGAGTTGCAAAAAAGGAAGAATCGAAATCTTGTAGATATTTGATGAAGTTTGCTACATGCAAAAACATGTCCCACCAAGATTTTGGGAATAATGCATGAAGGTTATAGTCAACCATTTACCTCAACCTGACAAGAAAGTAACTCAATGCATCTTTATTGGATATAACAATGAGAGAAAAGTTTGGAGATGTTGTGATCCAACAACATATAGATGTTATACATTGAGGAATGTTGTCTTCGATGAAGCATCATCATGGTGGTTGTCACATATGGTTACACTACCAGATGAAAAAGTTCTAGAAAGTCCGCTTGAAGAAAAGAGGGAGCATCATCAAATAGAAAGGAAACTAGGAAAAAACAGAAAGTAGTATGTAATGTAGTAGAGAAAACAATTAGTCCTTAAAAAATGGAGTTCATCAATACATTTCAATGTATTCATATCCTACTATGTAGGAGAATGATGAAGAATAAAATTCACCACTTCGAAGATCCACCAGACTATGCAAGCCTAACCCTAAGTACATTCATACTGCAATTGTTGAAGATGAAGGGTTTCACAAACCCACTGCAGGAGATTGATGAAGAATAAAATTCATCACTTCGAAGATCCACCAGACTATGCAAGCCTCACCCTAAGTACATTCACACTGCAAATGTTGAAGATGAAGGGTTTCACAAACCCACTACATGTGGAGAAGAATGAAAGAAGAAATATGGTACAATCTATCACCTTCTTAGCATGAGAGAAGTTGGTGTTGAGGGGGAGTGTTGAAATAAAAGGTGCACCACCAACTTCCCCATTTTCTAGAAAGTTCACGAGCTATTATAACTCTAGAAATATCTTGAGGAGATGAGCTCCAATTATTTAGAGCTTTCTTAAGGTAAGTTAAACTCCAAATCTCTAGAATATCCTTGGATGCATTCAACTCCAGTATTCTAGAGAATTCCATACTCTTTAAGGCTATTGGGGTACGAGTATAAATAAACCTTGGGAGCCATAGTATTTTGTTGTTGTGTCAAGTGAGTGCTAGTCTTCTTAATGAGTTGAGTAGTTGTTGTGTGTATGTATTTCTATTATATTTTTAAGTAGAAATATACAATATAAGATCTCTGTTCGAATCAAGTATTCTACATCATTTGACTTTTCCATACTTGCCACTCTCTTTTTTTCTTTTCATTTTATCTTTACATGAAGATTACATATATGGATATATAAAAGACAATCAATCAAAAGGTGGGAAGAGAATGCATGTGGAAAAATGACAAAGCTTTCATTTAACCTCAAATTGAATTTGAAGTCTTCTAAGATGGTTATAGAGATAAAAAGAATACACATTTAACAATCACGAAAGTATACGAAGAAGATGACAGACAATATGTCGTGGTTAGTCACTTCTCTCGACTACCATACACGATAATCCGTTAAAAATAAAACAAATACAACTCTCCCTATCCTTGCTCTCTCCATGTTCTTCTTTTTCTTTCTATCTCTCCCTCTCCTTGTTGTCTTCTCTTATGGTGGGGTTGAAAAATCCCACACTTCCTTTACTTTTGTAGGCCCAAGTATGATTGTGGATAAATTTTAGCATTCAAACTCAAATCCATCACGATCGCAATCAATCTCAATCCATTGAAATACTGATAAGATTAAGATTTGACCTTGTTTAATCAAATCTCATACAATGAGTGCATGAACCAAATTCTAACAAATTAGTATTCTAATTTTTGTAGTCAACCTAACAATCTCCCCTTTTAGGTGAAATTCCATTGTGATCTTCATGCTGCCTTGGTTCTGTAAACTATACTTATCGTTTGCAAGCTCATCTCACCCGTTGTCATCGCCTTTAGATCTAGCACATGACATACCTACTCCAGCACATGTTCGTACAATTTACTATTGTACTTTCTGACCGGACATCACACATCTCTCGTGATTGGAGAGTGTGCTTCTAGGGTCAGATCCAATTAGAAGTCAGGCGGGCCATGTGCCTCCCTTAATTAACCCACAAAACATTTGAGAAATACCCTTAATCTTATGTTTCCCACCCCTCCTCCCTCTCCCGCCCATGATTATGGTGCCTCCTCCATCTACGACTCATATATCATGATTCTTCTCCGTCTTAACGATTCCACAAGGTACGTATAAACATGCACATCCGTGTGGTACGAGTGATTGTGCATCTTGACACACCAACAATGTTCGTATAATGATGCCCAAATAAGATTCTTTCTACCCCACACGTTTCCAATCCTGGCCCATGGCCCTCCCCTCAAAGGTTACATTTGTTGTCCCCATATTTGTTAGACGTATGTAGTTAATCATCTATATTGATAGCGTTAACATAATTTTCCCCTACAATGCACACATCCGAATGCTATTTAATTATTTTTCTTTATATTTACCATCTTGTATATTTTTATGTTGCAGTTAATTATTATAGAAATATGCATTTAGTATCAACAACGGATCAAAAATTAAACTTTTATTTTTGATTTTTTATCGGGTCAATACATGGATAAAAATCATTAAAAATCGATATCTCGAATAAGATCTGTGCTTCTAATTTCAATTCATGAATGCTAAGTTTCTATCATTTTTCAAGTAAAAATTAAGCACGTCACCACTGTAGAATCAATGTGAGACTGGCCATTAAATAGAACAACAAAATATCCAGATAATTCAATACATAGAAATGTAGGATAGTTTCCCTAAAAATAATTCTTACCGTGGTTGTTTGTTGTCATGATTTGTTGACTAATTGCAGCCATGAAAGAAACACCTTTTTTTTACTTCTTAGCTTGCAATTAAGCTTAATTATATTGCTTATTTCACGGTAAAAGCCTATGTCAATCCTCTTGATAGCGCGTCTCACTATCTATAACTCCAACTATGGACTAAATTAATGTAAAAATAGTAAAAAGTTGATTTATGGTATGAACGAGTTGTCATAAGTAATTAAGCCATTGTAAAATTACATGTTATTCATCCTACTGATCACCCAAACCTCGAGTTACTTTGCTTCTATGGATACATCCCTCTAAAGTACTATTTTTAAAAATTTAATTGATTAATATATAAGTGTCTCTTTTTTCATATAACTTGCATAGTTTTGATCTTTTTAGTATTATGCTCTTTTCCTACTATGATGCCTCCACTGACTTCAAATAATGGCTCCACCACTTATCATTATCATCCTTTGGGAAAAGCAAAATGCACTCGCTTCTTCTTGTTGCATGCTTTTATAGCAAATATGCTAATAACTTCATGTCCTCTTCTTTATTACTTGTCTTGGGAATAACTGGAACTGTATTACTTGCCACAATACTCCCCTCTAGATTGTACACCATGTTTAGCATCCTGATTGCTCACATCACAATACATGTTCATTTATTCATTTTGAGAACTCCTCTAATGTGACTAATGTCCTCGTAAATCGATCATTCCTAAGAAATCAAAATCTAATTTGTTTCTAAGCATCTCTTTGGTTTGCATTGTGCCATTAAACATATGAAATCGCATGGATCCAGCACCTTTGACATGATTAACCTTTGCACCGGTCATTTAATGCCATGGTCACATGCCTGCTACATATTGAATTGCTCCTTAGATATGCATAAATGATGTAACACCACAACAATGTGCCACATCTAAAACTCACAAAGCATAAGAATTTGTTAAGAGAGAGATTATTATTTGACAACATCGGCTTAATATTTATTGGGTGGTTTGCCAAGGGGTCCACATGGCATATACTCAACAGGTTGTTATAGGGCCATTTTTTTCTTGAAAATGGCCATGAGATCTAAGTGATGATGTTACAAATGATATCATAGCATGTTTTCTATGATAGTGGAAGAATTACGTGGAGCACTCAATCACCATAGTTACTAGGTGTAATTGATAAGTCATATAATAATGACGTTGCAAATATAAATGAGGAAAGTTGTAATGCTGTCATATAATCTGAACATAAGTGACAAGATATGATAGTGGGTTATAATAGCGAAGAACTATTAGTTTCCAACTTGAACTTAAGCATTTTGGTGGTTGGTAAGGAGTCCACTTGAGTCCATACTCAACAAATTTCTATGACTAAATTTCTTCGATAATAATCCTTGAATCTATTGTAATACTTAGAATAAAGTTCTAATTATACTTTAAAAGAATATTAAGGAACATATATCAACTTGTATTCTCAATATAATATGAATTCGTAATTCATAATTATTACCTATTGGTGATTTTGGAAAAAAGAACTGCATAATACATGAAATTAAAATAGGGTATTTAAGGAAACAAGCCCCTCGTATAAGCTTTACCTTCCTTCATGCATGGAAAAGTTGTAATACTTCGGAAAATATCTATAAATATAATTTAAACGAATATGGAGGAACATTTTACAACTTGTGTTCTCAGTATAATCAGAATTCATTATTCGCAATTATTATCTATTGGTGGATGTGGAGAAAAAACTCTAGAATACATGAAATTGATGTAAAGGGTATTTTAGGAAATAATCCCCTCGATAAGCTTTCCCTTTCTTCATACATGACAAGAAAATAAATATGGATTTTTAAATCCATAACCCTAAGTAATTTCATAATAACGTTCGTAATAATCGCAAATTACGCTCAGGACCCTTAATAAGTGTACCATCTTACACCCATAACCTTCCGTTACTTTACTTCATTAACTCAACCAGATGATTGAGTTAATCCAATTAATCAATGATCTAACAACTAGGATTAAACTAAATAAAAAAGCATCCCACCTCTTTCTCTTGAGCCAACACTTGTAGTCAAGGTGGATCTAAGTTGAGGGTGAGGGGATATGACATATGACAGCTAATAAAGTCAACGGCTGGCGGGCTTGCACGTGATGGGAAGGGTGGTGGTGGACAGCACCTGGGGTGGGGATCTTGCATGCAGAACGATGGTGGAAGGTCGTGGGGGGGGGGGGGGGGGCTTGCAGAGATCGAGACGTTGTTGGGGCTTGGCTCGGTCGACCGGGGGGTGGGGGGTCGAGTGGGGTTTCGAAGGTGATGAGCTCAAAGAAGGAATTCGAGTAGGGGAGGAACTCGGGCGGGCTCGCTCGATAGTTGACAGTGGGGTTTAAGCTCAGCGGCGGGCTTCGAGCAGGGGAGGACCTTGGGCGAGCCTGCTCGGGGGTGGGGGAGGGGGAGGGGTCTTCGATGCATGGCCTGCTCGAGGGTCTTCGAAGTAGGGGAGGATGAGGAGGTGCTCAGCAGGGGGGGAGAGGGGCGGGCTTCGATGTGTCGATGTGGGGGAAGGGGCGTGAGGGGGGGAAGCCTCGATGTCTGGGAAGGAGCTCCTGCAAACCCCCACCCCCTCCCACTGCCTGCTAACCCCAGCCCCCCTGACGCCTGCAACACTCGACGAACCCTTGCATTGACCACCTCCTCCAGCAGCACCCTCAATATTCGCCTCCGTGCGACCCCCACCCCCTGTGCCGACCACCTCCTCTAGCATCCCTCTTCGCCTCCGCCTCTCATGCCCTCTCAGATGATGAAAAGAGAATGCTGTCATGTTTTGCAATAAGAATGAACATTAGGGACAATTTAACCTTTTTTAACAGAAACTGTCAAATACAATGGGCATCCCAAATGGAACATAACACAGAGTTACGTCATCTAAGAGTTAAGCATTAGTCAGGATTTCTCATGTAATTCATGATTAGGATTGTAATTGTGAAACTACTCTGGGTTATTGGCATAAAGATCTCAAATAAATATGGAAGGACATGTGAACGAACACATGTAATGTAAATGAAATAATACAAGTTATCTAAAGCATCTTTACATGAGATGGTTATCTTTATCCATTGCTTGGTAAAACATAGAGGCAAAGAAGCAAAAGAAATAAAATGGAAGGTGGTTGTAACACCTTCTTTCTGGATACGTAATTATCTTGATTAAGCTGACAATATCACAACAAAAACAAAGTCTTTTTCAACTTTAAGTAGGGTCAGTTATATGGATTTTTTTATCTCTAATCAAATCTGTCTTGGTTTATTCTCGGGCTTAGATTCAAAAAACTAACATCCCTTCGTATAGTCTCATTCCAACACCTCTTGGGCCTTCCATGCCCTCTTTTAGCCGACTCAACATTCAAAAACCCACATCTTCGCACTGATGCATCAGCTCATCTCCTTTGTAAATGGACAAACTACCTTAAATGATTTTCTCGCATCTTATCTTTGATCGAAGCTACACACAGTTTCATTTTGATGGCATCATTCCGAATTCGATCTTTATGTGTATATCCACGCATCCACCTTAGCATTTTCATTTAAACTATTGCCATTATCTACACTTGTCTATGGTTCACTGGCCAACATTCAGATCCATAAAGCATAGCAAGTCTCACAACTACTTTGTAAAACTTTCATTTGATTTTCAAAGGATTTTTCTTACCACAAAGAATAGTAGAGGCTCCTCCCCACTTTAGTAAACATGCATTTATTATATTTGTAACATCTACATTAATTTATCAATTACTCCATCATGTTGCAAATTAGATCCCAAGTATCCAAAAGATTCTCTCTTCTAAATGTTATCATCACCAATCTTAACATCGATTCATTCACCATTGCTTCCATAAAAAATACACTCTATATATTCAGTCTTAGCTCTACATATACGAATTCCTTTAGTCTCCAAAGTTTGTCTCCGGACCTCAATCTTCTCATTTACTCCATCTCTTGTCTCATCAATCAACACAATATCATCAACGAATAACATACACCTAGGCATCTCATCCAGAATGTGACATGTTAACCCATCCATTATCAAAGTAAAAAGAAATGGGCTCAAAGTTGAACCTTGATGCAGACCTGTGTTGATGACAAAATAACTAGTTTTTCCAGATTGTATAGTTACATTAGATGAATCCCTATCATACATATCTTTATGAGGCTAATGTATAGGATATATACGTGTCTCTTCTCCAAAACTCTCTATAATATCTCCCGAGGGACAGAATCATAAGCCTTCTCTAAATTAATAAAAACATATGAAGATTCTTCCTTTTAGCTCTGCAAATCTTCATTGTTCTCCTCGGCAAGTGGATGACTTCACTAGTTGAGCGACCTGGCATGAATCGAATTAGTTTTCTTTTACTTTGAAAACTTGCCTCAACCTTCTTTCGATCACATGTTCCCAAATTTTCATAATGTGACTCATCAGCTTGATACCTCCGTAATTGAACAATTTTGAGTGTTTCCTTTGTTCTTATGAAGAGGCACCATGATGCTTCTCCTCCATGCTTCATGTATTTTTTTGCTTTTCCAAATAACATTGAATAATTTGAAACCATGTTTACCTAAAACTCTCCAAACTTCAACATGAATGTCATCAGGTCCTACATCTTTTCCATGTCTCATAACCTTCAAAGCCTCCTCTACTTCCTTCCTTTGTATTCTTCCGTATCTTGCACGATTCAAGTAAATTTCACTACTAGCTAGATTTTCCAAAGTGGTCTTTATTTCATTCCTAAATGAAAATACTATGGAAGTATTGCTTCCATCTAGTCTCTATATCCTTTTGAGTAACAAGCTGATGAATCCATGATTTATTAACTTTTCTATCACATTTTATCTTAAAGCCCCCAATAAATACATGTAAATATTCATTAATTCTCACATTTTATCCAAATCTTTTTCATAAATAAAAATGCACTTTTATGCATCAAAAACATGTAAATAAATAAAGAATAAAGAAAAGAAAATTAGGCAGATTGTATATATGTATATATGTACAATATGACTCAGATAATACAAATATAGCTGAAAGATATATTTATATAACCTAACCTCCAGACCAAGTCAACATGGATTGGTCGACAAAACAACATGTAGGGGGAGATAAGGGAAGAAAACCATAAAAAATAATTAAATAAGAGTCCATACATTATTCATTATTTATCAAATAATTATCAAATATTCATTAAATTTTCATTAATTCATATGAACATCTTTTTTACCAAACTCTTTTCCTATTATTTCTAAAAATGTATATAAGAATATAAAAATAAGTTGGAAATATTATCCTATATATATATATGCCAAGAAATCATACTTTTGAATTGCTAAAATCTCAACTTCCGAACATAATAACTCCCTCATACGAACTCCAATTTCACTCCACTCACCTTTAAAGTTCTCAAAATAATATTCTCTAATTAATAGAGGTGGTTTCATTAAAATCGGAGTCTGTTTGCAAAAAGTCGATTTCGGGACCTATTGATAAAGGAGTTTCTCTGTTATTTATTTTATTTAGAACACATTATGTATAATTTTATTAATTTTTATAATTTCTAATTATTTTCATGATCTTGTAATTTATTCTCGATTTATTTCGAAATTTTTGGTGCTTATTTATTATTTTAATTAAATCAATAACACTAATCTATAGATGAAATTGAACTCTATAACTTATATCTGTTTTCATTGATATATCTAAATTAATTTATTAAAATCTCTAAAAATTCACATAGCCTTTATTTATTACTTTAATAATTAAGAAAATACAAAATTAATATTTGATTATCTATTTATTGAATTAAAAATCCAAAACCTAATATTTATATCTATTTATTTATATCTATTTATTTATATAATAATTTTATTTCAAATAATATTTATTATTTATAAAAAGTAATTATACTATAATTTAGATAATTTAATTATTTACATTTCTTGTTTTTATACCTATTTAAAGTCAAGTGATTTGATGATTATTATATAGTTTATAAGCCATTTAATCATCTGGCTAACCAGGTGCTGACACGTGTCAGCACCTGGTTCTTCTTCAAGAACCTAGGTCGTTAGAACTTCGTTCCAACGCCTCCTCCTCATCAATTTTTCCCTCACACTCCACAACCACTTCAATCGATCCAAACCCTCCATTCTATCCTTCTAACAACCCTCATTCATGCCCGCCATTTGATCATCCTTGGAGCTCAAGCAAATCAACAATAAAAAGCCATGAACTTGGCGAAATCCAGTTAATTCTCTCCAGACCTCTCAAAGCTCCAACTTCCAGAACCAATCCTTCCACTTCCAAGCCTTGTGCCAGCCAACCTCAGCGTTGACAACGCCAAACCGTCGCCTCGCGTTGAAGAAGGGAGTTGGAGGAGAAGCTCCAAGGTGCCCCAATGCCTTCCATCGCCGCCTCGAGCTGCGTGGAGCTCCGACAAGGATCGGTCATCGAGCAAACATCAGAGGTAATACACCTCTCTTTCCCAGATCTATTCCTCCATCTTTGCGATTTTGTTTCTCGATCTCCATGCCCTGATTAGTGTCGCTAAGTGTGACATTTAGTTCATTAATCGTTGTTCTTAAATGATGACAGATTCACTTAAGAATAAAATCGAAACAAACTCAATCACATCGTCTTCTTTTCCAAATAGCCATTCATCAACCACCGTACTTTCAACTTCACAGGAAACATCAATTTGATCCTGCAAATCCCTTAATCCATTGATCGATTTCTTGCAAATCGAGCAGACATATGTGTGACCTGCAAATCCAACTTTCATCTGGAGCGAATCCAAGGCAAATGGAGCTTCCAAATACAAGATATCACTTGATCAAACACGGTGCATCTCATGTAGTAGCTCCAGGAGCAGTTGAAAGGTTATCTTCATTAACGATTTCTCACCGTCGTAAAACACCTCCGAACAATCCCTACCGCGGGCGAGCTCGAGGGGTGGAGGAGCCACCCCTCTGACCTCGCTGGAGGCCCAAGCTAGCCGTCAGCCGTCTGCAAAAATTTAGAGAAGAGGCCCTCATCGTTAGCGGCATGAACAACTTCAAGAACATTCAAGAAAACCGGGATGTATAGTTTGTTGACATGTTCCCTAGCGGACGGACCAGATCGCACATCGCCATCTAATTTCAGCCGTCGGATGCGAAGGGGTGTAAAAATTGATCGTAAACCCAACAAACTTTCAAAACTTCTAGAGCGCTCCAAGTTTTGAGTAATTACAATTAGGTCCCTGTGTGGGGACCTAATTGTAATAAATTATATTTCATTCACACTTTAGTCCTTCCAGGGATTGTTTTGTAATAGAAACTAAATACTTTTCTTGCAGTTAGGCCCTTGGCTTGTAAGGGTCATTTCGACCTCGAATTCTTCTCATTTTCCTACGAATTTTCTAGGGTAGCTTGATAACTACCTAAAGGATTTTTCGAGTTTTTTTCTCGAATTTTCGTCGCTTTCTTGTGTGGTTTTTATTTTTGACTTCTCGAGTTTGTTTTTAACCAATCTGTTCGCCATTTCTTTCATTGTAAAATCAAGAATAAAAGAGGATTTGTTGAGATGTATTCCTTGTCTCAAAAACCGTAGTTTGAGCATTCTGCTTCCTTGTGTTCGACCCAGGCACACTTACCTGGATCAATAAAATAGTTTAAGGTTTAAATAGGAGAGAAGCCAATTAATCTACTTCACCTTCTCTCTCTCTCTCTCTCTCCTATTTTAACTAACTTTTGTTTGATCAATTCGGATCTCTTTACGGTTCTCTACACCGACAACACATTTCTTAACCACAATCGGATCTGAGTTCATCAAAATAGTGTCATTGCCGGGGAAGCGTTATTTTTACTGTGGTTTTTGAATTGATTTTACTCTATTATTCTTGTCGGTTTTCGATTTACAGTTTTCATTCAGTTTTACGGTTGTCGTTTATCTTTCAAATTTCTGTTTACGGTTCTTTGTGTGTTTTTTCCTACCTAAATTTTGCAGAGCCTGCAGGTTCAGCCGGCTTTCTCGAAAGCCACAAACAGTTGAAAGTGCAGAGACCAAGATTCTCGATTGCAGAGGGCGAGTTTAGTTAGGATTTGTGTTGTAATCTTTCTTGTAATTCTTTTAAAAAAAGAAAAAAAAGAAAAAAAAAGAAAAAAAGAAAGGGCAAATGCCCGTGTTTTTGTTTTCGTAGAAAGGGACCCCAAAATGGCATCCCGACTTGTACCTCCCCTCTCATTTTTTTCTCGGGGTCTGATTCGTCTGGTGTCGTGCATTCAGGGTATCAGGACACCCACCACGGTTTTTCTCGCATCGTCGATTTTCTGTGACTTTTTATGAGGCTAGGTGCTTACTTAGGAGTTTTTTTCTTTCCTATTTGATTGCGCTCTCGTAGTTAGTCTCAAGACTCGTAACCTAGATGCATGATTTTAGGACTTATAAAAAAAATAAAAACACTCGTTAGATGTTTGTCTGTAAAAACCCAAAAAAATATATAACCCAAAAATAAAATCGGGACTGCTAAGATATATGACTTACAATAAACATAAGATTCAATTGATTTGGTAGAGTAATCCCCGCACAAGTTCTTCTCAATATGCGCGAGTGAGAGATGACCCTAAATAATATAACCAAAATCCGTCTTTCTTTCAAAAATACTACTTACTCTATACACCTAATCACCGCTTTTCAGTGGGTACGCTCGGGTAGCCGGAAACAGTCCGAGGTTACTTAGCAGAGTGGGGGTTTAGAGGACATTGTGTAAGGCTCCGTCCTTAAGCAACACGGGTAGCCGGTAACGGTCCGTACTTACTCCCATACTGGCTGAGAGCAAGTGATTTTCTGTAAGGACTCGAGATAGTATTGCGAGAAAATTCGAGCACCTATCAGCTCGCGTTAATCGGTTATTGTACTTGTTTGCTAATACAATCCTAAAACCTATAAGATAAATGACCGAACTCTTACGATCATCATCGGGTTGTGTTGGTGAAAACGGGGTTTGTTTTGTGTTTGCTTGCAGGGCATGAGTTTCCGCAGCTTTTACTCATTTCCCATCTTTCTTGAATCGTAAATCGTGCTCTCCTGATCATTCTCTTGACATCAAAGATGACGACTCGATGTCTTTTCTGCTCAGACTCCGTGAGCCCTCGACCGTCCACCATCCATCGTACATCTTTACAAGCTCGGGATGACCCTCTTCCCAAGTTGGTCCCATACGATCTCGAGGAGAGTCAGACCCAGACTCCCTCACCTCCCTACCAATCTTTTGAGGCAGACCCTTGCCTCAAAATATCATCAATATCTCCAGCTGACTTTTCGCTGAGTTCTTATGAGAAATTTTCTTTTCCGGAAGACCAAAAGCAGATGGCTCGTGGCAAAGGACCAGTAGAGGAGAGGTCAAAAGCTGAGGAGCACCATGAAGGAAGACCAGATCCAACGGCAGATATCCCAACAGGAATTCTCGTTACCTTACTAAAGATGAACATTCAGATACAAGAATAATTTAGAACTCAGAACAAGTTGCGAGCTGAGATAGCCTCGTTGCGAGCAAGGGCCGGGAACCCTTTACCTCCTGCAGTGGTTCCCATCATTTTACGAGAGGAATATGACCCGGGCGCGAGAACGCTACATCATTGGATTCGGCTACCGCCGAATTAAGGGCCATACGAGCTAAGACCTTCCTTCACTCATTGCTTCCCAAGTTTTACGGAAATTCTACAGAGGAGCAGTTTACCTTTCTGCAACAGTTCGAGATGATTTGTGGTATGACTAGTTATCCAGGAGTTACGCAGGAGGTTGTTCGCCTCAAAGACTTTCCCTTCGCCTTAGCAGATATGGCACTTTACTGGTTGAGTCATCTAGGAAGGGAAGTTTCTACATGTGACGATTTAAAGTCCACATTCCTACGTAAGTATTTTCCTCTGGGGAGGATGAACATGATGAGGAGTCAGATCTCCAACTACACACAGCATCCGAATGAATCTTTCCATGAGGCATGGGATAGATTCAAGGATATTGCAGAGAGATGCCCGCATCATGAGATACCGATGAAGGTGCTTGTTCATAACTATTTCGGAGGACTCCAGCCAGACATTTAGGGGCTAGTTGGTGCCGCATGTGACGACAGTTATTTAAATAAGGATGCTGAGTCAGTCCGGTCCATCTTCGAAGGGATGGCAGAGAACTCGAGAGTCGTCGATCTACTCGGGCATTCCAGAAGGCCCCGCAACCACCACATCACCGAGAACATCATAGGGTGGCTAATATTTCAGAACCTGAATCCAACACCAAGATGGACTTTATTAGCGAGAAATTAACATTGGTGGATGTGATTCAGAAATATGTTCAGGACTTACAACCGCTGCGAGAGTTAGAGAAACTCTCATCTCTGCCTCAACAGTTGAGTGATCTCACGAAGAAGGTTTCAGAGCTCCAACTTCAGTATCAGCATGCTCAATCTTCTTCAGCTGCATAACCTGCACTGAAGACTTTACCCGCTCCACCCACCCGACAGATACATTTTGTACAGAGCGAGCCCGAGACTCCGCAGATTGATTGGCATGAGCATCAGTCTCATGCCAGTCCCGGTCAGATCACCAGTGCTTCGGGTATGGATGTTGAGCCTCAAGCCACTCTTGTGATCGACGAGATTTGGTATACTTCAATTTAGCAACCGAGTGTACCTAATCATCATCAGCAGCAGTCGTACAACCAACTGTAGCATAGACGTCCACACTTCCAGCACCGACAACAATTCACGCAGCAACAGTCTCACCAGCATGCTTATAAGAGACCACATTCTTATCAATATCCTACTAATCATTCACATCCATATCATTATCAGCAGCAGCAACAATCTTCCTTTACACCACGGAGATCCTTCCAGCCTTATACCTCACAGCAATACATGCCAAGGCAGGAGTGAGTAGAAATCCAGGGTCACCACACCGAACTCGAGATGTATTCACAGGCCCAGGCTCTGAACCAAATCGTGAACTTGTTGAGTACGCTCCAAATTGCATACAAGACAGAAATGGAGCACGTTAACCATCGTTTTGATGAGTTAATCGTGCCAAAGACCACTCTTCCAGCCCAGCCTTAGATGAATCCGAATAACAAGAGGAGGCACTCAGATCAGGTAGACACCACTACAGGTATGATCTCTTTTCCTGAATTTTTATCTAACTTCATTCGTCCTAGGAGCGGTAGATTACCACAAGCACCTGATGGAGTAGAGGAGAGGGCACCTGATGAGGAGAGAGAGAGAGCAAATCCATGAGCAGCTACACTCTGATGCTGAGGAGAAGAACTTTCACAAGGATAAGGACCATCATGAAGATCAGAGAGAAAGGAGCGATGCCGAAACTATTGACATGGACACCGGTGACTCAGACGATGATATCACACCAGACCATGCAGATACTCCTGATAAAAATGTTTCTCCCCTTATTTTAGAGAGTTTTGTGCATAATTCTGAAACTCTTGATGTACAAGCTGATTCCGAATTCAATAAAAAGTCTGATTTTCTCATTCCCGATATTGTTCCTTTTCCTGATGCTTTGTTTGGAAAAGAAAAGAAAAATACCAAAAATATTGTTGTGATTCCAGAGATTGAAAGAATATTAAAAGATTACATCTTTTTGAAGATCCCACTTCACGTTGCCTTGGATCATTTTCCTACGCTTAAGAATTAATTGAAAAACCGATGCACCACGCGTAGGAAAAAGCGATGACATACAGAAAAACATGTTTGGACCAAGGCTACATCCTGTGCCATTCAGAATAAGTTACCTAAGAAGAAGAAGGATTTAGGAGCATATTATGTCATATGCGAGATCGCAAATGCCGAATTCTATCACACTCTCTTAGATAACGGTTCCTCGATCAATTTGATACCATCCTCTTTACTCGATAAACTCGAGTTAGGTCCTCTTTACAAATCCCGCACGATGCTTTAGTTTGTTGATAGATTTGTAAAGAGACCTAAGGGCATATTAAGGAACGTTATCATAACCATGCAGGGCCTGCAATTCCCAGTGGACTTTACTGTCCTGGACATGGATTGCCTGATATAGTTGCACCTTACCCCGATCATTCTCGGGAGGCCTTTCTTAGAGAGCGCAAAGGCTCTCTTCGATTATGATACAGGGAAGGTATCTTTTCGCGTCGAGGACGAGAAGGTACATATAGAGATGGTGAGAGAATCGCACACATCCAGTGATGCATCTTCAGATTTCTTGAGTTCCTTAGCCACCTCTAATTACATAGATGAGGTTCGTCTTGACGACCTTGAAAGGTATTGGGTAGAGACCCAGGATTTCCTAACAGAGGATGGGTCGGAGACTATAGCTGGCAGTTCTTCCGAGGATACCTTATATTCGGTATAGATGATGAGAAGCAAATGGATCAAACTTCCGAGGAGTTTATTGCAGATCTTTTGGATTTAGAATGTTTACACAATTCCTCCACCTCAGATGATTTAGAGATAGAGTTTCATTTAGTTGAGTTGTTTTCCTGTAGTCATTCTGAGGATGAGCATAGAATCGAGTCGGATGATGTTTAGACATCTTCTGTATTTTGACTCTAAAGCATATTGAAATGGTGGATAACCATACTGCAGATAAATCAATTACCGATACAGATCCCAGTATACACATAGATGAGGTTTCAGCAGAGCCAGAGTCTACCTTACCAGAGCTGAAGTTATTACCACCAAATATGAAGTACGATTTCCTTGCAGGTCCACATCGACAATTTCCGGTCATTATCAGCTCATCTTTGACCAAAGAACAAGAATCTCGTCTGAGGGAGGTTCTTGAAAGAAACCACAAGGCTATTGGGTGGACCGTATCCGATCTCTGCAGGATCAATCCTGCTTTATGTTCTCATCACATATATCTCGATCATGACAGCAAACCTTCCAGAGAATTTCCGCATAGGCTGAATCATGTTTTACGAGATGTTGTCAAGAAAGAGATTACGAAATGGTGCGACACGGGATTTATCTATCCCATCGCCAACTCTAAATGAGTTATCCCATTACATGTTGTCTCGAAGAAGTCTGGAATTCAGATGATTAAGAATGAGAGTGGAGAGGATATTTCAAAGAGAGCAACCACGTCGTGGTGGGAGGGCGTTGATTACAGGAAGCTGAACGCCGCGACGAAGAAGGATCACTTTCCTTTGCCTTTTATAGACCAGGTTATAGAAAGGTTGGCAGGGAAGGAATACTTCTGTTTACTTGACGGTTACTCTGGATACAACCAGGTAACCATTGCTCCTGAAGATCATGAGAAAACCACCTTCACATGTCCGTTTGGCACATATGCCTTTAGAGGATGCCCTTTGGATTGTGCAACACCCCTGCTACTTTCCAGAGGTGTATGCTTGCTATTTTGGCATACATGGTCGGTGATTTTCTAGAGGTTGTTATGGATGATTTTTCGGTATACAGTGAGTCATTTGACGATTGTTTAGTACCCCTAGACCAGGTTCTTCAGAAATGTTGTGAGGTAGATATCATTCTGACATGGTAAAAGAGCCATTTTTTGGTTACACGCGGGATCGTGTTGGGGCATGTCATCTCCCAGCGAGGCATGGAGGTTGACCCTGCCAAGATGGATGTCATCAAGCACCTCGAACCACCATCCAACATTAAGCAGTTACGGTCATTTCTCGGTCATGTCGGCTTTTACCGACGGTTTATACAGGATTTCTCCAAGATCGCACGACCGTTAATTGAATTATTAGGCAAAGACATCGAGTTCTTGTTAGATGATAAATGTCTTAATGCCTTCCTCACATTAAAGGAAATGATTATCAGTGCTCCTGTCCTAAAGCCACCTGATTGGTCCCTACCCTTCGAGATCATGACAGATGCTTTAAATTTTGCTATCGGGGATGTATTAGGAAAACGGAGGAATGGACTTCCTATTGCTATCCACTATGCCAGCAGAACTTTAGATGATGCTCAATAAAATTACACAGTCACGAAAAAAGAGATGTTGGCAGTAGTGTTCGCATTAGATAAATTCAGATCTTATCTTCTTGGCTCCAAAATCACAGTTTATACAGATCATTCAACTATCTGGTTTTTGATGGAAAGAAGGATGCCAAGGCATGCCTTCTTCGATGAATTCTTTTACTTTAGGAATTCGATTTGGATATTAAAGACAAACCTGGAGTAACGAATGTGGTAGGTGATCACCTCTCCCGATTACAAACAGAACAACCTTCAGATGAGTACACGCCAGAAATTGCAGAGAGATTTCCCGACGAGAGCATCTTTACAGTTACCGAGCTTCCATGGTATGCAGATATAGTGAATTTTCTAGTTACACAGAAAAGTCCACAGGGTTGGCCAAAGGATCGAGTCGATAGACTAGTTTCCGAGGTACGATAATACCATTAGGAGGATCCGATTCTTTTTCGTGAGGGACTGGATTGTGTTTACAGGCGTTGTATTTCCCAGGAGGAATATAATAGTGTCCTCACTCCATGTCATTCCTTAGAGGTAAGGGGACATCACTCATGGAAGAGGACAACGCAGAAGGTACTTCAGAGTGGATTATGGTGGCCGACTCTTACTAGAGATGTTTGTACATTCGTTAAGAGTTGCCCGGATTTTTAGAGACCAGTAGGTATAGTCAATGCTCGAGATGCAATGCATATGCGACCCGTTATTATTTGCGAGATCTTTGATGCATGGGGCATGGATTTCATGGGACCGTTCCCTTCCAGCAGTAGCTTTGAATACATTCTTCTCGCTGTAGATTATGTTAGTAGATGGGTGGAGGCTATACCAACATGAACTGCAGACAGTAAGATAGTTTGCAAGTTCCTAAGAAAATATGTTATTTCACGGTTCGAGATTCCATGTATTCTTATTTATGATGGGGGTAGCCATTTCATTAATAAGGAGGTCAAAAAGCTAGTGAAGCAATACGACGTTGATCACAGAGTAGCTTCTCCTTACCACATATAGACGAACGACATGGCTGAAGTCTCGAATAGGGAGGTGAAATCAGTTCTCCAGAAATTAGTACGACCGGGTAGGAAGAACTGGTTTTAGCTTTTAGATTAGGGTCTTTGGGCATATCGTACTACATCTAAGACTCACTTTAGGTACTTCACCATTCAGACTGGTTTATGGGAAGCCATATCATTTGCCCGTAGAGATTATGCATAAACCTGAATGGGCTTTTCAAGAAATTTCCCTTGATGCACAGAAAGCAGGAGCCAAGAGGAAGATGGATCTAAATGAGCTAGTAGAGATTCGAAATCAGGCATACGAGAACACTCTCATTTAAAAAGATAAAGTGAGGAAATGTCATGATAAACATATTCGGCACAAGATCTTCGTCCCTTGGCAGAAAGTCTGGTTGTTCAATGCAAGATTGAGAATTTTTCCTGGCAACTTGAAAAGCAAGTGGGAAGGACCTTACATAGTCAGAACGGTGCACGACAATGGAAGCATAGCTATATCAGATGTGTCCCCTGGTGCAGAGCCGTTTGTGGTTAACGGGCAGATGCTGAAGCATTTCGTAGAGACTATTGATCATCTGGCCCGTGTTGAAGTGATCTATTTTGTACAGGACTCATAATCATTCTTTCACTTTATCTCATCCTGTACAGAGACTTTTGAGCCATTCGATTTTTGGAGATCCACAACAGTTGTATATTTTTCCTAGACCACAATCGTCCCCATTTTTGTTCGTCTTCTATGCTTAGGATACCATATCCTAAGTGTAGGGGGGATTGATTATTTGTTGAGTAGTGTTTTCTATTTTGCTCTGTTACTTTTGTATATCCATTCTTTTTCACAAATCACTGGTCCCCAATGTTTGGCTACACTCTTTTCTATACTTAGGATGCCTTATCCTAAGTATAGGGGGGACCGAGTGATTTCGATTATCTCGTGTTCATTATTACTTTTGATCCTTCATTATATATTTTTTTCACTCAATCATCTCGTTTTTGCTCTTCCGTTATATTTACGATGACCTGATCATAAGTATAGGGGGGATTGACTGACTTGTATTCTCTTATTCTTTTTCACCCACTTTTACTTAGCACGAGTTATGTCCTCCTTTTTCTCTTTTGATGCTATGAGGACATAGCACAAGCTAAGTATAGGGGGTGCGTATATATTGTATATATACTTTTGTCCATAACTCGTACTTTTATGTATTTTCTATATCTATAAAATCCATAAAAAGTGGGTGAGGGTTACTTTAAAATCTATTTATCCATTTATCTATTACTTATAAAATCCTTGTAAATAAATAAATACGTCCTAAATCTGTATTTAAAAGATTTAAATTAAAATAAGTATTTAAAATATGTACTTAAAATCTGTATAATACTTATTTAAAATCGTATCTATTAAAATGTGTGTAAAATTCATTGATACTTGTAAAATTCTCTATATATAAAATATGTAAAATACATTAGATATTTAATTTGAATAAAATATGTCTTCTAAAATTCTTGTACAAACACTTGTTAATAAAAATCAGAAAAACCATAAAATATACAAAGTCCAAAAATTCATAAAAAATACAAAAGCCTTAAAATCCATAAAAATGAGTAAAATTCAGAAAATATACTTCACAAAAATATCGTTGCATTTGCATTCGCATTTTTTCAGAATAAGTTTGATTTCTGGAACTAAAGATTGAGTCTAGTCTAAAAGATGGAGCCTGATCATGGCCTTTGACTTTTGTTGTAAGGAGCCTTGTTAGGATCTGGAATTTAGATTCTTCAGGTCTTTTGACTTAAAATCTTTGGGTTCCATAAGACCATATTTAGGAAAACAACACATATGTGCTTAAGTAGACCACTTGGTGTCATCCGTACAACTCTGCACCAGTGAACTGATCTTGGACACATGCCCTCTGTACTTATCTCGACTTGCATGGAGTTGCGAATGGCAGTACATCTTGGTAGTGTGTTTCTGTCCTTGTCTTTGCAGCATTGATGTCTAAAGTCGAGAGAGATTGGCGTTGCGATAGCCGCTTCGGATGAGGGAAAGATATGCTGACACAATTTTTCTAAGACCTCAAAAAAGAGACGGAACAAAAGATGCTATATCCTTCGAGGCACAAATATATGAATGCAGTGCAAGCAAATTACAAAGCCAAATCAAAGAAGAAGCCACCAAATACAAATATGACCACAATGGTCCAAGCTTCCACAAAAAATGCATGCGCATCATAGTGGAGACTTAGCTACACCGGTTGAGCTTCACAAGGAGATGCGTCTACACTTGTTGCACTCCACTTCTTTTCTCATTCTTCTACTTTCTCTCTATATTTGATTGCGGACATAGCACAAACTGACCTCAGAAGGGAATACCTCCCTCCTCGAGGAAATTGTAGCTGGATGAGGAATCAATGGAAGTGTATGGATGGGATGGACCGTTTCTTCACCTCTTTCACCAGAAAGAGCTAAATCAATTTACACACTATACAAATTAACTTCAAGGATGATAGAGTTTGCGATATGAATAAGCGGGTATGAACTAGCTGATGAGGTGATCTTAAATAATTGTTTGTGGAACTTGAGGATTGTTGAAGATAAAATCCTAATCCTAGTTAAGGCTCCGACAAAATGCTTGTTTCAGGCCCGATCGAGCTCTGTCCTTTGTCTGTTCTCATGAATTGGTTTAGGAACAAATTTATTCCAACTTTCTTTCTTTTTTCACTTACTTTTCAAATAAGTTCTAGCTAAGGGACTAGCAAAGTTTAAGTATAGGGCTTATGAATCCATGATTCATTAACTTTTCTATCGCATTTTATCTTAAAACCCCTAACAAATATATGCAAATATTCATTAATTCCCACATTTTATCCAAATCCTATTCATAAATAAAAATGTATTTTTATGCATCAAAAACATGTAAATAACTTAAGAATAAATAAAAGAAAATAAGGTAGATTGTAGATATGGATATATGTACAATATGACTCAGATGATATAAATATTGCTGAAAGATATATTTATATAACCTAACCTCCGAGACCAAGTTAGCATGGATTGGTCAACAAAACAATAAGAAGGGGAAGATAAGGGAAGAAAACCATAAAAAATAATTAAATAACACTCCATACATTATTCATTATTTATCAAATAATTATCAAATCTTCATTGAATTTTAATTAATTCATACAAATATCTTTTTCACCAAACTCTTTTCCTAATTATTTCTAAAAATGTATAAAAATATAAAAATAAGTTAAAAATTTTATTCTATATATATGTCAAGAAGTCATACTTTCAAATTGCCAAAATCTCAACTTCCGAACATCATAACTCCCTCATACGAAATCAAATTTCACTCTTCTAATTTTAAAATTCATAAAATAATATTCTCTAATTAATAGAGGTGTTTTCATTAAAATTGGAGTCCGTTTGCAAAAAGTCGGTTTTGGGACTTATTGACAAAGGGGTTTCTCGGCTATTTATTTTATTTAGAACACATTATTTATAATTTTATTAATTTATATAATTTCTAATTATTTTCATAATCTTGTAATTTAATCTCAATTTATTTCGGAGTTTTTGGAGCTTATTTATTATTTTAATTAAATCAATAACACTAATTTATAGATGAAATAGAATTGTACAACTTATATCTGTATTTATTAATAAATCTAAATTAATTAATGAAAATCCCTAAAAATTCACATAGCCTTTATTTATTACTCTAATAATTAATAAAATACAAAATTAATATTTAATTATCTATTTATTGAATTAAAAATTTAAAACCTATTGTTTATACATATTTATTAATATAATAATTATATTTCGAGTAATATTTATTATTTATAAAAAGTAATTATACTATAATTTAAATAATTTAATTATTTACGATTCTTGTTTTTATACCTATTTGAAATAACATGATTTGATAACTATTATATAATTTATAAGCTATTTAATCATCTGGCAAACCAGGTGCTGACACGTGTCAGCACAGGTTCTTCTTCAAGAACCTAGGTCATTGGAACTTTGTTCCAACGCCTCCTCTTCATCAATTTTTCAGTCGAACCAAACCCTCCATTCTATCCTTTTATCAACCCTCATTCACGCCCGCCATTTGATCTTCCTTGGAGCTCAAACAAATCACCTATAAAAGCCATGAAGTTGGCGAAATCCAGTCAATTCTCTTCAGACCTCTAAAAGCTCCAACTTCCAGAATCAATCCTCCAACTTCCAATCCTTGTGCCAGCCAACCTCGGCGGTGACAGCGCCAAACCGCCGCCTCGCGTGGAAGAAGGGAGTTGGATGAGAAGCTCCAAGGTGCCCCAACGCCTTACATCGCCACCTCGAGCTGCGTGGAGCTCTGGCAAGGATCGGTCGTCGAGCAAACATCAAAGGTAATACATCTCTCTTTCCCAGATCTATTCCTCCATCTCCGCGATTTTGTTTCTCGATCTTCATGCCCTGATTAGCGTCGCTAAGTACGACATTTAGTTCATTAATCATTGTTCTTAAACATTGAATATAGATTCACTTAAGCTTCAAATCGAAACAAACTCAATCACATCATCTTCTTTTCCAAATTGCCATTCATCATACATCGTACTTTCAACTTCACTAGAAACATCAATTTGATCCTGTAAATCCTTGAATCCATTTTCCAATTTCTTGCAAATCGAGCATATAAATGTGTGAGCTGCAGATCCAACTTTCATCTCGAGCAAATCCAAGGCAAATGGAGCTTCCAAACACAAGATATCACTTGATCAAACACGGTGCAACATCATGTAGTAGCTCCAGGAGCAGTTGAAAGGCTATCTTCATCAACGATTTCCTGCCATCGTCAAACACCTCCGACCAATCCCTACCGCGGGCGAGCTCGAGGGGTGGAGGAGCCACCCCTCTGGCCCTGCCGGAGGCCCAAGCTATCCGTCGGCAAAAATTCAGGGAAGAGGCCCTCGTCGTCAGCGGCATGAACAACTTCAAGAACATTCAAGAACACTGTTTGCTGACACGTGTCCCTAGTGGACGGACCAGATCGCGCATCACCATCTAATTTCAGCCGTCAGATGCTAAGGGGGTGTAAAAATTACATCATAAACCCAACGAACTTTCAGAACTTCCGGAGCGCTCTAGAGTTTCCAGTAATTACAATTAGGTCCCTGCATGGGGATCTAATTGTAATAAATCATATTTCATTCACACTTTAGTCCTTCCAAGGATTGTTTTGTAACAAAGACTAAATACTTTTCTTATAGTTAGGCCCTTCGCATGTAAGGGTCATTTGGACCTCGAATTCTTATCATTTTCCTATGAATTTTCTAGGGTAGGTTGATAACTACCTAAAGGATTTTGCGAGTATTTTTCATGAATTTTGCGTCACTTTCTTGTGCGGTTTTGATTCTTGACTTCTCGTGTTTGTTTTTAACCGAATTTGTTCGCCATTTCTTTCATTGTAAAATCAAGAATAAAAGAGGATTTGTTGGGATTTATTCCTTGTCTCGAAAACCGTAATTTGAGCATTCTGCTTCATTGTGTTCGACCCAGGCATACTTACCTGGATAAATAAAATAGTGTAAGGTTTAAATATGAGAGAAGCCAATTAATCCACTTCACTTCTCTCTCTCTCTCTCTCCTATTTTGACCGACTTTTGTTTGATCAATTCGAATCTCTTTGCGGTTCTCTACACCGACAACACATTTCTTAACCGCAATTAGATTTGAGTTCATCACAAGCATATGACGTTCTTCATCATTAATGCTTCTCACACTAGAAAAATCTTTGGTTTTTCTTTCTCTTGCTTTAGTCAACATGAATATATCATTCTGACCCTCCTTAGAATTGGTATTTTTGTACAAAACTTAATAAATTTTTTATTTAGCTTCGCTTACCACCTTCATTGCTTCCTTCTAAGCTATTTTGTACTTTGTGACAGTTTCATTTGTTCTATCCTTAAACATACATTTAAAGCAAGCTCTTCTAATTTTGAGCTTCTCTTGCACCCATCCACTTAACTACCAAGCCTCCTTTTGACCTTAAGCTCCTCCCTTTGACTATCCTAGCATCTCTTTATCTACCCTTCAGATACAAGATGCTACCACCTCCCACATCTCATTATCACTTTCGTAACGATCTTAAGATAAGTATTCTAAAACCTTCTCCTTAAAGCTTTATTGCTTCAATTGAAGATTCCACCATCTAGTTTATGTGATCTTGAAACTCTCCTTTTTCTTTACTAACCCTTTTATTTGCACATCCATGACGAACACATGATGTTGAGTGTTCATGCTCTCTCCTGTAATTACTTTGCAGTCCTTGCAACACAAGCGATCTCTTTTTCTTAACGTAAAGTAGTCTATCTGTATTCTAGTTGAGCCACTCTTATAAGGAAATAAATGCTCCTCCATCTTCTTGAAGAGAGTATTGGTAATGAAAGGATCAAAAGCTGTTACAAAATTCAGAAAGAATTTTCCCTCTTCATTTCTATCCCTAGAGCCATGTCCTCTGTGAACACTAGCATACCCTGAAGCATCCTTTCCCACTTACCCATTAAGATCTCCTTCTAAGAAAATCATTAAGATGACAATATGGTAATCATTAATTCACGCATATATTTTATTATTTATATAATAAGTAGAGAAAACGAGAAGCAAGATTATATGTTAGTTTCTTGCATACTTGTAAATTATATAGAAGAAACTAAATAATAATAATAATAATAAAGAAATTAATTAGGCTTTAATGGGGATACCAGACCTGGTAGGTAACTTGGATACCCCATCCTTATTTTTTTATTTCTTAAGATATTTTCCGAAAACACTTGGGAGAATTTAGAGATTATATGACATCATGTTTTCATCAAATTTCGACTCAATCTGGGACTTCTACCCTATCCACCAAACCTTGCAAATTTTTACAGTCAAAGACTTGCTGAAAATGATCCCTTACATAGGGATGGATTAGGAATGATTGTTTTACACGATAATAGAATGACAACATGTTATCATTTAATGGACTAAATATCCCAAGTCTTTTAAGAAAATACTTTAATCAATAAAAAATAATGACAAATGTAGCTAAGTTGGCTCGCCTAGGGTCCAGCTAATTAGATGTCAGAGTAATAGTTACGAAGAAATATATTGACGTGTCCTTTAAACATATAATAAGGTACAATTTTCAAAGTAAATTCGTAATTAAATATCATGTCAAATCGTGAAAGAGTTATTAAGTAATAGCTTTTGTATTCTATGTCCTATTCTGGCAATTAATTCCAACTCTTATGATGGAATTATTTGTAATTATTAGCCAAGACAATAAATTGTAATAGATTTGGAAACCATATTGTTGTGAAGTGAAAAAAAGATATCAAAAGGTATGTGTATGCGTACTATTGTGTAAGAATTGTTATGGTTATAATAAGGATGGTTAATACAACCTCGTACCAATTCCAAGGTTGTTTTACAAAAGAAAAACCCTTCCGCGTCTAGAATTACAAATACCACCTTAAAATCTATAGAAGTAGGCTTAGTTACCAATATCGTTATCAAATCAAAGATTAACAAGTAGGATGATTACATCAAAAGTAAGATTATTAACAAGATAGTTGCTACCAGCACACCTTCTCAGTAATCGATCTTCCATGATAGGGTGCATCAATGTACGAATTGAATAACAATACACAATCTTCTACTCCACAAACCTTATAAATTTTGTAAATCACCTTCTCGACCTTTGAAACAACATAATTCCTCCTTTAATCCCATAAACTTGTTAACTTTTACCCCATGAACCCTGCGGTTAATCTGTTTGAAGTTTGTAGAGATTCTTGAGGTAATTTACATGATTGATGGGGTAATTATGTTGTGCAAAAGATCATAGAGGTAATTTACAAAATTTATAGGATTCATATAGTAAAATACCTAAAGTCTACGATTTTTACATATAAAACCTTAATACTGACACATTGATATTTTATACATGCTCGACAGGGACATGTTTTGTGTACTTACAGAATACTATAATCCTTTTTTTTAAATGACATGACATTTGGAACTTGGAGCATAAATTAGGATTATTGCCTCCAATTGGCAAAGACAAGTTTTTCTTCTCATATAAAATAAGTGAATAGAATGTATGGCACATGAAAAAAATGTATGATACTAGAGGTAGATGAGTTTCATATTGACAAGTATAAATATACTTAAAAGTTAGCTCTTGTCTCCAAAATACATAGTAAATACATGCATAAAATTCATTGATTCTACTATGTGCATTCATCATTATTAAAACTTTACGTATCTAGTAATCATGTTACCTAGAATGTTGTGGATCTTTCATTAATTCATCATTTTAGGTAAGCAGTTCATAAGATAAGGGTCCTACCATTATTTAATTTCATGCAAAAAAATTTCTTTATGACTTAAGCTTTCAAGATTCAAGATAATTATATACTTTAAGATTTACATTTTCCATGTTCAGTCATCCATGTTTTACCTTGTGAATATTATCCATTTATCTTCATGATTCTACATGATATTTATGTGATATGCGGTCCAAAACCTGTAACAAAAGATGAACACAACACCCACCTAGGTAACAAGATTCTAGGATTAATCTTGCCTTGATAGAGTGGATCGTCCAAAAACTTTGTAATGAAAGATGAATACATATCACACGAGCCTCGGATAGTGGAAGCTCTCTACACAGCTGGGATCAGCCTCCTAATAGGATATGGTTAGCCTAAGTGAAGATTACTCACAAGTAGAGGGGCAATCATAAGCTAGGTGGAAATAACAAGATGGAGTTGATGAATCTTCACATGTTGTTAAATCTTTTGAGAATGCGGATGACCATGAACCTCAAAGTGTCACATGAAGGGTCTAAGGGGTAACATCTGAATCTGTACCCTACGTGAATATTATCTCCTCTATATTGACCAGATAGCTCATTTGAATCCACATAATGCGTAAACATGTGTCCATTTACCAAGAACTCGCGCACCATCTTTAAGTTCGGAGATCTCTACGCTGCCATTGTTATGCACTTCACGGACTACGAAGGGTCCTGTCCACTTTGACTTCAACTTGCCTTGATAGACCTTCAACTTGGTGGTGAATAATTGTACCTTCTACCTAGATACAAAGTTCTTGGTTTGAATGTATTGATCATGCCAACTCTTAACCTTGTCCTTATAGATCATGACATCTTCATATGCTCGGTTTCTGATCTCTATCAGGTCATTTAGATCCATCTGTTTGCTCTTTTACCATTAGTAAGTTCTCTAATTTACCTTTCTGATTGCCCAATATGATTTGGGCACTAACTCTGGGGGTAAATAACAAGGTTTCCCAAATACCATCCGGAATGGGAAGGTCATAAGAGGGATCTTGTAGGCTTGTAGAGCCATAGAATTTGGTCTAAGAGTTGAGACCAGTTCTTCCTATCAAGGTGGACTAGTTTTTTGCAATATTCCTCTTACCTCTATATTCAAAATCTCAACCATGATATTAGGTTGCAGGTGGTAAGAACTAGCGACCCGATGGTCTATTCCATATTACTTAGTAATATTCTTCATATCTCTATTCACACAGTGGCTACCCCCATAAAAATTAATAGTTTTGGGGACTCCGAACATAGAAATTATGTGATCCTTCATAAATTTACAGACAATCCCACTGTCTGCAGCACGGGTTGGGATAGTTTCCACCCACCTATAAAGGTAATCTACCACTAGAAGAGTGTGCTCATACCCGTGGTTGTTCGGAAATGAGCCCCTGAAATCTATACTCCATGCATCAAACACATTATAGGCGATAACATGTTGCACGGGCATTTAATCTTTAGGACCTATGATTCCTCCTATTCTCTTGCAAATTGTACATGGCTTCACAAAAGCATATGCATCTTTGAACAAGGTTCACCAATAAAATCCACAATATAGCACTTTCTAAGCGGTCCTCTTCCTAGAGTGGTGTCCTCCCGGCTCCAAAGTATTACAGTGCTCAAGGACACTCTTGTATTCCTCCTGAGAAATACATCTCCTTCAAATGCAATCTAGTCCTTCATAGAAAAAGAATAAATATTCTCATTTGTAGTTTCCTGAATCTGACTTAAGTCGGTAAATATAACTCCTTGGCCAACTTTAGAGAACTTGCTTGGAGTCAAGGTAGTTCATAATATTGGCATACCAAGAAAGTAAATGGACAATATGGATCAATTCATCTTTGAATGTTTCTCTGATAGGTTATGTCTCATGAGTACTCTACTGCTACTCAATTCGAGAAAGATAGTCAGCCACCACATTCTTCACTCTATATTTATCTTTAATTTCCAAGTCAAACTCATAGAGAACCAAACTCTGCCTAAGAAGACCTGCACTTGCATCCTTCTTTTCCATTAAGTACCTGATGACCGAGTGGTCTGTGAACACCGTAACCTTGAATCCAAGAAGAGGGGATTTGAATTTATCCAAGGAAAAGGCTACCACAAGCATTTCCTTCTCAATGATCGTGTGATTCTTCTGTGTTACATCTAGTACTTTATTTGTGTAGTGTATGACATATAATGCCACGCCCCGACGGTAGTGCATCTCAACACCCATTCATAAGATTATCCAACAACATTTATAAATAACTTCGATGATATACAATTTATACAAATAAAAAGGTATAGTAAAAATTTAAACTTCAATTGATAAACATATGCCCACAATAAGATAACCAAAAAAAGTTAGTCTCTTTATTACATCATATATAGTTGAAAAGGAGGGGAATGAAAACAACTACGAAACTAAGCCTCAACCTTAATAACGCTATGCGGATGCACCACGGAGTCTTCATCTCTTTTTCCATACTTCCTATTGTATTTCCAAAGAATGTAACTTGTCAGTCAACTGACCCAATACGAATAAAATAAAAAACACAATTAAGAGATCATAAGTAAGAAATGCAAATGGAGTAATTGAATATATATAAAGGAGAATGTTTCAACAATATCTAGCAATATACAATCAATACATCCCGAGAATTCAACAATTATGCAATTTAAAACCAATTCATTGACTTCTCTTAATCTATATTTCCATGTATTTATCCTAGACTCACCCGTCAAAGGAGAGAGCTTGGACTAGGAATGAATTCTGCAACACCTCATTCAGGGTGCGGTCAAAAACCTGTGGGCAAGCATGATCCTTCAGCTAATCTGGTTGATAGTACTCTGGCACTCGAGGTGGGACATACAAGATCGGAGAGTCGCAACTCTGTCAATCGAGTCTGCCGGTGGAGTCTCGCTCGCTCCAAAACAAGTGCAACAAAATAGATCCGTATGCTGTGATTGATAAATATGCATTTCATCATCTTTATTCATTTATTTTAGCTTAAAATCCCTTATAAAACACATGTATGCATTGATAAATCTCTATTTTTACTAACTTGCATCTATATGTAAATATTTTACAAATATTATTATTTTAAACTAAAATAAATAAATAAAGAAAAAAATGAAAAAAATAAAATAGAAAAGAAGATGATTGTATATATGTAATAGATGTAGGTTGACCCGAACCCCAGGAGAAGGTCAAGACTTGACCTGATCGACCATGAATAAAGTAAAGGAGATAGGGTCTTTAATCAAAAAATCCAAAAAAATACTTTATAAATACTTTTAATTTATTCTGTATATATTTCTATAGAACAAATACTATTTTATTTGTACATAAATTATTCTAAAATTAAATAATTTTCAAAACAAAAATTGTAAATAAAAATAATTTCTAAATAATAAAAATAATTGTAAAATAAGATCATGTACAAAATAAAAATAACAACATCTAGAAAAAGCCATAAAGCAATAATTGAAAGACCAATACCATCTCCATATGATCTCTAATTGAATCAAACTCACTTCCATCATATTATAAATTAAATTATCTTTAAAATGACAGTGGTTTCATAATTTTTCGAATTATAGCTTAAAAGTCAATTTTGTGGGGGTGGTTTCACAATTTTACAATTTATTTATTGTATATATGTATTCCTATTTATTTTTATAAATATTTTGATGGTAGAAAAGTGTATTTATCATAATTATCTAAAACAAAATTAAAAATAAAAAAAATAAGCAATTTCCTTATTTAATTATATATATATAATGTACTATATGTATATAGTATATGTATATAGTTGATATTCTTAAATAACCACCACAAAATAATAAATAATTGACATTTATTATTTAATTAAATGAAGTGATGAAATTAAATATTATTTATGCAGATAATGTAATTTTATCCCCCATTAACCTCATCCATCCTTATCCTCTCTTTTCAAAATTTTAAATTCAAAATTATAATTCCATTATTTTTTCTATTTAGTTGGCTCATCTTCCCTCATTTCTCTTTAATCAATCTTTTGTGAGAGGAGCCTAATCTCCAAGAGCTTCTTGCTGTAGAAAGATGCTTAGCCTCTGAGTCTTCTGATGATCGCGAGCTGGCCTTCGTCGAGGCCATTACAACGTTTTGCGATCCTACGGTGAGATCCATTTTTTTCATTTTTAATCTATGTTAATAATAATTTATGTTTTGCAATTTTAATTTCATTGTCATTTTTTTAGTTATAGATCTTAGTTAATCTTTTTTAATCAACCATCACAATTTGATCTGCCCTCGATTTCGATTCCATCTCATTTTCTCTATCTCATCGCTTCATGTTCTATCTCACGCAATCTTTCAACTCTAGTCATGTATACTGGCAGGAGAAAGGGTTATGATCTCCCATTTCGTTGGATCCAAAACCACTCACATTTTTCGTATTATATTTTAGACTGAGCCGTCGTGCTCGAGTCAGATATCATTTTTATCTATATTTTATTTGCTAGATAAATAAAACTAAAAAAATACAGTTGATGTGTTTTGAAAAATTATTAAAAAAAATTACAATAAATAAAAAAAATAAAAAAAATTATAGTTTCTATTTTTGCAATTAAAAAATAAAGCTGCTGTAAAAAAAGAGGCGCATGCGGTGCCTTCTCCTGCCCATCGTCCGCTCTCCGTGCGCCATCGGCCATCGTCGACCGTCCAGTTTCCCACCTAGCCACCTCCTGGTGTCACTCATGTCGCCTCTTCTGCAATGACATCATTCTTCACAGTGGCCGCCGGTGAGCTCCTTGCGGACCACTAGATCCTAGGCGTGTGTCGCCCAACTATCTTCTCTACCCGCAACATCCTCCACAACTTGAAGCCCATCACCTCCAATAGAGTCGTTTGTCTCCTGGTGTGGCCCTCCGCCAACCTCCTGTGTAGCACATCGACCACCGATCTTCCTCGAGTAGCCATCCCCACCGTAGCTAACACCACGTACGAGAGACTGGAGCCAACTCTTCGTGCACCGTCCACGCCTTCGCATCCAGCCGATCTCCACCTAGACCATCCACCGCAATATACTCTTCACTGAAGTCGCGCCCTCTGACACCAGCTTCCGCCTCATCGTCGCTTGCCTAGCCATCATCTCCGTCGACCTACCGCTAGCCGCGTAACACCGCAATCACCTGCGGCCTGCCTAGCCACCTCCTGAAGCCCATTTTTGCCGCCAAACAATCGCCCCCACCCCCGGCATGGAGGGAGCTCCTCCCCATCTGCCATTCACCAACCCACATGCCCTCTGTCACATCTTGGTAGAGAGAAGAAAGAGGGCCAATGCCCCCTTCCCTTGCTAGAATGAAGGAACAAAACATGAAATTTCCATGTTCAAATCCTAAGGGGAAATTAAAAATTGGAAATATTACATCCAATCCCCTGAAGTTATGCAAATTGCAATAAATCCCATCCTCTAGAGTTAAGCACGCGCGTAGCACGCATTTCCAAGATAAATTGCAATATTTTCTCCGTTGTTTAGTTTTGTTATATTTTGACACTAAAACATAATTTTCAATCCATGTTATCAAGACAATTACTTTACATGCTCCTCTTATTGAAAAAATATTTTTATTGCTCACTAAATTCTGGAAAATTCAAGTTATATTCCTGTTGTTTTTCTCATCATTGTATAGAAATTTCATTGCATTTTATTTTTATTTGATATTATTAAAAAATTAAAACATCACATTTTTCCCTGCTTGAAATTTGAAAAATCATGAAAATTCGAATATCGCTTTAAAATTTCCAAAACAATAGATTGATTCTATTTTATTATCTTTTAATTTATGTCTAAATTTCAAGCATTGAATATTTTTAAAAACCCAAAAAATGCAAAATATTAAAATCTTAAAAAATCATATAAAATTGTAGAAAAATCCAAAATAATGATTTCAGTTCCTTTTTGTAGATAATTTCCTTTAGTTTTAGTAAAAATAATTTTCATAATTTTCACGTTTATTTGGTAATTTTAAATTGCAAAATAATCCTATCTATAAACCATTTTCGTTATTGCCTATTTTATTTTTTTTAAAATCCTAAAAAATATAAAAATATATGAAAAATTACAAAAATAGTAAAAAATTTTTAAAACAACAAAAATATTTTCTTTGGACATTTAGATATTTACGTTTTATTTGAAAAATCCAAAAAGACTGCATTCTTTTTCTATATGAATTTGCTTTGAAAATTAAGTATATTTAAAAAAAATTATACAATGAAAAACCAATATAAAATTAATAATAAAAAACATAAAAAAAAGGTAAAAAAATTAAAAAGATAAAAATCAATAACAACCCAAGCTAGTTTGCATTAGAGATTCCCTTTTCTTTTAATTGATTTTTTTAATATTTTGAACAACCCATGGGAATTGTAGCCTCCTCAAGTTTGATCTTGTTGATATACATGTAAATCAAATAGAAAAATTATCACCACATATTTTCTATAATTATTAGCTTGAGAAGAAAAAATAAAAAATTAATTTTTTGTTGATGCTTGATTGGGTTGCAACGACTTATTCATAATTCTTCTAATTATAACCAAGAAAAGTGCATTAACAATAATGTACACATGCATCGACCAAAATTCCACCAGAGTACCTACTACCACTCCACTCTATGATGCCCCTCGAGTGGGGATGACTCACTATCGGCTCAGCCAGACCACAAGGGTGTGCACCCACCTTGTAATATTTATATTTTCCTACCCACATTCATTGATATGCTTTACTCGAAAAATGAAAGGCCTTGGAACTTATCAATAATATCCAACAATGATCACACCACCTATTCAGTATGATTATCCTTGTGTCACAAACCGTACGTTTATCTCGTCACATTTATTAAAGCGTATGACTACATGCATTCGACCCACTACTAGTAAAAGGGGAGGCTCTCGGTAATTTGGTTCAAGCTTATTTACGAATCAATTTATAAGAGGAACAAAAGATCAATCATATACCATCGTGCAATACTGAATCGAACACGGATGGTAAATCTATTCCATAAGATCAAAACGAGAAGTGTCATCTAGAAATGTGAAACTACAACATTTCCTTGTGCATAGTATTGTATAGAAAAAATGCTCCAATGACGTACAAAAATCAGATTAATGTAGAAAAGGTAAAGGCAAACACGATCATGCATTATATGATATAAATAAATTGAAGAGTTGGATTAACATTAAGTATGAAATTAAGATCATGTCTTTGATAAGGACTACACTTGAATGACCACCATAAAATATTAATTGAATCCACAACAAACGCTGCTTATGTCATTGAGATTCGGCAAATTGGCTAATATCCATTGCATGGGGAAAGGTCAAGGTAGTTGAATATAATTAAGGATATTTATAGTATGGAAGACTTATCTACTCTAAATATAGCTCCCATCTTGGAAGGGACCATAGCTAACATTTTTTTGATAACACTGTATACATACATATTTATTTATCCAAGAAATATTTTGTGCAATTCCTACATGTTTATTATTGCTTGATATCTTAGGACCCTATAATAACATTTGTTAATTTAGGAAAAAATATATATCTTAAAGGATTGCAATGTTAAGAATGACCCTCATACCATCACATAATATAGCAGTAAGATGATGGTTACTACAAAATTTCTAGAATCCTATTATCCTAAAACATTTGTGATGTATACTAATATCCTAATAATCATTTATATTCAGAGAAATAAAGACATCTTGTGTACATAGTCATCAAACAATGGCAACATACCACACGATAATGCAATAGGGACTAACATCATAACACATACATCATGGAATAATGGCTACAACACATTTGAATGTGATTTAAGAAAGAGTTTACATGGATCCAAAGAGATCTACCACAATGATATTTAATAATATTTGATTGACCCCATGTGTGAACCTAATAAAGCTTATAATGATAAATCACGATAGATACTGTAATATAAGAAATACCTATAATAATGGTAATAATAATAATAATTACCAATAAGAATTGTATGTTGAAAACATGAACATACACGATTTGAAGGAGAACAAATCATGCTAGACCAACAACAATAGGTGATCCCGGGGTCATATCGAAATCTAACGAAAACAAACTCCAAAACGATAATCTCCTAATTACGAGATACGCAGAAAACAAAGGAGAAAATCTAGCTCTGTTACCTATGCACGAGAATCCCATGTGTGTTCCTTGATCCGTGCACTCGATCTATCGGATCATGACTCCGATTGGAGGATCGCCTTCTCCTTATAATAGTACCCTTCTTCCTCTGTTGGTGTGAACTACGGAGCTTTGAAGGCTCTCGATGATGGTGTAAATATCGTTCTTCCTTTGGTTCTCCAAAGAAGGAGAGGGAAAAAGAGATAAGAGAATGACTTGGGGAGGGGAAATGATGGATTAGGGTTTGGAAAGGTGTGGGAATGAGGGGATATGAAGGGTGGGGGTCTTAATATGGCTCAAGTGCAAAACCCTAATTTTAGAATCCCTAAAATAATCCTGTACAAAAATTAATTATTCGATTTTCGTAACCATTAAATCCCATCAATATCCATGACCACTCTTTACAAAAACATGCACATCTCCCTCATCCGGACAAGGAAATACACGTTTTTGGAATCGTTGGAAAGATTGCTATGAGACGCTTTTTTTGATATAATATTGAATAGGTTTTAAGACCTCAGAAAAAGTTAAAATTTGTGGTGTGTTACATCATAATAACCTTAAAATCAGCCTTGTCCCCGAGACTTAGGATGTAAAAAGTGTAACATAACAACCTTAAAAGGTCGGATCCTATCGATCAAACAGTAACAACCTTAAAGGGATGAAACTATATTTTATATATTACCTTCAAATAGGTGTGGATAGTCTCGCCACATATCGTTCTCGGGTTCCCAGGTGGCTTTTCAGAGTTATGTAGTTGCCAAAGGACATTCACCAAAGGCATCTCCTTATGCCTCAACTTCTTCACCGAGCGATTGATGACCCAGACTGGTTCCTCCATATAACTCAGGTTAGAGATATGAAAATTAGAGATATGAAAAATGTCATCATAATTAATCACCGAGCGAGCGATCGATGACCCACCCTTGTCCACGTGAAGATCATCATAATTAATCACATGTGATTGATCATGTATGTACTTTCTCAAGTTAGAGATATGAAAAATGTCATGCATATAAGCAAGGTGACGAGAAAGTACAATCATGTATGCAAATCTACCAATCATCGTGAGAATATTAAACAATCCAATAAACTGTGGTGCTAACTTCCCCTTCACTCCAAACTATTGAACTCCCTTCATGGGTGAAACTCTTAAGAAGAAAAAATCTCCAACCTCAAAGTTAAGATCAGTGCGCCGTCTGTCCCTATAACTCTTTTTCCTACTTTGTATAGTAGCAATTTCTCCTGAGATATCTTGACTGCATTAGGAGTCTCCTCCAAGTACTCTACCTCATATAAAAGGTTATGTCTAATCTCTTGCCAACTTAAAGGTATAAAACACCACCTTCCGTGCAATACTTCAAAAGGGGCCATGCCTATACTGACATGGTAACTATTATTGTACGTAAACTTTTCTAACGGCAAGTGGTCATTCCACAACCCTTTCCACTCTAGCACACATGCTCAAAGAAGATCCTAAATTGTCTGAAGCATCCTCTCGGATTGTCAATCTAATTGTGGATGTTAAGCAGAACTGAGGCCTAGCTGCACTTCTAAAGAACTCATGAATTCTCTCCAACAATGAGATATGAACCTTGGATCACGATCATATACAATCTGCTTCGACAACCCATGAAGTCTGACAATCTCCTTAATAAAGATCATTGCAAGCTGTATTAGAGTGTATGTCATGCTCACAGGTATGAAATGTGCTGACTTAGTAAGTCTATCAACAATGAACCAGATTGCATCATGACAACTAGTGGTCTTAGGAAGTCCCGTCACAAATTCCATAGATATACCCTCCCAGTTCTACTCAAGAATAGGAAGGGATTACAGAAGTCCAGGTGGACTCTTATGCTCAAGCTTAATTTGATGACACGTTAAGCATTTTACCATGAACTTAACCACATACCTTCTCATTTTCTTCCACTAAAAATTCTTTTTCAAATCCTTATACATCTTCGTGCCACCAAGGAGTATCGACAAACATGAACCAGATGACATCATGACTACTAGTGGCCTTAGTAAGTCCCATCACAAATTCCATAGATATACCCTCCCACTTCTACTCAAGAATAAGAAGGGATTGCAAAAGTCCAGGTGGCCTCTTATGCTCAACCTTAATTTGTTGACACGTTAAGCATTTTTCCACAAACTTAGCCACATCTCTTCTTATTTTCTTCCACTAAAAATTCTTTTTCAAATCCTTATACATCTTGGTGCCAACAAGATGTATCAACAAACAAGAACTATGTGTCTCATGCATGATCTCTTCCCTCAATTATACATTTGCTAGGACACATAATCGATTCCCATTTCGTCGCACACCATCTTGATAAGAAACAACAATAAAGGTTCCTACAAGAGCCTTCTCCTTGATTCTTTTCATACTAAGGTCTACATTCTACCATTGGATGATTTACTCAACTAAATCTAGATGTGAAGGGGATGAAACTATGACTGTCTCTCGACTACTCTGAAATGGATTCCAATTGTTGAAAGCTGCAAGAAGATCCCATGCTTTTAAGATGAGGATGCGATTCCTTTGAATGGTGCCTACGACGGAGTGCATCAACAACCACGTTCGTCTTACTAGAATGGTAAGAATAGTGCTCTCATAATCCTTTAAAAGCTCCATCCATCTCCTTTGCCTCATATTGAGCTCCTTTTGATCAAAAAGATGCTTAATGCTCTTGTGATATATAAAGATTTCAAAAGCAACCCCATAAAGACAACGTCTCCACATTTTAAGAGCGAAGACAATTGCTGTCAATTCTATATCATGGATCGGGTAATTTTTCTCATGCAACTTCAACTGTCGAGATCCATATGTAACAACCTTACCATGTTGCATCAAAACTCCACCTAGTCAAACCTTTGATGTATCAGTATAAATCATGAATCCGTCCATGCCTAATAGAATTGTCAAGATGGGAGCAATAGTAACTGAAGGATATGGTATAATCCTCAAGCGCATCATGGAAGCGTGAGCGTCTTATCGAATACGACGAAGAATGACTAGTCGAACTAGTTGTTCTACGCAGCAGAAATTAAAATTTTTTCATACGACGAAACCACATGATCCAATAACACTTCTCGGATCGTTTCGTCTAAACCACAAACAAGTAATAGGATTACCTCTTGAAGCGTGGTTGCGATCAAGTCTCTAAACGAAGAGATCTCATGTCTCAAGTCCGATCTGACGGAGGAGATGCTTGCGAGCGCGGGGATGAACCGCGTGATTCTCACAATCCATGTTGATGATCCAACGGTGGATCTCCTGATCTCGACACACGAGATCCATCGTCTTCTCCATGAGCGAGGTGCACCGAAGGAGACGGAGATCCACGAGCAAATGATGGGGCAGCATAACGACGACGTTGCGACGATGGAGAACCTCTCTAGGGCATCCATGGTGGACGACCATGAGAGGAAGAGAGAGGGCTGATGTGTAGAGAGAAAGAGAGAGAGAGAGATGTGCTCCTCAAGCATTGTGTAAAGAAGAGCAATGGGGTGCCTCTCCTTTTATAACATTTTGGGATCCATGGATCTCAATCCATGGGACAACACAAATTCAATGGCTCCCACTGATTTGTGTTTCTTTAAATGGCTAAGATTGTTGTTGGTTAAAAACATAAAAACTAATTTGATTTAGATTCAATATATTTGATAAATCGAATATTATTCAATCCTAAATTAAATCACAAAATTGGAGATAATGGAGATGAGAATCTCCACATTCCATGGAGAGCCATGGACGACCACCAATTCCGATTTGGAATGGCTAGCCATCCACACTCCAATTAGGAATGTGAGATTCTCCAATGAAATCCAAGATTTCATGGTTATTTATATCTCCAATTACAACAACAATTGTTGTAAAATATTCTACAACAATAATTCATAATTAATTTGTGAATATTGCAATCTTACCATTGGAAATTTGTGAATCATATTCACAACCCAAAATAAAATGTAAATTACACTTTCAATTTAATGTCCAATGTGAATCCAATTCACATAAACATTTAATTAACAAATGTAAATTACAAATTGCTCTCTTTATATATTATAAATCACATTTATAATATATATGATTAATATGGATATTGCTATCCACATTATTCATATCCATGATAATTAAATCACATTTAATCATCTTCATTCTCTATTCTCATGTGCCCAAACAATATGAATCACATTCACATTATTTTTATCTTTGATAATCAAATCACATTTAATTATCTATGATAGCTCTCTTTTATAATATGAATCGAGATCATATTAATCATGATAATTAAATCACATTTGGTTATCCATTTTCTCAATGCTCGGATACAATTATCAACAATAGAATTATCCATGAACTCTTTCAAGGATAATGCATTTTCTCCGCGAATACTTGGAGATAAGGATAGGGCCATTGTATTGTTCCACGTATAGTGACTTGGATATTTAGATCATATCTCAAATCCAGACCGCGGTACTCCCATAGATGCTTGATAAAATCAAGACCGTAAATCTATCCTTCTCATTGCATCTGAATCACATTCAGATCAATGTCCAACATTTGGACCAAGATCAGATCACTTCTCTACTGAGAGGAGTCACTAAAATCCAGATCCGTTTCATCACTCCATAGGAATGGAAGCGTCATGGTTATACGATCGTTTATGATCACATCACCCTTAGGTATTCCCAATACCTGCACATCCTGCATACTGGAAGACTCGGAATAAACCCGAAGTATTGGATCAACTTTATAATATCTACTTCATGATTTTATAAGTAAGTTTATCATTCGATCATTGGGAGTCGGTATGGATCATATACTTTTAAAAAGCATATATCACACCTACGTATTGATCATATACTTTCCAAAAGAATATATCAAACCTTTAAATTCAGTCAAGCTTCCAAAGCGAGACGAGCGTGCGCATGGAATTTGATTCCTCCCAATACCTCATGAGTGAGCTCATGTCTTCTGATTCAGTAACTAAACCTGTATGATCCCTTTGAGAGATCGTATTACTCATATGCCCTTATATGTACACCAGCGCACCGGTGTATAGACCTTGGTTAAGTCATCAATCTATTGGTTTGCCAAATGTACATACTTAGACATATAGTAACACATATGTCTCCAGTCAGAGGATGTGTGCCTGTATCGTGATAGCATACGATATAGGACTTTGGTTATCTCGCTGTTAAGTCAACTCTTTGATCTAACTAATCTGAAACCTTCGGATCTCTATTCTTATGCAGAGGACCTGCATCAAGAGGTCGGTCAGATATCAGCCTTTAGAGATAAGAATTGCCATCTCCTACTCAGGCTGGAGATCACCTCTTAACAATCATTTGACGGTGCTTGATGAGTCCCCAATCTAACTCTTTAGATATTCATCTAAGCACCAGCCTCTATGATTCAACAGTTGAACCAACAGTTGTATGATCATCAAGATGACCATGGTACATAACCCTAATTGTACTAAGGGACCTATTATGCAAATTATTTGTTCTTCATTTCAGATCAGGGAATGATATTTGCAATAACATTTATTGCATAATGGCTCGTCGTGGGCTCGCATGTCCAACAATCTCCCACTAGCCCAAAGAGCCATTAATGGGCTAATCATTTAAACCCACGCTCATGTGACAATCACAGGCTATTTAGAAAATAGCTACGTAAGATGATCAATCACTCTGTTCCCGCGAGAGTGCGACAAGTCTTTTTACGGCACTTGCATATCCCCAGTAACAATGCTCGTATCTAATGCGAATGTTGCATCTTATGCAACCAATGCTCAATCTTGTTAGTTACAGTGTCCTTGACACTACAGCTTAACAGTTATCATAACAAGTATTTCCATAATCCTTATCAGAATACCCTTATTCCAAGAGATTACTATTTATTAAGGTATCCACAATTAAAACCTTTTAGATCTCTATCTATAAAGTCTTAAGTTTTTGAAGATAAGACTCTGAGATCACTATCTCAAAACTCTTATCATCAATGAAGATTTTGTTATTACTGTGATCAAGTATTTTATCTCCATAGTAGGATTAGTAACAGTTTATTACTCCCACTACATGGAAGATGTCTGGATTTTGTACACATCTAGCATACACTTAGCTTCTCATAACTGATGCACAAGTGCAAGCCGTTCTAGCATTCACTTCCTCAGCTCTTTGAGGTGCTATCCCTTTAGACAGGTCAGTACCATATCTTTAGGGATGGAAGCCTTTCTTTGAATTTTCCAAAAATGGAAAATTTCAAGGTGTACTACTATTGTGACAATCCCAATACCCTCTTCTCTTTGCTTCTGAACACCTTCAGAACTAAGATCCAAGAGCTATCCTTAAGATAATATCTCAAGTTATGGAACAATCAGATAATAAAAGACTTATTATTATCCTTATATCATTTTCAATGATTAGGATATCATCTACATTTAGCACGATGAACACAAAGGCACTCCCACTAAGCTTCACATGGCTCATCAAGATTCTATCTGAAATCATAACTTTTATAATTTCATCAAATTTTATGGTCCAACTTCAAGAAGCTTATTTGAGTCCATAGATGGATTCCTTAGCTTGCACACCTTGCTTTCCTCAACCATGAAGCCCTGGGGCTACTTCATGTGAATATTCTCAGAGAGGTATTCATAGAGGAATGCAATCTTGACTTACATATTGAAGATACAATACTCAAGTTGTGTAGCTAAGGTTAGCAATATTCTGATGATTTTAGTCAAGGTTACTGGAAAGAAAGTCTCATCGCAAGCGATGTCTTCTTTCTTCATGTGTAGCTCATGGCTATCAACCGTGCTTTGAAGGACTCTACCTTATCATCAGGTTTCCTTTCTCTTGAAGATCCATTTACACCTTTACATGTCTTACTCATATAGGTGGATCCTATAGGGTCCATATACAACATTTGTACATGAAGTCTACTTTAGACTTTATTCCTAACATCCATCTTTCCATGTTATGATCCTTAGGAGCTTCATCACATGAAGTCCTAGTCATTGTCAGACTTAACTAACACATGGAATATATCCTCAAGCTCATTTGAAGAAGTACTAGTGGTTCATCTTTAATTGTCCTTTTAGTTCCCTATTTCAGGAGCCTCATTATTGTCTCAAGATTAAATGGGTTCCTTTACTTCATTTTCATCTTGATTCTCAAGAGTGTCATCCTTTAAGAATCGTATTCTTAGAGATGAGATCTTTTAAGAATCTCGAGGTCATAAAGTAGGTATCCAATACCATCCTTTATTTTCCTAATGAAGAAGCACTCTCAAGTGCTAGATTCCAGCTTGCATGCATGGAACCATATTAAGAATATATACTGTTGTCTCTGCTGCATATATACCAGGAAACTAAGAGGAAATTATGCTAAAATTCATCATTGATCAAATCATGTCACACATGATCCAATTGTATCTCCCTACAACTCTATTGAGTCAAGGTGTATTAGGAGGATTGAGATAGAAATGATATTCATATTTCCATAAGGTATTCTTTGAATTTATCTAACAGGTACTTTCTACCTAGATTAGATCAAATTCATTTTATCTTCCTTCAAACTTTGGTTCTAAACCAAAAATAATGAAATCTTTGAACATTTCAAAGGTTTCTTTAGGTGAAGGAGAAATCTCATATCATACATAATCATCAATAGATATCACATATCCATAATGTTTACCATGATATAGATGATCCGCATACATTAGTATGTATGAGATCCTGAATACCTTGACATCTTACACCATTCCCAAAGAAGGGTGTATTGGACACTTTACTTTGAATACAATATTCATAAGTATGTAAGTTTTGAAATTTTAGACATTCTAAAGTTTCATCTCTTACTAGTCTATTAATCAAATCAATAAACAAATGTCCAAGGCTTGATGCTAGATCATTGTCAAATGATCTTCATCCTCTTATTGATATTAAGGTTTAATTTCATTATTTAGAAATGTTATTGAACCATTCATTAATTTTCTATTTTATTGGAGTCCACTAGGTTTTAGATTATTATCTGAAATATCTTCATCATAACTCTTCATGATAGGTTTATTACAGAATTTATGTTTATTTCCAACATTTAGAAATAAACAATGAGTGTATTCTAATATCTAGGTCATAGAGACATTCTCTAAGACTAAGGTCTCTCCCACATAAATTATGAAGCCTTTCAATCCAAAAGAGATTGTTGCAACAATTGCATTAATATCTATGTGGATGACTATAAGCCTTAAGATCAAATTTTCTAGTCTTCTAAAACATATGCAACCCATTGCAAGTGTTGTAGAAGATTGAGATACAATTATAAGACTTTATCTTATTCAATAAGCAAGTCAATATCAATGATTTATGTAGATTATTCTGATGCTCTATCCGAGTCATTCTCTAAGGATTCTAGACAGACTTGATAGTAATACTATCAACACATCAACTTATTGCAGTATTGGCATTCATCCAACTCTTTGGATGTCATATGGAAGTCATAGAAGTACAATAAACTCTTTGACTATGCTTCTCATCTTGAGTCTGACCCATGCTTCCACTGCGCTCCCTTTATCTATGAACAACCGTTGCTTAAGACTAAGGATGTCTTATGTTAAATTCAAAATAATTCAATGTAAGATCATTTCAACATTCATACATGCTTCATTAAATTCATACAATGTGAATATTATGAAGCTTCATGAATGACTAGAGTATAAACAATAGAATAATGACACTCATCATATCTACATCCATCCATACTCTTAAAATATTGGTTCAGGTAAGTATTCAAACATTTGGAATACATAATCTCTTATAGAGCTACCATTCTACATGATGCAGTGAACCATGTCATTCATGATAAATGTCAAGAGCACATATGTATGCCAGAATATCTTCATTGATTTTATAAAGATTAATTGACAATTGCGATCATCATCGACATGTCACTTCTAAAGTACATTCGATAAGAGATCAAGGCTATAGTTACATACAAACCCTATGGTTGTAGTCCTATTATCCATTTAATTGTCATTCCTCATTAGTATGAGGAGACTTGCATATTGCAACCACATACATTATGTGTCCAACTGCCAGCACAATATATGGATCATGAGTCCAATCCATGATATTTTATTGGTTATCATTGAGTGTAACATTGAGTGGGTTTAATGAAGGGTTATCTGAAATAAGAAATTTGCATAAGTGTACATATTTATATATATATATATATACACATATTTTACTTTTATTTAGGAATTTTTATATCAAAGTTGTCTTGCCTTGTCAACACTGAAAGTTCATTCCCTTAATCACTCCCAATGTAAAAGATATACTTACCATTATATCTCAAGCAAGATCTGGGATCTCCTTCCTTATCTTTGTTGCATCCCAATAATATGAGAACCTACAACTCGGATAAAAAGAAGAGGGAACACATTCCGCCTTGCAAGTCCAACTTACATCTCCCAATTCAGTCTTTAACACCCAGGCCCACCACCCCTAAGGTAATGCTGACCCGTCATTAATTGAGCCAACCGTTAATAAGAATACAACTCGCTATGCGCAATCTAATATCGCCCTAATAATATGAGGACCCGATATTGGGGTCACCACGCATGCGTCCTTACTCTTTTGAGAAGCGAAGAGCCTGATCCAGATGCGCTTGCATACATGAGCTGTCCCTTCGGACAGGCGTCTCATATATACAATCCCTGGCGACAGAACCCTTCGCCTTGACGGGAGACCATGGATGTCACTTATGTGATCCTCCATATCCTATTCAAATTTTAATTAATCATTATGAATCATATTCATTATGATTACTTTAAAGGGAAATAACATCTCTATTCATAATGAGTGTTTTAATTTTAGTTGGATTCCAATTAATCAAATCATATTAAATTAATGATCCAATTAACATCCAACAAACAATCTTTATCGTTACTTGAATTATGGTATTATCTCAAATACGTATTATTTCGAATTTTAATAATTAGAAAAATACATCTTGATTTCTCTGGCATTATCGAGTCCCTACTTGCTGTAATGGCTAGTACCGACGAGAGTGGGACAGACCACATATGTTGCAACCCGCTACCCCAATGCTCTCCGACTAGACACCATATCCACCTCAGGAAAGGATAATGCCAAATAGATCAATTTGTACTTGAGATGATCATCGGTTCTTCAACCGAAATTATACCATATAATGATAATCAAAACAATTTTGATTAACATTTATAATGAGATTTGCTAAACAAATCCCAAATCCTATTCAAGCAACATATTTATTGGAATGAAGATCTTGTAGATCATGTAACCAATTAGTGATCTAGATCACATCTAATCAAATATTGGTTAAGGCAATATTATTTAAGGAAATAATTATCATCAAATATTTCACAAATATTTATGCACAATTATTCCAGAAAATTAAACAATTTAATTTCACTAATTGAGTAAATGACAATCACTAGGTTCTTGATTAGGAAAGTATTTCCAGCAGTGATCCTCATTTGCTAAAAATACCATATCTCAATCAATTTAAATCCAAATTAAGCAAAGTAAGTGCCTAAAGTTTGCTAATTTGATTTACAACAGAACCTAAGTGATTTGCATGCATTTCAAGCATTTCAAATCCGTAATTAACATCTTAAATACGTCATATCCGCAGTCCCGGAAATAGTGGATACATATTCACTAAAATGAGCATAACTTGAGCAAACGAAATCGAAATCACGTAAACTCGGATCCTACGGTTTCTTTATTTAATGGGGAACAAAATCTAATTATTATTTTTGTTTTTAAACAATTAAAACAATGCCGAAAATAATCTCAAAACAGATATGCGAAAATGAAATGCAAGAAAACTTTCGCAAACCCTAATGAACACAAGTCGTCCTCGGTTAATGGATCATATCCTAAAACACCGACCTAAGGCTCTGGTACCACTTGAAATATATGGTATAAACCTTAAGCGCATCACGGAAGCGTGAGCGACTTTTCGAATACGACGAAGTGAAGGATATTGTGAATCCTTTAAGCGCATCACGGAAGCGTGTCGATCGCATCGTATGCAATCGGAGCAACTAGTCGTACTAGATGCTAGATGCAGCGGAAATTAAAATTTTAACTTTAAAGATGAAACCACATGATCACGAGAACACTTCTCGGATCGTTTCATCAAACCACAAAGTATAAGGAATACCTCTTGAAGCGTGGTTGTGATCGCGAGATCCCAAAGTAGAGATCCTCCTATCTTAAGTCCGACCCACGGAGAATGCGCTTGCGGGCACGATGATGAGTCGCATCCTTCCCGCAATCCTTTGACGAAGATCCAAGCGTCGAGGCGTAGCAAAAATGATCTCCTTCCTAATACACAAAGTGGACGGCCACTTGAATATTAGGGAGACCCCACGAGAATGAGAGAGAGAGAGAGAGAGAGAGAGAGTAGAGTTCTTCAACTCAAGAATGTTGTTGTAACTTGGAAAGGCTACCCTAGCCCTCCTTTTATACTAGTTTAGGGTCCAATGGATCTCAATCCATGGGACACATGGATCCAAGGGCTATGCTTGGTCCATGCTAAATCAATGGCTATGATTGTTGTTGGTTAAAACCAACAACATTAATTTAAATTAAAATATGTTGCAACATTATCAACATAATTTAATTTAACTAATTAAGAGATAATGTGACAACAAAAAGGGAGTCAACCAACCACCCTAAATTATAGGGTGTTATTTTGTCTCCTTTTATTTTATCATATTATTTCTTAATAAATTGCAATAACTATTATTGCAATAATATCCACCAAATTAATTCCAAATTAATTTGTGAATATTTCAATCATGCCATTGATCATTATGTGAATCATATTCACAACCCAAACTAATTTGTAAATTACATTTCCAATTAATTAATTAATGTGAATCCAATCCACACAATTAATTAACAAATGCTATTTACATAGATTCTCTCTCTTATATATGTATATTATAAATCATATTTATAACACACATATATCATGGATAGTGTTATCCACATTCTCTTAATCTTTGATAATTAAATCCCATTTAATTATCTTAGATAATCATTTTCACAATATGAATTATATTCATATTAAGCTTGATAATTAAATCTCATTAATAATCAAGTCCTTGCTTGGACATTTCATCAAAAGAATTATTCTTGAACCCTTTCATGAATAATGTGCTTTCTCCGCAGATACTTGGAGATAAGGACAGGGCGATTGTATTATTCCATGTATAGTGACTTGGATATTGAGATATTATCTCAAATCCAGATCGAACGAACCTCCCACAGATGCTTGATTAAATCAAGACCGCAGATCTAATCTTCTCATTGAATCTGAATCTCATTCAGACCATTGTCCAACACTTGGACTAAGATCAGATTGCTTCTCTACTGGAAGGAGTCACTAAAATCCAGACCTGTTTCATCACTCCCTCGGAATGGAAGCGTCATGGATATACAATCGTTTATGATCACATCACCCTCAGGTATTCCCAATACCTGTACATCCTGCATACTGGAAGACCCATGGTCAACCCGAAGATCAAGATCTATTTTACACTATGTTCTTCAGGGTTTGATCACTAAGTTTCTCATTTGATCATTGGGATTTGGTATCGATCATATACTTTCCAAAAGCATATATCATACCTAGGTCTTGATCATATACTTTCCAAAAGTATATATCAAACCTACAAATTCAGTCAAGCTTCCAAAGCGAGACGACCGTGCACGGAATTTGATTCTTCCCAATATCTCATGAGTGAGCTCATGTCTTCCGGTTCAGTAGTGAACCTGTATGATCCCTTTGAGAGATCGTATTACTCATATACCCTTATATGCACACCAGCGCGCCGGTATATAGACCTTGGTTAGGCCATCAACCTATCGGTCTGCCAAATGTACATACTCAGACATATAGCAATACATCTGTCTCCGGTCAGAGGATGCGTGCCTATGCTGTGACAACATTCAACAGAGGACTTAGGTTATCTCGATCTCGTTAAGTCAACTCTTTGACTTAACTAATCTGACACCTCCGAATCTCTATTCCTATGCAGAGGACCTGCATCAAGAGGTCGGTCAGATATCAGCCTATGTGAGAAAGGATTGCCATCTCCTACTCAGGCTGGAGACCACATCTTAACAATCATTTGACGGTGCTTGATGAGTCCTCAATCTAACCCTTTAGATATTCATCCAAGCACCAGCCTCTATGATTCAATAATTGAATCAACAACTGTATGATCATTAAGACAGCCATGGTACATAACCCTAATTGTACAGAGGGACCTATTACGCAAATTATTTATTCTTCATTTCAGATCACAGAATGATATTCGCAATAACATTTATTGCATAATGGCTCGCCGTGGGCTCACATGTCCAACAATCTCCCACTAGCCCAAAGAGCCATTAATGGGCTAATCATTTAAACCCCACTCATGTGACAATCATATGCTATTTAGAAAAATAGCTAGGTAAGCTGATCAGTCACTCTGTTCCCAAAAGACTATGCCAAGTCCTTTTACGACACTTGCATATCCCTAGGTAACAGTGCTCGCAACCAATGCGAATGTTGCATCTAATGCAACCAATACTCAATCTAGTCAAAGCAGTTATAGTGTCCTTGACACTATTGCTCAACAACTATTATAACCAGTATTTTCATAATCCTTATCAGAATACCCTTATTCCGGGAGATCACTATCTCTCAAGGTATCCACAGTTAAGACCTTTTAGATCTCTATCTATAAAGTCTTAATTTCTTGAAGATATTGTTATTACTGCAATCAAGTGTTCTATATGTAGGATTAGTAACAGTTTACTACTCCCACTGCATGGCAGATATCTGGCTTTTGTACACATCAAGCATACACTAAGCTTCTCATAACTGATGCACAAGTGCAAGCAGTTCTAGCATTCACTTCCTCAACTCTTTGAGGTGCTATTCCTTTAGATAGGTCAGTACCAAATCTCAAGGAAGGAAGCCTTTCTTGGAATTTCCATTAATGGAATATGTCCAAGGTGTAATACAAATGTGACAGTCCCAATACCCTCTTTTCTTTGATTCTGAACAACTTCAGAACTAAGATCTAAGAGGTATTCTTGAGATCATATCTCATGGTATGGAATAGCCAGTCTATAAAACACTTATTATCATCCTTATATCACTCCAAATGATTAGGATATTATCTACATTTAGCACGATGAACACAATGGCACTCCCACTAAGCTTTACATGGTTCATCAAGATTCTATTTGAAATCATAACATTTATAATTTCATCAAATCTTATGTTCCAACAACAAGAAGCTTATTTGAGTCCACAGATGGATTTCTTTAGCTTTCACACCTTACTTTCCTCAACCATGAAGCCCTGGGGCTACTTCATGTGAATATCCTCAGAGAGGTATTCTTAGAGGAATGCAATCTTGAATTACATCTTGAAGATGCAATAGTCAAGTTGTGTAGCTAAGGTTAGCAATATTCTGATGAGTTTAAGCATGGTTACTGAAGAGCAAGTCTCATTGCAAGCAATGTCTTCTCTTTCGATGTGTAGCTTATGGCTACGAACCGAGCTTTGAAAGTCTCTACCTTCTCATCAGGTTCCCTCTTCTCTTGAAGATCCATTTACACCTTTATGGGTCTTACCCATATAGGTGGATCCTCGAGGTCCATATACAACACTTGTATATGAAGTCTACTTTAGACTTTATTGCTAATATCCATCTTTCCATGTCATGATCTTTAGGAGCTTCATCACATGAAGTCCGATCATTGTCAGACTCTGCTGACACATGGAATACATCCTCAAACTCATTTGAAGAGGTATTAATGTTTCATCTTTAATTATCCTTCTAGTTTCCGATCTCGGGAGCCTCATTACCATCTCAAGATTAAATGAGTTCCTACACTACATTTTCATCTTGATTCTCAAGAGAGTCATCAATCCTCCAAGAATCACATTCTCAGAGATGAGATCTTTTAAGAATCTCAAGGTCATAAAGTAGGTATCCAATACCATACTTTATTTTCCTAATGAAGTAGCACTCTCAAGTGCTAGATTCCAGCTTACATGCATGGAACCTTATTAAGGATATATATTGTAGTCTCTACCACACATATATACCAGGAAACTAAGAGGATAATTATGCTAAAATTTATCATTGATCAAATCATGTCACACATGATCCAATTGTATCTCCCTACAACTCTATTGAGTTCAGGTTTACCAGGAGGAGTGAGATAGAAATGATATTCATATCTCTATAAGGTATTCTTTGAATTTTATCTAATAGGTACAAGCTACCTAGGTTAGATCAAATTCATTTCATCTTTCTCCAAACTTTGGTTCTAAACCAAAATTATGAAATCTTTGAACATTTCAAAGGTTTCTCAGGTGAAGAGAAGAAATCTCATATCATACGTAATCATCAATAGATATCACATATCCATAATGTTCACTATGATATAGATGATCCACATACATCAATAGGTATGATATCCTGAATACCTTGACATCTAACACCATTCCCAGAGAAGGGTGTATTGGACATTTTACTTTGAATACAATATTCACAAGTATGTAAGATTTGAAATTTTAGACATTCTAAAGTTTCATATCTTACTAGTCTATTGATCAAATCAACAGACAAATGTCCAAGGCTTGATGCCAGATCATTGTCAAATGATCTTCAACCTCCTATTGATCTTATAAGGTTTGATTCTTAGTATTAGAAATCTTAATGAACCATTCATTAATTTTCTAATTTTGTGGAGTCCACTAGATGCTAGATTACTATCTGAAATATTTCCATCATAACTCTTTATGATAGTTCTATCTCAGAATTCATGTTTATTTCCAACATTTAGAAACAAACAATGAGGGTATTCTAATATCTAGGTCATAGAGACATTCTCCAAGACTAAGGGCTCTCCCACTGAGAATATGAAGTCCATCTATCCAACAGAGACTGCTGTAACAATTACAGCAATATCCATGTAGATGACTACTAAACCTTAAGATCAAATTTCTAATCTTCTAATATATATGCAACCAATTGCAAATGTCATTAGAAGATTGGGATACAATTGTCAGACTTTATCTTATGAAATAAGAAAGTCAGAATCAATGATTTATGTAGATTATTCCGATGCTCTATCTGAGTCCTTCACTAAGGATTTTAGATAGATTTGATAGTCATACTATCAACACATCAACTTATTGCAGTATTGGCATTCATCCAACTCTTTGGATGTCATATGGAAGTCACAGAAGTAGGTCAACTCTTTGACTTTCCTTCTTACTCGGGTCCGACCCATGCTTCCACTGCACTCTCTTAATCTATAAACAACCATTGCTTAAGACTAAGGATCTCTTATGTTAAATTCAAAAGAATTCAATGTAAGAGCATTTCAACATTTATACATGCTTCATTAAATTCATACAATATGAATATTATGAAGCTTCATGAATGACTAGAGTATAGATAATAGAATGATGACACTCATCATATCTTCATACATCTTAACTCTTAGAGACTTAGGTTCAGGTAGGTATTCAAACATTTTGAATACATCATCTCTTTCGAGCCACCATTCTGCATAATGCAGAGAACCATGCCATTCATGATTAAATGTCTAGAGCACATATGTATGCCAAAATATCTTCTTTTATTTTATAAGGATTATTCGACAATTACGATAACCATCGACATGTCACTTCCAAAGTACACTCGATGAAAGATCAAGACTATAGAGACATACAAACCCTAGGGTGATGTCTTATTGTCTTATTTAATTGCCCTTCCTCATTATGTTGAGGGGACTTGCACACTGCAACCACATACATTATGTGTCCAATTGCAAGTACAATATCTGGATCATGAGTCCAATCCAAGATATTTTTAATGGTTATCATTGAGTATAACATTGAGTGGGTTTAATGAAGGATTATCTGAAATAAGAAATTTGCATAAGGGTATATATATATATACATGTTTTACTTTGATTTAGGAATTTTTATATCAAAGTTGTCTTGCCTTGTCAACACTGAAAGTTCATTCCCTTAATCACTTTCAATGTAAGAGATATTCTTACCATTATATCTCTAGCAAGATCTGGGATCTCCTTTCCTATCTTCGTTGCATCCCAATAATATGAGAACCTACAACTCGGATAAAAAGAAGTGGGAACACATTCCGCCTTACAAGTCCAACTTGCATTTCCCAATTCGGTCTTTAACACCCGGGCCCACCACCCCTAAGGCAATGTTGACCCGTCATTAATTGAACCAACCGTCAACAGGCTTAATACTCGCTATACGCAATCCAATATCGCCCCAATAATATGAGGACCCGATATTGGGGTCACTACATATACGGCCTTACTCTTTCGAGAAGCAAAGAACCCGATCCAATTAAATCATGCACAGGATCTGTCACTTCGGACAGGCGTCTCCCATACACAACAACTGGCGACGGAATCCTTTGCCTTGACGGGAGACCATGGATGTCACTTATGTGATCCTCCACCTCATATTCAAATTGTAATTAATTATCGTGAATCATATTCACATAATTAATCCTTCCAAGGGAAATATACATCTATTCATAATAGAGTGTTTATTGGATATAATTAATTTAATCATATTAAATTAATCATCAATCCAATCATCAATCAACAAACATGTCTTTTACTTGAATAGTAGGTATATACTCAAAGTACGTATTATTCGAATTTTAATAATTAGAAAAATACACATTGTCTGTCTCCGGTATTATACAGTCCCTACCCGCTGTCATGGCCAGTACCGACGAGAGTGGGACGGACCACATACGTTGCAACCCGCGACCCCAATGCTCTCCGACTAGGCACCACATCCGCCTCGGGAAAGGATAATACCAGATAGACCATCATGTACTTTGAGATGTTCATCGGTTTTTCAACCGAAATTATACCATATATTATAAATCAAAACATTTTTGATTATAAGGAGATTTGCTAGACAAATCCCCAATCCTATTCAAGCAAAAGGGTTTTTCATGTAAAAGTTGTCCTACAACTATTGTAGGATAAACTATAGTTTTCATGAAGGCAATGTTTGTTGATGAACCAATGATCAAGATCTAATATCTCATCATTGTGGTTTAGGCAAGTGTCATTCAATGAAATAATTATCTCTTTAAATATTTCACAAATATTTATCACTAATTATTCCAGAAAATTAACAATTAATTTTCATCAAGATTATTGAATGACAAATCACAAGGTTCAAGATCAAAATTGTTAATTTCCAGCAGTGACCCCCAATCACTAAAATTAACTTATCTTGATCAATTTAAATCCAAAAAATGCAAACTCAGTTTCCAAAGATTGCCTATTTGATTTATCAAAGAACCCAAGTGATAATTCACGCATTTCAAGGCGGATTAAAACCGTAATCATCTCATTAATTACGTTCAAATCCGCAGTTCCCGCAACAGTGAATATAGTCATATTCAAAAAGCCATATCTTGAGCAAATAAAGTCCAAATTTAGTAAACTCAAGTCCTATGGTTTCCTTGTTTAATGGGGAACAAAATCTTCGTGTTTAAACATTTTAAACAGAGCCGAAAAATTCAATTTTACAGAGGTGCGAAAATTGAAATGCAGCAAAAAATTTCGCAACCCTTTCAAGAACCAAATCGTCTAAGGTCTATGGATCATATCCAAAACCTTATTCAACCTATGGCTCTGATACCACTTGAAGGATATTGTGAATCCTTTAAGCGCATCACGGAAGCGTGTCGATCGCATCGTATGCAATCGGAGCAACTAGTCGTATTAGATGCTAGATGCAGCGGAAATTAAAATTTTAACTTTAAAGATGAAACCACATGATCACGAGAACACTTCTCGGATCGTTTCATCAAACCACAAAGTATAAGGAATACCTCTTGAAGCGTGGTTGTGATCGCGAGATCCCAAAGTAGAGATCCTCCTATCTTAAGTCCGACCCACGGAGAATGCGCTTGCGGGCACGATGATGAGTCGCATCCTTCCCGCAATCCTTTGACGAAGATCCAAGCGTCGAGGCGTAGCAAAAATGATCTCCTTCCTAATACACAAAGTGGACGGCCACTTGAATATTAGGGAGACCCCACGAGAATGAGAGAGAGAGAGAGAGAGAGAGAGAGTAGAGTTCTTCAACTCAAGAATGTTGTTGTAACTTGGAAAGGCTACCCTAGCCCTCCTTTTATACTAGTTTAGGGTCCAATGGATCTCAATCCATGGGACACATGGATCCAAGGGCTATGCTTGGTCCATGCTAAATCAATGGCTATGATTGTTGTTGGTTAAAACCAACAACAATAATTTAAATTAAAATATGTTGCAACATTATCAACATAATTTAATTTAACTAATTAAGAGATAATGTGACAACAAAAAGGGAGTCAACCAACCACCCTAAATTATAGGGTGTTATTTTGTCTCCTTTTATTTTATCATATTATTTCTTAATAAATTGCAATAACTATTATTGCAATAATATCCACCAAATTAATTCCAAATTAATTTGTGAATATTTCAATCATGCCATTGATCATTATGTGAATCATATTCACAACCCAAACTAATTTGTAAATTACATTTCCAATTAATTAATTAATGTGAATCCAATCCACACAATTAATTAACAAATGCTATTTACATAGATTCTCTCTCATATATATGTATATTATAAATCATATTTATAACACACATATATCATGGATAGTGTTATCCACATTCTCTTAATCTTTGATAATTAAATCCCATTTAATTATCTTAGATAACCATTTTCACAATATGAATTATATTCATATTAAGCTTGATAATTAAATCTCATTTAATAATCAAGTCCTTGCTTGGACATTTCATCAAAAGAATTATTCTTGAACCCTTTCATGAATAATGTGCTTTCTCCGCAGATACTTGGAGATAAGGACAGGGCGATTGTATTATTCCATGTATAGTGACTTGGATATTGAGATATTATCTCAAATCCAGATCGAACGAACCTCCCACAGATGCTTGATTAAATCAAGACCGCAGATCTAATCTTCTCATTGAATCTGAATCTCATTCAGACCATTGTCCAACACTTGGACTAAGATCAGATTGCTTCTCTACTGGAAGGAGTCACTAAAATCCAGACCTGTTTCATCACTCCCTCGGAATGGAAGCGTCATGGATATACAATCGTTTATGATCACATCACCCTCAGGTATTCCCAATACCTGTACATCCTGCATACTGGAAGACCCATGGTCAACCCGAAGATCAAGATCTATTTTACACTATCTTCTTCAGGGTTTGATCACTAAGTTTCTCATTTGATCATTGGGATTTGGTATCGATCATATACTTTCCAAAAGCATATATCATACCTAGGTCTTGATCATATACTTTCCAAAAGTATATATCAAACCTACAAATTCAGTCAAGCTTCCAAAGCGAGACGACCGTGCACGGAATTTGATTCTTCCCAATATCTCATGAGTGAGCTCATGTCTTCCGTTTCAGTAGTGAACCTGTATGATCCCTTTGAGAGATCGTATTACTCATATGCCCTTATATGCACACCAGCGCGCCGGTATATAGACCTTGGTTAGGCCATCAACATATCGGTCTGCCAAATGTACATACTCAGACATATAGCAATACATCTGTCTCCGGTCAGAGGATGCGTGCCTATGCTGTGACAGCATTCAACAGAGGACTTAGGTTATCTCGATCTCGTTAAGTCAACTCTTTGACTTAACTAATCTGACACCTCCGAATCTCTATTCCTATGCAGAGGACCTGCATCAAGAGGTCGGTCAGATATCAGCCTATGTGAGAAAGGATTGCCATCTCCTACTCAGGCTGGAGACCACATCTTAACAATCATTTGACGGTGCTTGATGAGTCCTCAATCTAACCCTTTAGATATTCATCCAAGCACCAGCCTCTATGATTCAATAATTGAATCAACAACTGTATGATCATTAAGACAGCCATGGTACATAACCCTAATTGTACAGAGGGACCTATTACGCAAATTATTTATTCTTCATTTCAGATCACGGAATGATATTCGCAATAACATTTATTGCATAATGGCTCGCCGTGGGCTCACATGTCCAACACGAAGAACGACTAGTCGAACTAGTTGTTCTATGCAGCGGAAATTAAATTTTTTTCATACGACGAAACCACATGATCCAAGAACACTTGTCGTATCGTTTCGTCTAAACCACAAACAAGTAATAGGATTACCTCTTGAAGCGTGGTTGTGATCAAGTCTCTAAACGAAGAGACCTCCTGTTTCAAGTCCGATCCGACGAAGGAGATGCTTGCGAGCGCGGGGATGAACCGCATGCTTCTTGCAATCCATGTTGATGATCCAAGCGGTGGATCTCCTGATCTCGACACAAGAGATACATCGTCTTCTTCATGGGCGAGGCACACCGAAGGATATGGAGATCCATGAGTAAACGATCGGGCAGCATAACGACGACGCTGCGGCGATGGAGAACCTCTCTAGGGCATCCATGGTGGATGGCCATGAGAGGAAGAGAGAGGGCTGATGTGTAGAGAGAAAAAGAGAGAGATGTGCTTCTCAAGTATTGTGTAAAGAATAGCAATGGGGTGCCTCTCCTTTTATAACATTTTGGGATCCATGGATCTCAATCCATGGGACAACACTAATTCAATGGCTCCCATTGATTTGTGTTTCCTTTTATGGCCAAGATTGTTGTTGGTTAAAAACACAACAATTAATTTGATTTAGATTAAATATATTTGATAAATCAAATATTATTCAATCTTAAATTAAATCACAAAATTGGAGATCAATTCCAATTTGGAATGGCTAGCCATCCACACTCCAATTAGGAATGTGAGATTCTCTATGAAATCCAAGATTTCATGGTTATTTATATCTCCAATTACAACAACAATTGTTGTAAAATATTCTACTACAATAATTCATAATTATTTTGTGAATATTGCAATCTTGCCATTGGAAATTTGTGAATCATATTCACAACCCAAAATAAAATGTAAATTACACTTTCAATTTAATGTCCAATGTGAATCCAATTCACATCAACATTTAATTAACAAATGTAAATTACAAATTTCTCTCTCTTTTATATTATAAATCAGATTTATAATATATATGATTAATATGGATATTGCTATCCACATTATTTATATCCATGAAAATTAAATCACATTTAATCATCTTCGATCTCTATTCTCATGTGCCCAAATAATATGAATCACATTCACATTAATTTTATCTTTGATAATCAAATCCCATTTAATTATCTAAGGTAGATCTCTTTATAATATGAATCGAATTCATATTAATCGTGACAATTAAATCACATTTAGTTATCCATTTTCTCAATGCTCGGATACATTTATCAACAATAGAATTATCCATGAACTCTGTCAAGGATAATGTGTTTTCTCTGCGAATGCTTGGAGATAAGGACAGGGCGATTGTATTGTTCCACGTGTAGTGACTTATATATTGAGATCATATCTCAAATCCATATCGCGGGCCTCCCATAGATGCTTGATTAAATCAAGACCGCAAATCTAATCTTCTCATTGCATCTGAATCACATTCAGATCAATGTCCAACATTTGGACCAAGATCAGATCACTTCTCTACTGAGAGGAGTCACTAAAATCTAGACCCGTTTCATCACTCCCTAGGAATGGAAGCGTCATGTTTATGCAATCGTTTATGATCACATCACCCTCAGGTATTCCCAATACCTGCACATCCTGCATACTGGAAGACTCAGAATAATCCTGAAGTATTGGATCAACTTTATACTATCTACTTCATGGTTTTATCAGTAAGCTTCTCATTTGATCATTGGGAGTCGGTATCGATTATATAGTTTCCAAAAGCATATATCACATCTAGGTCTTGATCATATACTTTCCAAAAGTATATATCAAAACTACAAATTCAGTCAAGCTTCCAAAGCGAGACGAGCGTGCGCACGGAATTTGATTCTTCCCAATATCTCATGAGTGAGCTCATGTCTTCCGGTTCACTAACTAAACCTGTATGATCCCTTTGAGATATCGTATTACTCATTTGCCCTTATATGCACACCAGCGCGTCGGTGTATAGACCTTGGTTAGGTCATCAACCTATTGGTCTGCCAGATATACATACTTAGATATATAGTAACACATCTGTATCCGGTCAGAGGATACGTGCCTGTATCGTAAAAGCATATGATATAGGACTTTGGTTATCTCGATATCGTTAAGTCAGCTCTTTGACCTAACTAATCTGACACCTCCGAATCTCTATTCCTATGCAGAGGACCTGCATCAAGAGGTCTGTCAGATTCAACCTCTAGAGATAAGGATTGCCATCTCCTACTCATGCTGGAGATCACCTCTTAACAATCATTTGACGGTGCTTGATGAGTCCCCAATCTAACTCTTTAGATATTCATTCAAGCACCAGCCTCTATGATTCAACAGGTGAATCAACAACTGTATGATCATCAAGATTGCCATGGTACATAACCCTAATTGCACTAAGGGACCTATTATGCAAATTATTTATTCTTCATTTCAGATCAGGGAATGATATTTGCAATAACATTTATTGCATAATGGCTCACCGTGGGCTCGCATGTCCAACAGTAACCTCTCCTTCAGTGTCTAGAAGCTATTCTCACACTTCTCTGACAAAGTATATGGCATCTCCTTGGTCAGATGGGTGAGGGGAATGGTAATCTGAGAAAATCTCTTCACAAATCGCTATAATAGTTGTCTAAGTCAAGAAAGCTTCGGATCTCGGACACATTTTTTTGTCGTTCCCAACTAAGAACTGTTGCAATTTTTCCAAGATCCACTGGCACTCCTGCACCTGAGATAACATGACCTAAGAATATTTTTTCTTGAAGCCATAACTCACACTTACTAAACTTCGCATATAGCTTGTGCCTCTGCAGAGTTCCAACATTGTTTGTAAGTGTATGTGATGTTCCTTCTCATCTCGAGAGTAGATAAGGACATCATCAATAAAATCCACAACAAAGCTATCGAGGAAAGGCTGAAACACCCGGTTCATCATGTCCATGAATGTTGCAGGGGCATTTGTCAAGCCAAAGGGCATCACCAAGAACTCGTAGTGGGAGCATCAGGTTCTGAATGCAGATTTAGGTATATCCACATCCTTAATATGCAGTTGATGATACCTAGACTTTATATCAATCTTAGAAAAGATGGATGATCCTTGTAGATGATCGAAGAGATCGTCAATGCATGATAAAGGGTAACGATTCTTGATTGTTACCTTATTCAACTGCCCATAATATAAACACGTGCATAGATCCATCCTTCTTCTTAACAAAAAGGACAGGTGCTCCCCATGGAGATGTACTTGGACGTATGAAACCCTTCTCCAATAGCTCTTGTAACCTCACTTTAAGTTCTTTATTTTAGCTGGTGACATCCTATATGGTGCTATAAATATTGGTTGAGTTCCTGGAATGAGAGAACTCTCAAACCTCACCTTAGGTGGTGGGGGAAGCCCAAGCAAAACTGTAGGAAAAACATCAGGAAAGTTCCTTACTACTTTAACATCATCTATTCCTCTTGTATGGATTTGATTCCCAATTACGTGAGCAATAAAACCTTTGCACCCTTGAGATAGCAGATGATGCGATTATAAACTGATATACAAGTTACACCTCTCGATGAGGTACTCCCATCAAACACAAATTCTTGTAGCTCAAGAATCTTCAATATAATATTCTTCTCAAGACAATATAAATATGCATGGTGATTTTCGATCCAGTCCATACAAAGGATAACATTAAAGTCGTCCCTGAATGAGTAGCAAGTACACCTCGATCATATAACCCCCAATATAAACTGGACAATCTGGAAGCAATCAATGGACAACAAACACCTGACCCCCAGACCCCTTAATAAGATATGGGTCTGAAACTATGGTAGTCTCTCAGCCTAAGGTCTCCATAAATCTCCAAGACACAAAGGAATGAGATGCACCCGAGTCAAAAAAGAGAATGAGCTATAAAGTCTCCTACTGAAACCATACCCCATACTACCAATCCTGTAGCATGTGCTTGTCCATCAGTGATGGCATTGAGTTGTCCTTCTCTTCTTGGCCCACTAGAACCTGTTGTTCTTCGAGTCTAATTAGGATGTCCCCTGCCATCATGAGAGGTAGAACCACATTCCCGGTGTTGCAGATGCCCCCCTTACACATTACTCACAACTGTAAAGCTCCTAGTGGACAGCTGGACCTGATGTGTCCCTCCTGGTTGCATCGATAGCAAACACATTCCTCAGACATGGAGTTCACCACTGGACGTGCTACTTGTAATGGACTGAAAAGAGCTTACCGCAGTGTAGGGGCTCCTTTATGAGTAGACTTGGTTGACATGTTAGGCCTATAGGGGTCGAAACGTTGCCCTCTCCATGTTGTCGATCGATCGTTACGAGAAGTCCTCCCATAATAGCTTGGTCCTCCTTGCCTAGTATGTACTTACCTACCTTCATACAAGTCCTCCTCCACTCGTTATGCAACATCAAGCACTTCCTTCATTGTAACCAATCTAAGGAGTACTATCCTCTCACGAATTTCCTTACGAAGACCTCGAAAGAACTTGAATGCCTTGTCATACTCAGTAGGCACAATGTTGGAAACATTTTTCAACAACTACGTGAACTTGATCAGATAAAAAGTCATAGTTCTATTCCCTTGCTCGAGTAGAGTGAACACCACACGGTGCTGCTCTAGCTAGTATTCTGAATAGAAATGCTCCTGGAATGCCTCAGTAAATTTCTCCCATGTAATTGGCATCACAATACATAATCTATAGAACTCCACCATTTCTCAGCATAGCCTAGTAAGGAGTAAGTAGACAGGGTAACCTTCTCCTCATCTGGTACATGTATGGTATGAAAGACCTTTTCTATACACTTCAGCATCTCTCTGCCAACTCAGGGCTTGTATTGCCCAAAAACTCTGGAACCTTCTCCTTGCGATATTTTGAAAAGACGTACTCTCGTTGCAGTGGTGGTGGCAACGGAGGAGGAGGTGGATGTGGTGGTGGAACACGGATCTCAACACTGGATCCTCGAGAATAAGCTACATCTGCTGCACATCCTACAACATTGCCATTATCATAGCTAACTGCTGTGCAGTCTGATCGTTGTGAGGCTGCATGATTTGCATGTGTAGAAAATAAAAATGGAATTATAATTAGATCTTATAGTAGATATCATTAGTCAAACTTGATCAAAACATAATTTCTAGTGGATAAAGCCTCTGTTTTTTTACAGTAGTTAGAAGACTACTCGTCTAATGTATAATGGTATTTCTCCTACCATACGGTTGTCTATGACTGATGGGTTAAATGGGCTCGGATATCGCTCTGCCTCGACGGTAGCGCATATAAACACCCATTACAAGGTTATCGAACAACAGTTATAATCAACCTGTATGATATACCATTCATACAAATAAAAAGGCATATAAAAAATTTTAAACCTCCATTGGTAAACATGTGTCCACAGTAATATAACAAAAAATACTCTTTATTACGTCATAAATAGTTGAAAAGGAGGGGAATGAAAACAACTACAAAACTTAGCCTCAACCTCAACAATGCCCTACAGATGCACCACCGAAGTTGCGAGTCTTCATCTCGTACTCTACACTTCTTGTTGGATTTCCAAAGAATGTAACTTGTGAGTCAACTGACCCAATACATATAAAATAAAAAATATAATTAAGATATTATAGGTAAGCAATACAAATGCATTAACTGAACATGTTTAAAAAAATGTTGTAATAGTATCTAGCAATATACAATCAGTTACACTCCAAGACTTCAACAGTTATGCAATCTAAAACCAATTCATTGACTTTTCTTAATCCATATTTTCATGTATTTATCCCATAGTCGCTCGTCAAAGGAGAAAGCCTGCACTAGGAATGAAGCCTGCAACATCACATTCAATGTGTAGCCTAAACCTTGTGCACAAGTGTGACGCTTCAACTAGTCTAGTTGATAGCACTCTAACACTAGAGACGGGACATGCAAGTTTGGAGAGTCGCAACTCTGTCAATCGAGTCTGCCGAAGCAGTCTCGCTTGCTCCAAAATAAGTGCAACAAAACAGATCCATATGGTGCGATGCACGCATGCATTCTCCTAAATTCCACTAGAGTACCTACTACCACTCCACTCTGTGATGCTCTTCGATGGAGATGCCTTACTGTTGACTCAGCCAGATCAAAATGGGTGTGCACCCACCTTCTAGTATTTATCTTTTCCTTCCAACATGCATTGATATGATTTACTCAAAAAGTCAAAGGCCATGGAATTTATCAATGACATCCCACAATGATCACACGATATATTCAATATGATAATCCTTGTGTCTCAAACCATACGTTTATCTCATTACATTTATTAAAGTATATGATTACATGTGTTCGAGACACTATCAATAAAACAAGGATCTCTAGGTAATTTTGTTCAAGCTTCTTTACGACTCAATTTATAAGAAGAATAAAAGATCGACCAGATACCATCATGCAACACTGAACCGAACATAGATGGTAAATCTATTCCATAAGATCAAAGTGAGAAGTACCATCTAGAAATGTGAAACCACAACATTTCCTTGTGCATAGTATAATACAGAAAAAAAGATGCTCCAACGACGTACGAAAATCTGATTAATGTAGAAAAGGTAAAGGTAAACACGGTCATGCATTATATGACATAAATAAATTGAAGAGTCGGATTAGTATTAATTATGCAATTAAGATCATATCTTTGACAAGATCTATACCTGAATGACCACCATAAAATATTAATTGAAGCCAAACAAATGTTGCTTACATCATTAAGATTTGGTTAAATTGGTTGATATCCATTGCATGAGGAAAGGTCAAGGTAGTTGAATATAATTAAGGATATTTATAACAAGGAAGATTTATCTATACAAAATATAGCTCATAGCTTGGAATTGACCATAACTAATTTTTTTGATAACACTGTATACATATACATATTTATTTATTTATTTATTTATTGGAGAAATATTATGTGGAATCTTACATGTTCGTTATGGCTTCATATCATAAGATTTTATAATAATATTTGTTAATTTAGGGATAAAAAATATACTTAAAGGATTGCAATCTTAAGAATGACCCACATACCATCACATAAAATAGCATTAAGATGATGGCTCCTACAAACTTTCCAGAATCCTATTATTGTAAAACCACCATGTAGAAAAATCGTGCCATGATCTAATATCAAGTGGACCCTCAAAACTATATACATATCACCAAAAACCTTAAATTAGAACCTTCATAACATTAACTACGTGATACACAAATATCCCAATAATAGTTAGTGTCTAGAGCAATAAAGATATCTTTATATCTATATTCATGTGCGCATAATCATCAAACAATAGAGACATGCCACATATTAATGCCGTAGGGAATAACATCATAACACATACATCATGGCATAATGTCTACAACACATTTAAACGTGATTTAAGAAAGATTTTACACGATGATGAATCTCAGATTCGTCACTCTAAAAGACATTAATTAAGCTCTAATCCCCAAAATTCATTGACATTTCATCATCTATAGTGCATAATTAGCATTTATGCTTATGTATATAATAATTACATGCATAAATGTATAAAATAGGAAGCCAAAAATCCTAGCCCAATTGACCTGTAAAAAAAGCTAACTTCCCCAATCTTTAACTATTCATGCTAACTCCAAATGACCTGAAACCACATCCATAGTGTACATAGTAATAACAATAATAAATGGAAAATACGAAAAAAATCACTAACACAAATAAGTGGACCAGAAACCCAAACCCTAATTTAAGGATTTCCTGACTAAAACGTTGATATCTTCTGCATACAATGTACGATTGATCTTACTCACTTTTGAACTAATGTACATTTAATTATCTTAAAAAAAGACTAAGTTCAAGTAAATTGGAGCTCATATGTGAAAGTTGGGTTTTAGGCTTCTTTTGTACATTGTATATTTTAACCAATTTTGACCTATTGTTATATGTACATAATTAAATCATTTTATTTTATTTATTTTTTATTTACTTATATTGACAAATTTTTTATTAAAATGCGTAAAAATCTAAATCTAAAATAAGACCAAATCAAAGAAGTAACCGAGTCTGACTCTTCACTAACAGTCTGTACAAAAGTTGTTGTTTTTGTATTCTATTTTATTTCTTATTTTTTTTCTAATTAATAAAAATCCAAAAAATTATATTAATATGTAATTATTTATCTTTGATTTTATGACATTTTTACGTATTTTAATATTATTTAAAATTAAAATTACAAAATACAAAAATCAACGTGTTCTATATACACAGAGTACCCCAAAAATATCATTTTGCATAAATGACCTATTTTACTATTGGCCTCTTCATGAAAGTTGTAGATCTTGTCGAGACGAGCAACTTTCATGAAGAAAATTTTTTGATCCGAGTCATTTATTATTTATTTTCCATTTTTCTTTGTATTCTTATTTTCAATTTTTCCGATGAAGGCATGTGGCACCTTCTGGAGCTACCATGTGTCACTCATTTTTTGTCTCAATTTCAAATTTATTTTATAGAAAAAATTTATTATTAATTAAACAAATAACTAATATATATATATATATATAAAGACACGCACGTGCTATGCACATGCGTGTACCACACTAGCACGTGTTGTCAACTTTCTCTCCTCTTCCAGATCTGGGAGCCTCCACCTTCTTGGACATTGTCGCCTGCCTGCCTATTCGAGCCATCGCCACCTCCAATCTCCTATGTGAATCTTACGCATGCCAACGTATCTCATCTTCTCGCCTTCGATCTCCTCCGCCATCTCCTTTCCATTGAGAGCCGCCCCTCACACTGTCACCTTCCACCTTTGCACATCCACCCCTCATCACCCAATCTCCAATCGAATCAATCAGACCTCCTTCCAATCAATTGACTTTCTCCCAATTCATATAAATCTCCGACCATAATGGATCATCCACCCTCATAATCTGGTCACCATTCCATTGCTATACAAAGACCTCCTCCACACCTTTCCACTTTATCCATTGATAGCCATAAGTCCCTAAGGTGATCTCCGGTGGTGACAGCCCGGAGACCCTTCACCTGCGGTGAGATCCAAGGCCCATTGGCCTTTCTGCAACGTGCACCCCTCCACCGCAACTACCATTTCTTTGGCTTCAAAGCCGTCGAGCCGACACCTCCATCTTCATCTCCAATGCTGTACCTCTACCCGAGCATCCTTGACTGTTCCTGCTCCTTTGTCTTCGACAACTCCACAACTAAGCCTCTTCAGCGACGTCCCGCTGCACCAACGTCCGCCGGAAGTATTTCGGCCACACATCGAACGCTCCAAACGTGCCAACTACGAGAGCCATGCTAAAGCGACCACGCTCATCCCTCCCTCTACCGACATCATCTCCATTGGAGCATACTCCTTCGCATCTGTGCTCCATCAAAAATTCACCACCCCACTGCATATGGACTCCGTCTTTGCCAGCCCACCATCGACCGACCTCCTCGAATCCAACATCGCTTTCTCCCATCGCAAGCCACCTAACGTCAGGACCGAGGCCCTCCCACATGCCGCACACGTACGAACGGAACTGCTACAAAGGATGCCCCACGTGATCCCCACGTGCTGTGAGGGTTAATTGTATCAAAACCCCTAGAGCCCTGCATAATTCTATCCCAATCTAGCATCAGAAGGTTACATGCGTAGCAGTGACCAGCAACAAATTTTGCCTGCAACCCATATGGCATTTTGGTAATTACAATTACGTTCACGCACTACATTTTCTTTATTTTGTTTAATTGTAGTTAGACCCCTGACTTTCCTTTGTATTTTGAATAAGCATTTTGCATCTTTAGTTATTTAAAAAATTGCCATTATGTTCTTCAATTAACTCTCTACAATATGGCATGCTTGTGATATTTTTATGATCTATGATTAAATAATAATAATATACTTGTAGAAAATTTCATATTTTCCCATTATGTTCTTAGAAATTTGTTCTTAATTAACCATCACTCCAAAAATTACCAAAAATTCACGGATCATAAAATTAGTTGAATTTAACATTGTGTCCAAAAAGAAGATGCCATGTCAGGCCATGCAGACACTCCTGAGGCAGATTGTTTTTCTCCCATTTTAGAGTGTAAATACTTCTAAGACTGTCTATGTACAAGTTGATCCGTATTTGAATAAAAATGCTTATTTTGTTATTCCTAATATTGTTCCTTTTCCCGATGCTTTATACGGAAAAGGAAAGAAAATATCCAAAAAGAATGATGTTACTCTAGAGACCGAATGATTATAGAAAGATCACAATTTTATAAACATTCCACTTCACGATGACTTGGATCATTTCCTACGCTCAAGAATCAATTGAGGAACAGATGCACAACATGTAGGAAAAAGAGATCACGCGTTGAGAAACATGTATTGACCAAGGCTACTTCATGTGTTATTCATAATAAGGTACCTAAAAAGAAGAGAGATTCTGGAGATCTCTATGTTACATGCGAGATTATTGATATTGCATTCCATCGTACTCTCTTAGATAATGGTTACACGATTAATTTGATTCCATCTTCTTTACTTGATAAGCTCAAGCTAGGTCCTCCTTACAAATCACGAGTGATACTTCAGTTTGCAGATGGATCTGTGAAGAGACCTAGAGGCGTGCTAATGAACATTATCATGATCGTTCAAGGCTTGTTGTTTCCAGTGGACTTTACTATCCTATATATGACGTGCCCTACTTAGTTACATCTTGCTCCAATCATTGTCGGGAGGCCCTTCTTTCAGACAACGAGAGCGCTCTTTGATTATGATACTGGTAGAGTATTATTCCCCACAGACAGTGGAGAGATACACATTAAGATGGTGAGAGGATGTAGCAGTCCCAGATCATTATTATCATTCACATCAAAGGAAACCAATCTTCAAGATGATTGCCAGCAGACACAGTCTCTTGATCTTGAGAGCATTTATTTTGATACCCACGATATCCCATGCGAGGATAGGGTAGATGACATGGTACCTATTTCTTCAGACAACTGTTCACATGCAGAGATAGAGTTCACATCAAATCCAGATGAGTAGTCAGCTGCAGTAAACATCTCAGTGTTGCGGATTGAGAGTACACATATCCCAACACGAGAGTTGGTTGGTTATATTTCACAGATCATACAATCTATTTAGCGTAGAGAGTCAGATAGTGTGTTGGTATACATATATACATTTTTTGCAGTCCAACTTCAGAGACACGTATTTAAGTAGAGAGACCTATGCTATGAACATGTATCACTTACAGAGGCAGACCAGTACGCTTATGTACAATAAATGATTCCGTACGACTCAAGTTGAGGTGATCTACTTTGTACAGGATGCATGACTACTCTTCCACTTCATTTTGTCCTATATAGAAACCATTGGGCCTTTTAGTTTTTTCTGGAGTACACCACCTGTATATTCTTTGTAGACAACAATCGTCCCCATTTTTTGTTCGTCTTATATGCTTAGGACACCATGTCCTAAGCATATGGGGGATTGATTTCGTTGGTTTGTACCTTTTGATTTTTGCTCTTTTTACTTTTCTTTTGTATATCCTTTCTTTTACACGAATTAATGATCCCTAATTTTTGGCCACATTCTGTTCTTTACTTAGGATGCCTTATCCTAGGTATAGGGGGGACAGAGTGATTTCATTGATTTCGTTTTCTATATTTCTTTTGTTCCTTCGTTGCATATTCCTTTTCTCCCAGTCACCTCATTTTTTTGTCTTCCACTATAATTACGATGACCTCATAGTAAGTATAGGGGGTCGACTGACTTATATTATTTTATTCTTTTTGACCCACTTTTACTTAACACGAGTTATGTCCTCCATTTTCTCTTTTGACGCTATGAGGAGATAATACAAGCTAAATAAATGGGTATGCGTATATATTGTATATATACTTGCATCCATAACTAGTACTTTCATGTATTTTCTATATCTATAAAATCCATAAAAGTGGGTAAGGGTTAAATTAAAAACCATTTATTTATTTATTATTTATAAAATCCTTGTAAATAAGTAAAATATTTGTAAAGTCCGTATTTAAAATTCATAATTTAAAATATGTATTAAATACATATAATTATTATTTAAGTACCTATCTATTAAAATACATGTAAAATTCGTTTAATCATTGCAAAATTATTCGTATTTAAATTTTGTAAAATACATTAGTTATTTAATCCAAATAAAATATGGGTAATTTATCTTGTAAAATTCTTGTACATAGCTTGTTTTGTAAAAATTGAAAAATCCATAAAAATAAAAAGTCCTAAAATTCATAAAAATTACAAAATCTTTAAAATCCATACAAATAAGTGAAATTCATAAAATTTACTTCCCAAAAACAGGTGCATTTGCATGCATAATTATATCTATAAAAATTATTTTTTAGAATTTAATTTTTAATTTTTACTATGTATTAAATATCATATTTATTGAGGTTTATGATTATTCTAAGATAAATGACGCAGTGATAGATCTTGAATAATTTTATTCATTGAAAATAAATAGGTTTAATATTTATTATAATTAATTATCAAAATTAGTTATGTTTGTATTCATAAATTTATTATTTTTTCATATTTCATCCAAAAATTCCAAAAATATTATAGAGCATTTATTTCATCATTACTAACATCTCATCGAAGTTTCATAATTTTTGGAGATTATGTGATTGAAATTGTATTTTAGTCCTTATAATAGTCCACATTTGCATTAGTATAAAAAATTACATTAAAAATAACAAAAATATTTCACCTCGAAAATTGCATACGAACTTTGATAGACATAATCCTAAGTTTCTCCTTTGCCTCCTTGAGTTCAACTATGGGACTTTCCCAAGTAAAACAAACATAAAACCATTCCGATTAAAGTTAAATAAATTAATTGTGATTATTTCTTGATTAATTACGATGACCTGCCAACAATGAATTGTAAAATTTAAACGATAATTCACAAAAATTAATGTAGGGAATTTGCGTCTCGTAAGATGGCGTCATGGTCGAGGAGGCAAACGACTTAGTTTTTTGTTTAAAAAATTTAGTGCTCTATTTTCTACACATTCGAGCAGTCCGACCCCTGAACGTGCCACTGTATATTTTTATTTACTTTTCTGCATTTTGTTTCTGTCTTTATTTTTAGTTTTTTGTCACTTTCTTACATATACTCTCTCTCATTTCTCCTATGAGGAACTCGACGTATGTGGAGCGATTTTCCAAAAACCAACCCATCTTCAGCGATGCTTGAAAAATCACATATTAAATTAAGATCAAGTCGAGTTGTAAGAGAGCATAGAGTCTAGTCTTTTAATTTCTGCAATTTTGATTTTTGTAATTAATTTTCCTTTTACAGCAGTGTCCATTTGGACTCTTGCATGTCTAAATAAGATTCAAACTTTTTCTGTCGTATGTCATGGCCTATTTCACTCTCTAGTGATGGTGGGTCTCAACTTGAGTTGCTCGTAGGTTAGACCTACACATACGACTATTAGAGCTCCTAGTATTTTATGGTTTGTGCTCGTAGAATCTAGGACCACACTTTACTTAATCGAGATATACATTAGATCGTTCATATTAGTAAAAAAATCCAACCCAATTCTTTACAGCTAATAAAACTTTCTGCTGGGTGTAGTTTTATCTTCTTGCATTCATATAGAATAATTTTCAATTCTTATATTGCATCCCACATGGAGATTACGAGGAATCACTATAAGTCTTCTATCTCAATATACAACATTGTTAGATGTGCATCAATTTTTCCTGAATTTCTCTCTCCTATTTTGTTACATAAATTTAAAGAAAATTGGGACTGGACGGTAGACATGCATTTGTGCTCACCTAATTTTTCAAGGATCACCTAATTAAAATTGAGGATGCTATAACTCATAAAATCAAGAATTTTTGCGGGAGAGCAACCCCATCATTGAATTCATTCATTTATCTAAGTGAGCTATAGGTGACACCTAAGGCTAGAGTCCAACTCCAAGATTTTCATTCAGACTACTGATTATATAAAAATGATAAGCTACTTTTCATTGACGAAATACAAGTAGCTGATAAATGATCTAGAATTCTTTAGCAGAGTGGGTGGTTTATGGGACACTGCGTAAGGCTCCATCCTTAAGAAACATGTAGCTGTTTTACGATCCGTACTTACACCTATACTTGCTGAAAGTTGGTGCAACTAGTCTTTAGAATTCAGGACAGTCTTTAAGAAAATTTTTGGCACCTAACAACTCGTTAATTCTTTTACAAGATTCAATTTATCACCACTAAAATTGATAAGATTATTGGCCAAACTCTTGCGGCCCTCATTATGTGAGTTGGTGAACCTGAGGTTTGAGATGCATTTGCATTAGTGTGCGTAAACTGAATTCAAAGATAAAAAATCGCAAACTTGTGCCATCACTCTCCCTCCTTGATTTAGAAATTAGGGCTTCTTCTGTTGAATATCCTGTGCACTTGAATATTTTCAACTAAGATCAATTATGAAGATATTGGGACATTACTCCGAGTACCCATCAGATTATTACTTTGAAAATGAATTCTTCCCAATCAAACCTCGATCTTCTAAATTCTCTTCCTCCAGACATCCTCCAACATTTGTGGGAAACTCTTCCAGCCTACTATATGAATTCCTATTACTCTGATCATCCGATTGAAGCCTCCAATTCTTCATATTATCCACCTCTCCAAACATGTTCTACACATGATCAGACTTCATACTCAGCTAACCCATCTTATTCCCGAGTTCTCGTCGAACCATTTGAAGATCAAACCACTTTTGAGATAAATAACTAGCCGAGACATCAGTCCCATCGGACTCCATTCTTTCCTCATCATAATATTTTGACAGGTCAATAATTCACAGGACCACATCCAGACCAGACCCTAGGAAATAACACGATGGACAGATCAAAACAAATGGGGAGGCCCTCACATCCTGATCATCCATATTGGATTGACACTATTGACCAACCTGGACAACCTGCACATATAGAGGACTTAGCTGATTGTATCAGCAAACATGAACCTTGTATGATTCCACGATATGAGGATCCGATCAATCATGACCATGGAAAGGGACTCTACTCAACCCATGAATACATGTCTGAGTTACAATATGTTGAGTATAAAACATCCTGTTCTTAGGATTATCCTCTATATGGACAGACTAATCCCATGATTTGTAATGAAAAAAATCGAGGATAAAATTTCTATGATAATTAAGAGATATGAATTTGTTGAGGATAAATTTAAAAATTTCACTGATTGACTAAATTCATTTTATGGTAGCTCGGGTATGGAAGTGGAAGATAAAATGATTGGATCTAAAGATGAAATTCCATAGAATACTCCGCAATACTATGCACCCTAAGGAAGACTCTGATGCCACATATATAAACAACTCATCTAATTTACAAAACATCACACTTATACACCACATCAAAAATACCCAAAAATTAGAAAATTCAAAAACATTCAAAAAATTGAAAAACCAGAAAAAACCATAAAAATTGAAACTAGAGAGGATTTGAGGAATCTGGATCCTACTTTAAGGGAAGCACTGGAAAAAGCCTGATTTTTGAACTTCCCTTGATTCAGGTCCTTGAACACTTTCCTGATCTTAAAAATTTTATAAAGAGTAATATATTGCCGAAAATGTCGGATAGGAAGAGAACAAGGATCGAGAGACATATCTTGTCAATGGCGACCTCCTTGGTCTTTAGGAGAAAGACCAAGAGCCGTAGAGTGATGTAGTTGCCCAGATTTGACTGTGGAGTCAAAGAAAACATTTATCCATCCTCGAATCGATGATGACTCACCAATCGATATCTTCCCGACCTATGTATTTGACAAGATCAAACTCGAACATATCAGGAAGATACGAGAGATCGTTCAACTGGCTGATCATCGATAATGCAGCCGAGAGGAACCATTTCATTCATCGTTACAATCTACGGTGCTCCGCTCAAGATGGACTTCATGATCATTGATATTGAGCATCAAAGAGAATTCAACCTGTCTCCAATCATTTTTGGAAAGCCATTCTTGGCATTAACTAAGATAATTATTGAGTGTGAGACTTAGGAAATCAATTTTACAGCATTGGGAGCACTTCGATCTCACCCAGTCGTTGAGAAAATACGATATTCTGAGGTGACCCATGAAGCCATCAACAACCATAACCACCAAGCAGTAGAAGAGCCCTGTCCAATTATTACACCTAAGATAGCGGTTGTTGAACTAACCATTGGTTCAAAGATTCTTCCCATTGTTCCATTTCTCATTACTCTCACCATGGAACATAGAATACATGACTTCTTATATGATCTTGGAACATATGCAGGGGCCCACCCTAATTCGGTTGAAATCTTCTCTGACCACTTTGATCAAATCAAACCGAAACAAGAATGCACTAACATTACGTCAACTGAGAACAAATATGCAGGACATGCACTGACCATGGAGGAATATTTCAATGGTTATTCATCTGGAGACTCGATTGTTAACCCCTCACTCCCATGACGTGCACCTTCACAAACAACGGAGACCAAAGTGCCCATTCCAACTGCTCGTTCGTTTAGAAAGAATGTCGTTGTCGACATACCGGAAAAGGAATCATCTGATGATTCCTTATCATGTTCGGACAAGGTGATCCTCATGAGTAAAACCAGTTTGATAGCTCTAAAGCTCTATATGAGAAAACAACCAAATATTGACTCCAGTTTTATGACTCCTCCCCCTCACTACTATTCCTTAGAGATGAATCTCCAAGTTTAATTAAATATACCAGAAAAATCTCTTATGCCCTAACTGAGACTAGTGCTTCAGAATATTCATCATGTGAGGAGGAATCGTTTGATCCCAAGAAGGAACAAATTCTGAGAAAACAATTGAAGCAATATAAGAAGAAGAATATTTGGAGTGCCTCCACCATCAAGTACTATTCCTCCAAGGATAACTCTGATGATGGCAGGATATCATATTATTCATATGTTTCATATACTCTCTAGCATGATTTTTCCGAGGATAACACTGATGATGGCTAGGATTCACCTAATTAATTTTCTTTCAATCATTATGACCTCTCGCCACATGCTCACAAATAGATCTGTCGAAAACCTCCTTAATCATCGAAAACCCACCCTCCCTCCTGACCTCATCGGTCCCCTTGTACATCTTCTTCTTCTACTTAGGCCAAGTCCTAAGTATGGGGGGGGACCAATGCCATCTGTATATACCACATTTCTCACCCACTACTTCTCTCGATAAATCCATTTTCACCCTTCTTCTGTACTCAGGCTGACCAAAGCCTAAGTATAGGGGGACCCGATGCCATTTGTATATACTCTCTCCATCTACTTCTCCCATCATGTGCCTCATTTTCACTCTTCTTCTGTACTTAGAGGCGGATCGCCTTCTACTTTTTGTATGATTTTTTTACTCTCTTGGTCTTAGACCGAGCTATGTTTTCTCTACACTTCTTGTGCTCTGAGGACATAGCACTCGCAAAGTATAAGGGGTGTCTATATATACCATGTATATATTTTACCCATAGCTCGTACTTTCATGTAAGTCTATATTTATTTACGGGATGGGTAACTAAAAAACAATAAAAAACAAAACCAAAAAAGAGAGTTTTGCAACAAATACTAACAACGTCCAAATGATAGTGTAATTTAAATTTTTAAAATATGCTTCTTATTTATTTTTTGCAAAAAAAAAACAAAAATAAAAAAATTCTTGCATAAAAAATCTCAAAATATCACAAAATTCAAAATATTTTTGCATTCCCCGCACCTGCACTTCATCCAGTACTACATGCATATTCATCTGTGAAAAGCCCTTGGGTTCTGAACCAAGTTATGGGTAGAAACTGAGAGTGGTCTAGACTTGACCTTAATCTGCCTAATTTTCATAGGAACGTCACCGATAAAGAGGATTTTAGAAGCTTTAGGTCTTTGACATAATTCTTTGAGTTCCACTTGATAATGTGCAACGTTTGACTCATAGTGTCTAACCTAGTCTCCTCATTCTAGGCACAACTCTGGAATAGGGAATTAATTTGAACTCTCACACAATGTACTTAGCTCAATTCAGATGGGGTGTTGGAAGACTATGTGGGTCTCTTTTCTAGTAGCATGGACATTTAAAGACCGGAGTACGGGTTGAAATAAAGCTTTGGATGAGGCATGGATGATAGGCACAATTTTTTCTAAGACCCCAATAAATGTACGTAAAAAAAGATTCCATATCTGTAGGGGAACAACAAGATCCATGCAAGAGCAACCAAAAATCCAAACAAAAACGAAGACTACTACCAAATAAATATTTGACCAAAAGGTCCAATCTTCAAGTTATCTTGTAGATCTTGGTGGAGACTTGGCTACACTAGCCAGCTTCACAAGGAGAGGTGACTACACTGTTCACCCTCCAATTCTTTTCCCCTTCTATTTTCCTCCCCTATTTCAATTGTGAACACAACGCGACAAACCTTAGATGCAAATACATGACTCCTCGAGGATGAGTAACAGGAGGAGAGGTTTGCATGGTAGTCCAACATTCTGTATGGGAAGAGCTAAAACCTTTCGCACATGAGGCAGTTGTTCAATGTTCATTGGATATGCTTTGGGAGGAGGACTGATCTAAGATGACTTCTGAGCCTAAACTGTGACAATGACGTGTAGAACTTGGAGGGTGTTGAGTTTAAAATCCTAACTCTTACATGTGTTCCGCCAAACTAATAATCCAAAGGTCGGGTATAGCTCTATTTTCACCATCTGCTCATGGTTTTGGTATGGAACCCGATCTCATTTCACCTCATTGCATTTCATTCAATGCTCAAAGACGAGCATGGCAAAAGTATAAGGGGATGATGAAGCTCAGATTTATCACTCTAAAAGACATTAGATAAGCTTTAATCCCCAATATTCATTGGTATTTCTTCATCTATATTGCATAATTAGCATTCATGCAAATGTAAATAATAATTGCAAGCATAAATGTATAAAATAAGAATTCTAAACTCCCAGCCCAAATGACTTGTAAATCAGCTAATTTCCTGTTTTTTTTATTATTTCATGCTAACTCCAAATAACCTAAAACTACCTCCATTGTGTACATAGTACTAACAAGAATAAATGAAAAATACAAAAATATCACTAACACAAATAAGTGGACCAGAAACCCAAATCCCAATATCAGGATTTTCTGACAGAAATGCTAATATCTTCCTCATATAATATCTGATTTGATCCTATACATTCAATTATGAACAAAACAAGACAGTTCATATGAATTGGAGCTTACATGTGAAAGTTGGGTTTTGTGCCTCTTTTATACATTGTATATTTTCATTAATTTTAACCTATTATTTTATGTATATAATTAATTCACTTTATTTTATTTATTTTATTTACATTACTAACAAAAGTTTTATTAAAATATGAAAAAAATATAAATATAAAATAAGACCAAAATCAAAGAAACCAACTAAGTCTGGGTTTTCACTAACAATATGTTCAAAAGTTGTCCATTTCGTATTCTACTTTATTTCTTATTTTTTAATTAAAAATATCCAAAAAATATATTGATATGTAATTATTTATATTTGATTTATCAAAAATTTTTCCATATTTTTATCTTATTTTAAAATCATGAAAAATACAAAATTGAAAAATCAAGATGTTCTATATACATAGACTACACCAAAAATATCACTTTGCTAAAAATAACCTGTTTTGGATCATCCTAGTCATGAAAGTTGTAGATCTCATCGAGACGAGCTACTTTCATGAAGAAATGTTTTTGATCCGAGGTCATTTGCTATTTATTTTCTATTTTTGACTTTGTATTTTGTATTTTCGAAATTTCTGGTGGTGAGACGTGGCAATTGCTATAGCCGCCACGTGTCTATCATTTTTCGCACCTATTTCATATTTATTTTATATTGAAAATTTAAAATATAATATATATATACATATAAAGACACGCATGTGCTAAGCACGTGCTTCCATTGCACGTGTCAGCATGTGCCGTCACCTCCACCTCCTCTTCAACTAAATCTCTACAATGTGGCATGCTTGTAATATTTTTATTATCTATGGTTAATTAAAAATTAATATTTTTGTATAAAATTATATATTTTGCTCAGGCTATGCATAGAAATTCGTGCTTAATTAACCATCACTCAAAACATTGCCAATAATTCACAGATCATAAAATTAATTGAATTTAACATTGTGCCCATAAAGAATTGCATTTGCATGCATAGTTTCCTCTATAAAAATCATTTTGTATATTTCAATATTTAATTTTTAATAAGTTTTAAATCTGATATTTTTGTGGTTTAAGATTTTTCTAAGATAAATCACCTAGTGATAGATCTTAGATAATTTTATTCCTTTAAAATAAATAGTTTTAATATTTATTATAAAACATTTTTGAAATTGACTCTATCATATTACATCTAAAAATTCCAAAAAAATTTAAAGAGCATTGATATTATTATTATTAATAGTTGGTCCAAGTTTGGTAATTTTTGGACATCGTTTGATAGAAATTGTATTTTAGTCCATAAAATTGGCACATTTGCATTAGCATTAAAAAAATTACATTAAAAATAACAAAAATATTCGCATTGAAAATTATGCTTGAACTTCAATAGACACAATCCTAAGTTGTTCCTTTGCATCCTTGAGTTTGCCCTTGGGACTTGCCCAAGTAAAACAAACATAAAACCACTCTGATTAAAGTTGAATAAATTAGCTGTGGTTATTTCTTGATTGATTATGATTACCCACCTACACCGAAAAGATAATTTAAATGACAATCTACGTAAATTATCATAGGGAATTTGCAACTTGTCACTTGGATCCAAAAAGATCTACCACAATGATATTTAATAGTATTTGATTAACTTCATGTGTGAACATAATAATGCATACACAGACAAACCACAATAGATATTGTAAGGTTAGAAATACCAATAATAATAATAATTACAAACCAGAATTGTACATGGAAAGCATGAACAAACATAATTTTTAGGAAACGAATCAGGCTAGACCAACAACAAGAGGCGATCCTGGGGTCGGATTGAAATCTAACGAAAACAAACCCCAAATGATAATCTCCTAATCGCGAGATACATGAAAAACAAAGGAGAAAATCTAGATTGGTTACCTATGCATGAGGATCCTACATGTGTTCCTTGATATATGCATTCGATCTGTCGGATCACGACTCCGATTTGAGAATCGCCTTCTCCTTATATTTGTGCCCCTCTTCCTCGTGTTGGTGTGAACTACTGAGCTTTGAAGGCTCCCGACGTTGGTGTCGAGACCGTTCTTCCTTTGGTTCTCAAGAGAAGGAGAGGGAAAAAGAGATAACAGAATGACTTGGGGAGGGGGAAAGGATGGATTAGGGTTTGGAAAGGCATGGGAATGAGGGGATATGAATGGTGGGGGGCTTAATATGGTGTAGGTGAAAAACCCTTGTTTTAGAATCCCTAAAATAACCCTAACCCAAAACTAATTATTCAAATTCTGTAACCATTAAATCCCATCAGTATCTTTGACCCTCTCCACTAAATCACAGATATACCCCACTTCCGGATTCGGAAATACTTATTTTTGGACTTGTTGGAAAGCTTACGATGAGATACTTCTTTTGAGTATAATATTGAATGGTTTTAAGACTTCAAAAAAGCTGAAATTTGAAGGGTGTTACATGACATATGGTTTTTCTTCACTCCTCTATCCTAGCACAACCCAACCATAGAGGCAGAAGCATTAGTCATGATATCTAAAGGGAGAGACCAATATAGGACATGTAGGATGGGAGCATCCATGATCTTTCTTTTCAATAACTCGAAAGACTCCAAACACCCGTGATCTACAAGGAATGCTATGTATTTGCTTAAAAGCTCAGTTAGCCATTTGGAAATCCTCAAAAAATCCTTAATGAATCTCCAATAAAATCCAACATATTATTGGATATGCATGCCCACGACGAGCCATCATGTAATAAATATTATTGCAAATATCATTCCTTGATCTTAAATGAAGAAGAATTAATTTACATAATTGGTCCCTTAGTACAATTAGGGTTATGTACCAAAGGTATATTAATAACCATATAGATGTTGATTCAATTATTGAATGATATAGATTGGTGCTTACATGAATATCTAAAGAGTTAGATTGAAGACTCATCAAGCACCGTCAAATGGTTGTTGAGAGATGATCTCCACTGTGGGTAGGAGATGTCAATCCTTTCTTTAATGGGCTGATATCTAACCAACCTCTTGATGCAAATCCTCTACATAGGAATAGAGATTCGGAGGTGTTAAATAAGTTAGGTCAAAGAGTTGACCTAATGAGGTCGAGATAACCAAGACCTATGTCATATGTTGTTACAATATAGGCACACATCCTCTGACCGAAGACATATGTATTACTATATGTCTGAGTGTATACATTTAACTGACTGATAGGTTGATTCCCTAATCAAGGTATATACATTGATGCGCTCATGTGCATACATGGTCATATGAGCAATACAATCTCTCAATGGGATTATACAGGTTCATTACCGAACCGAAAGACATGGGCTCACTCATGAGATATTGGGAACAAATTCTGAGCACAGTCATCTCGCTTTGGATGCTTGACTGAATTTGTAGGTTTGATATATACCTTTGGAAAGTATATAATCAATACCTAGGTATGATATATGCTTTTGGAAAGTATATGATCGATAATGACTCCTAATGATCAAATGAGAAACTAAATGATAAAACCCTGAAGGAGACTATCTAAGAGTGACCTAAAACTTCAGTTTTATTCTTAGGTCTTCTAGTATGAAGGAAGTATAGGTATTCAAAATACCTGAGGGTGACGTGATCAATAAATGATTGTATAACCACAACGCTTCCATTCTGAGGGAGTAATGAAACATGTATGGATTTAACGTGACTACTCTAATAGAGAAGTGATCTGATCTTAGTTCGAATGTTGGGCATTGATATGAATGTGATTCTAATACAATGAGAATATTAATAGTTTTGATATAATCAAACATCTGTGGGAGGTCCCCAATATCTGGATTTGAGATATGATCTCAATATCCAAGTCATTATATGTGGAACGTACATGAAAGAGTTCATGGATAATTTCATTTTCGATAATGTATCTGAGCATTGAGAAATGAATAATTAAACATGATTTAATATCATGAATAGATTCTATTTGATTCATATTATTTGGACATTTAAGGTGAGATATATAAGATAATTAAATGTGATTTAATTATTATTTTGGGAACATGAGAATAGAGATCGAAGACAATTAAATGTAATTTTTTTATCATGGATATGAATAATGTGGATATCACTATTAATATTAATCGTGGATATTATAAATGTGATTTATAATATAAGAGAGAGAGAGCTACTAGTAAATAACATTTACAATTTAAATGTTAGTGTGAACTGGATTCACATTGTACAATTAATTGAAAATGTAATTAACATATTATTTTGTGTTGTGAATGTAATTCACAATTTTCCAATGGAATGATTGATATTTCACAAACAATTTTGAATTATTTTTATGGAATTATTTACAACAACTGTTGTTGTAAATTTCCATAGAAATACATGGAATAATGGATTCCATGTATTATGGAAATGGAGGCAACCTTCCATCTATAGGGGATGGACGGTCACCAAGTCCTAAAAGGATTAATGGTCATCCACCCCTCTTATGGAAGGAGGTTTGCTTCCTTCCTATTTCTCCATGGTGGTTTTATTTAATTGAAATTAAATTTTATTTATTATTATTCAATATATTTAATTTAATTTAATTAATTATTGCTATTTTTTACAACAATAATGACCATTGAAAGAAACACAAATCAATCTCAACCATTGATTTTGTGTTGTTCATGGATTGGGATCCATGGACTCCCAAAATGTTATAAAAGGAGAGGCACCCCTTGCTCTTCTTTAGTATAAGATAATATGCTCTCTCCCTCTCTATCTACATGTAATGTCTCTCTCTCTCACATATTGACGTCGTCCACATAGATGATCTTGAAGAGATCACCGTCGCCACTACGTCGTCGTACTGCCACTTCGACTGCTCGTGGATCTCCATCTCCTCCGATGTGCCTTGCTCATTAAGAAGATATCGAATCTCGTATGACGAGATCAGGAGATTTGTCACTTGGATCATCAACATGGATTGCGAGGAGCACGTGTTTCATCAACGCGCTCGCAAGCGTCTCCTCTGTCGGATCAGACTTGAGACATGAAGTCTCTTGCTTCAGAGACTTGATCGCAACAACGCTTCAAGAGGTAATCCTAATACTTATTTGTGGTTTTGATGAAACAATCCAAAAAGTGGTCTTGGATCATGTGGTCTCATTATTCATTTTTCTAAATTCCACTACCACAAGCAACTAGTACGACCAGTCGCTCCTAATCGCATATGATATAATCATCATGCTTAAATGACGCTCTTAAGGATATTCATATATCCTTCAAGTTCTATTAGAGCCATAGGTCAGAGGTTTCGCATGTGATCCATAAACCTAGGACGACTTGAGCATTTTAGTGTTTGTGATTTTTTATCGCATTTTTTCCATGTAACCCTGTATTGTGCGATTTTTAGACCTATTTAAGTTCATGTTTATCATTTAGATTATGTTTCACATAGAATAAGAAAACTGTGGGACTTGAATTTGTGTGATTTGGAATCCGTTTTCTCGCGTTATGATCATTTTAGTGAACATGTATAAATTATTTCAGGGATGACGAATCTTGACTTAATTAAATAGTTAATTATGGTTTTAATTCACCTAGAAATACATTAACACTTGGATTCCGTTTTAAATCAAATTGGCAAATAAAAAAACTTAGTTTTCGTGATTTGGATTCAAATTGATTGAGATATGTTAATTTTAGTAAGTAGGGGTCACTGTTGAAAATTACTTTCCCAATCAAGAACTTTGTGAATGTCATTTAATCAATTAGTGGGAGTTAATTGTTAAATTCTTAGAATATATGTTGCTATTATTTAAATATGATTATTTCCTTAAATTACATTACAATAGTCAAAATTGATTAGATATGATATAGATGACTACTGGTGACATTAATCACAACAAACATTGTTACTTGACTACGAATGAGAATTTGTTTAGCAATTTTCCTTGTAATATTAGCAAAAGTTTTACTAAATATTATATACGGTATAACTTCAGTTAAAAGAACGATTATCATCTCAAATACAATATGATCAAATAAATCCTAACCTGAGGCAGATATGGTGTCTATTCAGGGAGTATTGGGGTAACAAGTTACTCTATGAGCGGTCTGTTCCACTCCCGTCTGTACTAGCCATGATAGATGGTAAGGAAATGGTGATGCTTGAAGCGATCATGACGTATTTTCTAATTATTAAAATTTGAATAATATGTATTTTGAAATTATACCATCCTTCAAGTAACAATAAAAATAGTTTGTTGATTGATTGATTGATTGGATTGATAATTTATTTAATATGATTAAATTAATTAGATCCAATTATACACTCTATTATAAATAGAGTTGTAATTACATTGGAAGAATTAATTATGTAAATATGATTCATAATAATTAATTAGAATTTGAACATGATATAGAGGATCTCATAAGTGACACACATGATCTCCCATCAAGTTGAAGGGTTCCATTACCAGGGATTGTATGTAAGAGATACCTATCCAAAGTGACAACTCCTGCATACAAGCACATTTGTATTGGGCTCTTTGCTTCTCGAAAGAGTAAGGTTGTATACGCAGTGACCCAATACCAATTCCTTATATTATTGTGGTGATATTGGATTGCACACAACGAGTTCTAATCCTCTTGATGGTTGGTGGGTCAACATCACCTTAAGGGTGGTTGGCTTTGGTGTTAAAGACTGAATTGGGAATGCAAGTTGGACTTGTAAGGAGGAATGAGTTCTTGCTTCTTTTTATCCTAATTGCAAGTTCTCATATTATTGGGATGTAAGAACAGAGATCCTAGATCTTTCTTGAGATATAATGATAAGTATATCTCCTACATCGAAAGTGAATAAGGGAATGAACTTTCAGTGTTGACTAGGAAAGACAACTTTGATATAAAAAGTTCCTAAATCAAAGTAACATATGTATTTATGCAAATATCCTATCTTAGATAATCCTCGTTAAACCCACTCAATACTATACTCAATGATAATGGGTAAAATATCATGGATTAGATCCATGATCAAGATATTGTACTAGCAGTTGGACACATAATGTATGTGATTGCAATATAAAAGTTTCCTCATAATGAGGAATTCCAATTAAATAGACAATATGACAACAACCTTAGGGGTGGTGGGCTTGGGTGTCAAAGAAAGAATTGGGAATGCACATTGGACTTGCAAGGAGGAATGAGTTCTCGCTTCATTTTATCCTAGTTGCAATTTCTCATATTATTGGGATGTAAGAACGATGATCCTAGATCTTTCTTGAGATATAATGGTAAGTATATCTCCTACATTGAACCTGAATAACAGAATGAACTTTCAATGTTAACTAGGCAAGACAACATTGATATAAAAATTTCCTAAATCAAAGAAAAATATGTATTTATGCAAATATCTTATTTCATATAATCCTCATTAAACCCACTCAACACTATACTCAATGATAACTTGTAAAATATCATATTATAGGGATGTGACAAAGATAAGGAAGGAGATCCAAGATCTTTCTTGAGATATAATGGTACGTATATCTCTTACATTGAAAGTGATTAAGGGAATGAACTTTCAGTGTTGACAAGGCAAGGCAACTTTGATATAAAAAATTCCTAAATCAAAGTAAAATATGTACATATAAATATAAATATATATATATATATATATATTTATATATACATTTATGCAAATTTCTTATTTCAGATAATCCTTCATTAAACCCACTCAGTACTATACTCAATAATGACCAGTAAAATCATCATGGATTGAATCCATGATCAAGATATTGTACTTGTAGTTGGATATAATGTATGCGGTTGCAATGTGAAAGTTCCCTCATAATGGGGAGTGATAATTAAATAGACAATATGACAACAACCTATGGTTTGTATGTCTCTATAGTCTTGGTCTCTCATCGAGTATGGTTTGGAAATATCATGTAGACGATGATCGTAATTGTCAAATAATCCTTATAAGATCTAAGAAGATATTTTGGCATACATATGTGCTTTCAACATTTAATAAGGAATGACATGGTTCATTGCATTATGCAGAGTGGTGACTCGATAGGAGATGATGTACTGAAAATGTTTGAGTACCTACCTGAACCAAAGATTTTAAGAGTTAAGATGTATGTAGATACGATGAGTGTCATCATTCTACTGTCTATACTCAAGTCGTTCATGAAGCTTCATAATATTCATATTGTATGAACTGAATGAAGCATGTATAAATGTTGGAATACTCTTCTATTGAAATCCATTGAATTAAACATAAGAGATCATTTGTCTTTAGCAATGGTTGTTTAGATGAAGGGAGCACATTGGAAGCATGGGTCGGACCCAAGTTAGAAGGAAAATCAAAGAGTTAACTATGCTTCTAAGATTTCCATACATATGACATCCAAAGAGATGGATGAGTGCCAATACTACAATAAGTCAATGTATTGCTAGTATGACTATCTGGACTATCCAAGATCCTTAGAGAACGATTCAGACAATGCATCAGAATAGTACATATATAAATATAATTATTGAAATTGACTTGCTTATATGGTAATATCAAAGTCTAATAATTGTAGCTCAATTTTCTAATAAGACTTGCAATTGGTTGCATATGTTTTAGAAGACTGAAAAGTTTTGATCTTAAGATTTAATAGTCATCCACATTGATGTTGATGTAATTGTTGCAACAATCTCTATATTGAAACCATTTGATAATGATTTGGCATCAAGCCTTGGACATATGTTTATCGATGAGATCAATAGACTAGTAAGAGATGAAACATTAGAATGTCTAAAATTTCAAATCTTACATATATTGTGAATATTGTAATTAAAGTAAAAATATCCAATGCAACCTTTTATGGGAATGGTGTAATATGTCATTCAAGATCTCATACATTTTGATGTATGTGGATCATTTGTATCATAATAAACATTGATGATATGTGGTAACATTCATTGATTATTTGTAATATGACATTTATTCCCTTTACCGTAGAAACCTTTGAAATGTTCAAAGATTTCACATTTTTTTGTTTAGAACCGATGTCTGAAGGAAGACAAATTAAATCTAATCTAATCTAGGTAGCAAGTACTTATTAGATGAATTCAAAGAATATGTTATGGAGAAAGGAAAATCATTCCCACTCACCACTCCTAATACACATAAACTGAATAGAGTTGTAGGGAGATACATTTAGATCATATGTGACAAGATTTTATCAATGATGAATATTAGCATAATTACCTCTTACTTTCCAGGTATATAAGCAATAGAGGCCACTTTATATATATATATATATATATATATACACCCAATAAGATTGCATGCAAATCTAATTGTCATAAGCTATGGTTTGGAACCTAGCCTTGTGTTGGACACTTGAGTATTCAGGGTTTCTTGGTCCATAACCATGTCATTATGCAAGTTAGTTGGAATCAAGCACCTGAGGGTGCTATTTCATTAGGAATATAAAGGAAGGTATTGGATATAAGCCCGAGTTTGACCCACGATAGATCTGAAAGGAGGTGAAGAATCCATGTAGTCGACTCTACTTAATTTTGGGAAAAGGCTTTGTTATTGTTGTTGTGTATTCCATGTGTCAGATAAGTCTGACAATGATCTCATTTCATACGATGAAGCTTCTAAAGATCGTGGCATGCAAAGATAGATGTTAGCAGTAAAGTCTAAAGTGGACTTCATATACAAGTGTTGAATATGGACCCTCGAGGATCCACCTATAAGGGTAAGACCTGTTAGTTATAAATGGATCTTCAAGAGAAAGAGGGAACCTGATGAGAAGGTACAAACCTTCAAAGCACGGCTCATATCCATAAAATACACACGAAGAGAAGACATCGCTTGTGATCAGACTTGCTCTTCAGTAACCGTGCTAAAACCCATCAAAATATTACTAACTATAGCTACACAACTTGACTATGACATTGATGATCTATGATTTCATACGAATTTAATACTCAAATATATAATCAATAAGTCCTCAAAATCAATCACATACTAAAAGATGTAGTTACAAGAGAAATATTTAAATTAATCCTAGACAACATGAAAGAAGATTAATTGATACTCGTAATAATTTTGAAGAAGAATAACAGTTCTCACAATTTCATCTCATAATTTGTGAATAAATTCCTCTTAATTCATGCCCTTGTAATTTTCACAAAGAGTATTATCAATTATCGAAGGGAAGTAATCAAATTCAAATCTCTGTAATTGAGTCCTTACAAATATCAATCAGCAGATCTCTCATTAAGTTATTGCACAATAAGTTAGACTGAAGACTGCATATATCAAAGAGGTTCATCAAATAATTATCATAAATAATGAGCTTCAAATCTATTCACAAATAATGCAAAATGATAGAGCATGAAAATTGCTTCAAAATGACATATCGTGCCCTAAAATCAGAGTTTAAATGCAAAAGATATGCTAAAATGAAGTCTGAGGACTAAAATGTGGTAGAAGTAATTATTTTCCTTTCAATCTGGTCCTTGGAGTACTTATCTGTAATTCACGAAACTTGAAGGGGTCTCCCTACAACTTACGCATGTGTACACTCTCATGGAATGTGATTCTGGACTGGAAGGACGTGTATGAAATTTCAGGAACATGCGGGGTCTTTCTGCAATTTGCCTCCAAGCGCATGTGCACAGCACATGATGTTGATATCATGCGAGTCAGGAGGTCCTATAGCATATATGGATGGATGTTAGGGGACTGGCTAAAGATGCCCCCGCCCCTACGTGATGTAGGCAGCTCGAGGGCTAGTCGTGCGCCGAGGCTGCAGCTTGGGATTTGATCGGGCACTGAGATTGCGACTTGGGAGCCGAGGCTACACGTGACTGTGATAGGAGGTCCGCAATGAGGCTCAGGGTTGACACGTGGCGGCTTGTGGACCGTCGGATCAAGGGCTACAGCTTTATCCAATGGCCTAGATAACAAAGATGAGAGGCAGTGGTCGGGCGAAGGGACACCATGGTGGACGGGCGTTGCGGCTATGCTGAGGTGGTAGCTCTACAAGAGGGTGCACATCCGATCATGGGGGTGTGTATAGCGAGGCGACATAGGTTAACTGCTGGTGGAAACGGGTTGAGAAGCTTGATGGCGGTTGGTGGAGGTCTCGCGAGGCGGTAAGTGTGGAATTGGCATGGCATCGAGCTGTTGAGTGTGGAAGAGAGCTTGAAGGCGGGGGAGAGCTGAAGGTGATAGAGGTGAAGATCTGGCATGGGGAAGAGCTAAGCTCCCCGACGATGGTAAGGAGCAGTTGGGTGTGAGGATGGAGAGTGGAGGCAGATGCTATACCTGCATATGTTAGCAGAAACCGAAGAGGAAAAGAGGGGCACGAGTTCCGTGAGAGCGATGGAATAGGAGAGGAGCTCTGATGGAAGAACTGGAGAGTTAGAGGTGAAGTAACGAGGGAAGTAGGTGAGGCCATGGGATCAACTCGAGGATCTAGAAGAAGCTGTTGAGATATTACAAATCAAAGAAAACAAAGGGGAGGAGTTAACTGGAGGTTGTCGCTCATAGGGCGCTCCAGCGAGAGGAGATGCAAACTCGTGTAGCTGGCAGGAGCTGCATTGCGACCAAAATGATAGCTGTGGATCTCACCAAGATCTCTACCTCATCATCGTCGGTTATGATCTCCTATTCTTGTTGTCACCAGAACTAGGGTCGGCTAGAGGATATGATATGAACATTGGTGGATGGGGAGGACAGTTAGTGAGGGAGAATGCTTTATAGGAGAGGGTTGGGTGTGGTTATGCGGCCGAGGGGGCTGACCTCGTAATGACCCGAGAAGGGGAGTGGCTGCAGCAAGGCGAGAGGGGTCTCGTCCTCAGGTGACACATGCCTGAGGCAGAGCTGCACTATGGCAGAAGAGTTTTTCTTTTTCCAGAAGCTGCTCGAGGCTGACGACGATCGAGCAAAAATCTCAACCAGCAATGACCAACTCTAGAGGAGGAGTGACTGCCCCATGGATCCGATGGGGAAAGAGAGGCAGTCGAGTTGTTGCGAGGTCCGTGGATGGAGACTCTAGGTGCTTCGTGGTCGAGATGAAGGTGGAGATAGGCGTAGATGTACGGTGAAGGTCGAAGGAATCGAAATGGTCGAGGAAGGGGCTACAAATGTGATAAAGTGCATAGCAGAGAACACAAAGAAGGAAGGAGGAGATCACCATGGAGTACTGGAACTCAAAGGATCTCCTGCTAGTTATCGTCTCGATCCACGGTAATGGTAAGACTTTGATGCATGCATAGGAAAAGTAGCAACAGAGGAGGTGATTCCTCTGGATCACGCTGAGGAGGAGGGTCTTTTCCAGAAAGATAGGGGTTCTATCACAACCACTTTCTTGAGCTCATTCTTCCGATGATTGGCGGATGGAGAGGACAAGGGAGTCCATCTAGGTTTTAGAGGGTGTACGGTTGCTGGCGGTTATGTGGGGAGGAAGAGGAGGTGCAAGGGTCGCAATCACTGGGAGAAGAATTGAGGGCGACGATCGTTGCAGATGAGGGGCGGAGGTCATGGCCGGTGCGACTGTTACATGTGGAAGGGGTGGGGGAGGAAGTCACGTGCGGGGAACATGACTGGGGTAGAAGTGAAGGATATTGAGAATCCTTAAGCGCATCACGGAAGCGTGTCGATCGCATCGTATGCAATCGGAGCAACTAGTCGTACTAGATGCTAGATGCAGCGGAAATTAAAATTTTAACTTTAAAGATGAAACCACATGATCACGAGAACACTTCTCGGATCGTTTCATCAAACCACAAAGTACAAGGAATACCTCTTGAAGCGTGGTTGTGATCGCGAGATCCCAAAGTAGAGATCCTCCTATCTTAAGTTGGTAGATGTAAATAGAGGTCATAAGACCTACATCTGCATTATAGACTTCATACCAATGCTCCGATAAATCCAGGTATGTGCTACAGACATTTAAGTATATATCCCAAGCAGACTTAGTATGGTCAACGAATAGCGAAATAGTTCTGCTCATAAGCGTAAAAAACAGAGATGCAATAAAGGATAGACTTTCATCTCTGTTAAAATTATAAATCCAGCAGTCAGTCCTTGCTTCCATCATTATAACAGAAACTCTACTCAAGATCAAGAGAGCATTCAAGAAATCCCTCTGAGTAATAAAGCTCTTTCTATATCTAGAAGCAAGCAATTTAAAGGGATACATGATATCAAAGAACCTAGACTCAGCTTCCAAAATCTCCTTAGATAAAAACATGAAATCATTCTCTTCTTTCTCCAGATCATCCATAGCCAATATTAAAATGGAATCCGAGGAAGAAAGGAGGAAAAAGAGAGTTTCATTTTTCAGAAACTGCCGACGGAAGATCGTCCCCTCCATATGTCGCCCAAACAGCACTGAGCACGCCATTCCAGAGAATAATGTTTGAAGAAGAAAGGGATCTCCATTTGTATATATATATAGAATGAATCATGATTCTCTGCCTCGAGAAAGATCGAAAGTGTACAATCAGCGGTTCAAATTCCTGCTCAAGAAGTGGAAATACCAAAACTCATCATTACTCCAACTTCTCCCTACCCTATTAGCGATCAAAATGAGTGGAACCTGATGTTTTGAAAAGACATGCAAATGTCTTTAGAAAATCAACCGTTAGGTAAAAAGTCGATCTAATCCATCAACATAAAGCAATTCAATTCAAAGTTTGAATCTAACATAATTAAGTTGCTCCTTGTCCAGTGTAATACACCTTTGACTTTCAGGTGTAATTGGCTAGTTCATAGAAGATCTGATCCTTTCTTTGCCTGATTGCAGGATTAGCCAAAGCATCTGCAGCAACATTAGCCTCTTTGTATACATGGGAGACTCTCACAATAAGATGCTTGACAGAATCAAGCTCATCCCACCAATTCCTAAGGTTGGGAATTCTGCAAACACCATCTTCCACCATCTTAACCAACACCTCAGAATCAAGTTCCAGCCGAATTCTATTGAAATTGTGACTCGTGCAGATGATCAGTCCCTCTAAGGCAGCCCTAAGCTCAACCTCCATATTCGTAGCAATCCCCAAGAAATAAGAGAACGAGAGTACCATCTCCCTTTTATGATTCCTAATAATACCTCCTCCCCTTGCTATCCCTGGGTTACCCTTTGAAGCTCCATCGGAGTTGAGTTTTAGAATTCCACTTTCCGGCTTTTTCCAGCAGAAGATTTTCCAAAATCCTTTCCTTTTGTCTAGATTCAAACCCCAGGTTGTGCAAGAAATCTTCCTCAGCTTTATTTGCCTCAAGGTTCGAACACACCAAAGGGATTATCATCCTAGTATCCAGCTGCACCTTCTTTACCAAGAAGCAAATAGAAGAATGACCATCATCAAATCTTCTTTTATTCCTTTCAGCCCAAATGTTCCAGAGGAGCCAGGCTAGGAAAATCCTCCTGGTTTTTCTAAGAAGGGTCTCTTTAGACCTCCATTTGAAGATAAATCTCATCCACCCAAAGAAGTCCCTCATGTCTCTATAAAGCTTAAAGGTATCAAAGAACCAGTTCCAAAGAGCCACCGCAACCTTCCCATAGAAGAAAACATGTTCAGGGTCCTCAGTGCTCGGATTATCACAACAGTTACTTCTTGAAGCCAGACTGAAGCCCATTTTAATCACATTGTCATCAAAAGGTAATTTCTTATGAAAAAGTCTCCAAAGCATAATTGAAATCTTCGATGGGATTCCTGGATCCCATATAGCCCTGCCCCATTGCTGGCATCTTCCTTTCTTTCTGATGCATTGCCATGCTCTCATAACTATAGGAGTACCCTGATTATTCAAGGTCCAAAACCTTTCCGGATCCTCATCCTTGAGTTTTATCTTCTTAGCTAGGATCTCCTCAATTTTATCACCCTCCAGCCTTGTAGATCTTCATTTGTTCATGTTCCAGCTTTCAACATCAAACATATCCGATATTAAGATATAAGGTTCATCCAAGATAATCCCCTCTTGAGGCCAGAGGGGTCCACCAGGCAGCCAATGATCTAACCAAAATCTGATTTTCCCATTTCCAACAATCCAAGAGGTGTATCCCAAACTCAATATACTGACAAGGAAATTAGGGTTTTTATTACTTGTTTTATGTGGTTTTTCTGCCCTATCTTCCCCTCACTTTATTCCTTGTCAACCAAGTCAATGTTTGACTTCAGGAGTCAGGGTCTGTCAGTGTCTTGGACACTTCCTTTATTTTTATTTTCTTTTATTAATTCCTTCATATTAGGGGTTTTAATACATGTATTTAAACACAATATAGAGTACAATATAAAGGTGCTAAGTCAGGCATGTTATTGTATTTGCATGAACTAATCTAGGGATTAAAGCCTAAAATGAATGAATAAATGTGGATGAATGGCTATTCATCACTCCTCTATACTTGGCTTTACTAGTCCGTAGCAAACACTTATGATAATAAGTGCATGCAAAATAAAAGAAAAGAAAATGAAAGAACTTAGATTCATAATGACACTGAAACCTATCTTCATAAAATCAAAGTTTGAGATTTAGACCTTTGAATTATTAGTTTGTCAAAACCTTAATGGGAATAAGATTTTAAACGTATCGGCCCTTAAGAACAATAATACTCTACTCAGGTCTCCTCAATAGCCAAATCAGAACAAGGCTCTTCATACACAAACTTTTATGACTATGAATTTTTCTTGTACAATATAAGTGATATATAGCTCCTCTCGGTTGAAGCAATAAAATAAAGTCTTCTCCAACATGGTGACCCTAATTCCCCAATCCAACAACTCTTTCCTTGAGTAGCACGGTTTTCCATTCTAAGTTCAAGTACAAACAGCTTAAGAAGAGGAGGTGAAGAGAATGGATTGTAGCTAGTGTATCTACATCTCCTTGGATGCTTGACCAGTGTAGCCAAGTCATCCAGCTGCAGGCTTACTTGATTACATTGACTTTGAAGCATAAGGTTGCTTATTGACTACATACTCTGATGGGGATTGATTTTTCTTTGAACTTTTATCCGTTTAATATTTTTGAAAGTTTTTTTATACTATATACAACATCATTTATATAAGGTCTTTTTCTTGAGCCAGTATACTATCCCTCTTTTGAAGCTTTATTTCATCCCACAACATTCTCTCTTCAGAACTCGTCGCTACTAGATCGGGTTGGGGTACAATGGCCATAGATTGTGACTTCCGATGTTTCCATTGGCTTGTGTCTCATGCTGACAAATCTAGTCCTCTACTAATTCAACAGAGTTGAGAAAGGTGTAAGGTGCATGTGTGCAAGTTAGGTTACTATCTAAAAAGTCATACGTGTGTCTCAAGATATTCTACTTAGGCACACTTAGACGACATATGAACATGGTCTTATGGTCTTAAAGAATTAAGTCAAGCTGACTAAAGAAGCCTCAAATCCCATTCATATAAGGTTCCTGTGAATTTAAGAGTATTAAGGTCATAATCAAGCTCCATTCTTCAGCTTTTACTTAAACTAGTTCAATAGTCAATATCATTCAGAAAAATGAAAATGCAAATGCTATGTACTTTTGTAATGCAATTTTCAGTTTGATCTTTTTATAGGGTTTTGAAAAGGATTTTGCAAATTTGTATGCAATATTTGAAAACATTTTGCAATTTTTTATGTGTTTTTAATTTTGAATTTTTTATAGTAAATTTTCAAAAATAAAATAATTTAGAAAAAAGGGGATATATATAGATATTTACATGGGATTACATTAATATTTATAAATGGTTTTATATACATACTTATACAATTTGTATATAAGAATTTCATTTGAAGTATAATTTACACAACTTTACATAAAGACCTCAAAATAATTTGAAAAGTTTTTACAAAAGCTTTGAAAACTTAATTTACAAATAAATAGATAAATAATTTTGATAAACATTTTGAAAATTTTGAAAGTAATTTTGCTAAGATTTTCCAAACAATATGTATAGACTTTTTGAAAATATTTTCACAACCATTTTTCAAATCATTTGCATATATTTTTTCAAAACATTTTATTTCTAACAAAGAAAATAAATTTTACAAACATGATGTTTTTACAAAGGCTTGAAAACATTTTGCAAACATTTTCCAAATAATTTTAAATAGATTTCTTAGAGTATTTTCAAACCATTTTTCAAATATTTTACAAAATATTTTTACCCTGATTTATTAATCAGTATACACACAGAATTGGATGTTTGTTTTAATTTTTATTAATTTACCAGAATATTAAAAACACGAAAGTATGAGTAATGGCTAAATTATCTACAAAGTATATATGAACCCCCTATACTTAGTGATGAAACATGATTTGATCATGGGATTTTTAAACGTATAACCCTGAGTAATTTCGCAATAACATTCATAACCCTGTATAATCACGAATTACACTCATGACCTCAATAACTGTGTCGTCTTACACCTATAACATTATGTTACTTTACTTTGTTAACTCAACCAGATATTGAGTTAATCTAACCACTCAATAATCTAACGGCTGAGATTATATTAAATAAAAAAATATATCCATCTTCTTTTGAGCTAGCACCTGCAACCTAAGGGGCATCACGTGGACGCCGCGGAAAGGGTGATTGGCCATGCAGAGGACTGGCGAGGTCCAAGGGAGGGGGAGCTTGCAAATTCGTGCGGACATGGGGAGCTGGCAGGGACTATGCGGACACGGGAAGCTTGCAGGGACAATACAGAGTTGCGGCGACGATAGGGGAAGCAGAGGTGCGGAAGGAGTTGGCAGGGACCGGAGTTGCAGAGTTGCGGTGAACCCCCCCCCCCCCCCCGGGGGGGGGCTCACGGCGAGGGAGCCTTGTTGAGGTGCATCGGGGGAAGGGGGGTTGCAGAGGTGCGACGATAGGCGGGTTGGGGGTGGCATTGCAGAGTTGCGACGGGGGAAGGGGTTCGTGCAGAGGTGCGGCACAGGGGAAGGGGGGAGTTGCAGAGTTGCGGCAAGAGGGGGGTGGGGGTCATGCAGAGTTGCGGCAGGAGGGGGCAGGGGAAGGGTGGTGGCGGTGGCTACAAGTCAGGCGACACTGCAGGGGTGGGGGGCGATGGCGGTCGGGTTTGTTTCGGGGGGGGGGGGGGGGGCAAGTCGTGAAGAGGTGTGGCACAGGGGAAGGGGGGAGTTGCAGAGTTACGGCAGGGGGGTGGCAGTCGGGGGTGAGGGGATGGAGGCCGGGTTGGCACTGCGGGGGGAGGGGGGGATGGGGGGGCGGTGGCTGTAGGTCGGGGTGAGGGGATGGAGGTCGGGTTGGCACCGCGGGGGCTGGGTGGGGGGAGGTGGACTGCAGGTCGGGGGTGAGGGGATTGGATGGAGGTTGGTTAGGGATGCGGGTGTGGGGCGATGCAGTCGGGTCGGCACCGCGTAGGGAGGGTGGTCGGGTTGCCGTCACCGGGGGGAGGGGGGAGGCGGTGCCTGCAGGTCGGGGGGAGGGGATGGAGGTCGGGTTGACGCCGTGGAGGGTGGGAGGGTGAGGGGATTGGATGGAGGTCAGTTGGAGTTGTTGATGGCATGTTTTGCAAAAAAGAATGGACATTAGGGGCAATTTCGTATTTTTTCAACAGAAACCGTCAAACATAATGGGCTTTTTCAATGGAATTTGACAGGGTTATGTCATGTAAGAGTTAGGCATGACTCAGGGTTTCTAATATAATTCGTGATTATGCAGGGTTATGAATATTATTGCGAAATTACTCATGGTTATGGATGTAATAATCACTTTCATCATAATTTACTAATTTTAACCCTCTTGCTTAAATTAATGTCAATAAAAACCAGATGAATCTTTGTATATGCATGATCCTTGAAAGAAATTTAAAATACAAAAAAATAACAAAACAAAAATTCGTAGTGTATTTATACCCTTAAAAACACTCACAAAAATATTTCTCCCTCTATTTTACGTCGTCTCCATTTTTGGTCAAAATAAAACTTGTATATCTCATCGAGATCTACAACTTTCATTATTTGAGTTTTTCCCAATTCGGCCTCCTTCTCCTTCATAATTAACTTTCTTTATCGGAATAACCTTATAGGGCCACCTAGCTCTTTCTAGTTGAGCCACGTGGCCGCATCTCTGCTTGCCATGCGTTTGCGTTTTCCACCTTTGGATCAGCCCTCAGGATCTTTAAATCCGCACCGTTCAACCCTCTCATCCTTCTCCACCATCCCATCCGGCATCAAATGCATCTTATCCATCCGTCAACGCCTCACTCCCATGGCGCCACATGTCCTCCCCCTCACTGTCTGATTAACACTGGATGCTTCCATCCTAGTCACTCCTTCCCGCACTCACCCGTAACCGTTCGATCATTCTCCCGATACATCTCACTCATTCACCGTGCCTTCTTATCCGACCTCCCTTTGTATTTCCTTTGATTTATCTGATTTTATTAGCCTTATACATTCTGCATCACACTCCATTGATCATCCCTTTAGCTCTCCCGCATCTCCACCATTCACGCGCTACCCTCCAATCACATTTCTCTCCTCCGCAATTTCAAACCACTTTGACCCATTCTTCTCCGAGCTCGCCGAAGATGACGATCGGCCGCCACATTCTTCACCCCTTCACGGCCATCCATTATCACTCACAATCACTTGCACTACTCACTTGCACTCTTCGCTTATTAGTTTCTAACGCTCAGGTGAATGCCTTGAATGGTCGGAGCTTCATGAGAAACATGTTCATGAGCGTCGCATCCAGCCATGTTTTAGCATCATCAACGTCCAGGTGGTCCTGCGTGTTGGCCTTACTTCAACGATTAGTCCAGCATCTCTAGGGACCTCCAAGGAGCTTTGTCTTGGTGAGGGAGGTGTGGCGGAGCTGGCATACCATCACCAGAGCACCGCCAACTCTGCCGCAAGAGGTGGCAGAGACAAAGAGCTCGAAACAAAGGCACCATCCGATTCACAAGATCAGACGACCCTCAGATAGCCACGTCTCTTCCCCGACTTCGTACAGCTACCATCCGATCTCGATGATTGGGTGGTCCTTGGTCTTCCACGCATCAACAAAGGGAGGTGGCACCCGATCTATAGGCTCAGATCTCCCGAGCCACATCCGAAGTCGAGCCAACAGTCCGAGCCATGTTCGACTGCAGAACTCCCGATCCTCGCCCTCACGTGCCAGTCACGTGACTAGCTGGGAAATTTGCAGGGGAACCCTCTCAACTTCTTCAAATTGCATATATGTCCTCAGATCACGTGCTACCCACACGCTTGGGGTAATTTACACCTGATCCCCTCTGACTTTTAATAATTGCATATATACCCTCATGTGTCTAGTTAATTTATAGGGAAGTCCTCGTAACTTTTATTATTTGCATTTTAGTCCTTTCTGAGAGTTGTTTGCTATTTTATTTTCATGTTTTTTTTTTGCATTTATGCCCTTGGTTTCTTTTGTGAATATCTTGAGCATCCTAGCTCCGTTTGAGTCGATTTTGGTTTCGTTTTGAAACTAGTTTAAATCTCTTTCTAATGACTCGATTTAATAACTATTTTGACATTATGAAATTTTAATGTTAAATTGTTAAATTAAATGTCACTTATGTAATGCTTTAAATGCCCAGCCTTAATATATCAGTGGAACTTGCTTCTTCATTTGATTCTGAAATTGACTAAGTTTCATGCTCATATTGTTTTATCTCATCAAGGCATAAAATATTCACTTGCATTTGTCTCAACCGTGTTTCCTTGCATTATGAAAAGCAAATAAAAAAATAAAAATGTCTTCTACATGTTTTATGTGTTTGCTTATCTGTCCTTGAGCACGATGACCTATGGATTTTTCAATTCATCACTTAACCTAAGTAATAAGAGTCTTGATAATAGCTTAAGAGGCTCATGTCACTGAGTTCGACTTTAGGCTTGCCCAAGTAAAAGTAAAAATAGACCATTTGATTTGTATCGATAGATTAATTAAATGGTCTTTGAAACATTCGATTCAGCCAACTACAACACACTAAAATGACTTATTAAGAGGTTGAATTTGGGACTCATCAAATGGCTCCATTAACAAGGACACGGCTCATTCTATGTTTTATTTGATTTTTTATTTATTTAATTATGTGTTAATTTCTGATTCATAGCTCATGTTATCATGTGCGTTATTAATCTTTTTTCGATTGATATTTAACGTTTCTTTTTGTAGCAGGGTCCTTGGTGTTCAAGGAGGCGAGGAGCATGAGTTCCCCGCTACGAGAAGCCGCAAAAGAAGCCTTGGAGAAAAAACACAGAGGAAAAAAAGTTGTCTTGCATTTTTATTTTTATTGTAATAATCATCTTTACAGCGATCTTCGCTCGAAGACTCGTGCATGTAAATGAGCGATATATTTGTGGTTGTGTGGGGATCACCCCACTTGAGTGTCGACCTAGGATCAAGCACGTGGCTCTCTGAGCTATCTTGGGCATATTTTTATTTTACGTGGTTGATCGTAGGTAGGACACACAATAATTCAAGATACACATAGACATCGCTTCACTTAGCCAAATTAAAAGTTGTTCTTCCCGATTAATAGAAGCATGTTAGGTGCAGTTTTTCATCGACTTGCATACATTTGGATTTTATTTTTATATTCAGTCTGAGTTTTCAATAATTTTTCTGAAGGCACTGCAAGTTTTCTCTCTTAGTATAGTTCATGATTTTTATCGACTGCATGGCTTTTTCTCGACCTCCATTCATGGCTTGATCACCTAGGTTAATGGAAATTGGGAATGAGAGATAGACGATGATTGTTTGATTTATGTGATCACCTTTAATCAGTGATAACCTTAAGTAAATAATTGGGATTGTTAATTGCACGTTGACCTAAAATGGAGTAAAATAATATTTTGGGAGAACAATAACCTTGTTACGTAGGATGATTTTTCTTCGACATGTTTTTAATCCTTACGTAAATTAGAATGTTTTAATCACCAATAAAAACGAGAAGATAATTAACCAACACTTGTTGGTTTCATGTGTGAGTTGGTGAATTTAAAAAGGGTATTACATGCTTGTTTGAGCCTTGATTTCTCCGACACCCTCCCCTAGACCTTATGTACTCCATTCATCTCCGAAGATTCATCCACTCATGTGTACATCCATTCAAATCTCTTCGTTCACCTTAGGTCTCCCCAGCATCAATTATCCATCTTTATGCTTAGGCTACTCTCAGCCTAAGTATAGTGGGGAACCAGTGTCCCCATGAATTTTCTTACTTATCTTTCCTTTCCTTGATACTTAGGTTATTTCTAACCTAAGTATAGGGGGTGTTTGCCTCAGTTCATATCTTTTTCTATACTTAAATGGGTCTATGGCCTTTTATCATCTAGTGTTACGAGTACATAGCAAATTTTAAGTATATGGGGTGGTATGTTGTCTATACAATATATGTACTTTAGCTATATTTTGAAAAAAAATGAAAAAAATTAAAACTTTTTGGGCTAAAGTACAATGAACTAAGTGGACAAAATGTTTTCAAGGTTTTTCTTATACTTAGGCTACTCTCAGCCTAAGTATAGTGGGGAATCTGAGTCCCCATGAATTTTCTAAATTATCTCTCCTTTCCTTGATACTTAGGTTATTTCTAACCTAAGTATAGGGGGTGTTTGCCTCAGTTCGTATCTTTTTCTGTACTTAAATGGGTCTATGGCCTTTTATCATCTAGTGCTACGAGTGCATAGCAAATTTTAAGTATAGGGGGGTATGTTGTATATACAATATATGTACTTTAGCTATATTTTGAATAAAAATGAAAAAATTTAAAACTTTTTGGGCTAAAGTACAATGAACTAAGTGGACAAAATGTTTTCAAGGTTTTTCTATACTATGTAACACTATTTTCAAGAAAAATATTTTTGAAAATTATTTAAAAAATGGGTTTTCATGTATTTTGAAAAATTGTTTGAAAATGTTTGGAAAATCTGTATATGCGTGACATGGTGTTGAAATTATTTTTCTTAATTTCAAGGAAAATGAGTCTAACATGTGTTCTAACTTCAATCAAAATTCATAAAAATGAAAAAAAAAACAAAACTCCTTTAAAAGTCAAATTGAATACTAAACCCAAATAAGTAGCTGTGTTCAGTGAGGGATTTTCCTTAGCAGAGTATGTGGTTTAGAGGACATCACGTAAGGCTCTGTCCTTAAGCAAATGGTTCCGACCTGTACTTACACCTATGCTGGCTGAAAGAAGATGCATCTACTCATTTGAATTTATGCAGTCAATTGATCTTTCAAAGTCTTCATAAAAACTTGAAAAAAATGTATGAAGCAGTTGGATTAAATCCCCGACATTTTCACTTCCACGCATGATAAGAAATGTTCGAGAACACTCGGTTTATGAGGTCTTGATATTTTAGGTTAGCCATTCTTAGCCATCAGGGTCCTAGACTTAATTATCCACATTTGTCTAGTTTGTTAGATTTGCGTGCTATATTGCATGCTTAGTCTCCTGCCTTAAGAATATGATCAGCACCTCACATACACGACTGCGGTGATGATGAGATGAATTGAAATTTCACTTGAGGATCTGGGATGAGGGATTTAAGTCTGGACTTGATCTAATGATGCTCGAGAATGGGATAAAATCATTGAAGGCTTCATGAAACCTGAGTGTCGGCATTTTTAGATAGTATGAGAACTTGGTTCTTTTGCTAATCTCTTGATATTGACCTAACTGTTAGGGTGTGAAAAAAATAAAATTGTTGATCAGTGTGCATCAACTCTTGGTAAAGCAGTGGAGCTAACCAAAATAATACAAAGCAAAGAAATATTATTTTTGGAAAAAAAGCTCTTATACCACAAAGTCAAATATCAAAGAGCTTCCATAAAAGGCGAGCGCTCCCAACCATTTCAAAGTGTCCATTTGGACCACCACTATTAGGACCAGGAGTCGGGCTTGCACCAAAAAAGGGCTCTGCGCCGTAAATGCTACAGTCTGGGTATAGAAGGTACTATAGGTGCTCAAAAAAGTCACACCTCGGTGTATTCCCAAGAAAAAAAGTGCAGACGACTCCAAATTCTCTTGACGAACGCACTGATCAACACCTAAAATATGCGTTGAGTAATAAGGCACTCAAACAGATCCTTGTTCCAATGAGAGGGAGAGAAGAAATGACACAATCATAAAACCCTCCATAAACTAGCCTGCCATCTACACTTCTATGTCTGACAACTAAAGAGATGGTAGATTGGATGTAATATTTGATTTATTCCCTAGTGTTGAGGATTGGGTCCTTAGGAGAATTTCTTGGACCGGGACCTTGGTTGACGTTGTGACTCTGCTCTCGTGATCGTGGTCAACACTTAAATTCATATCCTTAGTTTATATGTGTACAAAATAAAGTCTAGCAAATTAGAGAAATTGGATGCCTCTTGATTAAGGATGGGTTGAGCACTAAGAATTTGGATCTCTAAATCTAGGAGTTCTTGAACGGATCATATCATGTACGCACATGGACAAAGGGGGTTAATCCAACTCATTCATTTTCGTGATGCTCAAGGACGAGCATAGTTTAAGTATAAGGACGTGATGAAACCTGATTTCATCATCATAATTTGCAAATTTTAGCCCCTTACTTAAATTAATGTCAATAAAAATTTGATAAATCTCTGTAAATATCCGACCCTTAGAATAAATTAAAAATATAAAAAATTAACAAAACGAAAATTCATAGCGTTTTTATACCCTTAAAAACACTCACAAATATATTCTCCCTCTGTTTGTCCTCGTCTCTATCTTTTATTAACATGAAACCCGTAGAACTCATCAAGATCTACAACTTTCATGTTTTGAGTTTTTCCAAATTTGGCCTTCTTCTCCTTCATAATTCACTTTTTTTGTCAGAATAACGTGATTGGGCCACATGGCTCTTTCTGTTTGAGCCACATGGCCGCATCTCTTCTCGCCACGCGCTTGCATTTTACACATTTGGATCGGCCCTATGGAGCTTTAAATCTGTACCGTTCAAACCTCTCATCCTTCTATGCCATCCAATCCAGCCTCAGACGCATCCCGTCCATCCGTCAGCGCCTCACTCCCATGACGCCACATGTCTTCCTTTCACTGCCCGATTAATTCTGGTCGCTTCCATCCCAGTCACTCCCTCCCGCACTCATCTACAACCATTCGACCATTCTCCAGATTGCATCGCACCCGTTTGCTTGCGCATTCTTCTCCGACCTCCCTTTGTATTTCCTTTAGATTTCTCTGATTTTATTAGCCTTCTACATTCCGCATCACACTCCATTGATCCTCCCTTTACCCCCCGCATATCCACCATTCACGTGCTACCCTCCAATCACTCTTCTCTCCATCCATTTCACTTACAATCACTTGCACAACTCACTTGCATGCTTTGGCTATTAGTTGCTAACGCAACAGGTGAATGCCTTAAATGGTGAAAGCTTCATCGGAGACCTATTCATGAGCGTCGCATTCGGCCATGTTTCAACATCGTCATCATCCAGGTGGTCCCACATGTTGGACTCACTTCAACGATCAATCCAGCATCTCCAAGGACCTCCAAGGAGCTTTGTCTTGGCGAGGACAGTGTGACGGAGCTGGCATACCTTCACTGGAGCACCGCCAACTCCGATACAGGAGGCGGTAGAGACGAAGAACTCGATGCACAGGAACCGTCCGATTCAAAAGATTGGACGACCCTCAGATAGCCATGTTTCTATCTGACTTCGTACAACTACAATCTGAACTCAATGATTGATCGGTCCATGGTCTTCTACGTGTCAGCAACGGGAGGCGGCACCAGACCTACAAGCTCGGATCTCCCAAGCCACATCCAAAGTTGAGCTAGCAGTACGAGCCATGTCCGAGCCAGCAGAACTCCTGAACCTCACCCTCACACGCTAGTCACGTGACTGGCTGGAAAATTTACAAGGGGAACCCTCACGACTTCTTGAAATTGCATACAGGTCCTCATATCACGTGCCATCCACACACGCTTGGGGTAATTTGCACCCGACCCCCTTCGGGGTTTAATATTTGTAAATATACCCCCACACATCTGGGTAATTTATAGGAAAGGCCTCACAACTTTTGTTATTTGAATTTTAGTCCTTCTAGGGACATGTTTGATATTTTATTTTCATGTTTTCTTGTAGTTTTGCCCTTGGTTTCTTTTGTGAATATATTGAGCATCCTGTCTTTATTTGAGTCAATTTTGGTCTCGTTTTAAAGCTAGTTTAAATCTCTTTCTAATGGCATTGTCCAATATCTGTTTTGACATTATGAAATTCTGATGTTACATTTTAAAATTAAATGTCACTTATGTAATGCTGTGAATGCCTAGCCTTTACATATCAATGGAACTTGCTTCTTCATTTGATTATGAAATTGATCTAAGTTTCTTGCTCAATTTGTTTTATCTGATCACGGCATAAAGTGTTCACTTGTATTTGTCCTCAACTGCATTTCCTTGCATTATGAAAAGCAAATAAGAAAATAAAAAATGTCTTCTACATGTTTCATGTGTTTGCATTGTCTGTCATTGAGCATGATGACCTAAAGATTTTTTAATTCATCGCTTACCTTCATAATAAGAGTCTAGAAAATAGCTTTAGAAGCTCGTAAGCCCAGAGTTCGACCTTGCGCTTGCCAAAGTAAAAATAAAAATCGATCGTTTGATTTTATCAATAGATTAATGAAATGATCTTTGACATATATGATTCAGCCAACTACAACACACTAAAATGACTAACTAAGAGGCTGAATTTCAGACTCGTCACTTAGCTTGAGCTATGTCGTCATATATCAAAGAGAAAAGGAAGACATAACTCATACTATGTATAGAAAATCCTATGCTATAACGACTGAAGAATCGAGGAATTAGAAGTCTATTGTTTCATGTGTTTGCATTGTCTGTCATTGAGCATGATGACCTAAAGATTTTTTAATTCATCGCTTACCTTCATAATAAGAGTCTAGAAAATAGCTTAAGAAGCTCGTAAGCCCAGAGTTCGACCTTGCGCTTGCCAAAGTAAAAATAAAAATCGATCGTTTGATTTTATCAATAGATTAATGAAATGATCTTTGACATATATGATTCAGCCAACTACAACACACTAAATGACTAACTAAGAGGCAGAATTTCAGACTCGTCACTTAGCTTGAGCTATGTCGTCATATATCAAAGAGAAAAGGAAGACATAACTCATACTATGTATAGAAAATCCTATGCTACAACGACTGAAGAATCGAAGAATTAGAAGTCTATTGTCATCCCTATACTTAGGATCAATAATCGCAAGTATAGTAGACTGTACACCAAGCGGGGATGGTTGAGGGTTTGAATATATGACATAGATGAATTAGCTTGTCTCCCCATATACTTAGGATGAAGTATCCTTAATTATAAACAACATATCAACAAGTTAGGAGACTAGCGATGATCGAAAAGAATGAACACTTTAAACACTCACCCCCAATAGTTGGGATATGGCCGTCCTAAATATAGCATTAATGAATTGTGTGAGTGAATAAATGAGAGAATGAATGAAAGGAAAAGGAAGAGAAAGAGAAGGAGAAAAAGAATGGAAATGGAAGAATATTTTTATGATCAAGTATCTGAATCCTCTGAATTTGCATTCTCTATACTACTTCAACTGAGTCAACCACGAAAGAGAATGTATCATGATCTATGTGTTACTTCAGCAACTGTCCATTGACTACAAATAGTTGTGTGTCAGATGACAACTCTGATATGAGAATGCAATTGTTGTCACAGACAGTCAACATTCATGTCCACTTCCTCTTTAATTTTCCCAGGAAAGACATCAATTTTGCATCAAACAACCAAACCTTCTGACCTAGCTCGAAAGTCTTTCTCCTGATATGCTTGTTGTTCCAGCTTTTGATTTTCTCCTTGTACATAACATTGTTGTCGTATAGATAACATATGAATTCCAGGAGTCATTCAGATAAATCTTGCGATTCTGACCACTGAGTTATGAGTCCGGGTTATAGATGTTAACTTCCCAAAGTGATTTATGAATTAACTCAACCAGCATGTGGCATGACTTTCCATAAACCAGCTAATAGGGAGACATACCCAATGGAGTTTTGTCAACGGTTCAATAAGTCCATAGGATAGAATCAAGTAGTTGAGACCAGTTCTTCTTATCCGTCCGTACAAGCTTCTATAGAATAGTCTTAATATCCCTATTGGATAACTTAGCCAAATCATTCAATTATGGATGGTATGGAGATGCAACGTAGTGTTCAATGTCATACTCCTTCACGAGCTTTATGACTTCCTTATTTACAAAATGGCTTCCCCCATATGATATAAAAATTGGATCCCAAGCTGTGAAATAATGTTTTCCTTGAGAAAGCAGCAAATAGTACATCTATTAGCAAAATGAGCAGGTACGGCCTCCACCCATCGACTCACACAATCCATGGCAAGCAAGATGTATTGAAACCCATGACTAATGGGAAAAGGCCCATAAAGTCCATGCCCCAAGCATCAAATACACATGAAATTTGGATTACCTTGAGTGGCATCAAATCTTTGGAAATGACACCTCCCAATTTTTAACAGTAGTTGTATCCTTTCACATATGTTTCGACACCCTTGAATAGTGTGGACCACCAGAGACCACATTGCAATACTTTTGTTGTTGTTCAATGTCCAGAATGGTGTCCTCTTGCTTCAAGCTTATGGCAATGCTCGATGACACTAGTGTACTCGTCTTGAGGAATGCACCATCGCCAAATGCAATCCACACCTTCCCTGTAAAGGTAGAGGTCCTCCCATTAGTAGAAATAAATGTTGTACAAAAATTTGTCTTTCTTGACATGCGTCCAATCTTGTGGTACTTTCTTGATCATGAGATAGTTCACAATCTCATCGCAACATGGGGGAGAAGCAACACTCAATATTGATTCATTAGGAAAGGTCTTAGTGATAGGTACAATGCTCAATGTAGTCTATGAACTTTCAAGTTCGGATAAATGGTTTGCTACCACATTCTTAACTCCGGAATTATTTTTTATTTCCAAATCCAAATTCTAGAGCAAAAGGATCCAACAGAGTAGTCGTGACTTGGCATCATTCTTGTCTTGTACATATCAGATAGAAGAGTGATCAATATAGACAATGATTTTCGATCCCAAGATATGTGATCTAAATTTGTCAAGGGTGAACACACCAACCAATAGTTCGTTCTCTGTTACAGTATAGTTTCTCTGGGTATTATCCAGGGTTCTACTGGCATAGTGTAAGCAAATGGAACTCCATCCCTATATAGTCCTAGTAGAGCCCTAACATCAAAATATGACGCATCTGTCATGATATTGAATGGGAGAGACCAATTAGGCGACTGTAGGACATGTGCTTGAGTAACCAAATTCTTCAGTGTGTTGAAAGGAAGGAGAACATTGTCATCGATGATAAACTCAGTATCCTTTCTTAGAATCTCTATAAGAGGTCGGGCAATCCTGTTGAAGTCTCGGATAAATCACCTTTAGAATACGACATGCTCCAAGAAGAACTTACCTGCTTCAGTATCCTAAGTGGTTCAAGATTTGCAATGACACCTACCTTGTCCAGGTCAACATACATACCTCTTTCTGAGATGACATGGCCTAACACAGTCTCGTCTCTAACCATGAAGTGGCTCTTTTACCAGGAGATCACCAAATTAACTTCACAACATATCTTGAGCACTCGGTCTAGATGCATCATACCGAAATCAAAATCATCACCATAGACCAAGAAATCGTCCATGAACACTTCAAGAAAACTACCCACCATGTCGGCGAACACAACCAACATATACCTTTAAAATGTTGTAAGAGCATTACAAATCCAAAGGGCATCCGTCAAAAGGTGAAGGTGCCAAATGGACATGTAAATGTAATCTTCTCTTGATACTCATGGGCGATTATCGGGTTGTTATGAATGGAGTCGATCCAAGAAATGAAAGAACAGATTCCCTACCAATCTTTCAATGTTCTGGTCAATAAAGGGTAGCAGAAAGTGATCTTTCTTGGTCACTGAGTTTAGGCATCAGTAATCTACATAAACATGCCATGACGTAGGTACTCGGGTCAAGATGTCCACTCCTTTCTCATTTGTTACCACAATGATCCTGCCTTGCTTAAGAACCGCATGCAATGTGCTAACCCATTTAGAATCGGAGATAGGATAAATAAAGCCTACCTCACACCATTTTGTTATCTTTTTCATGATAATTTCTTAACTCAGCCACGGCCGATCCCAAGCCTGAGTAAATGAGGAGGGTTGCGCGTTAGGTAGCCGACAGCCAGCGTAGGAGAGATAAATTCGTAAATAGTGTTCTTAATTTCTTCTATGAACACTATTTAGAATTTATCTCGAAACCATTCGGATCTTTTAAACATGGATTTAAGCAAACATACAGATTTCGTTGAGGCGTTCCCTACTTGCTATGCGTTGCATCGCCCGAATGCAATGAAAAATTGGCAAGGGCCGCTACATCGCAGCCTGGATGTAGTTCAAAATTTACAAGGGTTCTCGCATGAGGAACGCATGCTGGTAAATAAGCTAGTTCCGCTGCATCACCGCCCGGATTCAGTCCAAAATTTGCAAGGGTTCTCGCATAATGGACGTATGCGAGTAAAGAAGTTAGTCCAAAAGAGATTGCAAAGGAAGTTACGGATTGGTAGTTGGAATATCGGTACTTTAACTGGAAAATTGATGGAGATAGTGGATACAATGGAAAGAAGGAAGATTCTTATATTATGTCTTCAAGAGACTAAATGGGTTGGAGAGAAAGCTAGGGAGATCGAGAAGACAGGCTTTAAACTTTGGTATTCAGGTAAAGATAAGGGCAGAAACGGTGTTGGAGTGGTTGTTCATAAAGATTTGAAGGATTGTGTGGTTGAGGTGCAAAGATTTGGGGATCGGATTATTTTGCTAAAGTTGGTGCTTGAAGAAGAAATTCTGAATATCATCTCAGTTTATGCACCACAAATTGGTTTAGATGAAAGGACTAAACAAGCTTTTTGGGAGGATATGGATAAGATTTTACAAGGAATCCCACAAAGAGAGATGGTTTGCATAGGTGGAGATCTTAATGGACATGTGGGAAAAGATGTTTCAGGGTATGCAAGTGTGCATGGAGGACATGGTTTTGGGGATAGAAACAAAGAGGGAAAAGTCATTCTGGATTTTGTAACTGCATATGATCTTTTCATAGCAAACACTCTTTTCAAGAAGAGGGAGGAGCATTTATCTACTTATAAGAGTGGCTCAACTAGAACACAGATCGATTACTTTGCGTCGAGGAGAAGAGATCGGTTATGTTGCAAAGATTGCAAAGTAATCCCTGGAGAGAGTTTGACAACCCAACATCGCTTGTTAGTCTTGGATTTACAAATAAAAAGGCTGGTAAAAGGAAGGTTCCTAAGATCACTAGAACTAGGTGGTGGAATCTTCCGCTGAAGCAATCAAGCTTCAGGGAGAAGGTTTTAGAAGACTTATCTTGGGATTGTAGCGGTAGTGCAAACGAGATGTGGGAGGCAGTAGCATCTTGTATCCGAAAGGTAGCCAAAGAGATGCTAGGCGAGTCAAAAGGAGGAGCTCCGGGTCAAAAGGAGGCTTGGTGGTGGAGTGAAGGGGTGCAAGAGAAGCTAAAAATTAAAAGAGCTTGCTTTAAAGCTATGTCTAAGTATAGAACAGAGGAAACTATCACAGACTATAAAATAGCGAAGAAGGAAGCAAAGAAGGATGTAAGCGAAGCTAAGTCAAAAGCTTATGAGGTTTTGTATAAAAATCTCAACTCTAAGGAGGGCCAGAAGGATATTTTCAGGTTATCCAAAGCAAGAGAAAGAAAGACCAAAGACCTTTCTCAAGTGATATGCATTAAGGACGAGGAAGGTCACGTGCTTGTTACTCAGAAGGATATAGAGACTAGATGGGAGCAATACTTCCATAAACTTTTCATTGGAGAAGGAAATAGAGAGATCACTTTGGGTGATCTAGCTAGTAGTGAAAGTTACTCGAATCGTGCATGCTATAGACGAATACAAAGAAAAGAAGTAGAGGAGGCATTGAAGGTTATGAGACTTGGGAAAGGTGTTGGACCGGATGACATCCCTGTAGAAGTATGGAAAGTTTTAGGTGAACGTGGTTTGACTTGGCTTAAGAATCTATTCAATGTTATTTGGCGAAGCAAGAAAATGCCTGAACATTGGAGGAGGAGTATCGTGGTGCATCTTTATAAGAACAAAGGAGACATTCAAAATTGTTCAAATTACAGAGGTATCAAGCTGATGAGTCACACTATGAAAATTTGGCAACGTGTGATCGAAAGAAGGTTGAGACAAGTTTCCCAAATAAAAGAAAACCAATTCGGATCCGTGCCAGGTCGCTCAACTATTGAAGCCATCCATTTGTTGAGGAGAACAATGGAGATTTATAGAGCTAAAAGGAAGAATCTCCATATGATCTTTATTGATTTGGAGAAGACTTATGATTTCGTCCCACGAGAGATACTGTGGGGAGTTTTGGAGAAGAGACAAGTACCTGTCCTATAAATTAATCTCATAAAGGATATGTATGATAGGGCTTTATCTTGTGTAAGGACCCCGACGGGGAAGACTGACTATTTTGATATCAACTTTGGTTTACATCAAGGTTCAGATTTGAGTCCATCTCTTTTTACTTTGATTATGGATGAGTTGACAAGTCACATTCAGGATGAGTTACCTTGGTGTATGTTATTTGCTGATGATATTGTATTGATTGATGAGACTAGAGATGGAGTAAATGAGAAGCTTGAGGTTTGGAGACATGCATTGGAGACTAAAGGTTTTCGTATAAGTAGGGCTAAGACAGAATATATGGAATGCACCTTTGATGGAAGCAATGGTGAAGGAATCGAGGTGAAGATTGGTGACGATAACATTCAGAAGAGAGATTCTTTTAGATATCTGGGATCTATTTTGAAACATGATGGGGAAATTGATGGAGATGTTACTAATAGAATAAATGCATGTTGGCTAAAGTGGAGAGGAGCCTCCGCTGTTCTCTGTGATAAGAAAATTCCTTTAAAAATTAAAGGAAAGTTTTACAAAGCAGCCGTGAGACCTTCTATGCTTTATGGTTCTGAATGTTGGCCTGTGAACCATAGACATGTGCAGAGAATGGCTGTAGCAGAAATGAAAATGCTAATATGGATGTGTGGACATACACGTAAAGATCATATTCGGAATGATGCAATCAGAAAGAAAGTTGGTGTAGCTCCGATCGAGGATAAGATGCGAGAAAACCGCTTAAGATGGTTTGGTCATTTGCAAAGAAGGTCAACTGATGCACCGGTTAGGAGATGCGAGTGGTGGGATGTTGAGCCGGCTAAGAGAGGGCGAGGATGGCCCAAGAAGTGTTGGAAAGAGACTATACGAAGGGATCTTACTTTTTTGGATATAAGTCCGAGATTGACCCAAGATAGATCTGAATGGAGGCGAAGAATCCATGTAGCGACCCTACTTAATTGTGGGAAAAGGCTTTGTTGTTGTTGTTGTTGTTTCATGATAATTTCTCGGAGATTAGGATTCAGCTTGTGTTGAATCTCCTAGGACAACTTGCTGTCATCCACTAAGTAGTTATGATGTGAACACAAGGCCAGATTTATTTCCTGGATATCTGAAATATTCCAATCAAAGGCCTTATGGTTTTTCTCTAGAACCTTAGGAAGCAAGATTCTTGATCAATGGTCAATCACAAACTGATGATGACCGAATATTGTTCAGGCTCACCGGTAAGGAAGGCAGACTTAAGATTCGCTGGAAACCGCTTCAAATCAGGTGGAATCAGATCAAACTTCTTGCTCACTTCAGACACTATACTTGCTACTGGTGAATGCTGCATCAGTGATGTGGGATCCACCTTGGTTACTCCTGGCTCAGAAAATGCAACATCGAACATATATGCAATAATTTCCTCTTGTTAGGTCTAGGATGGATATTCTTGGAAAAGATGGATCATCTCTTAAGATTCCACCTCACTAGTGGCAACGAAGCAAAATTCGACTATGCTTTCTAGGTCTTCATCTAGAAATAGGAATTCCTCGGTCTCAAATGCAGTCCACAAAAAATCCGTATCTTTCGTCTCCTCAAGTATGTCATAGTCGGTTGCATGAACATGCATATTTTCCTCTAATGTGCTATCTGGCTTTTTCGGCTTTGCATGTATCTTTATGGTTACCTTGTCCTAATGTGAGCAAATGGTTATCTTTCTATATCCATAATTAACTACTGCCTCAGTGACAATCTCGCTAAATACGTGTGTACTCATTGTAACACGACACTTAGACAATTATACAGAATCGAGAAAGGGATCTCCATGAGGAGTATCTCAACTTTTATTTATATCCCGGGCAAGTCCATGGTCGAACACAAAGAGGCAAAGGAACAACATCAGGTCAACTTAGATGAATTAACTCTATGTTTTCATGGTATTTTTTAAATTTTTATGTGAAAAAAATGCAAATGCAACTATGCATTTGAATTAGGCTACTAACAAAAAGCAACAAAGCCAAATTAATTTTAATGTTTAATTAACCTAATTTAGCCAAATTATAATTTTCCTATAAACCAAATCCAATTATGAATACAAAATGTATTTTTTGGAATTTTCAGGTATAAAATGCAATAATGAAAAATGCACATTTTTATGGGTTTTTATACAAGTTTTCACAAAAATATAACGTAAAAATTATGAAATTCTTACTAGAGGTGAAACATGATGAAATGAAGCTACACTAATTTTTCGGAATTTTTTTACAAATTAAGATTTTTTATAAATTTTCAAAGTGAAAGAGAGTTATTGCAAATATTTAATTCTTAATGAATTCACCAAATCAATTTTTCTAGAAGCTAATTTATCTCAAAAGGATATTTTAATAGTCAATCAATGAGATTTGAAATTTTATAAAAATAATATATGTAGATGTTATTAAAAATCAATTACAGAAATCACTCAACAATTTATTTTATGCACAAGATGCATCCATTTGATTTTAGAAGAATCTTCTTGATTTCATTAGGCACAACTAGAGGAATTTCTTGATTTTTGCACAATTTTCTTAGCAATCTTTAATAAATTATGAATTCAAACCATGATTGGTAATTTATGCAAAATTTCACATAAACATATTTAATTTATTATACAATTCTCAAGAAATTACAAATAAATAGCTAACAGATAGAGAATTTCATGCTCTATGACACGATATTTTTAAATTTAAAAAAAGATGCAAAATATGATCCAAATTAAAGTGATAATGCATGTGTATCAATGTAATACAAAATTAAACAATTAAATAGCATAAAATGTGCCTAAGAGTACTTTTGCAAATATGAAAACTTACAGGTCTCCAATCATAATATTATCAAAATAGAGAAATAAGCCCTCTCCTTTGCAGAAAACATGGGTTCCAAAAATGAAACCCACTTATGCCATGTGTCTAGGGCACGCGTGCACGGGTAAACTGAAGGCAACGTTGGGACACTGGCGTGGATGCAACAGCTAGGGGGAGGCACGTTGTTAGACAATTGTCTGCGAGAGCAACATCGAGAGGAAGTGGTCATGGCGGTCAAGTGCGTACGGGGGATGGGCAGTTCTCTGGTTGGCGGCAGCTACACACGTGGGCAGAGTTCCTCCATGCTGGATCTAGAGAGGAGCTTGCGTGAGGGCACTGATACAGGGAGGATCTAACATCGGCCTCGGGTGCAACGCCGTATAGAAAAGAAAGCGGTAGAAGTCGAAATGTGTGGCCATGCCTGAGCGCGGTGGCCGCAGACTGCTTAATATAGGGCTCGAGGTAAGCTATTGTGAAGCATCGTTCGTAGAGGGGCAGAGTACCTACGAGAAGTGCGGTGCAGACCTAATGGGTCTCCAAAAGTACGGACGGCAGGTTGGCATGACTTTGTACGAGCGTGGGTGTTGGAAAAGCACGACGATGGGGTGATGGAGTTGTGGTCGATAATTGTGGCTGATGAAGGCATTGAAGGGTACGATGATCGTGATATTGGAGTGGCACGGGGCAGCATGACCAATGGGCTAGCAGGGTGCGTGGGAGGGGGCGGCCAGGGGGCGCCATCCACGGGGCATGGGGTGCAGTGACCTATTATGGAGGAAGGCTCTGTTGTAGGCCGTAGCTGCTGGGGGAGCATGACCATGAAGCCGTATGAGGGATGTGGTGAAGGATATGGTATTTATCCTCAAGCGCATCAGGGAAGCGTGATCGTCGTATCGGATACGACGCAGAATGACTAGTCGCGACGCAGAATGACTAGTCGTACTAGTTGTTCTGTGCAGCGGAATTTAAAATTTTTCATGCGATGAAACTACATGATCCAAGAACGATTCTCGGATCGTTTCATATATAACCACAATAAGTATAAAGGAATACCTCTTGAAGCGTGATTGATCGAGGCTCTAAGAGAATAGACCTCCCGTCTGTTGAGCGTGTTTTTCTAGGGTTGGAAATTATTGATGGAAAATATGTCATTGTTTATCCACAGAATCCCGCGTCAACAAAAGATTTATTTATTTATTTATTTATTTTTTCTACTTATTAACCTGTATAGCGGACAGGGTCGAACTCAAGGAGGCTACAATTCCCGAGAGTTATTCAATTAATCAGAAACTAATTAAAAGAAAACAGGAATCTCAAAGGACAACTATCCTTGGTTTTTGTGATTTTTTTAAATCTTTTTATTTTTTTATTTTTTTATTTCTATTGTTTTATTTTCTGATTTTCAAATTTTTAGTGATTTTGATTTTACAAATTTTTTTTATTTTCAAAGATAACACGAAGCAATATAAACAAGGTCAAAAATATGCACACCAACTCTTTTTGTAATTTTTCAATTAGTCAAAAAAATAATCAGAAACATTTAAAGAAAATATTTTTAAGTTTTAAAAGTTTTGAAATATTTTTGAGAATTTGTATAGATTTTTTAGATGTTTTTGTATTTTTCTAAAAATCAAACAGTGAAGAAATAAGAAAATGTGCACAGTCTGGAGTAATTTGCAACTTAAAAATATTTTAAGTGCCCAAAACTCCTGACAACTAATTTCAAGACAAATTAAAAGAAAATATCTACAAGCAGGAACTGAAATCACAATTTTTGGATTTTTGTAGAAATTTTTATGATTTTTAGAAGATTTTTGATATTTTTCAATTTTTTTTAGGTTTTATAAATGATCAATGCGTGAAAATTGGTTAGAAATTAAAAGACAATGAAAGGGAACTGCTCTATTTTTTTTGGAATTTTTGGAGCTATTTTCAATTTTTTATGAATTTTCGAATTTCAAGAAGACAAAAAGGCACTGTTTTTGATTTTTTAATAATAATAAATGAAGGACAAATGCAATGAAAAATTTATGCTAAGAAAATAATCACATCATGAGCATAGCGTAATTTTTGCAAAATTTTTGGGTCACAAATGACATTTATTTCAATTAAAAGCACAAGCAAATTATAATTATGCAGTTCAGGGACTAAAACGTAAATACTGTGAAAGTTTTGGACTGAACTGTAAAGATTCCAAGTTTTTGCCTCAATAGATAATAAAAATAAATCACAAGATAGAAGACGTAATTTTACCACTGAGTCATGTGCATGTCATATGCTTGAGGAGGCTGAAGGGGCTTCTTTGAAATTTCTGAAATGTCTGTGGCTGAAGAGGCAACTTTTCCAAATAATACTTTTAAGCCAAGGATCCTTCTGTAATTGCTGAAATGTCTGGGGGGCTCCACTGTAAATTCTCCAAATAAAATAATAAACCCTAGAAGGGTCCTTCGTTCTTTTTGTTCCAAGCAACATGGGAGGCAAAGTCTAGGTCGGCGCCGTCCTTCTCTTTGGCAAAGGCGGCAAGGGCGCCTGCGCTTTGGGCGGATGGTGGCGCGCAGAGGGACGCACGGCCGTGCGTTGTCGCGCAGTGGTGTTGAGCGGCTAGGGCGCGGGTTGCCAGGAGGAGGAGCGGCGAGCAGCGAGGCGTCAACGTGGGGTGCGCACAGGAGCACCTTCGGCGGCGAGGACGGCGGGCGGAACAAGGCGCACGGGGCTGGAGGGGCGCCCACGCGCGGGCGGTGACGGGGCGGCGACCTGAGGTTGGAGCAGACTGCGGGGGAGCACGTGGCAGCAGATCGGTGAGGCAAGGGGCGGCCCCGCTGGCGATGGGGGCGCCGCTGCTTGAATTTTTTTTGTTTTTATTTTTTTTAAATTTTTTTGGATGTAAACAGGGAATCAAAAAAATGAACAAAAAACTTTTTTTTATATTTTTTTTGTAAATCCGAAAATAAGGAAATAGAAGAAATAAAGAAATATTTTTTTATTAATTTTTTTGCTGTTTTCTTGTATTTAATGGTCCTGCAAAACAAAAGTTAGAGATAAAGAGAAACAAATTTTTTTATTATTTTTTATCCTGCAAAACAATTGTTAGACATAAAGGAATTTTTTTATTTATCTACAAAATCGGAACATGGATGGGGATTCGACGAAGATGAGGGATGCGAATCCAATCTCTGGCCACCGTACGCGGCCGGAGTTGAGAGATCGTGGACGGTAGAAATAGAAGGCGGAGAGATCGCGATGGTGAGATGAAAAATCGCGTCGGGGGCGGATCAAATCGAGATGGATTTTTTTAAGATCTAGAGAAATAAAAATGCCAACGAAAAAAAATACGATGAACTAAAGTACGATTAAACTAAGATAAAAATACGAAGAAAAATTTGGATCTCACCTTAAGAGCGGAAAATTGACCGTGATCGCCTCGACAAGGCCGACTCGCTGTCACCGGACGGCTCGGAGGCTAGGCAACTTCCTCGACGAAATTTCTCTCGGAGATCGGGCTCCTCTCTCTAAAGATTGATCAACTTGGAATGAGGGAGATGGAGCCATATAAATAGAAAAGGGATGAATTTGAATTTTTTTGAATTTTTGGATAAGAAGATAAGGGAGAAGAAAATTGAAATGTATTTTTGAATTTTTTTAGTGGATGAAATAAAGCGAGAGATCAGAGTAAAATTATTAACTAATATTTTTAAATTTTCGTCTCTTTATTTATTGGAATTTAAAAATGTCATTTTTTTTATTTTTTATGATGGTTAGTTAAAAATAGCAACTATATACATGTACTATATACATATATGACATTATATACAAGGATAAATGGGGAAATTAGCCTCTCTTTTTTTTTAAGAATTTTATTATTTGTTTATTTTTATTTTTAGTAATGAGTAAAAATATTTACAAATATAAATACAAATACAATATGCACAATACGAGGGAAAATTGCACAAAACGCCCCGGAAAACCGACTTTTCAACCGTAACTCCAAAAATTATGAAATCACAGCCATTTTGAAGATAATTTAATTTAGAATTCAATGGAAGTGAAATTGGTTCAATTTGATATTATATGGAGCCGGAATTAATCTTCAAATTAGTGCTTACTGGCTTTTTCCAAGTGTGGCTACTTTTATTCTGTACATGATTTAATTTTGCAATCATTTTTATTATTTAGGACACATTTTTATTTACAACTTTGGTTTTGAATGTTATTTGATTTGGGGTCAATTAAGGTACAAATAAATTAATGTCAGTTTTATACAGATATACACAAAATAAGTGAGAAACACACATTTTTTTGGATTTTCTGGTTGAGGACCCTATCTCCCCCTACTTTATTCTTGGTCGATCAGGTCTAGTCTTGACCTTCTCTCGGGGTTCGGGTCAGCCTGTATACAGTCTTCCTTTTTTTTCTTTATTTTTACTTACTTTCTTTATTTATTTATTTTAGGTTAAAATTAGTAAGGAATGTACAATATTTACACACAAATGCAAGTTAGTAAGAATATGGAGTTAGCGTTATATGCAGGTGTTTTATAAGGGATTTTAAGCTAAAATAAATGAATAAAGATGACGAATCGCAGATTCATCACCGTCTCATGTCCGATCGTCGGAGAGATTGCTTGCGAGCGCGGGGGATGAACCACGTAGCCCTCGCAATCCAACAAGATGATCCAAGCACGGTTGCTCCTGTTCTCGTCGTACGAGATCAAACGTCTCCTTTGTGAGCGTAGCACTCCAAGAAGATGGAGAACCAAAGAACGTCGAAGCAGCGACGCGGTGGCGAAGGCGTCGACGAATCTCTCCTCTAGGGTTTGGTGGACGACCACTAAGAAGAGGGACAAAGGGATGGCATGTGAGAAGAAAGAAAGAGAGAGAGTTTGCTCCATTATTACATAGCCCTAGAGAGCATGGTATGCCTCTCTATTTATAGGGTTTTGGGATCCGTGGATCTCAATCCATGGGACATATAAAATCAATGGATGGGAATGATTTATGTCCAATCCAATGGTCAAGATTGTTGTTGGTGAAACCAACAAAATATGATCTAATTTAGATTAAAATATGTTTGACAAAATCAAATATATATCAATCGAAAATTACATCATCTAAATAAGGAGAGAATATACATGGAGATCTCATCTCCATGTTTATTCAAGGTGGACGGCCATCCATTCCAATTAGGAATTGGGTGCCCCCCACTTGATTTCTCATGGAGGCAATCTCATGAGATTTCATGAGATTGCGTATCTCCATGGAAATCTCTCATAATTTATTTCCAACAATTTTTTTGTGATATATTCTTCAAAAACAATTCACAATTATATTTGATAATATTGCAATCTTGCCATTGAAAAATTGTGAATTTTATTCACAACCCAAAACAATATATAATTTACATTATCAATTAATTACACAATGTGTATCCAATACACATAATAATTAATTAACAAATATAAATTATAATTGGCTCTCTCTAATACATTATAAATCACATTTATAATGTATTATGAATAATTGGATATCTCAATCCACATTATTCTTATCCTCAATAATTAAATCACATTTAATTATCTTGGATAATATCTACACACATCAAGATCATTAAGTCATATTTAATCATTATTTCTTCATTGCTTAGATCTATGGGAATATTCTTGAACCCTTCAAGAATAATGTGATTTCTCCGCAGATACTTAGAGATAAGGACAGGGCGATTGTATTGTTCCACGTATAGTGACTTGGATGTTGAGATCAAATCTAAAATCCAGATCCCATGAACCTCCCACAAATGCTTGATCAAATCAAGACCATAGAACTAATCTTCTCATTGCATCTGAATCTCATTCAGATCAATGTCCAGTTCATGGACTAAGATTTGGTCACTTCCCTAATTAGAGGAGTCACTAAAATCCAAACATGTTTCATCACTCCCTCGGAATGGAAGCGTCATGGTTATACGATCGTTTCTGATCACATCACGCTCTGGTATTCCCAATACCTGTATATCCTACATACTGGAAGACCTATGAAGATAAATATCAGTTTTACACTGGCATCTTCAGGGTTTGACCATTAAGTTTCTCAATCTTGGTCATTGGGATTTGGTATAGATCATATGCTTTCACAGAGCATATATCTTACCTTCTAATTCATGTCATGCTTCCAAAGCATGACGACCATGCATGGAATTTGATCAGTCCTTATACCTCATGAGTGAGCTCATGTCTCCCGGTTCATAAGTGAACCTGTATGATCCCTTTGAAAGATCGTATTACTCATATATCCTTACATGCACACCAGATCGCCGGTGTATAGACCTTCGTTAGGTCATCAACCTCTTGGTCTGCCAAATGTACATACTCAGACATATAGCAACACATCTGTCTCTGGTCAGAGGATGCATGCCTATGCTGTGACAACATTCAACATAGGTCTTTGGTTATCTCGATCTCGTTCAGTCAACCAATTGACTCAACTAATCTGACACCTCTGAATCTCTATTCTCATGCAGAGGACCTGCATCAAGAGGTCAGTCAAATATCGGCCATTTGAGAAAGGATTGCCATCTCCTACTCAGGCTAGAGATCATCACTTAACAATCATTTGACGATGCTTGATGAGTCGTCTATCTAACTCCTTAGATATTCATCCAAGCATCAGCCTCTATGATTCATTCCATGAGTCAACAACTGTATGATCATCAAGTTGGCCATGGTACATAACCCTTATTGTACAGAGGGACCTTATTGTGCATTCATTCATTTAATCTCAATAAGGGAGTGAAAAATAATCAATAACTTTCATTGATAATTTATTTATTACAATAACATTTATTGTAGGAATGGTTCACCTGGGGCTCACATTGCTAACAATCTACCACTAGCCCTCAGAACCATATAGGTACAATCCTTAAACCCATACTCATTACATGCTCGTCGAAAAACTTTTGTGTCAGAGGTTTGGTAAGAGGATCAACAACGTTGTCGCCAGAGGCCACCTTGGTGATGATGATGTCACTACGCTTTTATATCTCCCGAATGATGTGGTATTTCCTTTCCACGTGCTTTCTCTTCTGATGCCATCTGGGTTCCTTTGCTTGGGCAATGGCTCCCGTGTTATCGCAGAGTAACGGGATGGGAGTATCAGAGGAAACTATGCCAAGCTCCAGGACGAACTTGCGCAACCACACCGCCTCCTTTGCAGCATCTGATGCGGCAATGTACTCGGCTTTTGTTGTTGAATCTACAGTATTGTCCTGCTTCTTGCTTCTCCATCTCACATCACCACAATTCAACAAGAACACAAAGCTCGATGTCGACTTTCGATCATCTACATCCAATTGGAAGTCAGAAACTGTATATCCCAAGACATGGAGATCACCATCTCCATAGACCAAGATGTAATCTTGCGTCCGTCTTAGATATTTGAATATGTTCTTTACTGCATTCCAGTGCCGTTCTCCATAGCAGGATTGGTAACGACTTACCACTCCCACTGCATGGCAGATATCTGGCCTAGTACACATCATGTCATACATTAAGCTTCCTATAGCTGATGCATAAGGACATCCAGCCATGGCCTTCTTTTCCTCAACAGTTTGAGGAGCCATTCCTTTAGACAGGTGGATACCATATCTTAAGGGTAGGAATCCTTTCTTAGAACTATCCATATGGAACCGTTCAAGAATCTTCTTAATGTATCCGTGTTGTGACAATCCCAAAATCCTCTTTTCTTGGTTTCTGAACAACTTCAGACCTAAGATGTAAGAGTCTTCTCCAAGATCTTTCATCTCAAAGGTATGGGATAGCCAAATCTTCACACTGGTCATCATTCCTGTATCACTTCCAATGATAAGGATGTCATCTACGTAAAGAACGATGAACACAATGGCGCTCCCACTAAGCTTCTTGTACACACAAGGTTCATCAGGATTTTGCACAAAATCATAACTCTTTATGGTTCCGTCAAATTTGATGTTCCAGCTACGAGAAGGTTGCTTGAGCCCATAGATGGATTTCTTCAGCTTGCACACTTAGCCATCCTCAGTTATGAAGCCCTATGGTTGCTCCATGTAGATATCCTCCTCAAGGTATCCATTGAGGAAAGCCGTCTTGACGTCCATCTGCCAGATGTCGTAGTCAAGATATGCAGCTATAGCTAGCAGTGTCCTGATGGATTTGAGCATAGCCACAGGAGAGAATGTCTCAAATCGATGCCTTCTCTCTGTGTGTAGCCCTTGGCCACGAGCCGTGCCTTGAAAGTCTCTACTTTCCCATCAGGTCCCCTCTTTCTTTTGAAGATCCAATTACACCCAATGGGTTTTACCCCTTTAGGTAGATCCATACATCATTCGTATGCATGGAGTCCATTTCTGACTTCATTGCTAGCATCCATCTATCCATGTCTTGATCCGCGAGTGCTTCAACAAATGAAGTAGGATCAATGCTAGTCTCACTTGACACATGGAATTCATACCTTTCAGGTGGTGCAACCACCCTCGAACTCCTTCGAAGAGGTATGTGTGTTTCATCTTTATTTATCTATTCAGTTTCTGGTCTAGGAAGCTCAGAATCCTCAGGGGATTCAATGAGTTCCTCTACTTCATTCTTGTTTTGACCTTTAAGGAAATCATTCTCCAGAAACTTCATATCTCTAGAAACAAAAACCTTTTGGGTCTCAGGGTCATAAAGCTGGTATCCAATACCATCTTTAACATACCCGATGAAGTAACACTCACGAGAGCGAGATTCTAGCTTACTTGCGTCCATGTTCTTCGCATGGACCAAGCAACCCCAAACCCTCAAGTGATTAACACTAGGTTTGGTTCCATACCAGAGCTCATGAGGAGTCTTAGATGCAGATTTGCTAGGAATTTTGTTCAGGATATATATTGCAGTCTCTACCGCATATCCCTAGAAACTAAGAGGTAAATGTGTTTTGCTCATCATTGAACGGACCATGTCCATGATAGTCCTGTTGCGTCTTTCAACAACACCATTAAGTTGGGGAGTTCCAGGAGGAGTGAGATTGGAAACAATTCCATTCTCCTTAAGGTATTCCTTGAATTCATCCGAGAGGTACTCGCCACCTCGATCAGATCGAATCCGCTTAATCTTCCTATTGGTTTGGTTCTCATCCAAAGCCTTGAATTCTTTGAACTTTTCAAAGGTTTCAGACTTATGACGTAATAGGAAGACAAACCCGTATCGCGAATGGTCATCAATTAACGTCAAATAATATCGATATCCATTTCGAGTCACGGTACTGAAGGGATCACATACATCGGTATGTATTACGTCAATAATACTTTCGCATCTCGTAACCTTGATAGGGAAAGGCGTCCTAGTCAATTTACCCTGAATGCAATGTTTGCAAGTAGGAAAAGGTAGAACCTGTATAAAATCTAAAGGTCCATCTTTATCAATCTATTGATCCTATCAACAGATAAATGACCAAGCCTTTAATGCCAAATCTCATTTGAGATGTTTTTATCCTCCCTGGATCTTTTAGGGTTTTTATTAGTGGTTCTAACATTCATGATACATTTATCAATGCACAACTCATAGAGTCCACCAGAATTCAAAATACCGTCCGCAATATATTTATCATAACGATTTATGACTAATTATTATAGAAAAGGAATGAATATCCGCTTCTAACAAGCTTAGATACAGATATCAAGTTCCTTCTGACTTCGGGTACATAAAGACACTCTTTAAGTATAAGGACTCTACCACTAGATAATGATAGTCGACAAGTCCCTACGGCTACTGCTGCAACACTTGCAACAGATCCCATCTGGATGACTATCTCCCCTTCCTATAGATTTCTAGTTTCCTGAAACAAATGCAACAAATTGCATACATGAACAGAAGCACCTGAATCTACAACCCAACTTTCTTCTCGTCCAACGAGAAAGCTAGTTTCAATGATAAAATTAGATTTCATACCTGTTGGGGCTTTACCTTTGTCTGATGACTTCAGGTATTCCGGACAGTTACGCCTCCAGTGCCCTGGTTTTTTGCAGTGGTGACAAATGTCGGATTTCTTCGACGCTATCAATGCGGATGCACTAAAAGATGAACCAACACCTTGGCTCTTCTTCTTTCTCTTCTGGATCGGGCCCTTCCGAGAACCTTGCTTCCGACCGCGCTTCCTCTGACATGTGCAACCATTGCACTACCAGCGGGACCATATTTCTTCATTACGTCTTCTGTAGACTTTAATGAAGCAAGAAGACCAGCGTTCGACAAGTCCAACTTCTTCATGTGGAATGAAACCACAAAACTATTGAAAGACTTCGGCAAGGATAACAGAATTAAGTCAACTTGCATGTCTGCATCCATGTTGGCCCCAAGAGTCTCCAGTTCAGACAAGTACCCAAACATTTTGAGTACATTTTCTCGAACCGAAGTTCCTTCCTGCATCTTGCAGCGAACGAGCACTTTCATAATATTGTAACGGTGGGTGCGGTTGATGTCACCAAACATATCTTTTAGATTCTATATTATCTCCTGGCATGTGCTCATCTCCATATGTTGCTTCTGCAGAACATTGGAGAGAGAACCCAGGATATAGCATCTAGCCAAGACATGATCTTCATCATACTTGTCATTGTATGATTTTTCTTCTTTGGATTTAGGGCTCTCATGCTTGTCCTCGGAGAGCACATAACTTATGCGCTCTGCGGAGAGAACCAACTCCAAACTACGGATCCAATCAGAGTAATTTGGGCCGGTCAATTGGTTGACCTCAAGAAGCCTACTAAGTGGGTTCAAGGACTTCATTTTATGAAATTAAGAATGCACTATATTAGAACATATAAACATATATTCAAATTTATGATATTTGATTAAGGTATTTTAAATCAAATTATTCTTGCATTGTCGACTTTGAAAGTTCATTCCCTTAATCACTTTCAAAGTAAGAGATATACTTACTGTTATATCTTTAGCAAGAATTGGGATCTCCTCTTTATCTTTGTCACATTCCTATAATATGAGAATCTACAACTCCAAGAAAGAGAAGCGGGAACACATTCCGCCTTGCAAGTCCAACTTGCATTTCCCAATTCGGTCTTTAACACCCGGGCCCACCACCCCTAAGGCGATATTGACCCATTGTTAATTGAACCAACCGTCAACATGAATAGTACTTGCTATGCGCAATCTAATATCACCCCAATAATATGAGGATCCGATATTGGGGTCACTACGCATACGACCTTACTCTTTCGAGAAGCGAAGAGCCCGATCCAGATGCGCTTGCATACAGGAGCTGTCACTTCGGACAGGCGTCTCCCATATGCAATCCCTAGCGACGGAACCCTCCGCCTTGACGGGAGATCATGGATGTCACTTATGTGATCCTCTACCTCATATTCAAATTTTAATTAATTATCATGAATCACATTCATATAAGTAATTCTTCCAAGGGAAATAATAACTCTATTCATAATAGAGTGTCTTAATTGGACATAATCAATTTAATCATATTAAATTAATTATCAATCCAATTCAATCAACAAACTTGATTATTTTAATTGAATATAAATATGGTAATATCTCAAAGTACGTATTAATTCGAATTTTAATAATTAGAAAATATACCTTGATTTTCTCCAGCATTATCAAGTCCCTACCCGATGTCATGGCCACTACCGACGAGAGTGGGATGGACCACATACGTTGCAACCCGCAACCCCAATGCTTTCCAACTAGACACCATATCCACCTCAAGAAAGATAATGCCAAATATATCAATTTGTACTTGAGAAGATCATCGATTCTTCAACCGAAATTATATTATATAGTAATAATCAAAACATTTTTTATTATAAGGAAATTTGCTACACAAATTCCCAATCCTATTCAAGCATCAGGTTTGATGATTGTGTTTCCAATATTTCAAAAATATTTAAATATTTCAAAAATATTTTCCATAATTATTTCATGAAATTAACAATTAATTTCTCCAATTGACAATCACTTGGTTATTGATTAGGACTGCAATTTTAGTAGCGACCCCTACTCACTAAAATTAACATATCACAATCAATTTAAATCCAAATTAGACAAACTCAATTTTCAAAGATTGCTAACTTGATTTAGGACAGAACCTAAGTGATTATTCACGCAATTCGAGGCGGATCAAAACAGTAATTAACTCTTTAATCATGTTAAGATCTACAGTTCCCGCAACAGTGCATACATGTTCATTAAAACAACCATATCTCGAGCACACGGAATCCGAATTACATAAATTCAGATCCTAAGGTTTCCTTATTTAATAGGGAACAAAATACAAGTAAATAATTCGTGCTTAAACATATTAAACACGACCGAAATTATTTGCAAAACAAATCTGCGAAATCAAATGCGACAAAAAATTTCGCGACCTTAACGAAGCCAAGTCGTCCTCGGTTTGCGAATCATATTCGAAATCGTCGACCTAAGGCTCTGATACCACTTTAAGGATATGGTATTTATCCTGAAGCGCATCACGGAAGCATGATCATCGTATCAGATACGACGTAGAATGACTAGTCGTACTAGTTGTTCTGTGCAACGGAATTTAAAATTTTTCATGCGATGAAACCACATGATCCAAGAACGATTCTCGGATCGTTTCATCTAAACCACAATAAGTATAAAGGAATAACTCTTGAAGTGTGGTTGATCGAGTCTCTAAGAGAAGAGACCTCCAGTCTCAAGTCCGATCGTCGAAGAGATTGCTTGCAAGCGCGGGGATGAACAGCGTAGTCCTCGCAATCCAACAAGATGATCCAAGCACGGTTGCTCCTGATCTCTTCGTACAAGATCGAACGTCTACTTCGTGAGCGTAGCACTCCAAGAAGACGGAGAACCGAAGAACTTCGAAGCGGTAGCGCGGTGGCGAAGGCGTCGACGAATCTCTCCTCTAGGGTTTGGAGGACGGCCACCAACAAGAGGGAGAGAGGGATGGCGTGTGAGAAGAAAGAAAGAGAGAGAGAGTTTGCTCCAATATTGCATCGCCCTAGAGAGCATGGTATGCCTCTCTATTTATAGGGTTTTGGGATCCGTGGATCTCAATCCATGGGACATATAAAATCAATGGATGGGAATGATTTATGTCCAATCCAATGGTCAAGATTGTTGTTGGTGAAACCAACAAAATATGATCTAATTTAGATTAAAATATATTTGACAAAATCAAATATAAATCAATCCTAAATCACATCATCCAAATAAAGAGAGAATATACATGGAGATCTCATCTCCATGTTTATTCAAGGTGGACGGCTACCCATTCCAATTAGGAATTGGGTGCTACCCACTTGATTTCTCATGGAGGCAATCTCATGAGATTTCATGAGATTGCATATCTCCATGGAAATCTCTCATTATTTGTTCCAACAATTTTGTTGTGATATATTCTTCAAAAATAATTCACAATTATATTTGAGAATATTGCAATCTTGCCATTGAAAAATTGTGAATTATATTCACAACCCAAAACAATATATAATTTACATTATCAATTAATTACACAATGTGTATCTAATACACATAATAATTAATTAACAAATATAAATTATAATTGGCTCTCTCTAATAGATTATAAATCACATTTATAATATATTATGAATAATTGGATATCTCAATCCACATTATTATTATCCTTAATAATTAAATTACATTTAATTATGTTGGATAATTTCTACACACATCAAGATGACTAAATCATATTTAATCATTATTTCTTCATTGCTTAGATCTATGGAATTATTCTTGAACCCTTCAAGAATAATGCGATTTCTCCGCAGATACTTGGAGATAAGGACAGGGTGATTGTATTGTTCCACGTATTGTGACTTGGATGTTGAGATCAAATCTCAAATCCAGATCCCATGGACCTCCCACAGATGCTTGATCAAATCAAGACCGTAGACCTAATCTTCTCATTTCATCTGAATCTCATTCAGATCAATGTCCAGTTCATGGACTAAGATTAGGTTACTTCTCTAATGAGAGGAGTTACTAAAATCCAAACCTGTTTCATCACTCCCTCAGAATGGAAGCGTCATGGTTATACAATCGTTAATGATGACATCACCCTCAGGTATTCCCATACCTGAACATCCGGCATACTGGAAGACCTATGATCATTATGAAGATAAAGATCACTTTTACACTGTCATCTTCAGGGTTTGATCATTAAGTTTCTCAATCTTGGTCGCTGGGATTTGGTATAGATCATATGCTTTCACAAAGCATATATGTTACCTTCAAATTCATGTCATGCTTCCAAAGCATGACGACCATGCATGGAATTTGAACAGTCCCAATACCTCATGAGTGAGCTCATGTCTCCCGGTTCATAAGTGAACCTGTATGATCCCTTTGAGAGATCGTATTACTCATATGTCCTTACATGCACACCAGCTTGTCGGTGTATAGACCTCGGTTAGGTCATCAACCTATTGGTCTGCCAAATGTACATACTCAGACATACAACAACACATCTGTCTCTGGTCAGAGGATGCATGCCTATGTTGTGACAGCATTCAACCTAGGTCTTTGGTTATCTCGATCTCGTTAAGTCAACCCATTGACTCAACTAATCTGACACCTCCAAATCACTATTCCCATGCAGAGGACCTGCATCAAAAGGTCAGCCAAATATCAGCCATTTGAGAAAGGATTGCCATCTCCTACTCAGGCTGAAGATCATCACTTAACAATCATTTGATGATGCTTGATGAGTCCTCTATCTAACTCCTTAGATATTCATCCAAGCATCAGCCTCTATGATTCATTCAATGAGTCAACAGTTGTATGATCATCAAGTTGGCCATGGTACATAACCTTTATTGTACAGAGGGACCTTATAGTGCATTCATTCATTCAATCTCGGAAAGGGAGTGAAAAATAATCAATAACTTTCATTGATAATTTATTTATTACAATGACATTTATTGTAGGAATGGTTTGCCAAGGGCTCACATTGCTAACATGTGGTAGTTAGTGGAGGCGAACGAGGGACGTATTACGGCTGCGCAATGATGCGAGGCATGGGTGCGGAGGAGAGTCACGACGGTAGGAGCCTGGAGTGACGGTGAGGGAAGTGGGTTTGTTTTCTTGTTTCTTTTTATTTTTTAAACAAGAACTCAAAAGTGACTAAGATCAAACAAGAACTCAAAATACTAAGATGAGAGGTGGTGTTTGGTGGTGATTGTGATGATTGTGTTGGTGGTCAACAACAAAACAACAAAATGATGTTAGATAAAAAATGAGAAAAAGGAGAAGGAAAAACTTACCTGGGATTTCATCGAAGGGTGTGAAGCAGTTGTGCTATACTCCTATCATGATTTCGAGCATCGTGGCGGAGGTGTCGCGAAGCTAGGCGAGTTTGACTTGAAACTCGCTATGCCGGGACGATACTTGCCTAAAGGAGGTTGTCGCTTGATGAGGATGCTATGCTGATATTACCGACAAACCAATCCAAGCTCACCCTCTTTCTCATTGAGACACAAAATGGTAGATAAAACATAATGAAGGGAGGAGAAGGGAATAAAAGGAGGAGGAAGTTAGAAAAAAGTAGGGTAGAGATTGGAGGAGTGTTGGAATATGAGGGAAGAATGTGAATTGGTAGAAGAAAATAATAAAAATTAATTAAAAAATGAAAATAAATAAATAAATATAATAAGTAATAAAATAAGAAAAATAAAAGAATAAAAACAAAGAAGATAAAAAAATAAAGATAAAAAAGTAAATAAGTAGTAATTAAATAATTAAAAATAAAAATATTAAATAAAATAAAATCAAATTAAATAAAGTAATTTAGAATCAGGTGACACATGGCGGCTCCAGTGATTGGCATGTGTCGTACATAGAAAAATAAAAAATTAAATGTAATCTGAAAAAATAAAATAAACTAACAGAACGGATTAAATCAAATAGTGGTCAACACAAAAGTTGCTCGTCTCGACAAGATCTACAACTTTAGTGAAGGATTGAAAACCAAAATAAACCATTTTTAGAAAATGTGTTTTTGGGGGTATCCTATATATAAAATACCGAATTTTTTGTCCTTTGCAGATTTTTTGCATTTCTAAATAAGCTAAATGAAATAAAAATAAGAGAAAATATAAAATAAATATTTGGAACTTAATCTATTTTTATTTTTAATAATTAAGAAAAATAAAAAGATAAAATGTCTAAATAAAGGGAGATATGTACAATATACAATGAGGGGCCCAAAATCCAAATTTCACATACGAACTCTGATTCTTTTGAATTTGGTCTTATTTTGAAGATAATTGAATGTACATTAATTCAAAGTGAGTAGGGTCCATAGGAGAAGGTATGAGAGAGATATTCACGTTTTAACGCTCCTAGTCTCAATGTTGAGGCTGGTAATAGTAAGGTTGTTGTTAGAAGTTGTGATACTAATGTAGAGGGTATGGTTGAAACTGGCATCGAGGAGGAGGGAAGTTCTAATGCTAGCCCACTGGCTACTGGTGACAGAAAAGTTGGATATATGCGACGAATATGCAAAAATACCCTCTTTAATTTGCATGAATTAGCATTTAATTTTGTCATTTCGTTGTAGGCGAGAATTCAGAAACATTCAAGAAATTACCACAACAATGTATTCAATTTTTAATTAACGTGGTTTTATGTTTATTTTACTTGGGCAAGTTCCAATGTAGAACTCAATGAGCCAAAGGAACAACTTAGGAATTTTTCTAACGAAGTTCATGCATGGTTTTCAAGGCGGTATTTTTTGGTATTTTTAATGCAATTTTGGGATGCAAAGTGCAAATGTGGCCAATTTCAGGGACTAAAATGTAATTTCAATCAAGCGATGTTCAAAAAATAGGAAACTTAGCTTGGATATAAAATATGGTGAAATGAACATACACTATTTTTTTTGGAATTTATGGATGCAAGATGGAATATTTAAAGAATTTATGAATGCAAATGGTGTGAATTTAAGTATTTAATTATAATAAATATGAAAACTATTTATTTTCAAAAGATAAAATTATCCATGATCTATTACTAGGTGATTGATCTCAGAAAAATACTAAACCTTGAAATTAAGAGATTTAATCCATATTTAAAATTAAAGATTGAAATCTATAAAATGAATTTTATATTTCAAATCACGCAAGCAAATGCAATTCTTTTTTGGCACAATGTGAAATACAATTAATCCTCTAATCCGTGATTTTTTTGTCAATTTTTAGGGCTAGGGTTAGTTACTTATTAATTTTGACGCACAAGATGGGATAAATATGCAATTTATCATAAGAATAATAATCATTAATTAACCACAATGTAGAAAAATAAAACAATTACGCCATAATGTAGAGAATTAGTTAAAAAAATCTTGCATTTTTTTTAAATATTAAAAAGATACGATCTAGAGGTTATATAAAGGAGGTACACATGGGTATTTGTGCCAATTAAAATAACTAAATAAAGATGATGTAGGGGCAAAAGGATAATTACCTACACTTTGAGGAGTGTTTCTACAAAACTGCCAGAGAGGCATGTGCCACTTTGGGCGGCTGCCCTTGATGAAAATACGTGGAACTTCAAGGGCCTTCTTCTAAATACACCATGCTTGCACATGAAAATCACATGAGGGGGTTCTATGCAGACGTTCCCCCAACCATGTACAACTCACATGGGACGGGGTCTTAGTCCTCGAGCTCGATGACGCATGAAGGAGGAGGCATGCTGAAAGGGGCGGCAATGGAGTTGGTGGAGGAGAATTGTCATGCGGAGGAGATGTTGGCGTTGATGCGGAATTGCGTGCAGAGCTGCAAAGGAGGCTCCAGCCTTCGTAGGCCGAGCGGCTGGGGACATTGGTGATGTGGGGCAATGAAGTCGAGGATGGAGGAGCAGGCAATGAATTTGATGGTTGTTGCGTCGTCGTTGAAGCTCGAAGTTGCAGAGGCGGAGTGGATGGCTCACGTGGAGGCGTAGATGAGGTGGACGAAGTCAGAGATGGAGTGGGAGTCATTAGCTCAACGACCGAGGTCGAAGTGAGTAGCTGCTCGGCGGGGGTACGAGCTGCAACGACCAATGATGGTCGGATCTCACCTCAGGATTGAGGGGTGACACCAAAGTTGTCACCTCAAGCGGATGTTACTCCTGTAGCTGTTGCGTATTGGCGGATGAAGAGAAGAGGTAGCGACGATGTTCTTAAACAGAATCGAGACGGAGGGCCGACAATGGAATGTCTGGCAAAATCAAAGGGATAGGAGGGGGATTCGATTGATGTGTAACTAGGTGAAATTAGGATTGGATGTGATCTGATTGGATGTGATCTGATCAGAAGGTGGATTTGATAACGAGGGGATCTGCAATGGCGGTGAATTTTGAAAGAGGGAGGAGATGGCGAAGGCGCGACCATAGATGGATGATGGGGATTCACAGGGCGACGCCGCCTATGTGCCCCTGATTGGGAAAGGGGGCGAAGGAGTAGAAAATTCAAAAATAAAATACAAGAATAATCTAGGATAAATAGCAAACAACCTAGGATCGAAATAGTTTCTTTACAAAAGTTGCTCATCTCGATGAGATCTACAAATTTCATGAAGAGAACAAACCAAAATTGATAATTTGTACAAAGTGATATTTTTTGGGTACTCGTTGTACATAGAATACCTCGATTTTTGAATTTTCTAATTTTTTGTTACTTTTTAAACCAGATAAAAATTTGGAAAATATGATAAAATCGAAGATAAATATTTACACATTAATACATTTTTCATTTGTATAAATTAATAAAAATAAGAAACAAAATAAAACACGAAAACAACAACTTTCGTACAAACGATTAGTGAAGACTCGGACTCTGTTAGTTTCTTCGATTTAAAGCTCATTTTTATTTGGATTTTTGTGCATTTTAATAAAAATTTCCGCAAAGAAAATAAATGAAGAAGAAATAAAATAAAATGGGTTATTTAGGTACATAAAATAATATGTCAAAATCAGGTAAAATATGAAATGTACAAAAGAGGCCCAAAACCTAACTTTTACATATGAGCTCCGATTCACTTGAACTTGGTCTTGTTTTGAAGGTAATTGAATGTGCATTAGTTCAAAAGTGAGTAGAATTAATCGAACACTGGATGAGTAAGATATCAAGGTTTTAGTTCGAAAATCCTAGAACTAGGGTTTGGTTTTTTGGCCCACTTATTTAGGTTAGTGTTTTTTTTTTGTATTTTTCGTTTATTTGATATGTACATAGTGAAGTGGTTTCAGGTCATTTGGAGTTACAATTAGTTAAAAATCAGGGATGTTAGGCTATTTTACATGTCATTTTGGCTGGGATTTTTGGCTTCTTATTTTGTAATAATGAGTGATAAAATGCAATTCTTTTCAAAACATGCATGAATGCTAATTATGTAGAATAATGGATATAATGCATATGATTTTTAGGGATTTAAGTTTAATTAATCATTTTTAGAGTAATGAATACGAGATTCATCAATATGTCGGCGACTGGAAGTTCTGTCTCCAAGGGCAATTTGTCTGTGGTAGAGACTGGTAGTGGGGTTGTTGTCAGTGTTGATGCTAGAAATTCCTTCCACCCTGATTTTAGTGTAATGGTCAGTTGGCCTATGCTTGATCCTATTGTTATTCTTCAGTATGGGGCGAAGACTTTTCGATTACCCATACAGTATCCACTTCATGTATCGGTGAGGGTGGAGATAAAGTAAGCTGCTCGACATAAGATGGATCTTCAGGATGGTAGACGACCATCTACAAGTGCTGAGGTGACTACGAACCCTGGTCTGGAGCTTGCACATAATAAACATGTTGGACCGCAAGTTGTGCAGGACTTTGCTGTGATGGGGATCGTGTCTGCTCTTTTGGCTCAATCGTAGGTGTTTCGGTGGTTGTGTTCACAACATGGAATTTATTGATAGTGCCAACGAGATTCTACAATTTTTGTATGATCTTAAGGAGCTTATCAAGGTGCTTGGTTCTTTGTTCGATCACATTGAGTTCCTTGAGATCTTGTGATAGCTTTTCCATGATGTCCACCTTTGAAAGATGGTTCCCTATGATGCTTAAGTTGGAACTCTCATCTTTCCTTTCTTCTTCATCTTGCAATGCCATCATGTTGACAACCTTGTGGGGAATCTATGGAGACTTCCAAAAGGCACAAGATGAGGACAATGCCAGTGATCATTCGGCCATTTCTCCATCCTCTTCTTTATTGAAATGGGACCACCCTCCCCAGGCGACATCCACAAGCCACTGACTCTCCTAATGCATTCCCCTAAAGAAATATTGCACTAGGCTTGCCTTCATCAAATCATGGTGGGGGCACTTCTCTTGAAGATCTTGGAATCGTTCCCATACCTCATAGAAAGGCTCATGGGAAAAATATGAGAATTTTGAAATGAGAGCTCTCATCTGATTGAGTCAACTTGGGGGATATTACTTATGCAAAAATGCATATTTCAACTCTTCCCATGTCGTGGCTACTTTCCCTAAATGATTTATCCAATAGAGAGCCTTTCCCTGAATGGTAAAGGGAAAACAATCATTTTCACTATCTCAAGTGGTATGTTTGGATAGTACATGGTACATAGATACAGTTGAATCACTATTTAGGTGAATGCATTGCTCTTACTTGGTAGTTACATGGAAGGTCGGTAAGAGAGGTAGTAGTGATGGATTCAACTCAGACTAACCATGTATATGAGGGATGTGGATCTTGTCTGTGACTTGCCCTGCTCCAAGGTTGTAGGTCTCTCTAAGAGTCGGTTTGGGCTTGACTTCTCTCTCCTCCTCCTCTCAACCATGGTTTCCTCCGGGTGCTCCTTTTACTCCTCCATTCGCATCTCCTCCATGTGCACCTCCTGGTGGATCAACACCATGCTCACCTCCTACTTGGTTTTCATGTTCCCTTCTCATCTCCATAAGCATATCTGGAAAGCACCCAGGGCATTGGCGTAGTCGGATTATTGCTGTTGAATCATCTGAATGGATGCAAGCAACTATTTGTTAATTGCATTATGGTATTGTTGAGCCGGAATTTTTAGAGATTGGAAATTTGATTTATGGTGAAAAGGTCGTTGTTTTTCCCCAAAATCCCGCGTCAACAAAAGATTATTTTTTTTTATTTTTGCTACTTATTAACCTGTATAGCGGACAGGGTCGAACTCAGGGAGGCTACAATTCCCGAGGGTTATTCAATTAATCAGAAACTAATTAAAAGAAAACAAGAATCTCAAAGGACAACTATCCTTGGTTTATGTGATTTTTTTATCTTTTTATTTTTTTATTTCTTTATTTCTATTTTTTTATATTTTCTGATTTTCAAATTTTTAGTGATTTTGATTTTGCAATTTTTTTTAATTTTCAAAAATAATGCGAAGCAATAGGAACAAAAATCAAGAATATACACATACCAACTCTTTTTGCAATTTTCACTTATGCCAAAAATGCTTAGAAAAATTCAAAGAAAATATTTTTGGGTTTTAAAAGTTTGAAATGTTTTTGAGAATTTTTGTGGAATTTTCAGATGTTTTTGTATTTTTCTAAAAATCAAACAATGAGGAAACAAGCAAATGTGGACAGCCTGGAGTAATTTGCAATTTAAAATACTTTTAAATTCCCAAAACTCTTGGCTACTATTTTTAAGATAAATTAGAAACAATTATCTACAAACAGAAACTGAAATCACAATTTTTGGATTTTTGTAGAATTTTTTATGATTTTTAGAAGAGTTTTGATTTTTTTTTCAAATTTTTTGGGTATTATAAATAATTAATACGTGAAAATTGGTCAGAAATTAAAAGACCATGAAATACAACTACTCTATTTTTTTTGGAATTTTTAGAGGTATTTTCGAATTTTTATGAATTTTGGAATTTCAAGCAAGGCAAAATGACATGTTTTTGATTTTTAATGATAATAAATGAAAGAGAAATGCAACAAAAAATTTATGCTAGGAAGATCATCACATCAGGAGCATATCACAATTTTTGCAAATTTTTTTGGATCACAAACGACATTTATTTTATTCAAAAGACAAAGCAAATTCAATATTCTACAGTTCAGGGACTAAAATGTAAATATGGAAAAGTTTTGGACTGAAATGTAAAAAGTCGATGTTTTTGTCTCTAATAAATATTCAAAATAAACAGAGAGAACAAAATTCACAATTTACCCAATATAGGTGCTTTGAAGGCTGGCATGGATTTTTTTTTGTCGATTCTGAAAACTTTGGAATCTTCAATGCAATTTAGAAAACCTTCAGGAGGATGTCCGCAATTTTCCCCTTTTTTAATTAGTTGACACTTTCTAGGATTATGGCCATTCTCGTTTCTTCTTTCAAATGGTGGAGGGAGATGGACCGTCGCCGCCCCCTCTTTCTTCGGTTGGATGCTGGGCGGCGTGGACGCGCTATGGAGTGGAGGCGGCCGCGCAGACTCGCGCGGTGAGCGTTGGAGAGGCCGCAGTTGGCGGGTCGACGGAGGTGCGCTGGAATGCGCGATGTCGGTGGCGATGGAGTCGGGCGAGAGCGGGGGCGTCGCGCTGACGAAGGCGGTCGGACGGTTGTTGGCGAGGAGGGCGCAGCACACGCGGATGAAGTGGCTGCGCCGCCTCCTGGATCTTGGGATGGCGGAGGAGGGCCGCGTCGGCGGCGGGGGATCGAGGGGCGGCCGGCGATGGGCGGCGGGGGTGCTGGCGACGCCGCCCCCTGCGGCTGTCTTATTTTTTTTATTTTTTTTTTGTTTTATTACGTAATTGGGATGTAAACAGGGAATCAAAAAATGACTAAAAAAACTTTTTTTTAAAAAAAAATTTTGTAAATCCGAAAATAAGAGAAGAAATGAATAAAGAAAGATTTTTTTATTTTGTTTTTTTTATATTTTTTTATATTTTTTTATATTATCCTGCAAAACAAACGTTAGAAACTAATGTTTTTTTATTATTTTTTTATTATCTTGCAAAATAAACGCTAGAAATAAAGGGGAAAAAATTTATTTATCTACAAAATCCGAACATGGATGGGGATTCGGTGACGATGAAGGATTCGAATCCGATTCTCCGGCCACCGTACGCGGTCAGAGTTGAGAGAACGTGGACGATAGAATAGAATGCGTGGGGATCGAGAAAGTGAGATGAAAAATCGAGTCGGTGGCGGATCAAATCGAGATGGAATTTTTTAAGATCTAGAGAAAAAATGACGAAGAAAAATGCAACAAAATAAAAAAAACGATTAAACTAAGATAAAATGCGAAGAAAAATTGGATCTCACCTTAGGAGCGGAAAATGGACCGTGATCGCCTCGATAAGGCCGACTCGCTGTCACCGGACGGCTTGGAGGCTAGGCAACTTCCTCGACGAAAATTCTCTCGGAGATCGGGCTCCTCTCTCTAAAGATTGATTAGGTTGGAATGAGGGAGATGGAGCCATATAAATAGAAAAGAGAGACATTTCAATTTTTGAAGAAGATAAGAGAGATTTTTGAATTTTTTTTGGTGGGAGAGATAACATGAGAGATAGAATAGAAAGATAAAATTATTTACAAAATTATCTAATTTTTTTGAATTTTCGTCCCTTTATTTATTTGAATTAAAAAATGTTATTTTTTTTTATTTTTTTATGATGGTTAGTTAAAAATAGCAACTATATACATGTACTATATACATATATGACATTATATACAAGGAGAAATGGGGAAATTAGCCCCTTTTTTGTTTTAAGAATTTTATTAATTTTTTTATTTTTATTTTTGTTTTAAGTAATTAGTAAAAATAATTACAAATATATATACAAATACAATATGCACAAAATACAAGGGAAAATTGCACAAACCACCCCTGAAAACCAACTTTTCAACCGTAACTCCAAAAATTATAAAATCACAGTCATTTTGAAGATAATTTAATTTAGAATTCAATGGAAGTGATATTTGTTCAATTTGAGATCATATGGAGCCGGAATTGATCTTTCAATTAGTGCTTAGTGGCTTTTTCCAAGTGTGGCTACTTTTTTTCTGTACATGATTTAATTGTGCAATCAGTTTTATTAATTAGGACCCATTTTTATTTACAACTTTGATTTTGAATGTTATTTGATTTGGGGTCAATTAACGTACAAATAAATTAGTGTTAGTTTTATACAGATATACACAAAATAAGTGAGAAACACACATTTTTTTTTGGATTTTCTGGTTGAGGACCCTATCTCCCCCTACTTTATTCCTGGTCGATCAGGTCAAGTCTTGACCTTCTCTCGGGGTTCGGGTCATCCTGTATACAGTCTTCCTTTTTTTTATTTTCTTTTCTTTATTTTTCCTTTCTTTCTTTATTTATTTATTTTAGGTTAAAATTAGTAAGAAATGTACAATATTTACACACAAATGCAAGTTAGTAAGAATATGGAGTTAGCGTTATATGCAGGTGTTTTATAAGGGATTTTAAGCTAAAATAAATGAATAAAGATGACGAATCGCAGATTCATTATCCCCCTATGCTTTACCTTTGCTAGTCCCTTAGCAAACACTTATTTGAAAGAATAAGTGAAGAACAAAATGAAAGGGAAAATAAAGAAAGTAGGACAATATTGAGTATTAAACTTATCTTCATAAAATTGTAGTTTGGAGCTCTGTCGGACCTTTGGATTATTTGTGTGTCGGAACTTCTGTGAGACTTAGAATTTTAAAACCAACAGCCTTCAAGTTCTACACATCATTGTCACAGTTTTGGCCCAGAAGTCATCTTAGATCGATCCTCTTCCCAAAGCATACCCTATGAACATTGAACAATCGACTCATGTGTGTGAAAAAGTTTAGCTCTTCCCATCCAGAATGCCGGATTACCATGCAAATCTCCTCTCCAATAACTCGTCCTCGGGGAGTCAGGTATTTCCTTCTAAGGTCTGTCGTGCTGTGTTCACAATCGAATTGGGGGATAAGTTAGAAGAATGAGAAAAGAACTGGAGGGTGGTTTGGTGTAGTCACCTCTCCTTGTGAAGCTGCCCAGTGTAGCCGAGTCTCCACCAAGATCTGCAGGTTTTCTTGAAGCTTGGACCTTTTTGGTCAGATTTTTATTTGGTAGTAGCTTCTTTGTATTTGGAGTTTTGGTGGTTCTGCTTGGATCTTGTTGTGCCCCTACGGATATAGAACCTTTTTTTCCCTACATGTTTTGGGGTCTTAGAAAAAATTGTGCCCAGCCGTCCATCCCTTTTCCGAAGCTTTATTTCAACCCGTACTCCGGTCTTTAGATTTCTACGCTACCAGAAAAGAAACTCATACAGTCTTCCAACATCCCGTCTGAGTTGAGCTAAGTGCATAGTGCAGGAGTACAAATTAATTCGCTATTCCAGAGTTGTACCCAGAATGAAGAGACCAGGTCAGACACTAAGAGTCAAATGCTGCACATTGTCATGTGGAACTCAAAGAATTAAGTCAAAGACCTGAAGCTTCTAAAATCCTATTTCTCGGTGAAGTTCCTCTAAGAATTGGGTGGATTAAGGTCCAACTAAGCTCCATTCTTCAATTTTATTCCAGACATAGTTTAAATATCAATACTATCCAGAAAAATGCACATGCAAATGCAGACTATGAACAATGCAGAGAGTTTTTTTTAAAGAATGATGCACATGTGAAAAGAACCATTTTTTTAAACAATTTTCTAATTTTGAACTTTTTATGGATTTTTGGAGAAAAATGCAGATGTGAAAGAAAGTTTTTTTATGCAAATTTTTATGATTTTTGGTTTTGTAGTTTTTTTAAAGGAGAAAGGGTTAGTAATATATACAGGTATATACAAGAGACTTTTTTTGTTGTTTTTTTTGTGTGTGTTTTTTTGTTTGTTTGTTTTTTGTTTTTTTTGTTGTTTTTTCTCTCTCTCTCTCTCTTCCCATTTTTTGTTTTGTTTTTTTTGTGTTGTTTTGTTTTTTTGTTTGTTGTTTTTTTTACACACGTGAATTTTACAAAATATACACATAACACCTCAAATAAATGTATTTAAAAGTACGAGTTATGTTTAAAGTATATATACAATATATACGACACCCCCTATACTTAGCTCGAACTATGTCCTCATAGTGATCAGAGAGCGACAAAGGAAGACATAACTCGTGCTAAGCAAAGAAAGGTGAAAAGACTCCTATGCTACAACGTCTCAAAGAAAAGATAAAATGAAGAGAAGTTGGTGATCCCCCCCTATACTTAGGATCAAGTAATCCTAAGTATAATGGAATGTACAAAGGGGAAAACCGATGAAGAGAATGTACAGACTCACAAAGACACAATATGAACAACATCACCCCCCCTATACTTAGGGTAGAGTATCCCTAAGTATAGGCAACAACAACAAGGGTGATAAACAAGACGAATATGAACAACACAAATCCTTCACCCCCCTATACTTAGGATAAAGCACATCCTAAGTATAGCATATATACACACACACGGAATAGGGGTGAATGATAAAACGGGAGAAGACAGAGTGAAACGAAAGGATATACAAGAGGAGTGGATTTACAAAGGTTAAGAAGGTTGAAAACGAACCTTCTTGCGGGACCGCTGAGGTATGGATTTGACAAGATGTAGGTCGATATTGGGATCATCATTAGAAATAAATTGAGTAGGATCGACCAAAATTATATCCTCAACGGTTTCAGATTGTGCAGGCCTAAACCGGTTATTGGAAGTAGTGTGACCATGTCCTGCTTGGGAAGTCTCGCAAACATCAAAGTAGAATGGCTCGAAATCATTATCAGAAAAAGTAGGATCAATTTCAGCCTGGCGAGCCTCTACCGGATCATCATCTTTATCAAAAGGCCCAAATTCCTTTATAAAAGCAATCAAATCAAATTTGGCCTGATCGGTCTCTTCTTTATCAGGGTGAGTAGGAACGGACTTATCAGTGAAAGTAGTCAAATCGTGTCCGTCCTGTCTAGTCTCAGAATCTGCCTTCCGCTCTAGGGTGTCTATCGTGTAAATCCCGCGGATGTCATCAATGCATCGCCACATACCAGAAGAGGGAACTCCAAGGTCTATGCTTTCCGAGTCCTCCTCCTTGAAGAGGAATTCTTGGGTCTCAGTATCATCCATCATATAGCACAAATCTCTGGTATTATCATCATGATCAAAGTCCTTGGGGTTGTCTAACACGGGTGGGCTCTCATGGGATGCAGGTTTCTGGATGGTAGTGGGTGTAGTGATTAACACATCGCTCCCTACATCAGAACGGAAGCGAATCTCTCCTGAACCATAGTCAATAACGGCTCCCGCACAGGCAAGGAAAGGCCGTCCCAGGATGATTGGAGGGTGCTCCACAGGGGTGGAGGTCTCCATGGGCATTACAACAAAATCCGAAGTAAAATCCATGGCCTGAATGATAATGACAGCATTTTCTAAAATACCCTTCAGCCTCTTGATAGATCCATCAGCAAATTGAACTATCATCCTGGTTTTCTTGAGAGGCCCAAGATGAAGAGACTGTACCATAGAGAAGGGTATTATGTTAATTGACGAACTGCCGTCAAGGAGAGCGTTATCACAAGAATAGTCAGATATGGAGCAACTCACAAGAGGTGTGGCTGTGTTCCCTTTCTTAAAATACGGACGGTGAGAGATGGCGTAGGCAGTGGCCATGGTCAAGATGTGACGCTCAGATCTTCTCCTTCGCTTTCTTTTCTTGTGTTGAGGAGTGGATAAATCTGTCATGGCCAGTTGAAGTGGGGCTTTAATGATCTCATGAAGGGTGGCCACCACTTCGGGTTTAGTCAACATTTTTTTGAATTTTTGGACCTCATCCATACAAGGGAGGAGGTCGGAATCAGCATTTACATGAGGATTGCCAAGAGCAGTCTGTACAGTGGCATCCTCGAGATCTAGGTTGGGACATGGCTGTGTGCGTAAATGATCGGGCATTTGGGTTCTTTTCTCACAAAATGAATCAATAATATGTCTCCCAGAATCTTTTTGTATTTTCAAAATTTTCTCATTTTTTTGTGTTTTGGATGATTTCAAGCTCTCATGATTATCCTCGAGTGAATCAATATCCTCAAATATTGGAGCAGCGTTCTGTCTCTCATTTATGTTAATAAAATTGGAAATCTTCGAATTCATATGCTCCACCATTTGATTCAATGTGTTAAGTGTGGAAATCATGAAAGGTGACTCCAGAATCCCAGGATCGGGTGGGTTGAATGAGGGTGGGTGAAAATCAAAGTCCTCCGTCTCCTGAAATAATGGGTTAGGCGGATATGCACAAACATCAGGAGGAAGATCCTCCTGGAAAAGGGAAGGTGGATCGTCTGGAGAGTACAAGGTATCTGCGAAGATCGGATTAGAATAACTCCAGTCGGCCATCTTCGAAACAAAGGATGAGAGAGCACGAGGGTCAAGCCAAAAGATACGGAGAAAAAGGCGCAAATGCACAGAAAAATCTGGTATGCACACAAGCAATCAAACACAATACAAACCCCCAATTCACCAACTCAACGCAATGTGAAGACCGTGAAGGTTCGGTCTCTTAATCTTGTATGTTTTAGAGTTAGGTGATAATCACAAAGTTGTACAAACACTTAGGTTGAATTATGGGATTTGGACACTAACCTTAGTGTGTACGCGAGCAAGTTAAAACGAATACAATGAGGGGGTTACTCTCCCCAAAACAATGATTTTTCCTTGTATTTTTTTAGGGTCGAGTTTTCTTTAGCAGTCCCAAATTTTAGGCAGTTATCACTTGGTTAAAATATTTTCAAAGAATCGCCTATTGAGTGTCCAATTTCCTTTTTAACTTATGTGAGTGAAAACAAGGGAGGAGATCGGAAATGCCAATGCGCGATTAAAAATGATGATGCATGCAGGGGTTAGAGATGCGTACCTTGTCGCCAGCACTCTACATGCAAGTAATCCGCGCAGAATTTAAATACAGAAAATAAACTAACCTAAATGCAAATGCAAGTGAACCGTCCTAGATGATAACTTCTATTAACGGGCAAGAACAAGTTAATTTGACTAAGTCCAAATTACGATCTACTCTATAGGCACAGAAATTCTTGTTTAGGGTGTTTGGACCTAATTAATTACCTGGCTCAAGCAAATTAATTAAAGAAATCAATAGGTGGCTTTCGAAATCCGCGGAAAACAAAGAAAATAAAGGCGATGAAAACAAAACCGATGAGGTCCCCCAAGTGCACCGGCACTTGGCGAAACAGACCCCGCAACAAATAAATGTCCGTTTACAAGAGTTCTAATGCTAGAAAATAAAAACTCTCTCTTTTTTTCTCTCTCTTTTTTTTCGTCTCCTTCAATTCTTCTTCTCCGCTTCTCACGCTATCCTGCGGCTTGGTGAAGAATCAAGCCGCCTCCACGTCGCTTGGGTGCTTCAGCTCTCCTAGGATCGCCTCCTTCGCTCCGCGGGCCCTCGCAAGAAAAAAGACAAGAGAATGTGTACGAAACACAATTTTCAAATATGAGAGAATGATAAAATGAATCCAATGGATATGAACAATGAAATAATTTGGCAAACAGATATTTACAATCAAGAATAGCAGGTCAAGAGAGAAACCTAACTACCCTCGCCGTGCCTCCCCGGCAACGGCGCCATTATGTTGAGCCGGAATTTTTAGAGATTGGAAATTTGATTTATGGTGAAAAGGTCGTTGTTTTTCCCCAAAATCCCGCGTCAACAAAGATTATTTTTTTTATTTTTGCTACTTATTAACCTGTATAGCGGACAGGGTCGAACTCAGGGAGGCTACAATTCCCGAGGGTTATTCAATTAATCAGAAACTAATTAAAAGAAAACAGGAATCTCAAAGGACAACTATCCTTGGTTTTTGTGATTTCTTTATCTTTTTATTTTTTTATTTCTTTATTTCTATTTTTTATATTTTCTGATTTTCAAATTTTTAGTGATTTTGATTTTGCATTTTTTTTAATTTTCAAAAAAATGCGAAGCAATAGGAACAAAAATCAAGAATATACACACACCAACTCTTTTTGCAATTTTCACTTATGCCAAAAATGCTCAGAAAAATTCAAAGAAAATATTTTTGGGTTTTAAAAGTTTTGAATTTTTTTTGAGAATTTTTGTGGAATTTTCAGATGTTTTTGTATTTTTCTAAAAATCAAACAATGAGGAAACAAGCAAATGTGGACAACCTGGAATAATTTGCAATTTAAAATACTTTTAAATGCCCAAAACTCTTGGCTACTATTTTTAAGATAAACTAGAAACAATTATCTACAAACAGAAACTGAAATCACAATTTTTGGATTTTTGTAGAATTTTTTATGATTTTTAGAAGAGTTTTGATTTTTTTAATTTTTTTTGGGTTTTATAAATAATTAATTCGTGAAAATTAGTCAGAAATTAAAAGACCATGAAATACAACTACTCTATTTTTTTTTGGAATTTTTAGAGGTATTTTCGAATTTTTATGAATTTTGGAATTTCAAGCAAGGCAAAATGACATGTTTTTTATTTTTAATGATAATAAATGAAAGAGAAATGCAACAAAAAATTTATGCTATGAAGACCATCACATAAGGAGCATAGCACAATTTTTGGAAATTTTTTTTGGATCACAAATGACATTTATTTTATTCAAAAGACAAAGCAAATTCAATATTCTACAGTTCAGGGACTAAAATGTAAATATGGAAAAGTTTTGGACTGAAATGTAAAAAGTCGATGTTTTTGTCTCTAATAAATATTCAAAATAAACAGAGAGAACAAAATTCACAATTTACCCAATATAGGTGCCTTGAAGGCTGGCAGGGATTTTTTTTTTGTCGATTCTGAAAACTTTGGAATCTCCAATGCAATTTAGAAAACCTTCAGGAGGATGTCCGCAATTTTCCCCTTTTTTAATTAGTTGACACTTTCTAGAGTTATGGCCATTCTCGTTTCTTCTTTCAAATGGTGGATGGAGATGGACCGCCGCCGCCCCCTCTTTCTTCGGTTGGATGCTGGGCGGCGTGGACGCGCTATGGAGTGGAGGCGGCCGCGCGGACTCGCGCGGTGAGCGTTGGAGAGGCCGTAGTTGGCGGGTCAACGGAGGTGCGCGGGAATGCGCGCCGTCGGTGGCGATGGAGTCGGGCGAGCGCGGGGGGCGCCGCGCTGACGAAGGCGATCGGACGGCTGTTGGCGAGGAGGGCGCAGCACACGCGGATGAAGTGGCTGCGCCGCCTCCTGGATCTTGGGATGGCGGAGGAGGGCCGCGTCGGCGGAGGGGGATGGAGGGGCGGCCGGCGATGGGCGGCGGGGGTGCTGGCGACGCCGCCCCCTGCTGCTGTCTTATTTTTTATTTTTTTTTGTTTTATTATGTAATTGGGATGTAAACAGGGAATCAAAAAATGACTAAAAAAACTTTTTTTTTAAAAAAAATTTTGTAAATCCGAAAATAAGAGAAGAAATGAATAAAGAAAGATTTTTTTTATTTTGTTTTTTTATATTTTTTATATTTTTTTATATTTTCCTTCAAAACAAACGTTAGAAACTAATGTTTTTTTTATTATTTTTTTATTATCTTGCAAAATAAATGCTAGAAATAAAGGGGAAAATTTTATTTATCTACAAAATCCGAACATGGATGGGGATTCGGTGACAATGAAGGATTCGAATCCGATTCTCCGGCCACCGTACGCGGTCGGAGTTGAGAGATCCTGGACGATAAAATAGAATGCGTGGGGATCGAGAAAGTGAGATGAAAAATCGAGTCGGTGGCGGATCAAATCGAGATGGAATTTTTTAAGATCTAGAGAAAAAATGACGAAGAAAAATGCAACAAAATAAAAAAACGATTAAACTAAGATAAAATGCGAAGAAAAATTGGATCTCACCTTAGGAGCGGAAAATGGACCGTGATCGCCTCGACAAGGCCGACTCGCTGTCACCGAACGGCTTGGAGGCTAGGAAACTTCCTCGACGAAATTTCTCTCGGAGATCGGGCTCCTCTCTCTAAAGATTGATCAGGTTGGAATGAGGGAGATGGAGCCATATAAATAGAAAAGAGAGACATTTCAATTTTTGAAGAAGATAAGAGAGATTTTTGAATTTTTTTTGGTGGGAGAGATAACATGAGAGATAGAATAGAAAGATAAAATTATTTACAAAATTATCTAATTTTTTTGAATTTTCGTCACTTTATTTATTTGAATTAAAAAATGTTATTTTTTTATTTTTTTCTGATGGTTAGTTAAAAATAGCAACTATATACATGTACTATATACATATATGACATTATATACAAGGAGAAATGGGGAAATTAGCCCCTTTTTTGTTTTAAGAATTTTATTAATTTTTTTATTTTTATTTTTGTTTTAAGTAATTAGTAAAAATATTTACAAATATATATACAAATACAATATGCACAAAATACAAGGGAAAATTGCACAAACCACCCCAGAAAACCAACTTTTCAACCGTAACTCCAAAAATTATAAAATCACAGTCATTTTGAAGATAATATAATTTAGAATTCAATGGAAGTCATATTTGTTCAATTTGAGATCATATGGAGCCGGAATTGATCTTTCAATTAGTGCTTAGTGGCTTTTTCCAAGTGTGGCTACTTTTATTCTGTACATGATTTAATTGTGCAATCAGTTTTATTAATTAGGACCCATTTTTATTTACAACTTTGATTTTGAATGTTATTTGATTTGGGGTCAATTAACGTACAAATAAATTAGTGTTAGTTTTATACAGATATACACAAAATAAGTGAGAAACACACATTTTTTTTTGGATTTTCTGGTTGAGGACCCTATCTCCCCCTACTTTATTCCTGGTCGATCAGGTCAAGTCTTGACCTTCTCTCGGGGTTCGGGTCATCCTGTATACAGTCTTCCTTTTTTTATTTTCTTTTCTTTATTTTTCCTTTCTTTCTTTATTTATTTATTTTAGGTTAAAATTAGTAAGAAATGTACAATATTTACACACAAATGCAAGTTAGTAAGAATATGGAGTTAGCGTTATATGCAGGTGTTTTATAAAGGATTTTAAGCTAAAATAAATGAATAAAGATGACGAATCGCAGATTCATCAGGTATAGTCCTTGGTCTAATCCTTGGCCCTTTACCTGTCTCTGAGGAGGCATTTATGAATCAATGTTTCTATATGACTCCAGTTTAGGCTTGTGATTTGCACGATGAAACGAGCCCTGATCAGTCACTAAAAATGATGGTGTCTAGAAAGATATTTAGAGCTTAGAGACAAGCTTGAATAGTGGATTTATTGGTGAAAGGTGAGCAGTGAAATAAGAGGATCCAAGAAGAGAGTCATTCTGAACCCTAGGTGGAGTGATGATTGAGGATCTCAAAACATGGTTCACAAAAGCTGAACACAACCCTCTGAGATCACCCTAGCAAATTGGCAATATCGACATGATGGAGTCAATGTAGTTGCTCACAGAGTCCAAATAAAAACCTCCAAGATGCATCATCTTGATGGAAAAAGTGTGAGATGATAATAGAATAAGAAGATGATATAAAGGAAGAAGAATTCAAGAGGAATTTAGAAGCGAAGGCTCGAAGCGAGCAGAATGAAGAAGAAGTAGAAGAAGAGATGAAAGGGTACGAACTGTGCGAAATTTTTTTATCTTAACTTGGTGTGATTTGATCCAAACAAACCTCATAAAAAGGGTTGAGTCACCAACTCAACACAATGAAGCCGTAAAACTTTGACGATTATCTGTATTTATTTTATTGGTGATTTTCAGGCAATTATCTTCTCACTTGTCCTTAAGAGGGATATCCCTATAGGAGTGTGTGTACTGTCGGGAAAGTACTCCGTAGATTTTCCACCTCCTTTGTAACATGTGCTATGCATGCTTAAAGGTCCTTCATCTCATTCCTACGGGGATACTCACCTAAAAAATAATAGAGGGGAAGGTGATAGTAGTGAATCCAATACTCTGGACAAATCTCGCAATGGAATCACCTATAAGCATGCAGAGCCGTACTCAAACACGATACAATGAGACAGGCACAACCATGAGGGTGTGGCCTTAGATCAGTACTTCCCATAGGGTCGGTTTTCCACACAAGGTGGGAGCACCATAATTGACCAAGTCCTACTCGTCCATGTATAATAGAAGGCCTGGTATTTCACCCTACCTAGGTGATAATCAAGGCACCACATAATGAGTTTTTGTCTCTTCCTTAGGGGGCATGCCCCGCTCTGCCTAGAAGGTACCTGAAAATAATGAGAGCTTTATGATCCCAAGACAATGAAGTTCGTCACGAATTTAAAAACTAGGTCAAGTTTTTTTTAGCAGTCCCTTTTAAAGTTTTTTGGGGTTAACACTTGTTTTGAGTATTTTTATACAAAGGCCTAACAATTTTGCAATTTTCCTTTATTTTTCCTAATTGCTCAAAAATAAGGGAGAGGACGAAAAGGCAATGTAAGTTAAAACGATGTTGGAAAACTCATCATCGTGTCATATGATGTATTCCCAATAAGAAGACTCACCTTGCTTTCCAGCACTCTAGTAGGATGCTAGAAAGAATTGAAATTACAGTAAATGCATGCAACAGTGTGAAATCGTCCTAGATCAGGAATTGCTATTACGTTAAGCACCAGATCTATATCCAAGCATAGTGACTATAGGATCATGTAAGATATATTAAGCTTTGGACCTAGATTACTCAATCAAGCAATCCTAATATCTAGGAATTCATTCACACAAAAAAAAGAAAAGCAAGGCGGAAACACACAAATCATGAGAAAAAAACGAAGAGAAAAATAAGGAAAGAAAAGCAAAGAGAGGAAAATCGTCAAAACCATCAAAACTCGATAAGGTCTCCCAAGTACACCGACACTTGGTGAAATAGACCCGAATAGTCCAAGTGTCCAATGTACCATGTTTATTACAAGTTCAAATTTATCTCTCTCTTTCTCTCACACAAATGGAAAATAAAATAGCTACTAAGGAAAAAATTTCTCCTCCACACTATGATCCTTCTCATTTAGTTCTCTTTTCTGCAGATTGAGAAAGAATGACCTACGTCATCTTCATGGGAACGAAGGCATTCCAAAGATGACCACCCTCGATAAACGGTCCCACACAGCAAAGGTAAACAAGAGACCATGTCAAAACAATGATGAGATAATATAAGCAAAATAATATGGAAAGCTATGTAAATAGATAATCAAGCAGTCAACCTTAATGTGTCGAAGGTTGCTAGTCTACCCGACCGTTTCTTCCTGACAACGGAGCCAAAATGTTTGAGTGTGAATTGATTATAGTATGACTGATTTGTGGATTCCTAACATATGATCTTGTAGGGCCTGCGGTGTCTGATAAGTCGGATCCGACAATAATTATATCTGCGCCTCTCTTGGTACTCGAATATCAATCAACCAAATCAATCTCAAACATTCAATCAAAACCCACAGGGTGTGTATGTATAAGGAAAGTACGAAAGTCTGTGAGTTATGAAATTTATTTAACTCTACATGAAATGTGTATTATGCAAGCAGGTAGAGTGTCGTCCACGGGAGAAAATAGGGATAAACTACAAAAACAAAATCCATCTCAACGAATCAAGCACAAAATTATTGATTTCGCAGCGTAATTAGGTTCTTTCATTTTTGTGGGTTTTTAAATTTTTTATGATTCATATAATTTTTAACTATATTTTTCATTTATTTTAATTTGTAAATTTCTTTTTAATAAAATATAATAATAAATATAATTATATTAGTAATAATATAATTATAAGTGAGATATATATAAAGAGATATAAAGAAGAGTCGTTTTGGATTTTTCAGATATGTCAGATAAAGTCAAAATAAACCAAATTTAATATTTTTTGGTTTTTGTATTTTTCTATATTTAGGATATTTTTACGATTTTTAAATAATTTTGGGCTTTTATAAATCAAAATCCATAAAATGAAAGAAATAAAAAAAATACAAGAACTTTAGAAGGGCCAAAAAATATCTATCAGGTCAGAAAGGACCCCAAGTGATTTATTATGTATAGATAATAAAATATAGCAAATTTTAAGCTTTAGAGCATAATATTTTTTTTTTTTTTTTACAACTTTTACTATTTTTCGAAGGTTTTATGTAGTTTTCAATTCCTAAGCAATCTATTTGTATTTTTTTATGAATTTTGAATACGTGAGGTAGATAGTAGAATACACTTATCCTGATTTTTTTGTAATTTTAAGTGCTATATTTAAAGTTTTATGATTTTTTCTAATTCAAAAAAGTAAGATATAACTAGTTTTGTAATTTTTAAAATTAGGAAATAAGATTAATTACCTTAGCAGAAATATATGTAATATAATAAATTATAAGGCATTGAAAATAATTTTCCGAGGATTTTTGGAGTCAATTAGGTAATTAAGACAATAAAAACAAAAGCAATCAATTTAAAACATTGCACAAGGACTAATCTGTAGTTTACAAAACTTTAAGCATGTATTTTTAACAAATAAGCAAAGTCTCGTGGTATTAGCAAAAAGTTTCCAAGTATTTTCTCAATCTAAAAGTTCCTGGCAAGGGCATTTATGCAAATAAAGTAACAATCAAAAGAATTCAAGCAATTTTCCTAATAAAATATAACTTTAATATATATATATACTTACAGTGACTAAATTGTATTTTTTAAAAATAGTTTCAACATTTCCGACTAAACCCCTCAAAACCATAAGATAAATAATGCAATTTACTCATAAAAATCTTCACGTGGGACGACGCCTTAGGTGATGTAGCCTGGACTAAAATGTAAATAGCATAATCCTAAAGGTCTAATCTACAAAATGTCCACAAGTTTTTAAACTATGAAATATAATTACAAGACCACAAGTAAATAGAAAAAATGCAAAATGGAAATAATGCAAAATGCCATTAAACCGTGTGTTGGAGAACGACTAAGATTGATCCACTTAAACATATCGACGATGTAGATGGCCCTGTACCGGTTCGCGGTTGGACAATGCAGATCAAATCTTCAGATGGATCTGATGGCTGAAGTTCGATACAATCCATAGACTATTATTAAACTAGGGATGCCTCATAATCTGAATGTGTTGAGGAGACACTGAGTAACATGGATTAACACTCCAATCCCGTAAGAGAAGGACACTAGGTCAAGGGCAAACTGCCTCGACCAGTCAGTAGGCAAAATGGAGGCAAAACGAGGTGTCACGGTGGACCTCCAGCAAGGCGATAAAGATAGAGCTCCGAGAGCTCGATTCGGGTCGAATCAAGGTGGGTGAGATGTGTTGGAAGGTGAAGAAGGAGAGTCTTATGGAGACGAATACGACAGAGTTCAATGGTTGAAGTTAGAAAGAACAAGGCTAGAGTAAAGAGATATGGCGATCAATCTTTTTTGGGAATTTTGGATATTATAAGTTAAATTAAGAAAATCTGAATGAAAATATATGCCTAAGGATAATCTAAGCAACCGGAAGGTGTAAGAAAATAAAAAGCTCACTAGCTTGATTGAGCTTGGAACATATGTCATCGGGAAGATGCTCCAACAATTGGGATCCTCCTCCTCTTTCCTTCTACATGCTGCAAAACATGACTTTCAGTCTCCTGTAACAAGAGTCATAAATATGACATGAAGGGTTAATGTTAGACATATGAATCGACTCATGAACATAATCTCATGGAACCTAAAGAATTAAGTTAGGGTAACCCGAAGCATCTCAATTCCAGTCCTTAATGGGTTTGGATTAAGTTCTTGACCTAGCTCTAATCTTCAGACTTTATTTATACTTGTTGAATTGTCGTGATCATTTTGAAAAGTGCTAAAGTAAACATAGATGCATGCAAATCTTTTTCTGAACCTATTTTCTGATTTTGAATTTTTTTTGGATTTTTGAAATTTTTTTACAAAATTTTATGCAATTTTGAAAATATCTTGCATATGTTTATAGGTTTTAAATTTTTTGATATTTTTAGGGGTTTTTGATAAATTTTAGTGAAAGAAGTATAAACAGGTATTTACACAGGAGTGCATGCATATTTACAAGAATTGGGTGTAGGATTTACATTAGGAGTTTATACAGGAGAAAGTGGTTAGTCATTATTTGCAAGTTATATATACAAGAGATGTGTATATATGTGTATAAAGAATTTTATTGACTACAGTTATGTACAAGGATCTCAAAATAGTTTGAAAATATTGTTACAAATAATTTGAAAACTTTATTTTATAATACTTGGACAAACATTTACAAAAGTTGAAATCCATTTTGCAAAGATTTTTCAAACAATATATACGAATTTTTCAAAGTGTGTTTGCAACTATTTTCCAAATTAGTTGCAAACCGAATTTTCAAAAACTTTATTCAAATGAATGTAATATTTTTTTGCAAATATTTACAAAATATTTTACAAAGGATTGAAAACATTTCAAAAAGATTTTTAAAATGGTTTTCAAAAGATTTTCAAAGTCATTTTACAATCATTTTTCAAATCATTTTGGAAAATATTTTTGAACCGATTTATTAGTCATATTTGCAAAGAATTTTGAAAAAAAATTATATTTAGTCGGTGTATTTTTTATAATTGATTATTCATATACACTTATCCATATAGTATAATAGCCATATTATTAAAAAAATATGAAAGTGCAAGTTAGGGCAAAAGTATATACAACGTATATACGACTCCCCTATACTTAGCTTGAGCTATGGTATCATAGTTATCAAAGAGGAAAAGGAAGACATAAATCGTGATGAGTATAGGAAGGTCTATACTGCAATGACTAAAATACAATAAAGAATGAGAAGTCGATCATCCCCCCTATACTTAGGATCAACTAATGTATAGCCAGATGTGTACAAGACAGGGATGGTCGAAGATCAGAATTTACAAAGAATAAAGAGTGATGAATACCCATTCATCACTCTTTATTCTTATATTTTAGCTACAAAAACCTTTGCAAATGCATGTATATTCAAGTAAATACAAATAATTATCAAAAGCATGCATTGTATAAAGTTCAATAATTAGCATGTTTTTGTACAAAAATAAAAGAATAAAGAGTAAAAAGAAAAAGAGGGAAATATTTAGAATAAATATTGAGCAACCTAATCCAAGGGAGGGCTCAGCATGGGCCTGACCGCATAAAAACCAAAGTAGAGGGAGATAGGGACTCATGTGTGTAGATATTTATGTAAATAAAATAAAATTATTTTCCTCCCAAAAATAGATTAAAAGAGGTTTGTAAATATTTGTATATATTTAAATATAAAAACAAGATAAAAATAGAAAAATTAAAAAGAAAACAAAAACATCACTCATGTACATAGTCACCTTGTATATAGTCCACTCATCCCTATTTATTTAGCTTTATAAATGAATAAAATTAATTTCCAAAAAATTTGTAAATATTCTATATGATATGGTGTAAATAAATAAAATAAAAACAATTAAAACAAAAAAATAAAAATAATAAAAATTAAAAATCCAAAAATACTTTGTAAATATACCATGTATATATATTTACAAATCTATTTATTTCACCTATGTATATAAATACTAAAAATAAAATAAAAATATCTTTTTAATCCTAATTTTATGATATAAATAAATAAAATATAAAATGGGAATAAAATTGTATAAAAATAACAAAATAAAAATCAAAATTAAAAATATATATATTGTATATATACATATATATAGCGCTACTATGTAAATACACTATTTTTATTTTGAAAAATTAATTAAAAATCACCAAAAAAATAGAAAAAATTAAATCAAAAATATTTCATGTTTTGACTTTTTAATAATTCTGCCATTTACCATTTTTAATCGATTTTTCAATTAATTTCTAAATGGCTTCTCATTGGTCCACGGGGGCTGTTGACCGCCCAGTCAACTCCCCCCTGTGGACCACCTCTCGCGGATCTGGTTCGAGAACCCGACTTCTCCCATTTATTCCCGCTTGATCCGATCACTAAAACCCTAAACCCCGGGTCCTAATCCTTCTTTGCAAATCCGAGACCACTACCCGGGGTGGATCTTAGGGGTCCGTGCATCGATGTTCGCACCCGACTCCCATTTAGACGGACCCCTAGCCACTTAAATACCCAGCTCCGCCACCTTCATTCTCATCTTTGGTTCATTCGCTTTACCCCCAGTGAGCTCCAGTGCGTGAGTGAGAGTGACAGCTCGCTCCCCGTGCTGTCGCAGCGAGGAGAGGGACCGGATACCACTGATCCGGTGAGACACACCGCCGTGCTCCGCCCAGAGCAGGAGCTCGAGCCTCGAAGGTCGATGCTCCTCGAGGCAAGGACCAGGAGCTGCGCATGCTTCTTCCTAGTCGATTCGTCCACCCAGGTAGACACGTCTCCCTTTCTTTTTCTTTAATTTTCAATTACCCCCAATTCGTTTCTCCGCTGACCACCGTAGATTCCGATCACGTCCGACCACCGTTCGACCATCGGGCTGTGCCATAGCCTTCGCCTTTCTCCCGCGCACATTCTACGCACTCCCGTTCAACCCAGCTCGCACAGGAGCTGGGGTTCGAGCTCCTCCGTCCACACCTTCGCCGGAGCTCGCCCATATCGACCCCCCGACCACCTTCACCTCGCCTAACGGGGTCGAGGCAGTTTGCCCTCGACCCGCGAGCCTTCTGGTCTGCTTTGTAGGTTCATCCAAGCCCATCTGAGGGCTTGGACCATTCGGTCCAGGAGCTCTACCTCCGCCGACCTTGCCGGAGCCCTCCAGGGCTCGGTTGGTCATCGGAGGCCACCATCAGCTGCGGAGCTTCACGGCGGAGCTTTCAGAAGCAGCGGGGGAGGATCTCAGCGCGTGTATTGGGCCGGCGAAGCTCGCCGGCCAACTGTTCTTCCATCATCTTCCCCGACCGTTCGATCAGCCTCCCGCTCCAGATTCGATCCGAGCCCTTCATTCAAGGAGCAGCAGCCACCGCACGATCCTCAGGAGGATTGATCCCAGCCGTCGATCCAGCGACGCTTAACCGCGACGCACCGTCACCGTCAGATCTACATGTGGCGAGGCCCTGATCGTTGGATTCGCCCGAGAAGATCAGCGTTGGAGTGCCACTTGATCCAGACCATTCAATTCCCCACGTGGCAACCATCCAGCGGCTCCATTAATAAAGGGTAATTTACCATTAGGCCCTCTCTTTTCTGTTATTTAGCATTAGTCCTTTAAATATGTTATCCAGTTGTTTAGTTTTTGGTACATTTGCATTGTGGACCCTACACTTTACTTTCCTTGCTTATATGCCCCTGTGTATGGTGTAGCAAGTTCTTCGACACGTGGTATTCTGGGCTTTTTGCATTTTATACCTGTGGTTTTGAGATGTTCCGAGTTGAATGAAAAGTTTTGGATTATTGCATTTATACCCCTGTGCGTAATTTTATAGTGCATGTGCGTTAATTTTTGGGTTATTTGCAAGACTAGCCCTTGGACTTTTGGTACCTGTTACCAAAAGGTCCTAGGACTTAGTTTTTATCACATTTAGGTCCCTGAGTGCCTCAGGCACGCGCCACGCGCGTGATCGCCTGTGTATTTTGCACCGGACCCCCCAGGACTCTTGGTATTTGCAATTAGGTCCCTGTGCACAGTACCTCCTCTTTATTTTTGAATAAAACAGAAAACCTACTCCAAATCTAATGAAAATTGGAAACATGGCTCCTGCCATTGTATAAACTTTTCTGGGATTTTTGGAGACATTTTTGTTTTGTTTTGATATTTTTAAAAATTCAAAAACATGTATTTTCTTTACTGTCTCATTTGAAAAATCATAAAAAAATAGTAAAACTTATCTAAAAATTACAAAAAATTAGCTACTGTTTGTTTTGGCTTGCTTGATTTTCTAGCCAATTTTGGCTATTTGTCATCATATAAAACTCATAAAAATTGAAAAACACCTGAAAGCTCATAAAAATTCTAATAATTAATTTAAAAATCCAAAAACAATAATTAAGGTGCTCAAATTTTCCTTGTTTCTTTCTCTATACAGGAAAATTACCTCCAGGCTTATAGGGGATTTCTAGATATTTTATTTAGGTCCCTTAAGCTCGGCTGGAAAGTCCCTTTATGTTCTTGCACTGTTTGATTTTTAGAAAATAAAATAAAAATCAGAAAAATCCTAAAAATTCCCCAAAAACAGTAAAAAACATAAAACACATAAAAATATTTTTTCTAGAATTTTTTATTGATTTTTGATGCATTAAATGAATAGTTGAATTGGCTTGTGTTCTTGCTTTCTTTATTTTCTTAATACATTAAAAATCCAAAAAAATATAAAAACCCTAAAAACCACCAAAAATACTCTTTTCTTGTCTTTTCTCTTATTCTTGACTACTTCGTAGGCCGCGAGGCCATTACGTGCTCCCTGAGTTCGACCCTGGTCGCTATACCAGGTTAAAATAATAACAAGACCGCTATTGATCTTTAGTTGATTTTATTTGATATTGGTGGTCTCTTTTTCTGGATTGACCACATCTGGTGACTTGGGTCGCAACGACCATTTTAGATACCTTTACCAGAGTCGCCTGGGGTTTTGTGGTCGTCAGAATGGCGTCGTTGCTGGGGAGCACGGCTTAGTAGTCGGTTTTCGATTTTTTCCGCGGCTTTTTGTGCATATTTTGTATAGATTATTTAATTGCATAATTGTTTAAATAATCTGGTATGAAGTTTTGTTTGTTTTCTTGCGAGGGCCCGAGGATCAAGGCAGCTTCTTCGGAAGCCGACGCAACCGCGAGAGTCGGAGGCGGCTCTTTTCTTTACAGAGCCGCAGGAGAGCGCGAGGAACGAGCAGGAGTGTGGGAGCCGCGGGATAGCCGCGGAGTAGCATAGTTTAGATTAGGTTTTATTTCCGCACATTTGAACTATTGTAATAATACAAGTACACTCAGAGACAATTGGACTCTCGGGTCTGTTTCGCCGAGCACCGGTGTGCTCGGGGGACCCCTTAGCTAGTTCGGATTTTCGCGGTTTTTACACGGTTTTCCCTTACTGCCTTTTCCGGTTTCACGCGGATATTCGAGCCCCTAGCCGTAGGATTTTCTGCTTGATTGTGACGTAATTCGTAGGATCCAAACACCCTAATATAATTGCATGTTCCTATAGTGCGGTAATTGGACCAATAAAAAATAATAAAATAGCCATCCCATCACCTCCGAGCCTATGCACCGCGAGCCCGCCCCGTTAAGCGCTACTCCTGAACTCGACCTGTCGAGAAGAGGAGGGGTGGGTCTAGACCGGACTCTTTGGATTGGAGGCTGGTGGTCGGCTAGCCGTTCTTTCGAGTAGCACTGCTATTTAGGGACTCGGTTTTCCGCCTGCACCATTTAGGTAGTTTATTTCCTGTCTTTTAAATTCTGCACGGATCATATTGCATGTAGAGTGCTGGAGCCAGGTACGCATTTCTGACTTTGCATGCATCATTGATTTATCGCGCATCGACTTTTTCGGCTTGTCCCCCTTGTTTTGGACTAAATAACCAGGAGAACCGAAAAATTCGTTAGGCCTTTGTTTTTATTGAAAAATATTAAAAAGAAAAAAAACCATAAAATTGGGACTGTTTAAGCTATTGACTCTAAAAGACACTTGACTGAAAAAAATTGTCTTGGGGAGAGCAACCCCCTCATTGTTTGGTTTGGTTGCGCGAGAGAGTGACCCGTTCACTAGGTAGAGCCCTCCGGTGCTATTCCTGACTGACTACCGACTCTTCCGTGCGGGCCAGTCGGTTGGGGTAGCATCGGGAATCCCAACAGGTCACGTAAGCGCTCCGATAGATTGTTTGTTCACCTAATAAAATTTGACAAGATAATATGACCGAGCCTTTACGGTCTTCAGATTGTGTTGCGTTGGTGAACAGAGGGTTTGGTTGCCGATCATAGTTTCTCCAGATCTCATCCGCCTTACTCGTCAGATCACGATGATGGGTAGACGCTCTCTTAGGCAGCCTCTGGCTGCACTGCTTTCTGGCACATCTACCCGGTCATCTAGGTTGGCCCGCGAGAGTCGAGACCAGCTCTCTGAGCCCGAGTACGATTCCGCCTTGTTCCCCCTCGACCCCCTTTCTTTCGGTTCCGAGATAAATGAGCCAGATGAGAGATTAGCAGACTTGACAGCACCTAAGTTTGGCTCATTTGATTTTTCAGAGATGATGGCCGGCAGTTCTGATTATCGCACCAGAGGTCCACAGGGAGAGCAGCATTTCGTTCTGGACCAGGGTTCGATCAACTCCACCCTGATCGCCTCCCTCGAGTCAGTGCAGCAGCAGCTGAGGGATCAGGGAGCATTCATGATGGACATGAGGAGAGAGCTTGAGCAGATGAGAGCCAACCGCGAGAACCGCGGAGGAGGAGGACCCGACGATGCGGCAGCTACCGCCGCAGCCGCAGCCGCGGCAGCAGCCGCAGCAGCAGCAGCAGGATGAGGAGGAGCACCACCACCACTTAGATCGATGCGGGAGAACCACAATCCCGGGTCGACCTTGACACACCGGTGGGTGGTACTTCCAGCCATCGTGGGGGACTTCAAGTTCCCCCCGAACACTTTGCAGCTTCTTCCCCGATTCCACGGTTTGGCGACAGAGGAGCCTCATCTCCACCTGCAGGAGTTTGAGATGATTTGCACTACTGTCCACGATCGTCAGGTGGACCAGGATACTATCAGGATGATTTCCTTCCCCTTTTCCTTGGCAGACAGAGCAGCCACCTGGCTGAAGCATTTGGGGAAGTTCGTTTACACCTGGGAGCAGCTCCGCGCCGAGTACTTGAACAAGTACTATCCACTCGGGCGGACCAATGCAGCGAGAGCCCTCATCAGCAACTTCTCCATGCTCCCCAACGAGCAATTCCATGAGGCATGGGAGAGGTTTCGTGAGCTGACTGACCGATGCCCGCACCATGATATTTCGAAGCCCAACCTTGTGCAGAGCTTCTTCAGTGGGCTGACACCAGAGCTCCAGGGCTTGGTGAATGCTTCTTGTGGCGGGTCTTACTTCGCCAAGGATCACGACCAGGTCTGGGCCATCTACGAGGAGATGGTCGAGAACTACATGGTGATGTCCCAGACCAGGTTGTACACTCAGGGCAGACCCCTGTAGTAGCCTGGACCCGTGCAGTACCAGAGGATAGCACGGGTCGATGTCGGTCCATCCAGTTCATCAGCAGTAGCAGCAGCACAGGCAGAGTCATCCGCTGTGGATATGGGTATCATCAGTGAGAAGTTGGATCGGATGGAGCTGATCGAGAAGAAGCAGTGCCAGGGCATCACTCAGATGGAGCAGATGGCACAGACTCTGAGCGACATCAAGACCCAGCTCATGTGTCTCCAGGAGGCACAGTCAGCTCCACAGCCCCGTCTTCAGTAACGAGGCGATACCGGCGGCAGCAGCAGCTCGTTCCAGCGCTCCAGCTCACACCAGCATCCTAGACAGGTTCACCTTGTACAGGCGGTGCCGTACCACCAGCGGCAGCCCTCCTACCAGTCACCACCATCTCCAGACATGCAGATGGTGGTATACCAGCCGGATCAGCCTCTGGAAGTACTCCCGCCAGCCCAGTAGGATGCAGAGCCGTTGATGGATGTCAACGGGATTTGGTATGACCGTCCTCAGCCTGGGATCCGACGAGACCATCCCGGATTCAGGTGGGCGAGTGGAGGTACCCAGCCCCAGCAGCAGCCATCTGGCCAGGGAGGCCAGTACAACCAGTAGAGGGATCACCAGCAGCAGCAGTCATCCTTCGTTCCTCGTACCTATCAGCAGGGACAGTCTTGGAGGCGAGAGCAGCCTCACCAGCCACACCAGCAGCAGCACCCTCCTACCTACCCCTCTCAGCTGCAACAGCACCAGTTCCAGCAGCCTCATTACCAGAGATGCAACCCGTCGGGCTCTCATGGTCCACCATACGAGAGCCCCGCCTTGGACGACATAGCCCGCCTCCTCACGGACCAGCAGGCTACTTTCAGACGGGAGATGGACGAGTTCCGCCAGGAGATGCGGGACATCGTGAGAGGGAAGGCCGCCATCCCTTCCCAGATAGAGCCGAATCCCAACAGCCTGAAGCGGAAGTCTGAGCAGGTAGTTTACACTGAGCCTGCCACTCCTAGTGATCCGTTTGATGATATGTCTTCAGACCTTTTTGATGTTGATTTTGTTACACTTAGGAGCGGTAGGGCACCAGCAGGCGGCGCCTTGTCTGAGCGACAGCATGAGGATACACCTAGAGCGCCAGATGAGGAGGAGGAGAGCAATACTGAGGCCGCTCATGATGATGACGGTGGTACTGAGGCCACCAAGGATGCTGATTCCACAGGCGGTACTGAGGCCGCCACTTCACCAGTTCGAGGTGGTGGTACTGACGCCACCCGAGTTGCCAAGCCAGCACGCGGTACTGAGGCCGCGAGACGTCCAGCAGAGCCAGCCCGTGGTGGTACTGAGGCCACTGGTGTTCATGTAGAGAGAGCTGTTGTTTTTCCTTCACCTGATGTATCTCTAAACAGTTCTGTGAATAAAGAAAAGGGTTTATTTTCTTCTGGTCCCACTGTGGTGCATGATGTATGTGTGGATCCGGTCGTCGAACCGCCTAGACCCTTTTCAAGTCCTTCATCTGAGAAGGACCCTGTGATCCCCTTCCCTAGAGCCCTTCAGATAGGGAAGGGGAAGAAAAAAGAAAAAGATCCAAAAAAGAGAGAGCAGGAGGAGTTCAGCCAGAGCATGATCGACGGATTCCATATACAACTGACCCTTCAGGAGGCTTTGCAGCACATCCCCCTTCTTCAGCGATCGTTGAGAGATAGGACCACAGTCAGGAGGAGGAGGAGGAACCACCACTATGAGATTCATGTACTGACGAAAGCCACGTGCTTCGCGATCCAGAACCGTCTGTCTGCCAAGAGGCCAGATTCAGGAGCCCCATATGTCAGATGTCATATCAGAGAGCAGAGGTTTGACCGGACTCTATTGGATAGCGGATTGTCTATCAACCTCCTTCCGGCAGCCCTTCTCGACTGCTTCGAGTTGGGCACTCTTAGACAGAGCAGGACAGTCCTTCAGTTTGCTGATAGATCTGTCAAGAGGCCGAAGGGGTTGTTGTGATACGTTGTCGCACTATTCAGGGTTTGCAATTCCCCGTGGACTTCGTAGTGTTGGACATGGAGATCCATGATTCAGTGACCGATACCCCCATCATTTTAGGTCGCCGTTCTTGGCCACAGCCAAGGTAGTGACCGACCATGATAGCGGGAAGGTATACTTTCGCGTCGAGGAAGAAAGTGTACAAATAGAGACGGTCGAGGACAGCAGAGACAGAGAGAGATCATGCTCAGAGACCACCTCAGATACAGAGCAGCTGACAGATGCAGGGCTAGACATCCACCAGGACTGTGACTTTGTGATCACAGATGATGAGGCAGTTTGGGCAGACCCAGCAGCACAGGACATCCTCTCATTTTCAGACACCGCTGATGCAGAGATGACAACAGAGGAGAGCTTGGAGAGCACATTCCTGGTTCAGGATACTTTAGAGGCAGCAGAGCAGGTTCTCGACCGCGACACGGATTTTTGTGATATTGGTGGTACTGATGCCACCTTCTGCGATGCAGATCCCTCGGAATCAGAGTCTGAGTGGGAAGATTGTGATGATTACATGCCAGACCTGATTTCTACTGAGCCAACAGTTGAGGAGGAGGTAGATGCCGAGCAGATCAGAGACAGTTCAGTTGAGCAGCCTTCTCCAGATCCAGTTTGCGAGAGTACACTTTCAGTCTCCCGGACAGATTTAGCAGCATACACGCGACTTCTTTCGAAGCCAGATTTGCCAGCACCCAGTTGTCCAGAGCTGAAGCCACTTCCTTCGTCGCTGAAGTATAGATTCCTTGCGGGTGAGCATGAGATGTACCCAGTCATTATCTCAGCCGATTTGACTGGAGAGCAGGAATCCCGTTTGATGGGGGTTCTTGAAAAGAACCGCAAGGCAATAGGATGGAGCGTAGCAGATCTCCATGGGATTAGTCCGGCCCTGTGCTCCCACCATATCTATCTCGAGGATGAGGCAAAGCCGTCGCGTGAGTTCCAGCGGCGGCTGAACCCAAATCTGAGAGAGGTTGTCATGAAGGAAATTTCGAAATGGTAGAGTGCCGATTTTATCTATCCCATCTCCGACTCCAAGTGGTTCAGCCCTTTGCATGTGGTGCCCAATAAAACGGGCATCACTACAGTGACTAGCGAGTCTGGAGAGGAGATTGTTACACGAGTACCCACTTCTTGGCGGGTTTGTGTTGACTACAGGAGACTCAACCAGGCCACCAAGAAGGATCATTTCCCCTACCCTTTATTGATCAGATTATTGAGAGACTGGCAGGGAAGAGCCATTACTGTTTTCTGGATGGGTACTCGGGCTACAACCAGGTGGCGATCGCTCCTGAGGATCAGGAGAAGACCACCTTTACCTGTCCCTTCGGCACATACGCCTTCCGACGCATGCCATTTGGGCTATGCAATGCCCCTGCGACTTTTCAGAGATGCATGCTGTCGATCTTTTCAGACATGGTAGGGAAGTGCTTAGAGGTCTTCATGGATGATTTCTCGGTTTACGGCGACGGATTCGACTCCTGTCTTGACTGCCTAGACCGAGTACTTCAGCGATGTATTGAGGTCCGCTTGGTTCTTTCTTGGGAGAAGAGTCACTTCATGGTGACTCAAGGGACGGTGCTAGGCCATATCATCTCCAACAGGGGCATGGAGGTTGATCCGGCCAAGGTTGATGTCATTAGAAAACTCGCACCGCCGTCCAATTTGAGGCAGCTACGGTCATTCCTGGGGCACGTCGGTTTCTATCGGAGATTCATTCATGATTTCAGCAGGATTGCCCGGCCGTTGACTGGCCATTTGACGAAAGACACCAAGTTCCTTGTCGATGACAAGTGTCTTTCGTCCTTTGTGACTCTCCAGCAGTGTGTGATTGAGGCTCCTGTTCTCCAGCCACCTGATTGGTCTCTCCCATTCGAGATCATGACGGATGCCTCCGATTTTGCCGTGGGGGTCGTGCTGGGACAGAGGAGGGATGGAGTCCCCTTTGCTATCCACTACGCTAGCCGCACATTGGATTCCGCCCAAAGGAATTACACGGTCACAGAGAAGGAAATGCTAGCCGTAGTATTCTCCCTAGATAAGTTTCGATCTTATATCATTGGATCTAGAGTGACCTTGTACACAGATCATACCGCCATCCGATACCTCATGGCAAAGAAGGATGCCAAGGCCAGACTGACTAGATGGATCCTTCTACTCCAGGAGTTCGACATTGAGATTAAGGATAAGCCTAGAGTCAAGAATGTGGTGGCGGATCATCTCTCCCGTTTAGAGCAGCCTGAGGAGTCTGAGCAGATTGATCCCATTTGTGAGACCTTCCCAGATGAGGCGATCCTTGCTATCGCCTCACTCCTGTGGTATGCCGATATTGTGAACGTTCTTGTTGCTAAGAAAGTCCCACAAGGTTGGCCTAGACAGAGGCTTGAGACCTTCCTCGCGAAGGCCAAGTCTTACCACTGGGAGGATCCCATCCTTTACCACGAAGGAGGGGATAGTGTCTGGCGTAGGTGCATCCCTCAGGATGAGCACCATAGCGTCCTCACTTACTGCCACAAGCTTGAGGCAGGAGGACATCACTCTGGGAGGAGAACGGCACAGAAAGTGCTCCAATCCGGCTTGTGGTGGCCTACCCTCTTCAAGGACTCTGATGAGTTCGTGAAGAGGTGTACTGACTGTCAGAGGATGGGCACTTCTGGACAGCGTGATATGATGCCGATGCAGCCCATTCACTTCTGTGAGGTTTTTGACGCATGGGGCATCGATTTCATGGGTCCATTCCCTAAGAGTCAGGGATTTGAGTACATTCTGTTGGCCGTTGACTATGTTAGTCGTTGGGTTGAGGCTATCCCCGCCCGAGCCGCTGATGCGAGGACTGTTTGCAGATTTTTTGAGGAAGCACATCATCACGCGGTTCGGGGTACCTCGAGTATTGATTTCAGATGGGGGGTCTCATTTCATCAACGACCAGGTGAAGGCACTTGCTAGTGAGTTCGGCATAGACCATCGAGTTGCCACTCCATACCATCCACAGATGAATGGTCTAGCCGAGGTCTCGAACATGGAGATCAAGACTATTTTGCAGAAAGTCGTCCGCCCTGACCGAAAGGATTGGTCACAGCTTTTGGACTCGGTCTTGTGGGCATATAGGACGTCTTTCAAGACACCATTGGGCACATCTCCCTTTCGCCTAGTTTATGGCAAGCCATGCCATTTACCTGTTGAGTTGAGCACTTTGGGCAGTTACAGACATACTTATGGATCCAAATGGTGTAGGAGACCAGAGGAGGGCAGAGTTAGCAGCCCTGGAGGAGTTGAGAGATACCGCCTTCTCAAACAGCCTACAGTATAAGGAGAGAGTGAAGGAGTGGCATGATTCTCATATCAGCCACAAGCATTTTGAGCCTGGACAGAGAGTATGGCTGTTTGATGCGAGGCTTCATTTATTTCCAGGGAAGCTACCGAGCAAGTGGAAGGGACCCTACTTGGTCAGAAAGGTACACGACAACGGTAGCATTGATATATCCGAGTTGTCTTCTGAGAGTACCTTTCGAGTAAACGGCCAGCGGCTCAAGCCATTTCTAGATCATGAGCCGCGGGTCGTTGATCTTGCCCCTATTCATTTTGCGTGAGATGTGGTCTTTGACTCACATCTAATGCATCTCACGCCTGAGTTTCACTGATCTTTCGCCTTGTATAGATCCAGTTGTCTATATCAGTCTATTCTTTAGTCCCACATCCCTTTTCTCATCTTATGATTATGCTATACTTGGGGTGTACTTTGCCCTAAGTATAGGGGGGATGTAGGACCTGCGGGTATTCTTTTCATTCTTTCTGCCCATGTTTTGCTGCCTATACTTAGGGATATTTTACCCTAAGTATAGGGGGGAAGACTCTGTACATTCTTCACTCGGATTTCCCTTCATGTACAGCTTGCTATACTTAGGATTAGTTAACCCTAAGTATAGGGGGAAACCACCGAGTTCTTCTCATTCTATTCATTTATTCATTTCTGTACCTAGCTATTCCTTTTCACTTCCCTGTTACTAAGCACGATTTATGTCTTCTTCATCGCTCTTGATCACTCTGAGGACATCGTTCGAGCTAAGTATAGGGGGGTGTGTATATATTTCATATATACTTTAGCCATAACTCGTACTTTGTGTGAGTGTGTTAATAAATAAAATGGCTAAAAACCTTAAAAATCACAAAAATTAAAAATTTTCCTGTAAATAGTCATTCTTTTATTGCACATACATAGCTAGTGTACAAAATTATTTTTGTAAAAATGTTTTCAAAAACGTTTTTGTGTAAAGTTTGTGTAAATATTTTCTTATCAAAATTATGTATATAGTACAAAATTTTTCCAAAATGTTTTGAAAATCAAAAGTTTGCAAAAATCTTGTGTAAATGTTTGTAAATACTTTTGCAAAACATGCACTTCATACATTCATCTATTCATGATTTCAAAACATTTTTCAAAAATTTTGCACAATTGTAAATATTTGTAAATAGCATCTTTTTGTATATATGTATATAGTTTTTCCTGGATGATAGTTGACATTTAAACTAAGCCTGGAATTAAATTGAGAAATGGAGCTTGATTAAGATCTTAATCCACCTAATTCTAAGAGGAACCTTATAGGGCTTAGGGTTAAGGCTTTTCAGGTCCATAAGGACTTAATTCTTTGAGTCCACTAGGCTATGAGCATATGTCATCTTGATGAGCCTAAGTAGATCACTTAACAACACACGCATGACTCTTAGAGACAATGGCTTGACTTGCACCAGCACTTTACACATGGCTCTCCACGGATGAGGTGGTGAGGAGGTATTTTCCTTTGGCATGGGGTAGCATATGAGGGTAGTACTTCTAGGCGGAACCTCTCTTCTTCTTCTAGTGAAGGAAGTGCGTCTCAACTTGGTCTAGTGGTGATGAAGGCTAAAGACAGAAGCCGTGGGTTGCAATAAAGCTTCAAAAGAGGGATAGTCTACTGGCTCAAGAGGAAATTTCTTGTATATATGTTGCACCATGTAGATATGTTGTACAAAAAAATGCAAAAAGAACTCCAAAAAAGTGGTGGATCGGATTGAAAATTTAATAACCCCACCGGATTGTATATAGTCAAATAAAGCAAAAGCTTATGGTATCCATGTTACATCTCATGAAGCCTGCAGCGGGAGACTTAGCTACACTGGCTGAGCTCCCAAAAGTCTATACTTCTTCCCCCTCTTCTTGAGCCGGTTGCACTTGAACTTAGAAGGGAATACCCCACTTCTCGAGGAGAGAGTTGCTAGACCGAGGCATTAGAGTTACCAGGGTGGGGGAGGTTGTTTCTTTGCTACTTCTGAGGTGGGAGCTACTTTCACTTACACTGCATGGAAAGATTCATAGTCATTAGAGTTTGTGTATGTAGACTTGTTCTGATCTGGTTTATTGAGGAGTCGTGTCCATAGATTGGTGGAACTTAGAGGCTGTTGAGTTTTAAGCTTAAGTCTAAATAAGGTTCCGACACATTAATAATCCAAAGATCTGGGCTCCATAAATCAATTTAGTGAAGGAAAGTTTAATATTCAACCTTGATCCATGTATATTCCTCTCTTTTTCTTTTTCTTTCTTTCTTTTTCACTTCTTTTTCAAATAAGTGTTTGCTAAGGGACTAGCAAAAGTTAAGTATAGGGGGGTGATGAATACCCATTCATCACTCTTTGTTCTTATATTTTAGCTACAAAAACCTTTGCAAATGCATGTATATTCATGTAAATACAAATAATTATCAAAAGCATGCATTGTATAATGTTTAATAATTAGCATGTTTTTGTGCAAAAATAAAAGAATAAAGAGTAAAAAGAAAAAGAGGGAAATATTTAGAATAAATATTGAGCAACCTAACCCAAGGGAGGGCTCAGCATGGGCCTGACCGCATAAAAACCAAAGTAGAGGGAGATAGGGACTCGTGTGTGTAGATATTTATGTAAATAAAATAAAAATATTTTCCTCCCAAAAATAGATTAAAAGAGGTTTGTAAATATTTGTATATATTTAAATATAAAAACAAGATAAAAATAGAAAAATTAAAAAGAAAACAAAAACATCACTCATGTACATAGTCACCTTGTATATAGTCCACTCATCCCTATTTATTTAGATTTATAAATAAATAAAATTAATTTCCAAAAATTTTGTAAATACTCTATATGATATGGTGTAAATAAATAAAATAAAAACAATTAAACAAAAACAAAATAAAAATAACAAAAATTAAAAATCCAAAAATACTTTGTAAATATACCATGTATATATATGTACATATCTATTTATTTCACCTATGTATATAAATACTAAAAATAAAATAAAAATGTCTTTTTATTCCTAATTTTATGATATAAATAAATAAAATATAAAATGGGAATAAAATTGTATAAAAATAACAAATTAAAAATCAAAATTAAAAATCTATATATTGTAAATATACCTATATATAGCACTACTATGTAAATACACTATTTTTATTTTGAAAAATTAATTAAAAATCACCATAAAGTAGAAAAAATTAAAAAAATATATTTCATGTTTTGACTTTTTAATAATTCTGCCATTTACCATTTTAATAGATTTTTCAATTAATTTCCAAATGGCAGCTTCTCATTGGTCCACGGGGGTTGTTGACCGCCCGGTCAACTCCCCCTGTGGACCACCTCTCGCGGATCTAGTTCGAGAACCTGACTTCTCCCATTTATTCCCGCTTGATCCGATCACTAAAACCCTAAACCCCGGGTCCTAATCCTTCTTTGCAGATCCGAGACCACTGCCCGGGGTGGATCTTAGGGGTCCATGCCTCGACGTTCGTACCCGACTCCCATTTAGCCGGACCCCTAGCCACTTAAATACCCAGCTCCGCCACCTTCATTCTCATCTTTGGTTCATTCGCTCCACCCCCAGTGAGCTCCAGTGCGTGAGTGAGAGTGACAGCTCGCTCCACGTGCTGTCGTAGCAAGGAGAGGGACCGGATACCACTAATCCGACGAGACACACTACCGTGCTCCGCCCAGAGCAGGAGCTCGAGCCTCGGAGGTTGACGCTCCTCGAGGCAAGGACCAGTAGCTACGCAAGCTTCTTCCCAGTCGATTCGTCCACCCAGGTAGACCCGTCTCTCTTTCTTTTTCTTTAATTTTCAATTACCCCCAATTCGTTTCTCCGCCGACCACCGTAGATTCCGATCACGTCCGACCACCGTTCGACCATCGGGGTGTGCCATAGCCTTCGCCTTTCTCCCGCGCACATTCTCCGCACTCCCGTTCAACCCAGCTCGCAGAGGAGCTGGGGTTCGAGCTCCTCCGTCCACACCTTCGCCGGAGCTCGCCCATATCGACCCCCCGACCACCTTCACCTCGCCTAACAGGGTCGAGGTAGTTTGCCCTCGACTCGCGAGCCTTCTGGTCTGCTTTGCAGGTTCATCCAAGCCCATCTGAGGGCTTGGACCATTCGTTCCAGGAGCTCTACCTCCGCCGACCTCGCCGGAGCCGTCCAGGGCTCGGTTGGGTCATCGGAGGCCACCATCAGATGCGGAGCTTTACGGCGGAGCTTTTCCGATCTTTAGAAGCAGCGGGGGAGGATCTCAGCGCGTGTATTGGGCCGGCGAAGCTCGCCGGCCATCTGTTCTTCCATCATCTTCCCCGACCGTTCGATCAGCCTCCAGCTCCAGATTCGATTCGAGCCCTTCATTCAAGGAGCAGCAGCCACCACACGATCCTCAGGAGGATTTATCCCAGCCGTCGATCCTGCGAGGCTTAGCCGCGACACACCGTCACCATCAGATCTACACGTGGCGAGGCCCTGATCGTTGGATTCGCCCGAGAAGCTCAGCGTTGGAGTGCCACCCGATCCAGACCATTCGATTCCCCACGTGGCAACCATCCAGTGGCTCCATTAATAAAGGGTAATTTACCCTTAGGCCCTCTCTTTTCTGTTATTTAGCACTAGTCTTGTAAATACGTTATCCAGTTGTTTAGTTTTTGGTACATTTGCATTGTGGACCCTGCACTTTACTTTCCTTGCTTATATGCCCCTGTGTATGGTGTAGTACGTGCTTCGACACGTGGTTTTCTGGGCTTTTTGCATTTTATACCTTGTGGTTCTGAGATGTTCTGAGTTGAATGAAAAGTTTTGGATTATTGCATTTATACCCCTGTGCGTAATTTTATAGTGCATGTGCGTTAATTTTTGGGTTATTTGCAAGACTAGCCCTCGGACTTTTGGTACCAGTTACCAAAAGGTCCTAGGACTTAGTTTTTATCACATTTAGGTCCCCGAGTGCCTCAGGCACGCGCCACGCGCGTGATCTCCTGGGTATTTTGCACCGGACCCCCCAGGACTCTTGGTATTTGCACTTAGGTCCCTGTGCACAGTACCTCCTCTTTATTTTTGAATAAAATAGCAAACCTACTCCAAATCCAATGAAAATTGGATACATGGCTCCTGCCATTGTGTAAAATTTTGTGGGATTTTTGGAGATATTTTTGTTTTGTTTTGATATTTGTAAAAATTCAAAAACATGTATTTTCTTTACTGTCTCATTTGACAAATCACAAAAAAATAGTAAAACTTATCTAAAAATTGCAAAAAAAATAGGTAGTGTTTGTTTTGGCTTGCTTGATTTTCTAGCCAATTTTGGCTATTTTCCATCATATAAAACTCATAAAAATTGAAAAACACCTGAAAACTCATAAAAATTCTAATAATTAATCTAAAAATCCAAAAACAATAATTAAGGTGCTCAAATTTTCCTTGTTTCTTTCTCTATACAGGAAAATTACCTCCAAGCTTATAGGGATTTCTAGATATTTTATTTAGGTCCCTTAAGCTCGGCTGGACAGTCCCTTTATTTTCTTGCACTGTTTGATTTTTAGAAAATAAAATAAAAATCAGAAAAATCCCAAAAATTCCCCAAAAACCGTAAAAAACATAAAACACACAAAAATATTTTTTATTAGAATTTTTGATTGATTTTTGACGCATTAAATAAATAGTTGAATTGGCTTGTGTTCTTGCTTTCTTTATTTTCTTAATACATTAAAAATCCAAAAAAATATAAAAACCCTAAAAACCACCTAAAATACTCTTTTCTTGTCTTTTCTCTTATTCTTGACTACTTCGTAGGCCGCGACGCCATTACGTGCTCCTTGAGTTCGACCCTGGTCGCTATACCAGGTTAAAATAATAGCAAGACCGCTATTGATCTTTAGTTGATTTTATTTGATATTGGTGGTCTCTTTTTCTGGATTGACCACATCTGGTGACTTGGGTCGCAACGACCATTTTAGATACCTTTACCTGAGTCGCATGGGGTTTTGTGGTCATCACTTGTCCAGCATATACTTGGGTGAAATATCCCTAAATATAGACATTAGCAGAAATTGAGTTACATGTGAGAGAAAGAATAATGAATAACCTGAATACACCCATCCCCCTTTACATAGGATGAAGTACATCATGAGTACAACACGAATGAAGTGGGTGAGTGCCATACAGAAGAATGAAAGAATAGAAATGAAAAAAAATATAATAAGAAATCTATTCAAAGATGTTTTTGGACGCATTGTCCGACTCCACTGCTACTATTGAAGATGTAAAATCATCATAAAAATAACTTGAATTGAATCGAAAAGGCCTGGAATGTGTCATGCTCTAGATACAGCTTCTGCAGCTGACCGTAGATGATGAATGGATGCATGTCAGTTGACAATTCTGATATCAAAATGCTTCTATTCTCACATACCGTCTTCACAATGTAAGGCCCTATCCATTTACCCTTTAATTTGCTTGGGTATGTCTTCAACTTTACGTAAAACAACTACATTTTTTGTCCATGTTCGAAGGTCTTTCTTCTGGTGTGCTAGTCATGCTAGCCTTTGACCTTATCTTTGTATATTAAGATGTTGTTATAAGTGTAGTCTCTGAACTCCATGAGATATTTAGATCCAATTTTGTATTATGAGCACCTTTTTGTGAGTCGATGTTACACATATTTACTGCCCAAAGAGATTTACAAATGAGTTCCACGTGTCGATAGCATGGCTTCCCATAGACAAGAGGATAGGGCGACATGCCCAAAGGAGAATTGTAGGCATCTATGCAACTTAGAGGACTGAAAAAGCTTCTACAAGATCTCTTGATTTCTCGATTTGGTAACTCAGCCAGGCCATCAGATGATAAGGAGAATTGACTGGTGATCGACATAGTAATCCTCCACTAATTTATTTACCTCTTTGTTTATGAAGTGGCCACCCCCATCTTATATCACAATCTTCTGTATCCCAAACCACGAGGTGATGTAATCTTTCAAGAACTAGTAAACTGTGGGGCTATCAGTGGCTCGAGAAGTAATAGCTTCTACCAAACAACTCATATAGTTTGTGACAAGTAGGATGTCTTTGTAATCTTGACTGTTAGGAAATGGGCCCTTGAAATCAATGTCCCATACATCAAACACATCAGATATCTCAATGATTTTGAGGGGCATAGAATATTTAACACTGAGGATCTTTCCCATCTTCTGAAAATCAGTGCAGGTTTTGCCATTCTCACTAGCATCCTTAAATAGCATGGGACACCAAATGCCACACTACAATATTCTTCCCGTCGTCCAACTTCCAGAATGGTTTACACCAGATTCAAGCATATGGAAGTGCTCGAGGACACTTATGTACTCCTCCTAAGGAGTACATCTATGCCATATGCAATCTAGTCCATCCCTGAACAAGTATGGGTCTTCCCATTGGTTGAAATGGATATTGTATATGAAATTGTCTTTCCTTATTCTCATCCAATCTTGTGGAACTACCCCATAGATGAGGTAGTTTACAATATCAACATATTAAGGGAGAGATCCAATGCTGATGATGGATTCAACAGGAAAGGGCTCTGTGATTAGTGTACTGCCCAGTCGAGTATCTTCACATTTCTGAAAAAATGATCTCCTACCACATTCTGAACTCCATGCTTGTCTCTGATTTCCAAATTGAATTCCTGAAGGTGAAGCATCCATCTGAGTAAGCATAATTTGGCATCCTTATTCTGATATAAATATCTGATAGTGGAGTGATCAATGAAAACAATGACATTAAATCCAAGAAGATAGAATTTGAATGTTTCTAAAGCAAAATAGCTATCCACAATTCTTTCTCTATTAATATGTAATTTCTTTGTGCTCCATCGAGTGTCTTATTGGAATAGTGAATGGCATAGGGAAACTTATCTCTTCTTTGTCCTAGTACAACCCCAATAGCAAAATATCATGCGACATTCATGATCTCAAATGGAAGATACCAATCATGTAGATGTAGGATCTGAGCTTGAGTGATGAGGTATCTCAACTGATAAAATGATTGGAACTTTTTAATCAACAATGAACTCGCTCTCCTTGTATAGAAGCTCTGTAAGAGGTCGAACAAGTATGTTGAAGTCCTTGATGAATCTTTTGTAAAATCCTACATGCCCAAGGAATGACCTCACATTTTTGACATTTCGAGGTGGCTCAAGTTTAAAAATGACATCCTCGTTTTCCTGATCGACTCCATGCCTTGCTTGGAAACGATATGGCTGAACACAATCCCTTTAGTGACCATGAAGTGACTCTTTTCCCAAGATAAAATAAAATTAACTTCACAACATTTCTGCAGTACTCTGTTCAGATGCATAAGATATTAATCGAAATTGTAACCGTAGACTGAGAAATCACATATGAAAATTCTATAAACTCCCGATCATATTGGCAAAGATGAAAAGAATGTATCATTGGAATGTGTCTGGAGCATTGCACAATCCAAAGAGTATTCTTAGAAAGGCATAAGTGCCTAATGGACATGCGAATGTTGTCTTCTCTTGATCCTCATGGGTAATTACCACTTGGTTGTACCTAGAGTACCCATCTAAGAAATAAAAGAATTCCTTTTCAGCCAATATTTCATGAACATGGTCAATAAATGACGAAGGAAACTGATCCTTCTTCATTGAATTCAAGCGACAATAGTCAACACACGCGTGTCATGATGTTTGTACTCAGGTAGAATTCTCCTCTCCTTGGTCATTCTTAACCACGGTGAGCCCTGATTTCTTTGGAACTATATGCGGACGACTCACCAATTCAGAGTCAATGATGGGATAAATAAGGCAATTTTTACACAACTTTATTATTTTTTCATTACTACATCCTGAGTATTAGGGTTCAATCTTCTCTAGAATTCTCGAGATAGTATACAGTCATGTTCAGGAAGACATGGTGTGAACACAATATCAGATTTATCCCTCAAAGATCCAAAACTTTCCAACCAAGTGCCTTGTGGTTCTAATCTTGAACTTCGAGAAGTCAAGATTCCTGATATGGAGTCAACCTACTGCTAATGATGACTAGATACGTATTTTTTTCACCCACAAGGAAATGATACTCCAGACCTGTCACGAGCTATTTGAATTCAGGCAATTGTTGAGTATGCTCTGCAGATACTTCTAAAATAACGATGGTAGATGGATGGTTTATTAAAATAAATGAGGTGATGTCCATCTCTATCACTATAGGTATTAATATAAATGTACCTAACATATCTACAATGAAATATTCGTGTTCAATTTGGCATGAATCTTCTTCAAAAATATTAATTAGTGATTCAGATTTTGTCTCCTAATTGACAATTAAGCATGGATCAATTGTGCTTTTCAGGTACTTCTATGAAGAGAGGATTTCCTGTGTCAGAATGTCATTCGTAGAAATTTGTTTATCATTATTATCATCAATGTCACAGTCTTAAGTTGTTGATGGCTTCCCTTTGTCAGATGCAGCTTTTGGCTCGACGATCGTGTCCATGGTGACTCGATCACTACATGAGCGAAATTTAATCTTTCTAGACCCAAAGTCAACAACCATTTTGGCAGTTCGAAGGAAAAAGTGACCAAGAATGATGGGAGTCTAGAGCAATGGTATTCGAGAATCCATGTCTAGGACAACAAAGTCCTCAATGACGCACTAGTCCTACACGATCATGATAAAGTCCTCTAGTAAACCTTCGGGCCACTTGATGGATTTATTAGTGAGCTGAAGGATCATACGGGTGGGCTTAAGCATACCCATCCCAAATTATTCAAGCAATGAGCAAGGAGGTTTATAGAGGAACCTCTATTAAGCAAGGTTCACTCGAAGACTTGATCAAAAATCTAACATTTGATGAGAGGTTCTCCCTTGTCTTTCTTCTCCAGAGAGAAATCACCGGTAACATTCAAAGTGGCCATGTTAGGATGTGTTTTTCTGCTTGGCTACATCTAATTTTGTAACTCTGACGCTTTGAGGTACATTCCTCTTTTAAGACATTCTTAACATCTGACATGTTTTTCATGGCCTTCATCAATGGCATTACAAGCACAATATTTTCTATAATTTCAACAATAAATGGATCGAATAAAGGTTTTTTATTTTTTTATTTTTTGGTATTTTTAGTTTCATAAAGAAATTTAATATTCATAGAAGGAAATGCATTCTTCATAATTACATCATTATTTACAAATGACTTACTAGGGGAGCAATCATTCAAAATTGACTAAAGCAAATTTACAAGAGCTTCGTCTTTGACGGTTGGCTCTGGAGTTGCTACAAGTGTCTGCTCCTCCTGCGTTAATGCGGCTTGGCTTCGACTCTTCTTTTCTTTTTGGATATTTTTCTTTTGCTTCTTTTTTGGTGTTTTTTTCTTAGTGGTGGTGGTGGGGTGGGCGGGTTCTGCTCCTCCATCATATGCTTCCTTACCTAGAGTTGTTGTTGAACCAACTGATATAGAATATGACTCCCCAAAAGATGCTATATTCTTCCCCTTATGTGCATTAGATGGTTGCAATGTCCGACCGCTCCAAAGAGTCACTGCATGAGACAACACAAAGTTTGAAATACCTGACTCTATAGGATAGGACTAGATATCAAAAATTATCTGCTCTTTACTTTCGAAGTTGTTGGATTAGGCCTCGACCTATGCTTGAATGGGTGTCTTCGTCGTGATGAGTTCATCAATATATTATCTCATCACTGCTAATCCTTTAACTAATTAGGCCAAGCAATCTAGAGCGGGGTTCACTAGAGTAGCCTCAGGTTCAACATGTTGTCTGGATTGATACTACCGTGGAGGCTAAGAATGGGAAAACAAGGGATTATAGTAAGGAGGAAGTTACTGCTGGTGAAATTAAGGAGGGAGGTATTGATTCTGATGAGCAAATTTGTATTGATGATGCGAATGGTACTGCACTACGTGGGCTGTTGGTAATTTTGGTTTTATCTCCAGGTATTGTGTTATGGTGGATACTTTTGTTGCAAAGGCTGAATCTTGACAGACCTCCCACCAGAGGGCTGATGATATAGCTTGATGGAAGAGGATTGTCCCTACTGTTATCTGCGTGAAGGTTCAATTGTGCATCGTTATTCCAGATGTTGTTCACTTCTTGGATTTGGGGCGATGATGGAAAAATGTATCAACATGCGAGGAAAGTTGGGGCTTGGGTTAGTAGACTACAAGCTGATGCCATGACGAATGTGGTGCCTAGTCAAGTGCCTGCTGGTAGTATACGTGTTGGACCTAGGGTTGCCCTGAAGTTGGCTAAGGCTGATTTGGAGATGATGGCTCCTTCAACTCAGTAGGAGTTTCAGTTGATGGGCTCACAAATTGTAAAACAATGATGATGCTGACTAACAACTCCATCTGCTTGGAAATCTGATGCAACTTGCCCATATTCTGGGTTCTTTTTTTAGCGAGGACACTTTATCCAAGTCTTGTGATCATTTCTCAATGATTCAACATTGGACATGTGGCTCCCAATTATGTTGAGGTTCATGGGATGCCACCATATTGACGGGCTTGTGGTGGATCTGTGGTTGACGCTAGTATGCTTGATATGAGAATAGTATGGCCTCTTCATCAATCATTTCTTCAAATATCTACCAGACAATATCCTCATCCTTATTAAAATGAGATCCACCACATGTAGCATCCACGAACCTCTGGCTCTCTTATGTGAGGCCCATAAAGAAGTGTTGAACCAAGTTTGTTCGAGGAATGTCATGGTGGGGGAAGTTTTCTTGCTAATCTTTAAATCTCTTCTAGGCTTCATGAATGGAATCGTGTAGTATTTAGGAGAAGTTGTTTATACGTCCACACATCTAACTGAATGACCGTATGGATAGAACTTGTGGAGGAACACATATGTCAATTCCTCCTAGGTCATCATGACCTTCCCCAAATGATTTATCTAGTATAAAGTTGTGTCCTGAAGGCTGAAGGGGAATGTAGTCATCTTGACTACACCTAATGGGGTGTTAGGGTAGTTAGTGGTGCAAAAAATGTGAGAAAATTTTTGGATGGATATAAAGCTCTTCGTTGGTGTTCCAATGGAAAGAGGGAAGAAGAGCCAAGAAATGAGGCTTTAGCTCAAAGTGTCTATGGACTACAAGGATCTGTATCCACTCGGTCATCTGGCTAGATATAGGATTATAAGTCTCCTTGAGCATGGGCTTTTGATCATCTATTCTCGGCTCATCTATTGGTCATCCACAAGGTCCATATCCTTATTCATCATCTCCTCCTACTCTATTCTATCTGACTCTCCTTAGGTCATTGAGCTTGTCTTGAATTGTGACCTGGGTGAGAGCCTAATCAGTAAGTTGTTTCTAGAAAGGTTGAACGGAAGCTAGCAACTGAGCATTCACTATATTCTGATCTAATTGTGGGCCCTGGTTCAACTTTTACATTTCCTTTCCTTTTATTTGAGGATCCATCTCTAAACTAGACTCAGGGGAATTCCTCTTATAGGATCCAGGTTTGGTTCGGCACAATAAGATGCATTTCATTTAGACTAACAGTCAATGGCACTAGATGAAAAGATGGATATGGAATTATGGTGAATTAGGGCTATTTCAGGTATGTGTTATATCATTTGATATGAAGATAAATCGATCTCCATCCACAAGGTGTGCATGTTGGGACAAAAGTGATCCTGATTTATTGAATATTGAGAAGAAGATGAGGAGACTAGATATTGGTTCGCAAAGTCCAAACCATGTTCTTGGGAATCACCTCAAATTAATGAATATGTAAACTTCATGGAATCTATGATGTTATCGGTGGGGTCTCGACTAAACCATACACGACTTGACATCTTGGATAGAATAAGAATAGATGAGGAATCGAATACGTTGTTAAAAAATAGATAAAATGAAAAGTAAAATATTAGAAGGCTCAACATAGCAAGGGAAAAAGAAATAAAAATAGATATAATGAAAAAAGGCACAAGTGTTCAGGATTGATCTTTGACCTAAAATCTAATTCAAACAAACATAAAGCAAATAATGGATTTACCAACTCATGCAATGTGAAGATGTAAGAGTTTATCTATTTTCATCTTTTCGATTTTATTTTTATTTTGCAGGTAATCTTATAACAAGTTCTTAGATGCTAGCCTATAAGAGTGAGTACTACAAGAAAAGTATCTCATACTTCCCACTTCCTTTGTAACATGTAATCTGCACTTTTTGAGATCCTTGATATCGAACCTGGGCCAACTACCAAGCCAAAGAAATATAGTTAGGGAAGGCAATAGTGGCGAATCCATATACTTCTCTCTTGTAGGGTACTTGGATGCAGGATGATGAGACAGACACCCCCGCTAGGGCATGGCTTATGCTCAATACTTCAGACTAAGTCTGCAAGCACATGAAGCCCTACTCACCCACACATAATATAATCATTAGTACTTCACTAAGCCCAGGTGATAATTAAGGCATCCACAGACTATATTTTTTACTCCAATCTTTATGGGTCGCACATCGCTCAGTCTAGAATGTACCTGAAGACAATGTGAGATTTATGAACCCATGGCAATCAAGTCCATTATGAATTTTATTTTCGTTCAGAGTTTATTAAACAATCCACTTGCTTTACTTTTTGAATTTTCACTTTTTTTAGTATTTATCAGGAATAATTCACCAAACGATTTTTTTTGTATTTTCTTTAAGTTCTAAGTAATACAAAACTGGAAGAGAATACAAAAAAAAAACAATGCAAGATGACACAAGGATGGAAATCTCACCCTTATGTTAAAATGATGTGTGCTTAGATACAAGACTTACAATGCTTACCTGCTCTCTCCATGTGGATGCAAGATAAGTAATTTAAATCTAAATTACGTGTGGTATGCAAACTGCTGAAATCGCCCTAAGCAGGAATTGCTATTAACCTGAAGAACCAATTATGTTTGGTCTAAGTACAAGTGTAGAACTATTGGCACATGCAAATATTAGGTGTTTAGACCTAGATTACTCGATCAAGTAGTTCCTAAAAATCTAAGGGCTAAGGTAGAAAAATCAAAATATGGGAAAAAATAAAAACAAGTGGAAAATAGGGAGAATAAAAGGTATAAATCAAATAAAACACAAGAAAACCGAGCGGGCCCCCAAGTGAACAGACACTTGGTAAAATAGGCCAATGAGAGTTAAGTGTCCAAAAATATTTATGTTCTTGTATAATTAAATTTAATAATGATAAATAAAATGTCTCTCACTCAAAAAATAAAAACTAAATTCTACACAAAACTATGCTGCTACTTCTCTTTATCTCTCCTTCTTGCTCTCTCCAACCGCCTCGTGAAGAAAAAGATGGTCTCCACTATAATTAACTAGTTCAGCTTCCTAGAAAGTTATCCTCATGCACCAGACCCTCACAAGAAAGTCTACAAAGAAATTGGTTAGAAATATATAAATATTTATTTATTTATATAAATAAAAATAAAAAAATAAAAATAAAAGAAGTAAAATGGATAATATGTGCAAAAATCCTTTCCTACGTTGCTTCCCAGCAATAGTGCCATTTGTTTACTCGGGACGTCGGGAATCCTATCATCCGATCTTAGAAGGTTTGCGGAGTCCGAAAAGTTAGATGCAACAATCTTTGTATCGACACCTTTCTCAGCTCTCGGAACCCAATCAACCAAATAAGACAACAATCAACCTACACAACAATCAACCTACACAATAAGACAACAATCAACCAAATAAGACAGCAATGTATGATAATTCAATGCAAAAATGTGAGTCATTATTTATTTTTATTTTAACTGTACACAATATATATGTGTATAGAGTATAAGTACGTAGAGTCTCGAACCATGAAGAGTAATGGGGATATGGTAATTATTATTTATTAATGAATATAAAAATCATTATTTTTGTACTTTATATTTTTTTTATTTTTTCTGAGGTTTAATTATATTTATTTTTTATGGATTTTTATATTTTATTTTTTGTACTTTTAAATTTTAAATTTATTTTAAATTTTGCATTGTTTTATTTTATTTTTTTAAAGATATAATATGTGTAGATACGTCTATATAATAATAATATAGATATTATTAATGTCATATATGGTATATAATAAATTAAAATATAAAAATAATGGAAATATATAAATGAACAATCCTTTTTACTTTCTGAAGGTTTTAAGTATATATTTTTGCATTTATAATTTATAATAATAACATATAAGGAGTATAATATATATAGTCTACATAGGGTCTTATGAATGTAAATATAGCAATATTTATATAATAAAATGTTATTGAATTTTGATAATTTTCTTTAATTTTGTGTCTTTCTTATAATTTTTACTAATTTTTATGTTTTTCAAGTTATTTAATATATCAAAATAATAGATATAAAAAATAGGCTGAAATGTTTTGGGTTTGAAAATAAATAAATAGTCCACAAATTCCCCAAACTTATTTTAATATAAACTATGAATTATAAATAAAACTAAATAATAGAAAACTGTTTTCAGAATTTTATAAATTTTTACCGAGTGTTTCATGGTTTTCGATTTTTAGTGTTTATTCTTTTATATTTTTTTCGATCAGGAGTTATATTATATAGTAATATATATACTCTATTCTTTTGTAATTTTTAAAGTAAGTTATAATTTTTTGTATTTTTATGTTTACATAGGCGATGAATAACTTCTATTCTATTATTAATAAATCGAAAAATACAAGTACCAAAATAAAATTATGGCATGAATGAGAAATATATCAGGCACCTATAATAATTTTTCCAAGATTTAACAAGCATAAGAGCTATTTTAAAAAAATAGAAAAACAAGTAGATAAATACAAGCTTAAATGGGGTATTATTGTAACTAAAATCAACCTCGAGGTATTGCAAGCAATTTACACCAAAAGTAATATACATATTTTATGAATTTAAATACTAAACATAAATAAATGAAAACCAGAAGGGCTTGGTTGCAATATTCACAACACCTCATGTGACACTTCACGTGAGGTGTAAGGACTTTTTTACAATATCAAAGGAGCAAATGGGGTCCTATGCAAAATAAACATATTTTTTACACTTGCACACATATTTACAAGAACAAATTTTTAATAAAAAAGAAGCGAGGATTACTTAAACATTTTCCAAATAATGCTTCATCGGGCGCTTCTCCTTATGCCACGTGGATGATCATGCGATAGAGGAGAACATCATTTCCTTGTTGATCCGAAGACTGTGAAATGATCAGGAGTTGTACCTTGATTGAACGGTTCCTAAGGTGTCATGAAAAACCCTCAAGAACAAGAGACCAATGAGCTTCAATAATCGATTCCATTCACATCCAGCTATTGTTCTCCTCATAACTATCTCCTTCTCTTCCTAGAGGCCTTCTGCATTTACAGGCATTTTCAAAGAAGTTCAAGCCCTATTGGAAGGGACTTGGGGCTTGGGGCTGTGAGCCTCCTAGATATGCAACATGAGCTTTGCACCACTCTCTGGGTGTTGCTTTGCTCTTGTTCTGGCGCAAAAATGAAGAGGACCTCGATGGGGAAGCTCGGGTGAACCTCATCCTTACATGATCAAATAGGAAACATAGGTAAAAAATTGGAAAGGTGATGGGGATCGAGGATGGGGTGAGAATACATTAATAAATAGTCGAGGGATGACAAATTCAATGCTATAGTCGACACTCCGATCAACCTAAAATCTCTAAAATAATCAAGGTTACGGGGTAAATGCAAAAATTAAAGGCTAAACTAACTTACAGGATGAAAATGTGATAAGGAAAACTACTTAGTAGCTTTTACCTTGGTGTCCAAGGAGCAGAAGGAAGCTCGCTAGAGCTGGGCTTGTTGAAGCTTGGATCACCACTCCATGCCATCTCCTCGCCGACAAGGCTTGGAGCCACTTGTTATCTCCGAGTGCAAGTCATAGCAAACTCCTACTAGGGTTACAACTATATAGCAGGGATCAAAATTCAAGATGGAGGAGGAGCTCCTTCTTCATGCACATGTGGAAGGGAAAAATGGCATGGAGATTACGTGGAAGATGGAGGGGTAGGTAAAGGCTATGGAATGGGAGAAGGTTAGGAATAACAAGGCAATCAATTGAGTGGAGCTCAAGGAGAATGACATAGTGGAGTAAGCGTGCGAATGGGGAGAAGTTGGGTGGTCACGAGGCCTGACACAGGTGGGGACGTATGCATGGACAATTGACTTGACTGATCAACAAAATAAGAGACCTAGTTGGTCCATGTGGACCAACTACGAAATCCAACAAGATAAATCTCGTATAATATCTATATAAAATAATAATTGATTTTATTAATTTTATATTAAAACATAAAAAAAATTATGTATTATTTTACTGTGATTTTTATTTTTATACAAGCAAATTCATTATATATAGGTTAATATTTACTTGCATATGCATAGGAATATATATAGACTTGTATTTAGGGTATTTTATTTTATTTTGTTTTTTATTATTTTAGTTAGTTACATATTTATATTTTTTATTTCTTTTTCTAATTTTGCTTAATCACTCAAATAAATAAGTATATGTATTATATAAGTATAATTTACCTTTATATTATAATACATTATATATTTTAATTAATTTTAATGGTTTTATTTTATTGTATTATTTACATGTATTTTAAATAATATCTAAATATATATATATATAATATAAGAATGTTAAAAATATAAAGAATAGATATAGTGAATATTATACACTATATACAGTACAATAGGGGCCCAAAAGCCAACTTTCCCATCGCAACTCCAAATTAAAAGAACCCGTCTACATTATTAAATAGTTAATTAAATTTCATAAATGATAAATGTAAGTTTGATCAATTTTGAATATGTATGGAGGAGATAAGTTTTCTTTACGACCTTTTGTTTTGAGTAACCTAGGTGCACTGTGTATTGTTGTGCGAAATAGAATTTATATTTTTCTTTGTATTTTTGTGTATACGTTTTTAGGGTTTATTGATTTGAATGCAAAGTAATGAATAAATAGATCGCAAAAACCTATTTATTCAGTAAAAAAAATTAGGGTTTCAAGGTGTTTTATGTATAGTTAGCCACCATATCTCCCCCTACTTTATTACTTGTTGATCAAGTCATCATGTTGACTAGGTCTCGGGATCTAGGATAACTCATTATCTTTGACACTTCATTCTTTTTATTTTCTTTTATTTATTCTTTTATTTTGGGATTGAAATAACATAATTATGCATTATTTATATGTCAATTTGTGAGTGTTACTTTTTACAAATTAATGCTATATACATGAATTTATTTTGGGATTTAACGCCAAAACGAAAGAATAAAGTTGATGAAAGGGAGATACATCGCAACTTATGGTTTGCGTGCCTCTACAGATTTGATCTCTCATCAAAAGTGCTTTCGAAGTATCATATCGATGATGATCATGATTGGTAGAATCTTATAAAACTGGAGAAGATGTTATGTCCAATATACGTACTCTCAATATTTAATCTTGAACGACACGGTTCACTACATTGTGCAAGGTAGTAGACCCATAGGAGATGATGTACTTAAACATTTGAGTACCTACCTAAATCAAAGTTTTTTAAGAGTTAAGATGGATGTGGATATGATGAGTGTTATCATTTTACTATCTCAACTTAATTCTTTCATGAAGCTCCATAATATTCATATTATGTGGAAAGATATGAAGCATGTATAAATGTTGAAATACTCTTATATTGAAGTCTCTTGAGGATATGTTCAACTTAAGATATCCTTTGTCTTAAGCAAATGTTGTTTATAGGTAAGGAAGCACATTAGAGGAATGGATCATACCCAAGTAAGAAGGAAAGTCAAAGAGTTAATTTGTGCTTATGTGATTTCCATATATATGACATCCAAAAAGTTAGATGAATGATAATACTAAAATAATATGATACACTGATAGTTTGACTATCACGACTATTCAGAATCCTTTGAGAAGGAATGATATAATACATAGGCATATTCTACATCTACATATTATCATTGGCATCGACTTACTTATTAGATAATATTAAAGTTTAAAAATTGTATATCATTTTCTAATAAAATTTTCAATTGATTGCATATGTTTTACAATACTGGAAGCTTTAATCTTAATGTCTAATAGTCATCCACATGAGAGTTGAGGCAATTGTTGCAACAATCTCCATGGGATAAATAGACTATATATTTTTAGTGGGTGAGACCTTCGTCTTAGAGAATATCTCTATGACCTGGGTATTAGCATACATTCATTCTTTATTTATAAATTTGTTGGAAATAGACATACATTCTAGAATAGTCATATCATAAAGAGTTATGACGGATATATTTCAAACAATAATCTAAAATTTAGTGGAATGTACAAATTTAAAATATTAACTAATGGTTCATTAACGTTTCTAAACTGAAAATTATAACCTTAAAAGATCAATATGAGAATAAAGATCATTTGACAATGATCTCGCATCAATCCTTGGACATATGTCTATTGATAAGGTCAACTAAACAGTAAGAGATAGAACTTTAGATTGTTGCAAGGTCAAATCATACATACTATGAATATTTTATTCAAAGTAAAAATATTTGATGCACCCTTCTCTAGGAATGGTGTATATGTATTCAAGATTGCATACAAATTGATGTATGCGGATCGTTTATACTATAATGAACATTAATGATATGTGATATCCATTTATGATTATTTGTGGTATGTGATTTCTTTCTTTCATATTGGAAACATTTGAGATCAAAGATTTCACAATTTGGTTGAGAACCAAAGTTAGAAGGAAGATGAAAAGAATTCGATCTGACTAAGTAGACAGTGCATTAGATAAATTCAAAAGAATACCTTATAGAGAAAGGAATACCATTCCTATCTCACTCCTAATACATCTCAATTCAACATAGTTGTAGGGAGATGTAGTTAGATCATGTGTGACATGATTTGATAATTGATGAATCTTAGCATAACTACCACTTAGTTTCCAAGTATATAAGTAACAAATATTGAAATATATATCCTTAATAAGATTCCATGCAAATATGAACCCAAAACTCCTCGTGAGATATGGTTTGGAACCAATCCAAGTGTCAGACCTTGGAGGATTTAAGGATTTCTTGGTTCATGCAATAACATGGATGTAAGAAAGATGGAATCTTGCACTTCAGAGTGCTACTTCATTAGGAATATAAAAAATGGTATTGGATACCTACATTATGACATTGCGATTCTTAAAAGATTTCATCTCTAAGAATATGATTCTAAGAGGATGAATTTCTTTAGAATCAAGATAAGAATGAAGTAAAGGGACTCATTGAATCCTATGAGGACAATGAGGGTCCAAGAATCGGAGACTAAAAGGAGAATTAAAGATGAAATTCTCATACCTCTTCAAATCTATTTGAGGGTGGTAAGACCACCTAGAGGGAATGGATTCCATGTGCAAGATGAGTCTAACAATGATATGACTTCATACGATGAAGCTTTTGAATATCATGAATGGAAAGATGGATTCTAGCAATAAAGTCTACGGTGGACTTCATGCACAAGTGTTGTGTATGGGACTTTAAGGATCCACCTATATGGGTTAGACCCATTAGGTAGAAGTGGATCTTCAAGAGAAAGAGCGTACCTGATTAGAAGGTAGAAACCTTCAAAACACGGCTCATAGCCAAGAGCTATACACAGAGAGAAGACATCGCTTGTGATGAGACTTTCTCTCTAGTGTCCATGCTTAAACCCCTCAAAACATTGCTAACGAAAGCTACACAAATTGACTATGGCATCTACAAGATGGAAGTCAAGATTGCATTCCTCCATGAATACCTCAACAATGATACTCATATGAAGTAGCCCCAGGGCTTCATAGTTGAGGAAGACAAGGTGTGCATGTTAAAGAACTCCATCTATGGACTTAGATAAGCTTTATATAGTCAGAACATCAAATTTGTTGAAGTTATAAAGTTTGTATTTCATATAGAATCATGGTGAACTGTGTGGAGCTTCATGGGTGTGCTGATGTGTTCATCATGATATATGTAGATAGAAATACGAGTTATTTGAAATGACATAAGGGTGATAATAATAAGTGTTTTAAAATTTGATAATTCCATATATTGAGAAAATATCTCAACTATACCTCTTATATACTAGTTCTGAAGTTGTTTAGAAGCAAAGAGAAGAGGGCATTGGGACTGTGACATTAGTGATATATCTTGGACATATTCCATTTTGGAAAAACCCAAGGAAGGCTTCATTCCCTTAGGAGATGGTACTGACTTATTTGAGGGGATAACATCTCAAAGTGTTTGATGATGTGGATGCTAAAACTGCTTTCCCTTGTGTATCAATTACGAGAAGCCAAGTATGCGTTGGATGTGTACAAAAACTAGATGTTTGCCATGTAGTGGGAATAGTAATCTGTTACGAACCCTACTTTGGAGATAAAACACTTACTTCTAGTAATAAAACCGCTTTCAAAGATAACTAGACTTTTAAGATAGTTATCTAAAAGTCTTATCTTTAAAAATTTAAGACTTTATAGATAGTGGTATGAAAGGTCTTACTGACATGTGCCTTATAAGACTTGAGACTATGTGAAAGGTCTTAGTCAAAGGCGATAGAGATCTCCAATCATAAGGGTGTTCTAATGAGGATAATAGAAAATTCTTATTGGTTATAATAATGATATTACTAGGTTGTAGTGTTAGAGAAGCGATAACTTCTTTTAACAAGATTGATTGTTGGTTGCATAATATGCTACAATCTCATTGGATGCAAGCACTGTTACTAGGAGATTGCAAGTATCGTATGAGGACTTAACATAGTTTCTTGAGATAGAGTCACTGGTTAGATTACAAATCTATTTATCTAAATGGCTTTGATTAGCACATGAGTGTGGGTTTAAGGATTAGCCCATTAATGTCTTTAGGCAAATGGGAGAGTGTTCAACATGCGAGCCCACAACTTGCCATTATGAATATGAATGTTATTGCAAATCATTCCCTTATCTAAAATAAAGAATAACTAATTTGCATAATATATCTCACTTTAAAATTAAGGTTATGTACTATAGCCATTTTAATGATCGTACAATTGTTGATTCAAATGTTCAATCACATAGGTTGGTTCTTGGATAATATCTAAAGAGTTTTAGATAGATCGATGAATCATCAAGCACCATCAAATGATTGTTAAGAAAGGATCTCCATACTGTGAAGGAGATAGAAATCCTTTCTAAAGGCTGATATCTAATCGACCAATTGATGCAGGTTCTCTATATAAGAATAGAGATTTAGGGATTTAGATAAGTTAGGTCAAAGAGTTGGCTTAGAGAGATAGCGATAACCAAGACATGTGTCATATATTGTCACGATATAGACACGCATCTATGATCGGAGACATATTTTTTACTATATGTATGAATATGTATATTTGGCAGACCAATATGTTTCTGACCTAATCAACGTCTATACATCAACGAGATGGTGTGCATATGAGGGCATATGAGTAATATGATTTCTCAATGGGATCATACAGGTTCATTGTTGAACTTGAAAAAATGATCTCACTTGAAAATAATTGGGATCAAATTCTATGCATGGCCATCTAGATTTGGAAGGTAAATAGAATTTATAGGCATGATATATGTTTTTGGAAAGTATATGAACAATACCAACTCCCAATGATCAAATGAGAAACCTACTTATTAAACCATGTCTAAAACATCGAGATTAATCTAGGTCTTCTAGTATACTGAATGTACGTGTATTGGGAATATTCGAGGGTGATGTGCGTAACGCCCTGCCCCTCCGGCTATCGAAACCGATGAGATGGGAGCATCGGATCTATGGTCCAATTACGCCCACATCTATGATACTCAGCAAACCATCTTATGCATATTAGATTAACATTTGAAATATAAATAACAAAAGGAGAATAATATGAAATGGAAAGTAAAATGCAACATCCATTCTCATTAATACTCATCAAGTTCATGCCCATGATATGAGATACATCATATAATTATAAATTTTGCAGAAGAGGCTCTCCAAATATCTCACTACAATGTCTCTCAAAAAGAACATAAAATAATGCAAAATTAATAAATTACTCTAAATAGAACGCACTTTGTGTAGTGCACATATGAAGTAGAAAGTCTGATCTCCTCAAAAGACCGCTACCGTTGCAGCTGTTGCTCGGATACACCTGTTGGGTTCGCACGAGGGTAGCGTTATCAGCAATTGCCCAGTAATGAGATAAACACTATAATAATTAATTCAAAGTAAATAAGGCATGTATACTTGATTCTAATCTAGTGACTTTTACATATATTATAGAAATAGAATCTACCAAATTATTCTAACTTACAAGGAATTATATGATCACAAATTTCATTTATTAATATAATCATTGTTTGAGGACTACCATGTTGTCTTTATAATATTATCCGTTAATTATAGCTCACAATGGTATATAAACAAAATTTTGATATTCGATCATGAAGCACTTCTCGCATTTATTTTAGCACACGTAAGTACGCCACTCGCAGGCCTCCGCTTCGCGGGAACATTATATTCATCCCGAGTAACTCTTAAGAACCACTTTTTGATCAGAACAAGAAAAGTTCGAAAACCCAAATCTCTAACTTCAAACCACATCCCGGAACAACTCTCACAATAATGTTACTTGAAACAGAACTTGATGCGGCCACACCTGATTCTATTCCAAGTCCTAATATCATGTATAAGTGCAAAACCAAGAACACTAGCTGTTGCCACCTGCGTACTCCGTCGAGCAACTCCGAATACAACCAGCCTATTGGGTGCAGCGTCACCCAACTCGTCCGTTGGGGTCGCAGCCTTCATGGCTTCTACCCGAGGCCCAATGGTGCATGCACAGTCCCTTTAGCATCTAACTCCAACTACATATTTACCTTGAGATCTCACCCCAAGGACAACACATCACTATTAACAAGTACAACTAGATGTATGTTGAGTTTCAAAATGTTTTTGCTAGTGGCCAGTGTAAATTAATAGTCATTTATAATATACTTGTATTCAGTATAAGTTTAGTTCAATTTTCTTTATCTCTGTTTTATGATGAGTCCATTAGAAGAAGACTTGTGGACGCATAAACTATATGTGATTTCATCTGACAGTAACTAATCGTTTTGTGATTAACACAAGTAGTTTACAACTCTTCCATAGTACATATAATTGCCTCCATACTATTTCTATTTTTCTTTCAAGCAGTACGGGACTGCTGATATCTTCGTAGATAACCCATTTATTTACTATGCGTCTTGAGTAGAGTGTACACCATAACTAACATTGCTATCTTTTATCCCAAGTAATTATTCATATGCTCGGTATAATATCACGTCAGATGATTATAACTTACGTACCTAATTACTATTTCTTAGAAATAACGTCCATGATTCACACCTTGTTGATATACTAAGTAACAATAAAAGAAATTCATTGTGATAATTAGGAGGCTTCAAGATACAAGCATTTGTGGAAACAAGATAATGTAAGTAACATGATTCGATTACATTGCATACTTATTGCCTTGAGAATTCAATTAGTTATAAATTGTATTTATGAATCTGACAAAAAAATGGTTAACGTACATGGTTCGAATACATTTCAAGTAGACGTCTCACCTACACATAATGCTTACTTTACATTTTATTCAATGATGGTGCGAATGTTACATTTCATTCAATAACCATCCGTGAGAAACTAAGACCAATTTAATCTGGTAGTCTCAAAGATTGGAATACTCTTCAGTTCAAAAAAATTTGTTGTAACGTGGTAACGTGCTATACGACTTTTGTGTACTGACTAAATTCATGAATATCCGTAGAACACTATCCCACTTCTTGCATTACCCTTTTTGCCTCGAATTACACAACTTTAACTAGGATGAAAATTTATTCTCAAGCATTACCTATGAATGGCATTTTCTTTCCTCAAGCAAGTAAATCTAGATGAGTCCTAATGCCCTTTTCGAACAATAAGGATAAAATCCACGCAAGTTACAATTTACATCAGACATAGAGATAACAATCTTAAGTAAAAGCACATTACGTGATGAGACATAGTTAATCATATACAACTTGTACTACGAGATCCTAAATCTCTAACGACATTAAAAATATAGGACCTGTAAACATGTGGAACCCAACAGCAAAAGGAAGGTATTTATCGTTACTACTATATCAAGCACATCATAAGAATAACCAAGGCTTAAATATATTCAAGAATATGGGCATAAAAGTTATATGAAACCAATAACAAGAGGAAGGTATAACATCGTTACCTCCGAGGATGTTCCCTCGGGATCTCCTCTCACACGAAAATGATATTTCTGTCGCTCCATTCGTAGCAAGAATGCGCATACGAAGGTGACCTCAAACTTTCCTACACAAATATGGTCGCGTATCTTCGATCGGAGCTTCTTCTCCGACATCGACGATAGCCCTCCTATGACAAAACTAACCAAGGTGGTAGTGTTCCAATGAGGATAAAGGATGGTGGTGGCTAGGATTTTGAGAGAGTAGCCTATCATGTCCTATTTATAGAATGAGAGGTGAAAATGGGTGCAAATTCGGATCCGGTTGGGATCCATATATGAGTTCCAACTATTATACTTAAACATTGATAACTTGAGATAGGAATTTTGGAATTGTGTGTTCTTGGACTCGTTGGATAGTTCTCAACGAGATCTACATAATGGCCTGATTATTTGAAATTTTTTTGTGTGTAAAAAATGACACATATTTTAGGATAAAATTTTGGGATTTCACATCATAAAAATCTTAAAGGAAGTCTCCTCTTCGATACAGAGGATTTTACGTATATGTTTTGAATGTGACATAGATTCAGGCATAAAAATCTTAAAGAGAATTTAAATAGGGTTTCGTGATCATACCTTCAAAAAGATAAGGGTAATTCTGCCACATATCTACCTCAGGCTCCCATGTGTCCTCCTCAATATTCTGACTTTGCCAAAATACCTTGACCAAAGGGATGTCTTTCCGTCGCAACTTCTTGATTGCCCGATCTAAAATATTCACTGGTGTCTCAGGGAAAGACAAATTCGATTCTACCACGAAGTCCTCATAGCTAATCACATGCCGAGGGTCTTGAATATACTTCTAGAAGTTTGACACATGTAATACATCATGCATGCTTGCCAAGTGAGGGGGAAGTGCTACTCAGTATGTTATCTTCCCAACGGGCCAAAATCCCGAAAGGGCCAACGAACCATGGTGCCAGCTTGACCTTGACACCAAATCTTTTAATAGCCCTCATTGGAGATACTTTCAAGAATATAAAGTCTCCGTCCTCAAATTCAAAATCATGACGTCTCTGATCAGTGTAGCTCTTATAACGCTTCTGCGTAGTCAATAATTTATTACTAGCCATTTCTACAGCTCTTGTTGTATCCTCGATTATCTGAGTGGAATGAATGTCTTTGTCACCAACTTACTGCCAATACAAGGGATTAGTACATCTTCATCCATACAATGCTTCGAAAGGTGCCATGCCAATTCTAGCATGATAGCTATTATAAGTGAACGCCACCAAGGGAATGTGATCCTTCCAAGAACCTTGCCACTCAATGGTACATGCTCGGAGTAAATCCTCAAGAGTATGAATTGTCCTCTCTGATTATCCATCCATCTGCGGACGATATGCTGAACTAAGACACGGTTCAGTTTTTAGGACCCTCATGAATTCCCCCCAATAATGTGATGTGAAACAAGAGTCTCTATCTTATACGACCTCCTTGGGGATCCCATGCAAGCGAATTAACATGTTGAATATATAATTTAGCCAGATCTACCAGTGTGCAAGTCATGTTCACTGGAATGAAATGATTGGACTTGGTCAAACGGTCTACAATAACCCAAATAGCATCATATCCACATGTTGTACGAGGTAAGGATGTCACAAAATCCATAGAGATACTCTCACACTTCCACATTGGGATGGGAAGTTACTCTAACAAGCCAGTAGGACGCTTGTGCTATGCCTTCACCAATTGGCAAGTAAGGCAACGACTAACATGTTCTGCAACATCTCTCTTCATCCCCTCCCACCAAAAGTGCTGACGGTGGTCTCTACACATCTTGGTGCTTCCTACGTAGATAGATAATCTAGAGCAATGAGTCTCATCTAGGATGTCTCTTCTTAACTCATCATCAGGGACACAGACACAGTCTCCCTTCTATAAGATGGACTGACAAACTCTGAATCCATCAAACTCCTCCTTCATACATCTATGGAACAAGTCTTGTAATTTCGGATTTGACTGCTGACCATGCACAATCCCACCCCTCCCACTGCCGAAACCGATGAGACGGGAGCGTCAGACCTACGATCCAATTACGCCCATGATATATGATACTGAGCAAACCATCTTATGCACATTAGATTAACATTTGAAATATAAATAATAACAGGAGAATAATATGAATTGGAAAGTAAAATGCAACATCCATTCTCATTAATACTCATCAAGTCCAAGTCCGTGATATGAGATACATCATATAATTATAAATTTTACAGAAGAATCTCTCCAAATATCTCACTACAATATCTCTCAAAAAACATAAAATAATGCATAAATAAATAAATTACTCTAAATAGAACGCACCCTATGTGGTGCAAGATGAAGTAGAAACTCTGATCTCCTCAAAAGACCGCTACTGTTGCAGCTGTTGCTCGGGTACACCTATTAGGTTCACACAAGGGTAACGTTATGAGCAATTGCCTAGTAACAAGACAAACACTATAATAATTAATGCAAAGGTAATAAGGCATGTATACTTGATTCTAATCTAATGACTTCTGCATATATTGTAGAAATAGAATCTACCATATTATTCTAATTTATAAGGAATTACATGGTCACAAATTTCATTTATTAATATAATCATTATTTGAGTACTTTCACGTTGGTCCTGATATTTCTATCCATTAGTTAGATGTCACAACTGTATACAAATACAAAATTTTGATATTCGATCAAGAATCACTTCTGGCATTTATTTTAGCACACGCAAGTACGCGACTCGTAGGCCTTCGCTTCGCGGGAACTTTATATTCATCCTGAGTAACTCTCAAGAACCACTTTTCGATCAGAACAAGAAAAGTTCGAAAACCCAAATCTCTAACTTCAAACCACATTCCAGAACAACTCACACAATACTGTTACTTGAAATAGAACTTGATGTGGCCACACCAAATTCTATTCCGAGTCCTAATATCATGTATAAGTGCGAAATCAAGAACGCCAGTCGTTGCCACCTGCCTACTCCGTCGAGCGACTCCAGATACAACCGAGCTGCTAGGAGCAACATCACCCAACTCGCCTGTTGGGGTTGCGGCCATCATGGCATCTACCCAGGGCCCAATGGTGCATGCCCAGTCCCTTTGGCACCTAACTCCAATTACCTGTTTACCTTGAGATCTCACCCCAAGGATAACACATCACTATTAACAAGTACAACTAGATGTATGTAGAGTTTCAAAATGCTTATGCTAGTGGCCAATGTAAATAAATAGTCATTTATAATATATTTGTATTCAGTATAAGTTCAGTTCAATTTTCTTTACATATGTTTTGTGATGCGTCCAATAGAAGAAGACTTGTGGACGCATAAAATATATGTGATTTTATCTGACAATAACTAATCGTTGTGTGATTAACACAAGTAGTTTACAACTCTTCCGTAGTACATATAATTACCTTCATACTATTTCTATTTTTCTTTCAAGCAGTACGGGATTGCTAATATCTTCATAGACAACCCCTTTATTTACTATGTGTCTTGAGTAGAGTGTACACCAAAACTAACATTGCTATCTTTTATCCCATATAGTTGTTCATGTGCTTAGTATAATATCATGTTAGAGGTTTATAACTTACATACCTAATTAATATTTCTTAGAAATAAGGTCCCTCATTCAGACCTTGTTGATATACTAAGTAATAATAAAAGAAGTTCATTGTGATAATTTAGAGCTTCAAGTTACAAGCATTTGTGGATACCAGATAATGTAAGTAACATGATTCGATTGCATTGCATACTTATTGCCTTGAGAATTTAATTAGTTCTAAATAGTATTTTGAATCTGACAAAAAAATCTAGATGAGTGAAATCTAGAATGGCATTTTCTTTCCTTAAGCATTACCTATGAATGGCATTTTCTTTCCTCAAGCGAGTAAATCTAGATGAGTCTTAATGCCCTTTTTGAACAATAAGGATAAATTCCTTGCGAGTTACATGAACAATAAGGATAAATTCCATGCGAGTTACAATTTACATCAGATATAGAGATAACAATCTTAACTAAAAGCACATTACGTGATAAATGCATAGTTAATCATATACAATTTGTACCACGAGTATCCTAAATCTCTAATTACATTAAAAATATAGGACCTAAATTTATGTGGAACCCAACATCAAGAGGAAGGTATTTATCATTACTAGTATATGAAGCACATCATAAGAATAACCAAGGCTCTAAATATGTTAAAGAATATGAGCACAAAAGTTGTATGAAACCAATAGCAAGAGGAAGGTATAACATCGTTGCCACCGAGGATGTTCCCTCGGGATCCCCTCTCACATGAAAATGATATTTCTGTCGCTCGATTTGTAGCGTGAATGCAGATACGATGGTGACCTCGAGCTTTCCTATGCAAAGATGGTCATGGATCTTCGATCAGAGCTTCTTCTCCGACGTGACGAAAACCCTCCCACGATAAAACTAACCAAGGTGGTGGTGCTCCAATGAGGAACAAGGACAGTGGTGGCTAGGGTTTTGAGAGAGTAGCCTCCTATTTAAAGAAGGAGAGGTGAAGATGGGTGCAAATTCGGATCCAGTTCGGATCCATATATGCGTCCCAATTATTATACTTAATCATCGATAACTTGAGCTAGGAATGTTAGAATTGGGTGTTCTTGGGCTCATTGGATAGATCTCGACGAGATCTAAGTAATGGCATGATTATTTCATTTTTTGGATGTCAAAAATACCCCAGATTTTAGGAAAAAATATGGGGTTTCACAATGTGATCATAAACATTTGTATAACCGTGACACTTCCATTTCGAGGGGTGGTAAAACATGTTTGTATTTTAGTTTCTCCTTTCAGTAGATCAATAAACTAATCTTAGTCCAAATGGTAGATGTTGATCTGAATATGATTCAGGTGTAATCAGAAGATGATCAATCTCTATTTCATCACCTTTATTCTATCATTTTGGCCTTAAAACCCCAGCAAATGCATGAAAATAGCATCAATTTGTATATCATCCATTATTTATTGTATTTATGTGTACATAAAATATGGTTTTAATGCCAAAATTATAGAATAAATAGAAGAAACAAAAAAGGAATAAAATATTGCAAATATTTTATGACCCTAACCCCGAGACCAATTCCAGAATGGAATTGGTCGACAAGGAATAAAGTAGGGGGAGATAAGGGCAAAAATACGATAAATACCTCATTTATTCGTTCTTTATTTATGCATTTTTGACATCTATTTTGTATCTAATTATTTACTCATAAAATAAAGAAACTTTGTACAAAAAAGTTGTAGATAATAATGTAAATAAAAATACAAAATTAAGCTTGTACAAAAATAATATACAGTATACATTTTATACCCAGAATAAAAGGCCAAAAACCAAACTTCACAGACCCATATCTTTCAAATAAAACATAGTAAACTCACCTCTAATTGTATATAACTTTTCATGAGCTATTTAATGGAGGAGGTTTTATATTTTTTGGAGCTAATATGCAGAAGATAGGTTTTGGGCCCCTATTTTACATAATACCATGTAAAATATTCAATTTATTCATTACTTATTATTTTTACAAATTCATATTTTTATAATTTTATACACACGACCTATAAATAGGTGTACATCAAAATCAAAATAAAACTAACAAGAAAATGAAAAATAAAAAGTAGTATACAAAACACAGGCAAATTACCTATACTTATACCTATACAATTCATATACCTATTTATTTAAAGGTGCAAATAAGCTCATAAAAATCAAATAAAAATATATTTATACTCACAAAAATATTTTATAAATATATAAAATAATAAAATAATATATACAAAATAAAAATAGAAATGCACAAAACATAGATGAATATACCTATAAATACACTCATGAAAATTAACTACTAATAAATCAAGCCAAAAAATAAATAAAAATCATATTAAAATACTACATAAAATAATAAACATTTTTTATTTTATATTCAAAAAATAATAAAATCATTTACTATTTTAAATTAATTATTTTCGAAGAAAACTCTCTATTTTGTCCTTTAGCGGCCTACATGGACCAATCCGTGCGCGGCCTTCGTTGACCTCTGGTCAACTATCCCATCTCAGCCTCCAGCCGTCAAATCTGTCAACAACCCCGTCTTTTCCCATTTTTCGCGAGCGTCTTGTCCATCGATCATGCTCGCTTCCTTCACAAGAATTGCCCGTTGTTCATTGTACAATCACACCAACATCTTAGATTGCCAATAAACACATCAGATTCTTTGAGTTTAACCGGTCAATAAGGGTGCCTTGTGATGTTTATAAATAACCAGCTCCGACCTCCTTCGCAAATTTGGTCACTTTTTGTCTTCTCCCTTCCTCGTATTCGGTCCTGGAGGTTTCTTCGTGACAAGAGGAGGTCTTTGGCGCCTTGAATCGGTCAGAGGAGGTGGGAGGTGCACCCACGGCGTAGCTCCGGTCTTGCTTTATTAGGAAGATGTTAATTCCAGCTTTCATTTCCCGCATTTAGTTTCTTCTTTAGGTAAGTAAATCGCCCAGATTCGGTTGAGTCGTAGTTCAACGGAGCTCCGGTGATGACTCCCGTACCATCCAGTTAACCTCCGACGTTCGTATCGCTCCCATCTCGTTCCCTATCGCTTTCTCCCTCATCCTCACGCCGCTGATCAACCGGAGCCCTTGTGGTTCTGCGAATTGAGATTCGAAATACGCCGCTCACCGGAACCTCGCCACCCACCTTCATTGTTGCGCTAAAGCTTCAAACCCCTGGTCGAGGAGCTTCACCTCAAGCTACTTATTCTTCCGGCATAGGTCTGGACGTGAACCAAGCCTTCTTGGGATTGATTGATTCCAGGAAGAGGTTCCTGGAGGTCCTCCCATTCCTCGAGCGCGCTTGAACGACAGGGACCTCCAGGGGCCAAGCGGAGACCATCAGGAGATGCGGGGCCCTTCGAGGCACGTACATAGACCATCGGAGGCGACGAAGAAAGCCGGAGGCACCGACTATTGACGATCGAAGCTCGCCACGCACGAGCCTCATCCTTGTTCTTCCACCTTGCTCCATCATCGTCCGATCAAGACGAAGGCACCAGGCATAGCAGAAGCCGTTGGATTCCAAACCTCGTGACCGTCAAATCTCGCCATGAGATCTACTCTCGTGCGTCCAACCACGAAGCGTCATCGACCGTCAGATGGGCGCCACATGTTTAAGTGAATGAAGATCAGCCGTCCATCCACACCTAATAAGGGGTAATTTACACCTTGAACCCCTTCCCTTTTTGTATTTACTATTTAGTCCATTAAATATTGTGTAACATTTAAAATAAAGTGGATATTTTGTAAAAAGACCCCTAGGTTTCTCCTATTTACATTTAGATCCTATCCACGTCAGCTCACGTGCGGTCCCACGTGGGTTCGGAAAAATTTCATGGATGCCTTTGTATTTATTTGTATTTTGTAAAGATCCATTAAATAAAATTTACAGTGTAATATTTTTGTGAATTTTGCACGCAGACCCCTATACTTTATGTAATTACGTTTTGGTCCATGTGCGTGTGAGTCACGTGTAGTCCCACGTGATGGGGAAAATTGCAAGGCCCCCCTGGCAGGTTTTGAAAGATGTATTTGGGCCTAAAACTTCTTGATAATGTTCAAAATTTTTGGTATATTTTCGCAGAACCCTCTAGACTTTATATTATTTGCAAAAATACCCCTGCTAGTGCTGGAATTTCTTTTTGCTTTCTCTATTTATTGCATGCATTTATAAAGTACCAAAAATCACCAAAAAAATCACCATAGGTTCCTGTTGCATTGTATTATCACAGCATATTATTATTTTGCATTATTATTGCATTTTCATATTTATAAAAATTCAAAAACATGCATCTTTGCTACTGTTTGCATTATAAAATCCCAAAAAATGTAAAATCGCCTTAACAAATTCCCAAAAAAAATTTTGTGCCTTTTATTGTGTTTGATCTTCAATCCAAAAATCACTAGAAATTACAAAAGAAAACTCCTAAAAATCGTAAAACCCCAAAAACCTTCATAAAAACATTAAAATTTCCAGAAAAATCCTAAAAATATAATTTCAGTTGTTGAATTTTTCCCTATTTCATTATATTTATTTTAAAATTAATTTGAGGAATTTTGGACCCTGTTTAGTATTTTTCATCCTCATTTTAATTTTGGCCAGCAACCTTTATTCACTATTTTTCATATTTTTGTCTTTAAAAATACCAAAAAAAATTAAGAAAAACCTAGAAAAATCACAAAAACATTAGCAAAATATAAAAATCACCAAAATTTTTATTTATTGTATTTTGAGTATATTTCCCTATTTTCATCTCTCTCTTATCTCTCTTTTATTATATATTCTATATGGCATTATCTCATTTCAAAAAGAAAATATAAAAACATAAAATATAAAACAAAACAAAAAAATAAAAATTTATTAAAAATTGAAAATCAAATAAAAATTATAAAACCAAAAATCAAATAAAAATATATAAAAAAATCCACAAAAGACTTGTGTGCATACATGACTAGCTTGTATATAAATACGTGTAGGCTACCAGTTTTTGCTCTCTGTGGTTCGACCTCTACATATCTACGCACTATGCATCATTATGGTAGAATTAATAATTTTAATTCATATTTTTGGGACTCAATTGATTTATTCTTTATTGTGGGTTAATTGTTGTTTAATAGGGTTTAGTAAGAGGTCGCCTCAGCGACACTGTGGTCCCGCTTTGTGTGGACTACTTTAGACCCTCGCTAAACTCTTGCTATCAGATGGTGCTGTTGCCGGGGAGCAATGAGCATAGCTTACTTTATTGTGTCATGTTGTAAATACTTGTATGATTTTTTGCTAATAATCATGAATTGCTTGTAAATTTTTCTTGCCTTTGATTATATTCTGTGATCATTTGTGCTAATAGATGTTTTCTTGCAACTTTGGTGCGAGGTCTGCCATGCGAGGACGGTCTTCTAGGACGTCGGTGCAGCCAAGCATGAAGGAGGGTCATGCCTGTTTGACCACCTGAAGCAATCACCAAGGAAGCAAGAAGAAAGCTTAGCTAGTAAAAAATGTAATTTTATGAGAGAGAGAGAGACAATTTTGGCATGTAATAATATGGACTCTACTCTTCACAACGAGGTCGAGTGCCCGGGAGTCTATTCACCTGGGGGCCTCGTCGCGACTTTTTCGTGTTTTCCCGCTTTCTTTCCTTTGTTTCCCGTTGTTTTGAGCTTTCCGCCTTTTCTTTATTTTGTTTTGTTTGCATGGAGCCCCTAGACTTAAGTTGCTTGACTCGGCAGCTAGGTCCACACATTAATAAGAATGCTTGTTCCTATAGTCTATTACGTATGGATCTAGTCAAATCTAATAAATGTTAGTTGTTTAGAGTCAGAACCACACGCCATGAGAGACTTCATATAGCGCTGACAGGACCCGTTGTGGTGGGCACCGAGACGTTTCGAAGATCGGACTCCAGGGTTAGACTTTAAATGATGAACATATGGTTCTTCACGGTTAATAGCAGCTACTGTTTAGGACGATTTTGTCGCTTGCACACCGACATGTAGTTAGGTTTAAAAATTCTGTTTTGCATACCGCATGGAGAGAGTGGGATGCACTGTTAGTCTTTTAGCAGCTCATCATGCATCATTCGGTTCGATGGTGAGATCTCCATCATTGAAACAACTTGCACATGAATGAAAATCTACAAAAACGTTAGGCGTTGGTATGAAACAGACTCAAAAAAGTGAAAACCCAAAAAAACTAAAACAAGGGGACTACTAAATAAACTTTGACCTTAATTAAAACTTGTAATGGACTATCATTGTACTGGGTTCATAAAGCCCTCATTGTTTTCAGGTACCTTTGGAGGGGGACCAAAACCCCACTCCCTTGAGCGAGGCACGTCCCATAAGGAATAGAGCCCAAATCCCAGTCTGCAATTGCCTTGTGTATCGTCTGGATTTCTGAAGTATTAGCGCTTCTATCGTACGTGACCGAGTAGGGCCTTGTCAGCGATGGTGTTCCCACCTTGTGGAACATCGACATGGTCTGAAGTACTGAGCTTAGGCCACGCCTTCACGGGGGTGTCTATCTCATCAGTTTGCATCCTAGTAGGTTCTTGCACACTCACAGGTGATTTCGTTCCGAGCGAGAACTGAAGTATTGGTTTCGCCCATTAGCTTCCTCTCTCTATTTCTTTGGATGAGTAGGGATCTAGGAAGGGTTACAAGGACCTCAAAAAGTACAGAGTACATGTTACAAAGGAGGAGGACAAGTACATGATATTTTTCTGGCAGTACTCTCTCTCCTATATGGGTAGCGTGCTAAGGACTTGTTAAAAGATATGTCTGAAATAACAACTCTAAAATTGAAAAGATAATAAGTAGCCGAACCTTTACGGCTCCACATGGCGGGAGTTGGTGAACCCAATCTTGTATTACGTTTGTATGGATCTAGATTAAGGTTCAAAGATCAAGTCCCATGCCTTTGCGCAAATTTTGTTGTATCATTCCCCTTTGACCCCCGCTCAGTTTGAGCCTTTCTAATGTTTTGCACTCATTTTTACTCCTCGTTGACCATCATATCCTTCCTCCAACATATAGTCCTCTCTTGCTTCGCGAATTCGATCCATGGATGGTTTTCGTCGGGACTCCGCCGACACCCACATCGATTCCATGTACTCGACATCGCCAATAAATCCAAGGCGATTCCCGAGAACCCGACCCGGACTTTGCGGATCGATCTCGAGACTCCTCGTCTTCTACCTTTCCTTTGACCATCCAATAAACCAGGATCACTTTTGTCCCACTTTCACTGTTGTGAATGGAAGTCGATCACAGTCCATATCCTTTTCTGTTCATAACATTCTGGGATTAACCTTGATTCCAGATTTATCATAACAGCTGAATAAGATTGCAAGTTTTCTGATTAGGATTCTCTCATTGTGCAGATAGAAGACAGACCAAGCCCTAGATCCTAATCTGGAATTCATTTCGTCAGACTCAGACCCTGACATGGCTCCTCAAGGGTAGGGCAAGGGTCAGCAGCCACCCCAGCCAGAGCAAGGTCATATGCCTTATCGGAATCAGGTTAATGCACAATTGTTGGCATCCATTCAAAGTATCCAACAACAGCTGACAGAGCAGGCCCTAGCACAGACTACTTTCCAGGAAATGCTGAATGATGCAATGAACAGACACGAGGGAGGAGGAGGAGGCAGAGGAGGTGATAACCCTTCAGATGGCGAGGGAGAGCCAGAACATGGGAGACCCAAACCTACACTGAAGGAGACATATAACCCTGGAGATAGCCAGATGACCGAGTGGATCCTCATTCCACCGGTGCATGCCCACTTCAAGCTAAAGCCCCAGTTCCTCGCTCTTCTTCCATCTTTCCATGGTAACACCAGTGAAGAGCCGTATATCCACCTACAACAATTCTCTCGCATCTGCCGAACTACCCACTATCCGAATGTCCCTATGGACATTGTTAAAATGATGGCATTCCCCTTCAGCTTGCAAGACAAGGCCCTCTATTTGGTCAACCATTTGGGGAAGGTTGTACTCACCTGGGAGGAACTGAAGTCAGCTTTCCTGCACAAATTTTACCCTCTTATCAGCAACTTCTCTCAGGGAGCGCACGAATCCATACATGAAGCCTGGGACAGATTCACCGATCTGCAAGAGAAATGCCCCCATCATGAGATCCCGAAGACGAGCATGGTCCAACACTTCTTCGGGGGCCTGAACATTGAGAGCCAACGGTTCGTCGATGCAGCATGTGGGGGCTCCCATTTCAACAACGATGAAGATGTAGTCTGGCAAATCTTTGAAGAAATGGCCGAAGGAGAGGTCGCTCTCTCTTCATCGAAATCATACCAAAAGCAGCCCTAGATCCTCCAGAAACAAGTGCACATGGCAGCGTCCTGCGAGGCGGAGAGAGATGAGAGCTCCAAACTCAGTATCATCGGGGGCCATCCCTCGAAGGTTGATATCATCGAGAAGCGATCACAAGACCTTGAAAAACTCGTTGTGATCGAAAAGAGGACTCAAAACCTTGACAAACTAGATCAGATCACCAAACAGTTAGAACTGCTGGTAGGCACAATCAACTCTGTCCAGTCGATAGTACCATCAGAAGTTTCAGCTGAGAAGAAGGACGATCTACCACCGCCACATCAGCCTCAGCCGAGCCAGCAGCCACCGGTAGTCCAGCACGTGTACTACGTGCAGGTGCCCGACAAGGGCCAGCCGCAACAGCATATGGTTGTGTACTAACTAGATTTTGCAACAGGATCTGATCCATTCTTCCCACCACCACCTCTGATTCAAGAAGTCAACGGGGTTTGGAGCAATGAAGCACAGCCGACCCGTCCCATGGGACAACTTCAGGGTCCGCTACCAGCCAACTGGCAATATCACCAACCTCAAGGTGGTCGATATCCGCCGCCACAGTATCATCAGCCTCCCCCATATGCAAATCAATGGAGGCAGAATCAGCACTATCAGCAGCCGCAGTACCGCCAGCCACAGCCTTTCCATCAGTATGCGACTGCTCCACCTCAGCAATACCAACAACATCCTCCTTCCTCTTACTAGCAGTTTTAGCTTCCTTCACCACTCCAACACCATCAACAACAGCCTCAGCACCAACACATGCAGCAACAGTGTGGTATGCACGATGAATCTACAGAGGCAACTCCTGTGAACCCAACCATGGATTGCTTAGCCCAACTCGTCAAAGGGCTAGCAGATATGACCAAGAGGCTCCACGATCTGACAGCCACCAAGACCACTATCCCAGCTCAGGTCGAAATCAACCCCAATAGCTTTAAAAAGAAAGTGCAGGTAGAATGTGATGTCCTGTCTACGTTTGTAGAGTCAGAAAATGATAATATTATTTGTTATAATGTTGTCCCTCTCAGGAGCAATAGGGCCTTGCCTCCGCCTGCTATCAAGAATGGGGAGAATAAAGAACCATGTGAATCTTCAACTTCTGCATCAGTCGTGCCAGCTACAGGGGCGGGTGAGGAGGAAGAAGGAGGAGCCATTCCCACAGCCGTCCACCACCATCTTCATTAGTAAAAACCACAAAAAATCAGCAAAACCAAAAAGAACAAAAGGAATTTTGCAGCTGAAGCAAAGTCGTGCCAGCCTCGGAGAAGCATCGAGCAGCAGTCGATCCCTCGCCAGCCGACAGAGTAGAGGACCTACCTTTTGCTTGCCCATCTGCACCAGTATCTCAAGACTCAGTATGTACTCCTTTTTGTAGTCCGGTTGTACAACAATTTATGGGTGATAGTTCTGATGTAAATAAGAACTCTACTCTGCCTATCAGTGGTGTAAATATTCCTTTTCCTAATGCTATAGAAAAAACCAAAAAAAATTGCAAAAAGAAAAAGTGCATTGTCTGATCCTGGAGTTGTGGAAATAATAGATAACTTAACCGTTGAGATTCCCTTACTAAAGGCCATGGAGTATATGCCAGCTGTGAAGAATGTTTGAAAGAAGCATGTACCAACAAGCATTGACGAGCACGCAAGAACAAACGCAATAAGTTTGAGAGGCACGTGCTTTCCATGGCCACTGTTGCAGCTATGAGCAATCTCCCTCAGAAGAAACAAGATAATGGAGCGCCTCTTATCAGTTGTGAGATATTTGATCAGGTCTTCGAGCGTACTCTCCTTGACAGCGGATCTTCTATCAACCTTTTGCCCTCACCCTCGTCCCTAATGCAAGAATTTGGGCTAGGTCCGCTCAATCCGACACAGATGATCCTTCAGTTCGCCAACCGATCCACCAAGCGACCTAAAGGTCTGGTGCAAGACGTTGTGATGAAGGTACGGGAGATACAATTCATTGTTGATTTCGTGGTCCTCGATATGGACTCACCCGCACCCTTACTCCAGACTCCTATCATCCTTGGCCGACCATTCCTACGTACCTCAGGTGCCATGGTTGACTACGGGTCCGACAAGATCACTTTCCGTGCAGACAGCAAGCAGATCACTATAGACATGATCAGAGAGTCGAACGCCACGACTAATGAGAGCCATGCAGTATCAGAAGCATACCGTGACTTTATTGCAGAGATCAGGGACTCATCACTTTCATTGAATGATTCGTGGACATGAGAAATCCTCACCCTTGAAGAGGACTTGGAAAGCACAGTTGACATATGCTCCGATGATTCTTGGGAGACAGACTCTCAGATGCTGATAGACCTATGTGATTTTGAGAATTCACTCCAGCCCGAACATAATGAGCCTATTACAGAATCGTTCGGCACATCATCAGGATCTCAACAGAGTACTGAGGACAATAGCTCCATCAATGAAGAATACCCCACCACCAGCATAGTGTCCGAAGTGACCAACAAGTTGGACAGATTAAGACCAGAACTCAAGCCACTTCCTGCAGGCCTGAAGTATGCTTTCCTTGCGGGTGAAGAACACATGTATCCAGTTATCATCTGCAACAGGTTGAACCTGGATCAGGAATGCGGGTGAATAACACATGTATCCAGTTATCATCAGCAGCAGGTTAAACCTGGATCAGGAATCTCGACTTCTTGAGGTTCCATAAAAGAACCGCAAGGCACTTGGTTGGTGCGTATTAGATCTTTATCCCACGTTCTGTGTTCACATCACATTTATCTGGAAGAAGATGCCAAGCCGTCCCGCGAATTCCAAAGAAGGCTGAATCCAAACCTCCAGGATGTCGTCATGAAAGAGATCACGAAATGGTGTGATGCAGGCTTCATCTATCCCATCTCCGATTCAAAATGGGTGAGCCCGATGCATGTAGTTTCAAAGAAATCAGGGCTTACCGTGGTTATCAATGATAAAGGAGAGGAAATATCCACTCGGGTACCAACATCCTGGCGGGTGTGTGTGGACTACCGCCATCTTAATGCAGCAACTAAGAAGGACCACTTCCCCTTGCCATTCATTGACCAAGTTCTGGAAAGACTAGCAGGCAAGGAGTTCTTTTGCTTTCTGGATGGGTATTTCAGGTACAACCAGGTGGCAATCGCTCCTGAAAATCAAGAGAGGACTACCTTCACTTGCCCGTTCTGCACCTACGCCTTCAGGAGAATGCCCTTTGGATTATGCAACGCACATGCGACATTCCAGAGATGCATGTTAGCAGTATTCGCCGAGATGGAAGGCAGTTTTCTCGAGGTGTTCATGGACGACTTCTCAGTCTATGGTGACAGTATTGATTCTTGTCTTGGGCACCTAGACAGAGTGCTTCAGAAATGTCGTGAAGTCAATTTAGTGCTTTCATGGGAAAAGAGCCACTTTATGGTCACCGAAGGAATTTTGTTGGGTCATGTCGTTTCCAAACTTGGTATGGAAGTCGACCCGGCAAAGGTGTATGTTATTGCAAATCTTGAACCACCTTAGACAGTTGAAAATGTGTGGTCATTCTTGGGGCATGTGGAATTTTACAGACGATTCATCAAGGATTTTAGCCGCATCAAAGAAAAAGCACCAAATGCCATTCACTACGCCCACAAAACATTAGATGAGGCGCAAAGAAATTACACTGTGACAGGAAAAGAGTTGCTGGATGTGGTTTTCGCCCTAGAAAAGTTCAGATCCTATTTGCTTGGATCAAAAGTTACCATTTTTGTAGACCACTCTGCTATCCGGTACTTACAACAAAAGAAGGATGCCAAGCCTAGACTGATTAGATGGATCCTTCTCCTCCAAGAATTCGATTTGGAAATCAAGGACAAGCCTGGAGTTCAGAATGTGGTAGCAGACCATCTCTCCAGAATTGAACAGCAAGAGCCTCCCCTGAACAGTGCACCTATCACAAAAACCTTTCCAGATGAATCAATTTTAGCAATGGATTCCCTCCCTTGGTATGTTGATATAGTCAATTACCTAGCCTAGGGGGTAATACCATAGGATTGGACGAAGAGTCAGAAGAATAAATTCATGTCGACCATCCGTTTCTATCAATGGGAAGATCCTCTCTTATTCAGGGAAGGAGCGGATTGCATTTGGCACAGGTGCATACCTCAGGAGGAGCATTATAGTGTCTTCGAGCACTGTCACTCGCTCGAATCTGGTGGACATCACTCGGGAGACCGTACGGGTGGCCCACACTATTCAAGGATGCAGCTGTATTTGTCAAACAATGCATTGACTGTCAGAGATTGAAGGGTACACTCACTGCAAAAGATTTGATGCCTCTGAAGACCATTCAGATAGCAAGTGTTTTTGATGCATGGGGCATTGATTTCATGGGACCTTTCCCTAACAGTCAGGGCTTTGAGCACATCCTTCTTGCCGTAGATTACGTAAGTCGTTGGGTTGAAGCTATTCCCGCTCGAGCCGCGGACAACCGGACAGTGTGCCGATTCTTGAGAGATAACATCATTGCGCAGTTTGGGATTCCAAAGATTCTCATACCATATGGGGGTAGCCATTTCATTAACAAAGAGATCAAGAAATTAACGAAGGATACGACATCGACCATCATGTCGCATCCCCTTATCATCCTCAGACCAATGGCATGGCCGAATTGTCAAACAGAGAAATCAAGACGATCCTTCAGAAACTTGTGAGTCCGGACAGAAAGAACTGGTCTCAACTCTTGGACTCAGTCCTCTGGGCTTACAGAACCGCCTACAAGTCTCCATTGGGCATGTCGCCTTATCATCTTATATATGGGAAGCCATGTCATCTGCCCGTCGAATTAATTCACAAGTCTTCATGGGAAATTAACATGTGCAATTTGGACTCACGAAGAAGTGGCCAGAAAAGAAAAGATGATCTGAACAGACTCTTGGATTTCCGTGACTATGCATACGATAACACATTGATATACAAGGAAAACGTGAAACGCTGGCATGTCCGGCACATCAGACGAAAGACCTTTGAAGTTGGACAGAAAGTGTGGTTGTTTGATGCAAAGTTGCGGATATTCCCGGGCAAATTAAAGAGTAAGTGAACAGGGCCATTCCGAGTTCGTGAAGTGCATGACAATGGAAGTATTGTCATATCAGAATTGTCTCCTGACGCACAACCATTCGTCGTCAACGGTCAACTTCTGAAGCTTTACCTCGAGCCTGATACGTTCTTGGTCGTTGTTCGCTCCATCCAGCTACTGCGCTTTGATGACATATCCACAGCAATATCTGCATCAAAAGATTCATATACTACACCTCAAAAACTATTCATCTGATTTCTTTGTCTTTTCTTCATTTCATAGGTGCTACCCTTATCCATTGCATATACTTAGGATCCACCTTACCCTAAGTATATGGGGGTGTGCACCCCGAGTCTCTATCTTTGTCAATCTCCTCGTTTGTCTCCTATACTATACTCATGGATACTTTACCCTAAGTATAGGGGGAGACAAGATGGGCACGATCCGTCCATTCTCATCCCTGACCATCCCCGCCTTGTGTACAACCTGCTATACTTAGGATTATTTGATCTGAAGTATAGGGGGGACGGTCAACTTCTTGATTTATTTATCCCCTTATTTATTCATTCTTTCGACTTTTCTCTACTTAGTCCGAGTTATGTCTTTGCTTCTTCTCTTTGATCTATGAGGACATAGCTCGAGCTAAGTATGGGGGGTCGTATATACTATGTATATACTATAAGCCATAACTCGTACTATAAATAAAAATAAAAATAATATCTAAAGCTAAAATAATATTAAAAATATCTCTATTGTAGATGACTATGAACTCTTCAGACTCTTTTTATACATACTGATTAATAAATCAGGCAAAAAAGTAGCTTTGTATAAGATTTGAAACTCTTTGTTAAAAATTTTGTGAAAACTGTTTAAAAATAGTTTGTAAAAAGTGTTCAACCTTTGTAAATAGTTTTGTTTGCAAAATTTATTTTCTTTGAGTGGAATAAAAATGTTTGAAAAGCAGTTTGCAAATGGTTGGAAAAATGGTTGTGAAATTATTTTGAAAAATCTATCTATACTTTTTGAAAAACCTATGCAAATTGATTTTCAAATGCATGTACATGTTTGTAAAAATATTTTGGACTAAAGTCTTCAAAATCTTTTGAAAATGATTTTCTAATAAGTCTGAGGAGTTTACACAAAAATTTCTCCAAATAAAACTTATAAGAGCTTAAACAAGTTCGTACATAGAATATAGTTTTTCTTTATATATACTGATTAATAAATCAGGTTAAATATCTTTGCAAAATGATTTGAAAAATGATGTGAACCGTTTGGAAAACTTTTTGTCAAATATTTTCAACCTTTGTAAAAATATTTTGATTGCAAACATTCGTACATTTGTGTGAAATAAAGGATTTGAAAACCTAGTTGCAAATGATTTTGAAAATGTTTGTAAAAATATTTGAAAAATGTATATAGTGTTCACAAAATCTTTGCAAAATAGATTTCAAATGTTTGTAAATGTTTGCAAAAATTATTTTGTACGATAATTTTCAAAAATTATTTTCAAATAAATTTGAAAAAAAAGCATCATTAAAAATATATTAAATTCATTGTCAATTGTATATACACCTAAAGAAGTCACTTTGTTAAAACCTATAAAAGTATATAAATTATTAGGTCTTGTAAATATATGAAGCGGCATGCCCGTGTAAATAGTTGTACATATTTTATATTTTGGGTGCCAAAATTCTTTTATTTGCAAATTCTTTGCTTGAAAACTCTTCTCTTGATTTCAAATTCTTTGAAAATTTGCATTATTCTTTGCATCATTGCATAGCATGTGCATAACATTCATATTCTTTTTGAGTGAGCTTGATGATTGAACCAGTCCGATAAAGTCTAAGATTGGAGCTGGGTTGGACCTTACTGCACCTAACTGCACTGGAACCATATGGGAACTAGGTTTAAGGTACTTCAACTATATTCAGACTTAATTCTTTGAGAAATCAAGGCTAGGTTCAAGTCACCTCAACTGACTAAATAGAACTTTTTCGAGACACACACATGACTCATGTCGGCCATGACCTAACATGGACACTTGCACCTTTCACTTGGCTCAACCCAGTTGGAGTGGTGAGGGGGTCAGATTTGCCAGTCTGAGACGCACAGGGTGGAAACATTCGCCCTCGTCTAGGGAGGGAAGTGTACCCCAACCTGGTCCAGTTTCAATGAAGTCGAATGACAGGAGAGTGTGGGTTGCGATAAAGCTTCAAAAGAGGGATAGTCTTCTAGCTCAAGAGGAAAAAGCCCTTATGTAAATGTTGTTGTGAATAGTGTTTCAAAAAAAACTCCAAAAAAGTGGACAGGCTTGAAAATAAAGATAAAAGTGCCTGTCGGAGTACGTATATATGTTGCATAGATAATAAGAAAGCTTGAGCATCAAAGTTCTACCATGTGAGCCTGCAGCTGGATGACTTGACTACAGTGGTCATGCATCCCAGGATAGGTAGCTGCACTGGCTACCGTCCATTCTCTTCTTCACCTCCTCCTCTTGAGTTGGATGCCACTTGAACTTAGAAGGGAATACCCCGCTCCTTGACGGTAGAGGGCTGGATTGGGGAATCTTTGGGTTGTCATTCTGGAGAAGTCGGTTCCTTTGTCATTTCAATTTGGGAGAGCCACATTCACTTACACCATACAAGTCAGATTCATAGTCATAAGGGTTTGCGTATGATATAGGCTAGTTCTGACCTGGGTATTGACGTGATTTGAACCGAGTTCTGTGACTCTCGAAGGTTGTTGTGTTTTAAATTTGGTTCCCAACCAGGTTTCACACACTTTCACATCAAGGTCTAACCTGAGCTCCAAACTCTGATTTTGAATGGACAAATATTACATTGAAATAAATATTATTCACTCTATCTCTTTCTATCTTCTTTTTCTTTTCTTCTTATTCTTTGTTCTTTTGTACTTATTGCATAAGTATTTGCTAGGAACTAGCAAAGGCAAGTATAGGGGGGTAATGAATCTCTATTTCATCACCTTTATTCTATCATTTTGGCCTTAAAAACCCTAGCAAATGCATAAAAATAGCATCAGTTTATACATCATAGCATCCATTATTTATTGTATTTATGTGTACATAAAATAAGGTTTTAATGCCAAAATTATAGAATAAAGAGAAGAAAAGAAAAACAAATAAAATATTGCAAATATTTTATGACCCTAACCTCGAGACCACGTCCAGAATGGAATTGGTCGACAAGGAATAAAGTAGGGGGAGATAAGGGCCAAAAATACAATAAATACCTCGTTTATTCATTCTTGATTTATGCATTTTTGACACCTATTTTGTATCTAATTATTTATTCATCAAATAAAGAAACTTTGTACACAAAAGTTGTAGATAATAATGTAAGTAAAAATACAAAATTAAGTTTGTACAAAAATAATATACAATGTACATTTTATACCCAGAATAAAAAGCCAAAAACCAAACTTCACAGACCCATATCTTTCAAATAAAAACTCAAAACATTGCAAAATCACCTCTAATTGTATAACTTTTCCTCAGCTATTTAATGGAGGAGGTTTTTTTGGGAGCTAATATGCAGAAGATAGGTTTTGGGCCTCTATTGTACATAATACCGAGTAAAATATTCAATTTATTCATTACTTATAATTTTTACAAATTCATATTTTTATAATTTTATACACTACCTATAAATAGCTGTACATCAAAATCAAAATAAAACTAACAAGAAAATGAAAAATAAAAAGTAGTATACAAAACACAGACAAAATACCAATACTTATACCTATACAATTCATATACCTATTATTTAAAGGTGCACATAAGCTCATAAAAATCAAATAAAAATATTTTTGTACTCACGAAAATAATTTATAAATATATAAAATAATAAAATAATAATATAATATATATAAAATAAAAATAAAAATGCACAAAACATAGATGAATATACCTATAAATACACTCATAAAAAATAAGTACTATTAAATCAAGCCAAAAAATAAATAAAAATCATATTAAAAAATACATAAAATAATAAACATTTTTTATTTTATATTTGAAAAATAATAAAATCATTTACTATTTTAATTAAATATTTTCGAATAAAACTCTCTGTTTTGTTTTGTAGAGGCCTCTGTGGACCAGTCTGCGTGCGGCCTTCGTTGACCTCTGGTCAACTGTCCCATCTCAGCCTCCAACTGTCAAATCTTTCAACAATCCAGTCTTCTCCCATTTTTCGTGGGCGTCTCGTCCATTGATCGCGCTCGCTTCCTTCACAAGAATTCTCCACTGTTCATTGTACAATCACACCAACATCTTAGATTGCCCATAAATACATCAGATTCTTTGAGTTTAGCCGGTCAATAAGGGTGCCTTGTGATGTTTATAAATAAGCAGCTCCGACCTCCTTCGCAAATTTGGTCAGTTTTTGTCTTCTCCCTTCCTTGTATTCAGTCCTGGAGGTTTCTTCGTGACAGGAGGAGGTCTTTGGTGCCTTGAATCGGTCGGAGGAGGAGGGAGCTGCACCCACGGTGGAGCTCCGGCGACGCCACGCTCCCTGGTTCCCCACCAGGTATTTGAGCACCTTTTCTTGCTTTATTAGGCAGATGTTAATTCCTTCTTTCATTTCCCGCATTTAGTTTCATCTTTAGATAAGTAAATCGCCCATATTCGGTTGAGTCGTAGTTCGCCGGAGCTCCGGCAATGACACCAGTACCATCCAGTTAACCTCCGACATTCGTATCATTCCCATCTCATTCCCTATCGCTTTCTTCCTCATCTGCACGCCCCTGATCAACCGGAGCCCTTGTGGTTCTGCGAATCGAGGTTCGAACTCCTCCGCTCACCGAAACCTCGCCGCCCACCTTCATTCTTGTGTTAAAGCTTCAAATCCCTGGTCAAGGAGCTTCGCCTCGAGCTGCTTGTTCTTCCTGCGCAGGTCTTGACGTGAACCGAGCCCTCTTGGTCTTGATTGATTCCAGGAAGAGGTTCCTGGAGGTCTTCCCCTTCCTCGAGCTTGCCTGAACGACAGGGACCTCCAGGGGCCAAGTGGAGAGCATCAGGAGATGCGGGGCCCTTCCAGGCACGTACAGAGACCATCGGAGGCGACGAAGAAGGCCGGAGGTGCCGGCTATTGATGATGGAAGCTCGCCGTGCACAAGCTTCGTCCATGTTCTTCCACCTTGCTCCATCACCGTCCGATCAAGATGAAGGCCCCAGGCATAGCAGCAGCCGTTGGATGCCAAACCTCGTGACCGTCAAATCTTGCCATGAGATCTAATCTCGTGCTTCCAACCACGAAGCGTCATCGACCGTCAGATGGGCGCCACGTGTTTAAGTGAATAAAGATCAGCCGTCCATCCGTGCCTAATAAGGGGTAATTTACACCTTGAACCCCTTCCCTTTTTGTATTTATTGTTTAGTCCATTAAATATTGTGTAATGTTTAAAATAAAGTGGATATTTTGTAAAAAGACCCCTAGGTTTCTTGTATTTACATTTAGGTCCTATCCACGTCACCTCACGTACGGTCCCACATAGGTTCGGAAAAATTTCAGGGATGCCCCTGTATTTATTTGTATTTTGTAAAGGTCCCTTAAATAAAATTTACAGTGTAATATTTTTGTGAAATTTGCATGCAGACCCCTATTCTTCATGTAATTACGTTTTGGTCCCTGTGTGTGTGAGTCACGTGTAGTCCTACGTGAAGGGGAAAATTGCAAGGGCCCCTGGGAGGGTTTTGAAAATGTATTTGGTCCTGAAACTTATTGATAATGTTCAAAAATTTTGGTATATTTGCACAGAACCCCCTAAACTTTATCTTATTTGCAAAAATACCCCTTCCAGCACTGGAATTTCTTTTTGCTTTCTCTATTTATTGCATGCATCTATAAAATTTAAAAAAACACCAAAGAAAATCCCCGTAGGTTCATGTTGCATTGTACTATCACGCCATATTATTATTTTGCATTTTTATTGCATTTTCATATTTATAAAAATTAAAAATATGCATCTTTGTTACTGTTTGCATTACAAAATCCCAAAAAAATATAAAATCACCTTAAAAATTCCAAAAAATATATACATTGTGCCTTTTATTGTGTTTGATCTTCAATACAAAAATGAATTTTTCCTGTTTCATTATATTTATTTTAAAATGAATATGAGGAATTTTGGACCCTGTTTAATAATTTTAATCCTCATTTTAATATCGGCCAGCAACCTTTATTCACTGTTTTTTGTATTTTTGACTTTAAAAATACCAAACAAATTAGGAAAAACCTAGAAAAATCACAAAAACATTATCAAAATATAAAAATCACAAAAATATTTTATTTACTGTATTTTGAGTATTTTTCCCTATTTTCATCTCTCTCTTATCTCTCTTTTATTATATATTCTATATGGCTTTACCTCATTTCAAAAAGAAAATACAAAAACATAAAATATAAAAACAAAACAAAATAAAAATTAAAAAATATTAAAAATTGAAAAATCAAATAAAAATTATAAAACCAAAAATCCAATAAAAATATATAAAAAACCACAAAAAACTTGTGTCCATACATGACTAGCTTGTATATAAATAAGTGTAGGCTGCCAGTTTTTGCTCTCTGTGGATCGACCTCTACATATTTACGCACTATGCATCATTATGGTAGAGTTAATAATTTTAATTCACATTTTTGGGACTCAATTGATTTATTCTTTATTGTGGGTTAGTTACTGTTTAATAGGGGTTAGTGAGCGGTCTCCTCAGCGACACTGTGGTCCCGCCTTGTGTGGACTACTTTAGACCCTCGCCAAACTCCTGTTATGAGAAGATTATATTTATGTTTTGAGAGATTTCTAAGATCTAGATTAAAGATATGGATTAATATCCAAGTCACTATACATGGAATATACAATCACCATTTCCTATCTCCAAGTATCCGCGGAGAAAGCACATAGTTCTTGAAAGACTTCAAGAATAATTCAGTTGTTGATAATATATATAAGCAATGGGAAATGGATAACAAAATATGATTTAATTATTATAAATAATGTGAATATGATTTATACTATTTAGACATATGAAAATGATTCTCTAAGATAATAAAATATTATTTAATTATCTTGAGTAATATGAATATGATTCATAGTATTTTGGACACATGAGAATTGAGATCTAATATATTTAAATAAGATTTAGTTATCAAATATGTTATTAATATGGATTTTACTATCCGTAATAATCATAAAACATTTTAATGTGATTTACAATAAGTTAGAGAGATTTAATTGTAAATAAAATTTATGAATTTAAAGTTGATATGAATTGGATTCACATTGGACAATTAATTGTAAATATATTTTGCATTTTATATTGGGTGGTTAAATTTGATTCATAATTATCAGTGGTTTTGTTTGAATTATCACAAATAATTTGCAGTAATTATTTGATGACATTTTGTTTACGAAAAGACTCCATGAATTAGGATGTAATGTAATGAGATTACATTAAATGATAATTGGAGAGAAAATCTCTCTCCAATTTGGAACTTTGATGTCATCCATGTTATACGGGGAAGGAGGCTATCTCCTTCCCTTTACATGACCGGAGGCTCATTAGTCATATTTCATTCACGAGAATCTTTTTGATTTAATTGAAGTTAAATATGTTTAACATTATTTGCAACATATTTAATTTCTTTTAAATTAATTTATTGTTCTACAAACTACTGCAATGAAATCTCAACCACTGATTTGAATTAGGAGTGCATCTCCACCATCCTATTTAGTATAAAAGGAAGGGTGTCCCTAGCCTTTTCTGCTACAATAATTTCAACACAAATTGTTGTAATAAATATCTATCTCTCTGACGCATCTGCTAGGTACTTGATTTAATTTGTACTCGTTGTAATATGATTACTTTGCGAATTTTTCAGAACCGAATCGAAGATCTCCGTGAAGAGGACTCGGCTTTAATTTATATCTCGGGCAAGTCCAGGGTCAAACATAAGGAGGTAAAGGAACAACTTCGGGTTAATTCAAAAACTTAGGTCTAGGTTTCCAATGTGGTATTTTTTGTATTTTTTATGCAAAATAAAGGGAATGCAATATGCGAGTGAATTAAGACAATAAGAAAACACACAAATAGGTCAAATTTTTAAAATTTTATTGTGAAATTAATCAAGTTTAGTCAAATTGTATTTTTCCTAGAGCCCTAATCAAGTGATGAATACAAAACACATTTTTTTTAATTTTAGGAATTAAAATGCAACAATGAAAAATGCACACTTTTATGGGTTTTTACACAGTTTTCCACTCAAATGGTACGAGAAAATCATAAAAACATTATTGTAATATAAAAATGGTGCAACGAGTTTACAGTAATATTTTTGAAATTTTCCGAGATTAAATGATTTTTGTCGATTTTTTAATGAAAAGACAGTGACAACGAGTAATTAATTCTTAGTAAATACATAGAGTCAAATTAGATAGAGTGCAAATTATCTCAAAAAGGTATTTGTATGAGCAATCTTGGAGAGTTAAAATTTTGCAAAAATATTACCTGTAGATTTAATTAAAAATGAATTACAAAAATCACTCTACCATTTATTTAAGGCACATAACAACTCAAATTAAGATGAAATCTGGAAACTAATTGAAGCATACTTCAAGGCATCATTTCCAATTTTTGTGTAATTTGTGGAGCAATCGTGAGTGAAATATGAATTTAAAAGTTCAAAGTGGGTAAAATATGCAGAATTTCACTTGTATAATTTTAATTTATAACCATAAGTCACAAAAAATACTAATAAATATCCAAATCATACATAATTAGTTGATGAACATCGTTTTATTTTTCATCAAATAAAACTATGCAAAATTGAGATCCAAATTAACGTTCAACCATAGGTTATCCACGCAATACAAAAATAAACTTAAACAGAACAACACAAGCATAGGGACTGGTTTGTAATTACAGATACATAAAGGGAAAAGATGTAATTATTACAAAAATTAAAAACATAAGAAAAGGGAGAAACCTTCTTCTTCTCTTGCCATTCGAGCATGATGGAAGATGGGAGGGCTGCGGCTAGCGCTACAGTCGATGTTGGTGGCGGCACGCGAGGCGTCGACGAGAAAAGAGCCGCGCAGAAGGCGCAGTGCTGGCAGAGGGGCGACGAAGCCACTGCTATGATCCGCGTGCGAGCGGAGGTCTACTGCGGGTGGGGAGAGGCGGCTAGGAGACGCTGGAGAGGCGGTGCAGCCGGCAACTGAAAGCGGGGCAACGCTACCCGTGGGGTCGCGGTTGCGCACTGGAGGGTCGGTCGGCGGAGATGACCACCGCCGTTGGTGGTAGTTGCTGAGGGCAGAGGAGGCCGCCGGGAGGTGGCAGTTGGGCTGTTGTTTTTTATTTTATTTTTGATTTTTTGATTTTTGTGGTAATTTAATTTATTCTTATATTTTTCTACTTTCTTTGACAAAAAATGAACAAATGCCAACATGATTGAGTGGCTATAAATGTGGTGTGATAAAATGATGATGTAGATGTGGCGGTGATGGAGATAATAAAAAATGAAAAAATAACAATAATGACAAAAATTGAATGAAAATACCTTCGATGGAATCACTCACCTAAGGTGTTCTCAAGAGAAGCACTAACCTCTCTCGAATCGCCGGTGACCAAGGATGGGATGTATAAAAAGAGAGAAAAAATGAGAAGCTATGAAAGTGGTGGAAGGGAGGTTGATAAATTGGTGGAGTTGAATTAGAAGTTAGAAAAACTGATGTAGTGTTGGAGTTGAATGGGTGGTGGTAGAGAATGGAAGTTAAATAAATAATAAAATAAAGTAAGCTACTAAAATATAATAAGAAAAATAGTGGAGAATTTATCAAAGAAGACAAACAACATGTAAATGTTTTTTTAACATTTTTAATTTTATTTTTTGTATTTATAGTAGATGTTATTTACAACAGAATAAAATATTAAGAATAAAATGCAAGACAACAATGGTTTTTTAGATTTTTTTAGTAATCAAAAAAGTAAATAAAAAATGAAGAAAGAATGAATATTGGCAATAAATACAATGTACACCTATGTCCTAAAATCTATACTTTACAAACGAGCTCCGATTTTAATGAAACCACCTTCATTTGATAGATAATTTTCTAACTTGAATTTTAAAAGTAAGTTTGTTAATTTGGAAGTCATATGGAGCCATAATTTGGCCGGGAAGTTGGACTTAACACCATTTTTTCTTCGATATCTAGGAGCATTTATTGAGGTGAAATTTATTTTTTATTTTTGTATTTTTTTTATATTCATTTTTATAAACAAGCTAGAAAAATAATTAGTCAAAAAGGAGTTTAAATGAAATTATTTAAAATACATGAGGGTTTCGTCTACTTACAGGTGAAAAACTCCTTTATTTTGCGGCCTTTTATTGTAATTTATTTTGTACAATCTACTATACGATAATTAGAATGTTTTATTTATAAGAGCTATTTTGTTAATTTATTGATTTTATGGACATTTATTAGATATTTTACTCAGGGATTTTGCTAAGTTCAATATATTGAGATGATGAATGACGGACTCATCACCCCCCCATACTTAAACTTTGCTAATCCTCGAGCAAATAAAGAATGAATAAGTTGGATTAGCCCCTGAATGTGCATGTGAATACAATACATGATCCGTTTAAGAACTCTTGGTTTTAGAGATGCTAAAATTCTAAGTTGAACCAAGATCTGATCAAAGGTATCCAATTTCCCTAATCATCAAACTCTCTCTATATACATATATAATAGGGATATAACATTAAGTGTGGACTGTAGTTATAAGAGTAAAGTCGCAACATCACCCCAAGGTTCAAGTCCAAGAGACCTTCTAAGAACCTGATACTCAACCACTAGGGAATAAACCATTTCTTGCATCTGATCCATTGTCTCTTCAGTTGTCAACTTTAAAGTGTAGATGGAAGGTCAGCTGATGAAGGACATATGATTGTGTCATTTCTGCTCTCCCTCTCATTGGAACAAGGATCCTCTCGAGTGCCTTATTAAGTTAACACATGTATTTTTTGGTTATTGATCACTGTATCAGTCAAGAGAAGTTGGATTTGTCTGCACTTGTTTTCCTGGGAGTACACCGAGGTGTGCCTTTTTTTAGTATCTAATATATCTTCTACACCCAGATTTGTAGCATTTACGATACAAAGCTCTTTTTTGGTGCTAGCCCGACTTCTGGTCCTAATGGAGTGGTCCAAGTGGACACATTGAAATAGTTTGGAGTGCTCGATTTTGGTGGAAGGTCTTTGATATTTGACTTTGTCTGGGAGAGCTTTTCTTTCAACAGTTCTTTCTTTGCTTTACTTTTCTTTGTGGCTAGTGATGAATCTCAGATTCATCACTCTAAATCTCATTAATTAAGCTTAAATACCTCAAAAACATGGGCATTTCTGCATTTATTCTGCATAATTAGCATTCTTGCATGTTTTAATAAGAATTGCATTTTATCACTCATTTCTGCGCAAAATAAGAAGCCCAAAATCCCAGCCAAAAGTGACCTGTAAATAGCCTAACTTCCGTAATTTTTAACTGATTCATGCTAACTCTGAGGACCTACACACCACACCCTCTGTGTACATATCATTAACTAGAATAAATAAAAAATACAAAAAAATCACTAACCCAAATAAGTAGACCAAAAACCAAAACCCTAGTTCTAGGATTTCCGGACTAAAACCGTCATATCTTACTCATCCAATGTCTGTTTTAATTCTACTAACTTTTGAACTAATTTAAATTCAATTATCTTTAAAACAATACCCAAATTCAAGTGAATCGGAGTTCATATGTGAAAGTTGGATTTTAGCCTCTTTTGTACTTTTTGTAATTTAGATGATTTTGACCATTATTTTTTGTACATAATTAACCTACTTTATTTTTTTTCTCTTTCATTTGTCTTCTTTGATGAAAATTTTATTAAAATGCTTAAAAATCCAAATCCAAATTGAGCTTGAAGTCAAAGAAACTAACCAAGTCCAAGCCTTCCTTAAGTGTCTGTACAAAATTGGTCTTCTCGTATTTTATTTTATTTCTTATTTTCTTAATTAAAAAATACAAAAAATAGATTAATGTGTAAATATTTATATTTGATTTTACCATATTTTTCCGAAAATTTTATCTTGTTTAAAAATGACAAAAAATTATAAAACCAAAAATCAAGGTATTCTATGTACACGGGATTCCCCAAAAATATCAATTTGTGCAAATGATCTATTTTGATTTTAATGTCTTTATGAAAGTTTATATCTCATCGAGACGAGCAATTTTTGTGAAGAAACTTTTTCGATCCGAGGTCGTTTGCTAATTCTTTTCTATTTTTCAAAGTATTTATTTTCGAATTTAGTGGGGCTGACACGTGGTAGTTCTTGGAGCCGCCAAGTGTCACCCATTTTTTCGATTTATTTTTATTCATTTTTATAAAAATTAAAATTCTTGCATGTGCGTAGCACGGCCTCCCACACGCGTCCATGCACGTGCCGCACCTGCGCCCCCCTTTGGGTGATACGCGTCGCAATAGCGGTTGTCCGATCTCGGCCGTCGGACGGTCGTTGGCATTCTTCTTCCTTCCCCCTCCTTCCCATTCTGGGTCGCCACCCATCGTCGTGATCTTCTCCCTCGTAATCTCTGCCATAAATCTCGTCGTCTCCATCTTCTCCAAATCATTGATCTCTCCACCACACGTGAATCCGTTCGCCAACGACAGCCACCTTTTAAATCAAATCGCATCCTCGATCGTCAGTCGAATCCCCACTCTAGCGATTCAATTCATTCCATCTCCGGCAGCCCCGTCACCCTATTTAAAACCCTCTACCACCCTCGTTTTGATCATCCGCCATTCAACCCCTAGGGAGCATCTCTCCGATAGTGACAGACCGAGACTCTTCCATCGACGTGATCGGAGGACTACCTTCCTTGTCACAGCTCCACCTCCGAGCTATTGCTCCACTTCGGCCACGCCGTCGAGCTCCCTCCTTCAAGTATCTCTCCGCTTCTCTGCCTCATCTTTCATCCCCGATAGCTATCTCTATTGTGTTCCCTACTCGCACGATAGAATCGCCTCTCCATCATTCTAGCCTCTCCACTCACCCCGATCGAACGCCCCCACACTCATCTTCAACCATCATCTTGCATCGTCACCGTCCACCTAATGTTTCACCGATAGTACTCCAGCAAGTTCTCCATCGCCAACATCTTCATCAACAATCACTAGCCACCGTCGACATCTTTGACCTCCATCAGCATCGCATCCCGACACCAACGCTCCCCCGTGCTTCCAGCAGCTCCGGTTAACGCACTGGAGCTCACCACCGCAGGGCAATTGCCAAGGTGTTAACACCTGGTACCTCCTCCACGCTAGGAGCGGCTTCCTGCTCTGCCCCGCTCCTCCGACATCTTCCCACCGCACGCCTCCACCAGGCGGGAGGCCCGAGGCCCTCCCTGTATGCAAGGCACGTGACAGAACTTTGCGAAGAAACCCCCTTGACTTCCAAGTTCTACAAGCAACTCAGAGATCACCGTGCATAGCACGTGACCTACTGGGACAATTTTAGAAGACACCTAGTTGTTTCCCAATTTGCGCAGAAGCCCTTGCCGACCTAAGCACGTGACCTCTTGGAACTTTTGCAGAGGACCACAATGAACTCTAGGTAATTTCAGAAATATTCCTCTTTGCATTTTTGTTCTATTCTTATTTATTATAATATTGTAAAAATACTCTTGCATTCCCCCTCAATTTGGGACCTCTACGTTACATCATTTTATTATCCAAAATAGCATTTTATTCTTCAATTAGTTCTCTACATCTTGGCCTATGTTTGACATTGTTGTGATCAATGGTTAATTAATAATTAATTATTTTGTGGAAAATTGCATACTTTGCTTATTTTATGCTTGAGTTTTATAATTGATTAATCATTGCTCTAAAAATTGCCGAAAAATCAAGGATTGTAGGATTAATTGTGTTTAACATTGTGCCCAAAAAGAATTGCATTTGGATGCATTGTTTGCCTCTTAAAACTCATTTTGAATATTTCAATATTTGATTTTTAATAGGTATTAAATCTCACATTTTTGAGGTTTAGGATTTTTCTCATATCCATTACCTAGTGATAGATCTTAGATAATTTTATTCTTAAAAATAATTAGATTCAATATTTATTGTAATTAAATATTGAAATTCACTTTATTTGCATTTAAAAATTCAAAAAAATTCATCTTACATCCAAAAATTCCAAAAATATTACAGTGCATTCAATTCATCGTAATTACTATCTTGACCAAATTTCATATTTTTCAAACATGGTTTGATTGATCTTTACATTTTAGTCCCTAAAATAGGCCAAAATTGCATTTTGCATTTCTGATTGCATGAAAAATACAAAAAAAGACCTCCTTGAAAATCGTGCACAAACTTTGATAGACAAAATTCTAGTTTGTTCCTTTGCCTCCTTGTGTTTGACCATAGGACTTGTCCAAATAAAATAAACATAAAACCTCATTGCTTGCAAAAATTTCGTGTGGTTATTTCTTGACCGATTCCGATTGCCTGCCTACAATGAAATGACATTAATTTTAAGCGAACGATAATCCATGCTTCTTAACAAGGGTGATTCGCAATCTGACAGCTAGCTTGATGAATCCCAATTCATCACTCTTTATTCCTTTATTTTAGCTAGAAACTTGAGCAAAATACCATTTAAATATGTGTAAATATCATAATTGCCAAAACACATGCATCATGTAAATATGAATAATTAGCATGTTTTTGTGACAAAAAAAGGAATAAAGAAACACAAGAAAAAGAGGGAAATATTTAGAATATGTATTGAGGGACCTAATCCTAAGGGAGGGCTCAACATGGGCCTGACCGCAAAAGAACCCAAGTAGAGAGAGATAAGGTCAATCATACATGTACATACCCCTATATATTTATATAAATTTATTTTCCTCAAAATAAAAATTAAAAATGTTTCTCATATTTTTTACATATTTTTAAAATAAAAATAAAATAAAATAAAAAGACATAAAAGTCTCTCTCACCAGTGTACATAAAACCATGTATATACTATAAAATACCTATTCATTTTCTCCTTGTAAATAATTAATAAATTCAATAAAAAATTATATTTTTATACTCCATATGTTATGGTGTAAATAAAATAAAATAAAAATCAGAAAATAAAAACAAAAATAAAAATCATCTCCCACCTTGTACATATACCATGTACATATGTATATACACATATTTATTTAACCCATATAATACATCATAAAAATAAAAATAAAAATACCTTATTATTCCAAATTTTATGTTGTAAATAAATAAAATATAAATTGGAATAATTGTACAAAAATAAACAATTAAAATTAAAAATAAAAATATACATATGTATATAACCTATATATAATAATATAATGTAAATACGTTATTTATTTTTCCCAAAAAAATAAATAAAAATCACTAAAAAATAATTTGAAAAATATTAAACATTTTTCATGTTTTGACTTTTTCGAAATAACATCTTTTAATAATTTTAATCGAATTTCCAAATATTTAATAAGTGGTGAATTCTGATTGGTCCACGGGGGATTGTTGACCCCGGTCAACTCCCCCCCTTGGACCACCAGCTCGCGGATCCTGCGCCCTAACCTGACTTCGCCTAATTTGCGCAGTGATCCGACTATCTCTCACCTAAACCCTGGGCTCCAATCTTCCAGGAAACATCAGCAATTCACGTCCCGACACCTTCCCTAGGGATCCGTGCACCACCGTGCTTCGCCCGACCTCTTTTTTGCCGGATCTTCACATGTATATAGCTGACCTCCGCCGCATCTTTTCACGCATCTTTGGCCTCCGCCCCTTCATCTCAGGACCTCCATCACCTCCCTTAGAGTGACAGCTATCCTAGCGTGGTGTCGCAGTGAGGAGAAGGAGACTCAGCCACTGATCCGGCGAAGCTCTCGTCGTGCGCCGCCGCGAGGTGCGCCGAGCTCGGGCCCTGACGAATCCTTGAGGCAAAGACTCCCAAAGCTTCCTTAGCTCACACCAGTCGACTTCGATCACCAGGTAGCTTCGTTACCCTCTAGATTAGTTTAATTTCCGATTACCGCTCAAATCGCGCCGCCAGCTTCGCCGGGCCGATTCCCATCGATTCGCTCTCCCATTCGATCATCGGACCACCTATTCACGATCACGAGACCTCTCCCCACATTCTACGCACCTCCGTTCATCTTGGTTTGCCTGGAACCAAGAGTCGAGTCTCCTCCCGACGTCGCCTCGCCGGAGACCCCGCTCGGCCCCCTTTCCGATCACCACTCAACCCCTAACCTGGTCGAGGCAATTTGCCCTCGACTCAGGAGTTGCTCTATGTTGTTTTGCAGGTCAAAGGACCCCATTTGGGGGTCGAGTCGTTCGAGCACAGGAGCTGGCTCCTCCGCCGTCGCCGAAGCTCCCCGGAGCTCCTTGGCCTCATCAGAGGTGTCCATCAGCTGCGGAGGCCTCTGAGCTTCATTTCGCCGATCGCAACAGCTCGGGAGGAGGCCTACGCGTCTGTAGCAAGCCAACGAAGTTCGCCGGCGTCCAGTTCTTCCAGGACCTTCGCCTATCGTCCCATCAGCCCCCGTCGCTCCAGATTTGATCATCGTCGTCCATCTGCGGAGCTTCAGCCACCGTCCAATCCACCTAGGGCTCGATCTGGACCGTCCATCCAGCAAAGAGGCGCCTTATATTCTCAGCTGCTTAGAAAAGAAAATCTAAGAAACTTATAAAAACTTCTTCAAAAATTCTAAAAAATTATGGTTAGTTAGTTTTAGTGTATATTTAGCTTCTATCCAATTTTCGTGCTCTTTGGATTTATAAGACCCTTAAAAATTGCAAAAACCTAAAAAACTTATATAAATTCTAAAAAAATCTATAAAAATAAAAAAATATAAACTCTCTTCCTGTAGCTTAGTTTTACATATATTTTTCATAAAAATTGCCTCCAGACTTTTATAATCAATTTTATATTTTAATTGATCTTTCAAGTCTGGTTGCACAATAGCTCTTACTTTTCATCTTTCTTGATTTTTATAAAATCAAATAAAATTTGAAAAATTCTTAAAAATTCAACAATAACACTTAAAAACCTAAAAACACATAAACATTTTTTAATTTTCTATGTATTTTTGAGTGCTTTTAATAATTTGTTGTGTTTGCTTGTTTTTACATTTTCTTATAAAACTAAAAATACAACAACATATAAAAATAATAAAAATCCACCAAAAACATTTTCCTTTTGTTTTTCGATTTTTTAACTACTACGTAGGTCGCAAAGTCATCCCGTGCTCCTTGAGCTCGACCCTGATCGCTATACCGGGTAATAAAAATAGCGAGGACCGCTTTCGATTTCATCGCATGATTGTCTTTGTTTGGTGGTCTTATCTTTTTCTTGATTGGACGAGTCTCTCTATTCGGGTCGCAATGACACCGCATACTTTTACCTTGACCCGATAGTGAGATCCTTGGGGCGTCGTTGTCGGGGGGCACGACTTAGTAGTCATTTTCGCTTTTTCGCGGCTTTTCTTTTTCGTGGCTTTTTGTAGATATTTTTTGTATATATTTTCTCTGATTTGATTATATTTTTCTGGACTGATACACTTTGGTTTCTCTTTCTTATGAGGGTCCGAGGACCGAGGCAGCTTCTTCGGAAGCCGAAGCAATCGCGGGAGTCGGAGGCGGCTTCCTTCTTTACGAAGCCGCAGGAGAGCGCGAGGAGGAAAAGCCGAAGTTCGGGAGCTGCGAAATAACTGCGGAATAGCCGCAAAGATTAGCCGTAGTTTAGATTTATCTTAGCTTAGATTTACTTTTAGTAGAACCATTTTATTGTAATAATACAGGGACTTAGACACTTGACAGTTTTCAGGGTCTGTTTCGCCGAGCACTAGTGTGCTCGGGGGACCTCACCAAGATTTTCGCGGTTTTTCGCGGTTTTTCGGCTTTTGACCATTTATTTACTGCCATTTGATTTACGGTTTTTAGCCCTAGCTTAGGATTTTCATTAATTATGATGTAATTAATTAGGATCCAAACACCTAATTATCTACCTGTACCTAATAGCTCGAATAATTGGATCTAATTAATTAAATCACAAAAGAAAAAGTCGGCTTATTTGAGCTCTGGTCCACGTGCCTTGAGGAGTCACATATAACGCGCGCAGGATCTGTTGTGGCAGACATCGAGTGGCTCCCAAGATAGGACTCTGGACCTAGGCTCGAGTACCCGGCTACTGTTCTCTCATGTAGAAATTGCTCTGCTAGGACCGATTTTTCAACGTGCATCATATAGGTAGTTTATATTTAGTCTTTTATTTATGCGCGGATCACCCTGCATGTAGACTGTTGGAGTCATGAATGTATTTCTTACTCTGCATGCATCATTGATTCCCGCGCATCGGCTTTTTCGTCTTCTCCCCCCAGTTTTAAACTAAAAATAATCAGAAGAACCGAAAAATTTGTTAGGCATTGTTTGCTTTGAAAAATACTTAAAAAAGAAAATAAAATTGGGACTGCTAAACAAACTTGACCCTAAAAGACATTTCACCTAAAAATCTGTCTTGGGGAGAGAAACCCCCTCATTGTCTGGTTTGATTGCGCGAGAGGAGTGACCTGCACACTAGGCTAGAGCCAAATCCGAGCCCCCGATCAGACTACCAGCCTTTTATATGGGACAGTCTGGTTGGTGGATTGGATTCCTACCAGGTCACGTAACCCCTCTGATATCCTGACATGATCACCTAAATAAAATAGACAAGATAATTGACCAAACTCTTACGGTCTTCAACTTAGCGTGGAGTAGGTGAATTCGGGGTTTGTATTGCTCATCCTATTTGTTTCCAGATCTCATCCACCAGACTCGCCAGATCGAGATGATGTGCAGGAGGTCCCTTAGGCAGCCTCTAGCTGCACCGCTTGATCGCACTCCAGCCCGTTCATCTAGGTTGGTTCGTGAGGGCTCCGACCCGCTCTCCAAACCCGAGTTCGATTCCACCTTGTTCCCCCTTGACCACCCTTCTTCTTGTCTTGAGATGCCAGTGCCAGATGCGAGTCGACAGACAGATGTTATTTCGGCACCTGAGTTTGGGTCTTTTGCCTTTGTAGAGACCATGGCCAGCAGCGAGGATCGCATCGAGGGACAGAGGATAGAGACTACCACATACGTACTAGACCAGGGTGCGATCAACACCACCATGTTAGCCTCCCTCGAGACGATGCAGAGACAGATATGAGACCAGGGAGCTTTCATGGTGGAGATGAGGAGAGAGATGGAGCGGCTCCGAGAGCAGAGAGATCAGCCGCGAGACGAGGGACGGAGAGACACTAATCAGCCAGCAGCAGTAGAGTAGCCGAGACCGATGCGGGAGTTGTACAACCCCGGATAGACTCAGACACACAGCTGGGTGGTACTTCCTGCAATCGTGGGGGACTTCAAGTTCCCCTCGAACACACTTCAGCTTCTTCCCCACTTCCACGGGCTCGCCACTGTGGAGCCCCATCTTCATCTCTAGGAGTTTCTGATGATCTGCAGCACCGTCCACGATCGACAGGTGGACGAGGACACCATCCGGATGATCGCCTTCCCCTTTTCACTAGCAGATAGAGCAGCCACCTGGCTGAATCATTTGGGGAAGTTTGTTTACACTAGGGAGCAGCTCCACACCGAGTACTTGAACAAGTACTATCCACTCAGGAAGACGAATACAGCGAGGCCTTGATTAGCAACTTCTCCATGCTCCCCAACGAGCAGTTCCATGAGGCATTTGAGAGGTTCATAGAGCTGACTGACAGATGCCCGCACCACGATATCACGAAGCTGAACCTAGTTCAGAGCTTCTTCGGCGGGTTGACAGAGCTGCAGGGCCTGGTGAATGCTTCTTGTGGTGATTCCTCCTTCGCCAAGGATGAGGATCAGGTCTGGGCCATCTACGAGGAGATGGACGAGAACTATACAATGATGTCCTAGACCCAACTCTACACTTAGGGACGCCCTCAGCCACAGACCGTGCAGTTTCAGAGGATAGCACGGGTCGACGCCGGTCCTTCCACTTCGTCGGCGGCAACCGCACAGGCCGAGTCCACAGCCGCCGACATGGGCATCATTAGCGAGAAGCTGGATCGGATGGAGCAAATAGAGAAGAAGCAGTGCCAGAGCATATCTCAGATGGAGCAGATGGCACAGTTGATGAGTGATATGAAGACACATGTCATGTGTCTCTAGGAGGCACAGACGGCTTCTCAACCCCGTCTTCAGTCACGAGGAGATCCGAGCAGCAGCGGCAGCTCGGCCCAGCGCTCCACCCAGCCTAGACAGGTTCACCTTGTACATGCAGAGCCGTACCAGCAGCCGTAGCCGCATTACCAGACACCACCATCCCAAGACACTCAGATGGTGGTCTACCAACCGGATCAGCCGCTGGAAGTACTCCCGCCATCCCCTTACGAGCCGGAGCCGTTGATGGGTGTCAACGGGATTTGCTACGACCGACCCCAACCCGGTATCCGACGAGACCCATCCCAGATTCTGTTGGTAGACGGAGGTGCCAGTTCCGAGCAGCAGCCTCCAGTTCAGGGTGGCCAGTACAGCCATCAGCGAGAGTAGCACCAGCAGCCCCAGCCGCTAGTGCAACAGCAGCAGCAGCAGTCATCCCAGTATGGTTCTCGTCCCTATCAGCAGGGACATTCTTGGAGGCGTGATTAGCCTCCTCAGCAGCAGCATCCCCCACAACAGTACCCCTCTCACCCGCACCAGCCACAGTAGTAGCCTCACTACCAGCGAGTCCACCCGTCATGTTCTCATGATCCAGCCTTTGAGAACCCCACCTTAAAAGACTTAGCATGCCTCATGACTGAGCAGCAGGCTACCTTCAGACGGGAGATGGATGAGTTCCGCTAGGAGATGCGGGAGATCGTGAGAGGGAAGGTCGCAATTTCTGCACAGATCGAGCCGAACCCGAACAACCTGAAGAGGAAGTCTGAGCAGGTAGTGTTCACAAAGATTACCACTCCTAGTGATTATTTTATTGATTGTCTGCATGCATGTTTGATGCTGATTTTGTCACACTTAGGAGCGGTAGGATGCCAGCAGGTGGCGCCTCGTCTGAGCGTCGATCCCACGCACCAGGAGCGCCAGACGAGGAGGAGTGCGGTACTGACGCCGCGAGAGATGATGACGGTGGTACTGATACCACCATGGCGTTGATCCAGCCGACGGTACTGAGGCCGTCTCTTCATCAGTTCGAGGAGGTGGTACTGACGCCACCACGTTGCTGAGCCAGAGCGCGGTATTGATGCCGCGAGACGACATGCCGAGGGTGGTATTGAGGCCACCATTTTCACTTCTGCTAGTCCTGTTGTCTTTCCGTCTGTAAATGTATCTCAGGACGTTTCTGAAAATAAAGGAAAGGGTATGTTATTTTCGGATCCACATGTGTTGATTGATGATGTTTATGTGGATTCTGTTGTTCATGAGCATGCCCAGACCCTCTCCTAGTCCTTCATCTGAGAAGGACCCTGTGATCCCCTTTCCATGAGCACTTCACATGGCAAAGGGGAAGAAAACTGAAAATCAAAAAAAGAATCACCAGATAGAGTTCAGCCAGCAGATGATAGATCTATTCCATATTCAGCTGACTCTACAGGAGGCCTTGGAGCACATCCCTCTACTCCAGAGATCACTCAAGGACAGTACCACATTTAGGAGGAAGAGGAGGAACCATCATTCTAAGATCCATGTGCTTACTCGTGCCATTTGTTTCGCGATACAGAACCGCCTGCCAGCCAAGAGGCCAGATGCAGGAGCCCTGTATATCAGATGCCGCATTCATGAACAGAGGTTTGACCACACTATATTAGATAGCAGTTCTTCGATCAACCTACTTCTGGCAGCCCTTCTCGATCGCTTCGAGTTGGGCACTCTCCGACAGAGCAGGACAGTCCTTCAGTTTGATGATCGATTTGTCAAGAGGCCGAAGGGGTTGCTGAAGGATGTTGCTGTCACGATTGAGGGCCTGAAATTTCCTGTGGGACTTCATTGTGTTGGGACATGGAGATCCCTGAGTCAGTGACCGATACCCCCATCATTTTAGGACACCCGTTCTTGGCCACAGCCAAGGCAGTGTCCGACCATGATAGCGGGAAGGTGTACTTTCGCGTCGAGGGAGAGAGTATACAAATAGAGATGGTCGAGGAGACTAGAGCTAGAGATTCGATTGCTCAGATCCGACCACAGATTCAGAGTAGATGACAGAGGCAGTGCGAGACATCCACCAGGACTGTGACTTTGTAATTACAGATGACGAGGCAGTTTGGGCAGATCCAGTCGCACAGGCCATCCTTTCACCTTTAGAGTTCGCTGATGCAGAGACGCCAGCAAAGGAGAGCTTGGAGAGCGCATTCCTGGTCCAGGATACATTTCAGGTCGTATATTCGGTTCTTGACCGCAAGACAGATTTTTGTGAGTCCGATACAGTTCCCTCGGAGTCAGATACTGATTGGGCAGAGTTTGATGATTTGACACCGTGTCTGACTTCCATTGAGCCTACAATAGAGAGGAGGTTGATTATGAGCAGAGCAGAGACAGACCATTCGAGCAGCCTTCTCCAGATCCTGTTTATGAGCGAGATTTCTCATTCTCCCGTGCAGATTTGGCAGCATTCACTCGGATTCTTCAGAAGCCAGATTTGCCAGCACCTACTTGTCCAGAGCTGAAGCCGCTACCAACATCGTTGAAGTATAAGTTCCTTGCGGGTGAGCATAAGATGTACCCAGTCATTATCTCCGCTGATTTGACTGGAGAGCAAGAATCCCGTCTGATGGGGTTCTTGAAAAGAACCGCAAGGCGATAGGATGGAGTGTAGCCGATCTCCAGGGGATCAGTCCGGCTCTGTGCTCCCACCATATCTATCTCGAGGATGAGGCAAAGTCGTCACGTGAGTTCCAGCTGCGGCTGAACCCGAATCTTAGAGAGGTTGTCATGAAGGAAATCTCGAAATGGTGGAGCGTCGATTTTATCTACCCCATCTCTGACTCCAAGTGGGTCAGTCCGTTGCATGTGGTGCCCAAGAAGATGGGCATCAGTACAGTTGTCACGGAGTCTGGAGAGGAGATCGCTACCCGGGTACCCACTTCTTGGCGGGTCTGTGTGGATTACAGACGATTGAACCAGGCCATCAAGAAGGATCATTTCCCCCTGCCCTTTATTTATCAGATTATTGAGAGGCTGGTAGGGAAGAGCCATTATTGTTTCTTGGATGGGTACTCCGGTTATAATCAGGTGGCCATCGTGCCCGAGGACCAGGACAAGACCACCTTCACCTGTCCCTTCGGGACATATGCTTTCAGACGTATGCCATTTGGATTGTGCAACGCTCCGGAGACATTCTAGAGATGCGTGTTGTCCAACTTTTTGGATATGGTTGGGGAGTTCTTGGAGGTCTTCATGGATGATTTCTCGGTCTACGGCGACGGATTCGACTCTTGTCTTGACTGCCTAGACCGAGTCCTTCAGCGATGCATAGAGGTTCACCTGGTGTTGTCTTGGGAGAAGAGTCACTTCATGGTGACTCAAGGGATGGTGCTTGGCCAAATCATCTCCAATAGGGGCATGGAGGTTGATCCGGCCAAGGTGGATGTCATTAAAAACTCGATCCACCGTCCAACTTGCGGCAGTTACGGTCTTTTCTGGGGCACGTCAGTTTCTACCGACGCTTCATTCATGATTTCAGCAGGATTTCCCGACCGTTGACTGATCTGCTGACGAAAGACACCAAGTTCCTTGTTGATGATAAGTGTCTATCGTCGTTTAAGACTCTCAAGAGCTGTGTTATAGAGGGTCCTGTTCTCCAGCCACCCGATTGGTCTCTCCCATTCGAGATCATGACGGACGCCTCCGATTTTGCTGTGGGGGTCGTGCTGGGACAGAGGAGGGATGGAGTCCCATTTTCCATTCACTACGTTATCCGTACATTGGATGTAGCGCAACCATCACAGAGAAGGAGATGCTAGCCGTAGTCTTCGCCCTAGATAAGTTCAGATCTTACATCATTGGATCTAGTGTGACCATTTACACTGATCATACCGCCATCAGGTACCTCATGGGAAAGAAGGATGCCAAAGCTAGATTGACCAGATGGATCCTTCTCAAGCTCAGAATGATGCAAACGGGAATCGGCGACGGCGAATAAAATAATAATATCTTTTTGGTGGCTTTTTGGTAGAAGAAGAGAATGGTTGAGAAGAGAAACACGCCGGACTGCGCGGGGTTGAAGGAGGAAGAACCGCGGAGATCGCGTGGAGGGAGAGAGAGAAGGAGAGGGATAAAATGAGATCAACTCAAATTTCAATTCATAATGGACTGACTAGAACAATGGACTACCCTCTCTTTATATAGGAGAGAGGGTTTACAAAAATAGTAAATAAATCAAATTAACAACTAATTTAATCCTAATTGACCTCTAACTACCTTAATTGA